>CM062805.1:955879177-956588869 GCA_031772625.1 Pinus tabuliformis
CAAGGAAACATAACCAGAAGGCAAGAGAAAAAAATGACTAAAGCAAACATGATGTAAAACCAGAATAAGAAAACGAGTACAGACTTAGGGAACGAGTGTAGAATGGGTGCAAGAAATGGAAAAATAGGATGCAACTAATCCTACTCCTAACCTAACAACTAGAAGGTTGAGGTTACACATAATTAAATTTCCAATGAAGCCATTGTAGTCGTTCCCGACCTGCATCCACAAAGATATGAAAAATTAAAACAGATATAAAGTGATGTGCAATAGAAGATATAAAAACTTGAAAAACTTTCACAAGAAAAGGAAGGTCTTGCCAATGGGCAGAAAGGTGTGTCACCACCACTACTTTCATCTAATCCACATGCTTACCTTTTCAATGAATACCATTTTTCAACAAACCTTAGAAGCTTCTTGCGGATGTGTCTTTGTCTACACCAAGCTCCTTAGTAAGCACATAGAAAGATTAAAATTTGTTGTTTGCTATATAGCTTGCCAGGTAATATTTTTCCAACCATTCAGTGATTGGATCATAAAATTCATGATGGCCCTCTTGAAACCCTGAAATCTTGGAAAAGGTGAATTATCAACTAGAGGAGTGAGATCACGATGGGAATCTTGTAAGGGAAAATAGATCTGATCATTCTCAGTAATCATGCCAAGATAGTGAGGACTGGCCATAACCTTCTGTGAGGGTTGAAGTGCCTCACATACTTGACAAAAATCTGAATAGAGAAATGTTGAACAATGAAGATCAACAACTATCATTGGATGTGTTGATGGGAAGATGATAAGTTAAATGATAATCACCAAAGATAGAAAAATGATCAAATGAGTTGATTGAAGCATCAGATTCCTAGTTTGTAATAAACGAAGAACAATTGATTTGAACAACCTCGCGAATGCTCTGAACAATCGAACCAAGTTCTTTGTGAGAAAAATATGACAGACCACCTTCTTACAACTGGTGATAAATTGTACAAGCATCATAGTTATCAAAAGAGTTGAAAAAGGATGCCAACACCACAAATACATGGAGAATAACTTGATTCTTGAGACAACTTCTGCATTCATTATCACTCAAGAGGATTTCTGGTGCGATGAGAGTGTTATCGGGAAAAGTGTCTATTTAGAACTGCTCTATCCCACTAAGGTGTGACAGCTGCCTTAGAAACAAACAGAGAAAAACTACTTTTGTATTTCCTTTATGAACTATAGATAGAGAGGAATAGAAAGAACCAACCTCTGTCTTGCGCTAATCCTTTGATCCAATCCCTCTCTTCTTTGACAGCTTCCAGCTACCTGCTCCCTTACTTGCCCAGCTTCACCAAGTACCTCTAAGATCACAGAAGAAGAACACTATACAAAGACATGGATCTATATTCATAAACAACTTAGGATCAGATTTAAGTTAACCATACAAACGTAACAAGCATCAATGATACAAAAGCATGGAGGAAAAATCAAATGGTTTTTATTGATAAACAAGAAAAGATCCAGGAGGAGTTACAACCGATGGTTCCTGACCCAGCATCAACCTCCTAGCAAAGAAGCCCCTCTTCACCTCCAACAAAGCATAGATCACCCAATACTCTGATGTTTGTCTCAAAACCAACAGCAATTCCTTACAATGTGCAAAATTCCCGCCTTTGGATCTCTGGGATGAGGGATCCATATATAGATATGTGTAAGGAGGATGAGTCAGCTTGTGATTTGATTAGTGTCTTATCTCTGTCAGTTCTTGCTTCCACTTGGAGACTGAAGGCCTCTTACTCATCCTTGGTCGAATTCAGTGAGGCAAGTGTCACAGGAGAAGATTCTGGAAACTTCCATTGTCTCTCCACCTCAGGGAATGACACTGCCATTTTTCATTTCTCGCCCAACGCACCCTCACAGCGTATTTAGGTGCGTTGCAACGCACCTAGCCAGTGTATTTAGGTGCAATGCAACGCACCTAGCCAGTGGAGCAGCTGAAATGACCCTGTTTTGACTTATTCTGAGCAGTTTCTGGTGGAGAACTTCTGGGAGAAGCTGTAATCTGTTGACCTTGTTCCTTTAGGGGTTAGAACAACACTTTTAGGGACTTAGGAGCCCTTGGTTTATGGATATTTCATGCTTGGAGTTGTAAGGCACAAAAATGTCTATAACAGTTGCCCCCTAAAGTATGAGGCCGTTAACCTTTTGGTGTTCGGGTGAAATGATTTATTATGAGGATCCGAAGTTCTTTCAATGCTGGGAGGAGACCTGTAATAAGATACAATACAATGCATTATCTTCATATTGTTTTCATGATTTAGCTGAGGCGGGCATTCCCATGCTCAGCTTTATAAATTCATTTTCATGTACATAGGACAGACAATCGTCTGAGTGTAGACTGATGATTCTGATAGATCCATCATCCTTTTGGTAGGATGATTATCTGTGTTGCAATGCTTGTACATTTAATGTCTTTATTTCCCTGAATATATATCGCAGCCCGGATGGATGAAACTAGATCCGGGGTCTTCAATCTCGTCCGATCTTCACTCGAAGTACAAGTAGATCCATGTGAGAAATGTCCTGAAGTCGAACATGGAAAGACATCGCTCGATTACCAGTCAATGATGTAAACTGTTAACAAGCGCGAGAGGAATCATCGATAATGATAATGATCCTCAAGGTACTGCAGTACAATTCACGTGGTGTGAATAAAGGACTTGGCGTCGAACACCACGCAAAATCTTTCGGTCGAAGGTCATTGATGTAAACCTGTCGCCGGAAGTGAGAAACTTGCCATTGAGGCATGCAAGCTTCAAAGTACTGAATGGGGTGTTCCTAGACCAACTTCTTGGATAATGAGCTGATGTCGACAAGAAGTGATCCGTCAAAGGAGGGCCTTAATGAATCCCACATCAATGACACGGAACGGAGCAAATGATTTTGATGGAGGTGAAAACGATCTGATGATATAATGTTCAGGGTGGCGGTCATGAAAGAATGGAGTATAATGTATGGTTGTGGGTGAGACACAGGTGGCTTCTCTGGATGACTTCTCTTGAACATGTCGGCGACACTGATGTGATGGATTGGTAGCATTAACCCCAAATGTGGATGGTATGGTGTGACCATGGCGATGTGACCAGTGAATGAAACAACCCAACCCGACTCGGACAAGGAGTGGAAGTGTCATGTTCAAGAGCGACTTGCTACCAATAAAGATTCTTTGAGTTTTCTTCCCAATTTTTCCCCAGTCATTGCTGACCAGTACCTCTTTATTTTTGTCAAGCTTGAGGAGGATAACATATGCTTGTTCTATAATTTTCCCTTCGGGCAAACCCATCGCTATGTTTTAACGAGCCTAGCGATAGTGAAACTCGTTCTCGTCTAAAGACAAGTTTGTCGCTATTAATCTTTTTAACGAGTTTAACGACAAAGATAACTCGGTCCTTTTCAATTTTAGAGAGTCTGAAAAGGTACGTAAAGGTAACTCCAAAATTCCTTTTTCGTCATCTAATCCCTTAAGTCTGAAAAAGTATAAAACAATACAGAAGGGATGAATTTTCGATAGTTTTAACGAGCCGAACAAAACAAGCGCTCGATCTTTTTGTGCAATAATCCCTCAGGTCCAAAAAGATTAAAATCTAGATGAGGGATAGCACTTCCTGTCCCTTTAACGAGCTGGAAGGCCAAGGACTCGGCAATCTTTTCATATTTTACGAGTCAGTTGAAAAGAGCTTAAAGAAGACTCGTCTTTTGAGGAACGAGTGATAAAACGGGTAGTAGCTGATTCCAGGTAAGGTTTGGAATTTTCCAATCACGGCAGTGTCACAAGGATGGCTAGTGAAATCACTCTTCGCAGCTGTTCCTCAAAATGGGTAAACAATCAAGTGGAGGTGAATGATCGGCCAATGAAAAAGTGGAGGTGACGGTGCAAACATGACCAAGGCTTTAATGGCTGAAGTACTACATTCACGGTGGTTATTTACCGGGGAATAGTTCATTTTTTAACGAGCTTAAACGCTGGTGGAAACATTTGCTCGATGCGGGTTTATTTTTTAACGAGCTTGAACCTTGTGGTAACACTGCTCGATTAGATGTTCTTGTTTTGATTTTACCATAAATGGCTTTGTCCTTTCAAAGATCGTACTGTATTTTCAATTGCTTCATCAAACTAGTCAGAAATGAACAGTATTTGCTTGAAAACGAGTTAAAATGCTAATATTTTACTTTGAACTACGTAAAAGTAATGAAAAAGTGTTTTTTACCTCTCATTTTACCATTTCATTTGAACTTGGTTTGTTGGAGCTTTGGAGGTGCTTTTCCCCCTCGATTTTCATCAGTTGATTTCGGGAGATTCTGTGGACGATTCTCGGCGCCGTCTGGACCAGGTAGGAGCTAAACCTGAGCTCTTTCATTTCATGGTTTCCATTTTGCATTTTGAGCTTGATTCCTAGCTTTTTTGAGCCCCTGGGGTTTAAGGAACTCGTTCTGCCATCAACGCACCCTCAGTGTATCAAAACCTGCGTTGAATGTTGGCTTGTCTAAAGGTTATCTGACATTCAATGCACCTAGAACACTGCTGCAGGTGCGTTGGGCGCAAAAAGGGAATTTGATGCACAATTTTTGATGGAATTTTTGTCTGTTTCTCACCAAAATCAGGACCTAACTCCTCTCTTGTTTGTTTTTCAAAGATCTTTGGAGTAAGATGACCATTACATGGCGAGAACGTGAGCATGAAGAAGAGGACATGCTTGCCCTACATGATCCAGTTACAGTGAACGCGCTGCGAAGTTGTGGCTTGCTGAAGTTCTTCCGCATTTCTAGCATGAGACAGCAGATCAACTTACTGCAGTATTTGCTCGATGCTTGGGATCCTACCAATCAGGTTTTCCAGATCAGGGGCAAATATATCCCCTTGACTGCAGTAGACATCTATTTCTTGACTGGCTTGTCGAGGCGGGGTGCCCCCATCTCTTTGTCAAGTTCGGCTCGAGGAGGCGATTCTGTGAGAGATTATGTCCGTCGGTACTGCAGAGAAGGATCTCAGCCGAGTAAAGACGGCAAGATCATCATCCATGATGTCACTGACAGGTCCCTTAGGACTATTCTGTTTACTTTTGGTAGGATGGCCGGTAGTGCGTCTCTTCATGTAGCCAATCGATCTTATATGCAGCATGCCTTGGAATGCCTCCAACCGAAGGTGTTCAACTGGTGCGACGCAGTACTTCTTGTGATGAAAGAACAGCTGACCAAGATAAAGAGCGGGAAGTTGAAGAACTTTGGGTATGGTTCTATTTTGACCACCTTTGCCTTGGAGAAGATACCACTGATGCAGCCGCAGTACATTGCACTCAATTTACCTTCTCCTACTGAACCACGTATGCAGAGATGGGTTGACCATATGTCTAGGCATGCTGGCCAGTCTCAGATTTCATTTTCTGATACCTTCTTCAGGTGGTTTGATCGTCAGGAGATGGTTTATTCTGAGTATCCATACGCTGGCATGGACTTCCGGGGTGATCCAAATTTAGTACTGCCAGATAGCGAGCAGTGGGGCGCCATTGGTAAAATCTTTGACCATATTGTTGTTTATCATTTTTTGTTTATAATGTCCTTGTGCTTTATTCTATCAAGACTTTAATCAAGCTCATGTGTACATGCAGATGTTGGTCCCGTTCGTCCAGTAGTTCGCCTGAGAGTACCAGCTGCTGCCCCAGCAGGAGAGGTCGTCGGAAGGGCTATTCTTCGTGACCTCGATGTGGCCGAGACTCTCACAGCTTTGTAGGAGCAGGTTGAGGGCCTCACTCTCGGTATCCCAGATGTGAGGACCGACGAGCTACCTTTTCGGTTACAGCGGCATACTACTGGTGTGCCCAGACGATGGACTCGCCTCTTACGCATGATCGCACCGGCTGTGACTTGCTATCACGAGCATCATTAGACTAGGGTGCCCCCTAGCATTTTGAGTTTTTGGGTCGTTTGACTGATTTTGTCTTGGTTACAGAACATTATGTGAAAACCATAAACAGTTATATATATTTTTTATTTTTGGAGTTTTATTTTGGTTGAGCTACATGAACCACATGCAAAACATTGATGATGTGTTTCTTTTTATAAATGTTGCAAATGTCTATCTAACACATAGTTTGCTAATGAGTCAGTTAATGTGTTTAAGTTTCTGGAAATATGTTGATATTGAATAAGATCAAATTGTCTTTCCAAAATCTTAACCCTTAGGAACATGCGATAAATAGCTGGGTTTCGGACGGAATATATATCATTGAGTTGTATTATTACGAGTTGTGAGTCTAGCCTGACAATTAGTCGGCGTATACCATGAGTGATGGCATCAGAGAGAAGCTCTATCAACGCGCTATACTCAGCGATGTTATTCGTTGATCGACCAATACATACATCTCTGAAACTTATTAACTCACCGCTTGGATCAAAAATGGCCCAGGCTGCGGAGGACAGGTTCCGCGAACTACGACTCGCTCCGTCGGCATATCCAACACATGACTCCAATAGGTTTGACATCTGCAATAAATGTAAAAAGTGGATTACTTGACCAAAATAAACACTTTAGCGAAAGCAAAAACATAACAAAAGCATACTGGTTACCATTACGCATAGTAACGCTTGAGGTACAACCCATTACGAGGTTGCGCTAGTGGAATTCCGTCATAATCCATTAACTCGTAGGCTCCTTTTGCTAACACTCGTTTAACAATATAGGGGCCCATCCATAAAGACTTAAATTTACCTGCTCCCAATTTATCGGATTCTTGGTCGTAAAGCAAGACCAAGTCACCTTCTGAGAAGACACGGGGTTTGACATTTTGTCGAACTGCGCCTTGACTCGTTTCTTATGGGCTTCGTTAGCCAAAGCGGCGTCATGACGGGTTTCATCCAATTGGATTAATTCCAAGAAACGAGTCTCTTCTTCTGAAGTTCCGGGGAGGAGATCAATTGCGAGTTTGAGAGACGAGATTTCACACTGGACTGGTAAAACTGCTTCCAGGCCATATACCAGTTGGAAGGGTGTGAACCGGTTGCATTCCTTACCGATGTTCGGTAAGCCCACAAAGCTGAGTACAGGATTAGGTGCCATCTTCTTTTGTGAACTCCGATCATCCTTTGCAGCATGCATTTCAGGACCTTGTTGATCGCTTCAACTTGTCCGTTGGCTTGCGGATAATATGGAGTAGAGCTGTCGTGAGACAACCCTAGTTTGGCAGCTAATTCAACCATCATGTGATTGCGAAAATGCGATCCATGATCTGTGACTATAGCCTGTGGTACGCCGAATCTGGCGACTACATGATTGAAAAAAAAAGAGGGCAGCTGTTTCACCAGTATTATCTAATGTAGGCATCGCCTCGGCCCATTTGGTAAAATAGTCAACTGCGACTATGATATACCCATGCCCCCCGGTCGAGGTGGGGTTACATGTCATGAAATCGATGCCCCATTTGGCGAATGGTCCAACAGCAACTATTGGTTGTAGAGGTGCGGGTGGTCTTCTGGTTTTGCTATCAAAAATTTGACAAGCATGGCAACTTCTGACTGCGGTTATGCAATCTTTGAACATTGTTGGCCAGAAGTATCCTGCTCATAAAAATTTTTGTGTTGTAGCATATCCAGATTGATGCCCCCCACACGCGCCTGAATGACACTCATTCAGGACTTTTTCGGCCTCCTCATGGGTGAGGCACCTTCTCAGAACTGTATCGATACCACGACGGTAAATGGTATCACCGACGATCATGTAGTCTCTTGCTTGGTATCGAATACGTTTTTGTTCAGAGTGGGAGGTGTTTGGCCTAAATTTTTGGGTTTGGAGATAAATGATTATATCCCCATACCACTCATTGCTTGTAGATATCAGAAACAACCTTTCATCCACGATTGATTCTTCGGATGTTTCATCGTTGGACGACAATGGGAGATCACATAATAATTCTGCGAAAACTAGAGATTTCTTTGACTTGGATTTTACAAATTCCAGATCAAACTCTTGTAGGATTGCTATCCATTTTGAGTATTTTCCCCCCAGTAACTGTCGCAACAATATATAAGTCATGGGGTTGCAATCTGACAGAATGGTAGTTTTCCGAAAGAGGACATAGTGTCGAAATCTTTGTATCGCTTGAACAGCTGCAAGCGCTAGCTTTTCAATGTATGAATATTTGCTTTCTGTATCATTTAAGTTTTTACTTAAATAATATATAGGATGCTCAATTCCATCGACTTCTTGAACTAAAACCATTGCGATGGTCGTATCTGCTGCAGCCAGATACAGGCTAAAATCTCTTTGATAATCAGGGGCGTACATTAATGATGCTTTCATTAGGGAATTTTTTAAAGCATCAAAGGAAGCTTGCGCAACCTGATCCCAGACAAAGGGTACCTCCTTTTCAAAATACGTGTATAACCTTTAGCAAGTTCGGCGTAATTTGGAATGAACCTCCTCAGAAAGTTTGCTTTCCCTTGGAGTTTCTGAATCTGAAGCAAATTCGAAGGTGGAGGAAAATTTATGATTGCCTGGACCTTACACGGGTCGAGACGAATCCCATCCTTGCAGACTACAAAGCCAAGTAAACGACTAGAACTGACGCAAAATACACATTTGTGCGGATTGAGTCGTATCTTGTAGTGTCGGCAACGTAGAAATATCGCTCTTAAATGTTGCGGATGATCAGTCCGCTTTCGCGAATGAGCCGGAAGGTCGTCGAGGTATGGTTGAACGATGTTTTTGATGTCATGGAAGGCATAATTCATTGCCCTCTGAAAAGTAACCCCTGCGTTCTTTAAACCAAAGGGTAATTTTCGATATGCGAATGTGCCCCACGGAAAAATAAATGCAGTCTTTGACTGGTCCTGTGGGCGGATATTTATTTGATTATACCGGAGAATCCATCCATGAATGAAAAGATTTCGCATCCGGCGCATTCATCAATTATCTGGTCAATGAAGGGTGTAGGGTAGTTGTCTTTTGGACAAGCTTGATTTACATCCCTATAATCGACGCACACTCTAATTGTCCCTTGTTTTTTCATAACAGGGACAATATTCGATACCCAATCGGTTAGAGGAACCGGGTAGATGAAACCAGCATGGAGAAGTTTTTAAACTTCTGCCTTAATGGCAACGGCTTTCTTGGGGTGCACTTGTCTTAGCCGTTGTCGTACTGGTTTGACATCTGGATACATCTTAATTTCGTGTTCAACGATACTTGAGTCAATGCCTGGCATTTCACTGTATGACCAAGCAAAGACATCTCTGAATTCGTGAAAAAGAGCGTTATATATTTCCAGTTCTGATGGAGAACAACATTTGCCAACATAAATATTCTCTAAAACATCTGTTTTGGTCGAGATATTTATGGCTATAGTCTCTTCAATGTTGGACAAGTTTCGCTCGGAATCCACCATATTTACAGTATTTGACAGAAAATCAAAGACTGAAGGATGATAAAGGTCATTTTGAGTATCTTCTCCACAATCCGGAAGAAGAGAACGATGGTGGGAATCATTCCATGGTGCTCCTTCAGTTACCATAGATTGGACAAGTCCTTCGTCGGTGACATGCACTCGCGACCAAGGATCTGAAGGAGTACCATATTCTCTAGACCTATCTATCCAAACGCTTGATGAGCGTTGATTTGGGTTTGCCTCCCATGCTAGGAACATTGATTGCTATAATATTTCCGTTGGGCTTCGGGGCAAAACCACTGCATGATCCATGTCGATATCGTTTTCTGAGATCTTTGTAGAAGATATCATGTTGCAGGTTCCTATCGACGCTACTTCCGCCAGATTTATTGGAGGTGGAAGAGCGAAAGTTCCCATTAGTATAGGATCTTTTAGTAGGCCTACTCCGATATTTTGAAGCGAATGGGGCTTCCATGGATCATGGGAATGCTTCCAGTAACTTGAGAACCATTGGGGAGGAAGTTTTGCAGATCGACGATTGTAATCCCTCCTTGAAAGGGAAATGCAATCTTTCTAAAATAGGTCGACACAACAGCTGCCATGGCATAAATCCATGGTCTTCCTAGTAGGATGTTGTAATCAAGATTCCCATCGATGACTTCAACATCTATTTCTACCGTTTTCCCTCCTAGTTCAACTTTCAAGTTATTTAGTATACCATATGGGGTATATGTCCTTCCGTCGAATGCTTTTAATGTCGTCGAAGATCGCGACAAGGTTGGAGATCCTAAAGTTTTCCAGCAACTCATCGACATAATGCATGTAGATGCCCCCTCATCAATAATTGTTCGATGAACAATTTTGTTGAGGGCTTTCACTTGAACAAGGAAAGCTAGTTGAGCTGGTAACTGAGGATCGTATCCTTTATGATCGAAGGATACAAGATTGGAATCCTTTGGGTCAATCCCACCAATGGCCGATAATAAAGCCTACCTTTGGGATGGGCAATTTTGTAGTACTTCAAGAGTCGACATAGCGGATGGCGATTGGGCCAAATCTTCCACTATATTATAATGTTGTGCCGCTCTAGCGCGGGGATTAAATGTCGACTTGTGTACTACTCCCTTTGGCGGTTTTATCGTTAATTCAGGAATGGTGGGTGGCACAACTTCTGTCGAAGTTGTTGGCGAACTACTTGGTTGATCTTTATCCTTGTTGTTCGACAGCTGCGGATTCCCATAATCCTTGTCCCTTGTCGATATCAAAGCATCATTTTGCTGTTTTGAAACCGACAACATTAGCACTTGAGATGGGGAAGCATTTCCACTCTCAACCAAATTTGTTCCTGGATTTGGAAACGGATCAGTTAACACTGCGGAGGTTTTTGAATTCTTGAAGAATTTCTTAAGCTCAGCTCTGTGTGGACAATCTGCGGTCCAATGATCCTCATCGCATATAAAGCATGGAGTTTTTGGTTTCCTATTTCTAGGAGGGTTTGAAGAAGATTTTTCAGGTGATGATTCCCCCTGTTTCTTCTTCTTCCCTTTGCCTTTCTTCTTGCTTCCTGGTTGTTTGGTTTCTTTGCCTTTGTCTTTCAATACGGCATTTACTTCCGAAGCAAGAAGCTCGTCTTTTGCATTTTGACCTGAAATCTTACGGGCCTTTTGGATGTAGCCTTTGTCAATTTTGTGTCTGTCGTGCTAATCACGCCATCGCCGGCATGAGAGTCATTGTTTGATTTAGGAGGAGGAGGAATTGAGAATTCTGGTCTAGGGGCGTCAGGTATTTTGTCGTAGAGCGTGCCAGAATGAGTGTAAATTAAGTCCAGATATTGTGCACGAGTGATAACTTGCTCTTCTGTTACGACTCCCCCCTTTAACACATCTTTCGTGATGGAAGGCAGTAATGACTTGATAAACCATTCAGCTAAGAGCTGATCGGGGACGTACGTTTTTAACATCCTACGACGACGTCGCCACTCATGTATATGATCAGATATGTGAGTGGTCGTTGTTTGTTTGAAGTTGGTAAGAAGTTCTGTTCCCATTTCGTACCTTATTGGTAATTGAAAATGGGTTCAAAAAGGTTGTGGCTAAGGTACTGAAGTTGTCGAACGAAGCTCTAGGCAATTCAATGTACCATTTTTCCACTGGACCCGTTAACGTCCTCTGAAAGAGGCGAAGTCTTATCGAATCATCATTTAGGGTGTTTGATGAACACCATAGATGAAAGGTCATCACGTGATTCGATGGATCTTCACCCGGATTTCCATTAAACTTAGGAATATCTGATGGAAGTTTATGCGGAATCGCTGGCCACCAAGGGGCATAAGCAATTGGATCGTTTGTTAACCGATTTAAATCAGGTAACTCTAAGGTTGCCACAAAGGGTAACTATTGATTCAGGTTAGGTGAAGCATACCCAGGATAAGATGGGATTGCCTGAGCAGTTGGTCTTTGCATACCGGCATAATGCATTTGATGCTGGTATGTTTGGTAAGGCTGGTGGACATGACCATTGTAGAATGGTTGATTTTGACCGTTTTGAATGTACGGCTGTCCATTGTTCGCAAAGATTTGCTGCTCAGAACCTTGGTATACTTGTTGAAATTGCGGTTGTTGGTATTGCACCAGCCATGGTTGTGAAGCCATGTGCTGTTGCGCGATACTAACCGTTTGACCAAGGTGAGGGGTAATTGTATCCGTCTGGACCTGTGTCGCTCCACTAGTCGGCGATTGTGGTTGAGTAGGGTCAAGGGGCTGTTGCATTACAACCTGAGAAACCTGAGGTTGGCATACAACAGGCAGCATTTGAACTTGCGACACCGTCACAATAGCTGGCGTAGTCGGGATGTTCGACATAGGTACGCATTGTTGCATTGAATACACAACTCTTGGTTGTTGAGGTAGTATAGATACCCAACCACTTGAGGTAATTCTAGTA
Organism: Pinus tabuliformis; assembly: GCA_031772625.1. Lineage (NCBI taxonomy): Eukaryota > Viridiplantae > Streptophyta > Pinopsida > Pinales > Pinaceae > Pinus > Pinus tabuliformis. Next base: position 955,891,537 of record CM062805.1, read on the forward strand.
TAACCTGAATGTTGTTGTGAACTCCCGTATGGATATCCTCCCGGAGGGGATAATGAAAGGGTATACTGCCCCCCATACGGTGGTAATCCGAAACTCAAGGGAATTGTTTGCCCTTGGGGACCGGACTGCCCAAATTGACCTCCAAATGGATCAATTTATTGAGACTCAACATAAGAGTTTCTGGATATTATTCCGGATGAACAAACAGGAACGGACCATACTGTCGAAATAGCCCCTGAGTGGGCTCCTTCTAGCGGTTGAGAGCTAGTCAGGACAGATGGTATACCGGCGAACATTGTCGGAGTGATAGCAGGGAGTTCTGTCGTCGCTGTGTCAGATGACACAGTCCTAGATGTTGACGGCTGTTCAGACATTTGTAGTCTATCCAAAAGATTACCTAGCGATTCTACAGGAGCTTCTGCTGGTGGTAGACTAACTTCTGATGAAGAAGGATATAGAGTGATCCCGACTCCAAAGTGCGTTGGAGTACTTGTTTGAGGATCTTCTACAATTTCTTCTATTGCAATCAGACCAGGTGGAAGGGGAAGACCGTCAGGTCCGTAAAATATTTCTGGTGCCGAAGAAGGTGTGAAATCGGCAGCGACAGATGTTTGAAGAGTAAGACTCTCCGAGCTGGTTGTAGATGGAACTGGTTCGGTAACCCAAGTGTTTATTCTCAAACTAGGATCAGTATCACTGTCCTTCTGTGGCTGTTGAACTTCTTCTGTAGAGGCAGGGATTCCATAAATGTTTGGAGTAACCGGAGTCTCTGATGTCGTTGGAACACTTGTTCTAACTTTGATAGGAGATTTGGAACCGGTTAAACGAGTTCGCTTTGTCCGTACTGGTTTCGATTCCGGAGACAAAGACGGTTGACTCGTAAGCCTCCGCGAACGACGGGGTTTCAATTGACTTTCTTCCACGATTGCGGATTACTCGATCAACTAAAATAAAGGGAAGGTATGTTTCCGAATTAAATGAATTTTAGACGCTTTGACACAACTTGTTTTTTCAGTTTTTAAGAGTCGAGAAAAAACAAAAGATGACTCTAGTCTCCTTCGATTTTTAATGAGCCTGAAGTGACAAGTGCTCAGATGGACCTTTTCCGTTAAGGAGTCTGAAAAGGAACGAAAGGGACTGCTCTGGAGATCTAGGTAGAGGGAGTACCAAACCAATCGCAAAACTGCAGAATACTTTTTACGGTATGGCAGTCAATCTTCCCGAATGTTGTGTTCAGTGCATTGCGATCGATAGGGCAGCAGACACGGCTTCCTATGGATAAAGGATTTAAGCCTATAGGGGTCTCCCAAAATATACTCGACGGTACGTGGGAGCACAAGTCCGTATTGGCACTTATCGTCTCAAAGTGGAGGAATCACCCAACCATCAGTGAGGACAACAGTTACCAGGCTTTACAACGCCGGAATACTTCTCTAGCCTAGACCTCTAAATGTTGTGCGTTAAGTTCCAAAGCGTTATTAGATTCATTGAATTTATTTTAAGTTGATCTTGCTTATGAAGTTTGCCTTTTGGGTTCACCACGAGATGTAGATGTAATTCCTAAAATGCAATCTAAAATATGATAAACAAACTTTTATCTCTTTTGTGCAATGAAAATCCTAGCTACTAGAGGAAAAGAAAGACACAATCTTTTCACAAAGAGCAAAGAGCACACTGTAAATGCACTTTCCTAAATCAAGCCAAACAGACTGTCTATATGCAAATGCACATGCATGTATTTGTTTTTGACTTTCTTAGTATTGATGCTAAAAAGAAAGTTGATGTACAAATCTGAATTTGCTTTCAAGCGACAAACACAAACAAGCTTCTTTTCGAAATCAAAAGATAGAGACGATTACGACACTTTACGATTTTGAAATGAATACTCGTTTTTGACACTAGAAAATCTCAAATTCAGACCAAAGGCAATATTAACAGTATAATCGACCATCAACAGCAATCAAACTTTCTCCTATGATCGAAATCGACACTTGCGACAGATTCAAATCAAAGGAAGACAGTACGACTATTCTACTTTTGCAATGGAAAACTGTAAACGACTCAACAAACACACAAAAACATCTACAATTCTTTTGTACAAAGGAGGCGGAATAACAGCAAGGAAAAGGGGTTTAAACAGACATATACTGATCAGAGGCAGCAAAATTCAGAGATAGAACTGGAGAGAATGAAGCACAAGAACCTCAGCTGCACAGGGCTAGTCTGATCAGCGCACCTGTAACATAGAGAAACTGCAATGCAGTGCAGGTTGCCCTTACGGGAAGTGCGTTGAAATGCAGGATCTCTTAACAGTACCTGCGTTGGGCCAGAAACGAGAATCTGTCTGGGTTCTGGGTCACAGTTTGTAGTTCAGTCTTTGGTTTTTGTTCGAGTAAAAGCAATCAGTAATGCACAATCAAGGGGTAGATCTAAGGAGGGTCTAAGAGCTATCACAAGGGCAATCAGATAGTTTGTGAATCAGCTGTTCAAATCATAAACAAATCCAGTGAATGGATTGAAGCAGCAGATGTCTACTTTGCATTTGTTATGGCAAATGCAGTTCGAATGCTACTTATGAGTTTATGAAACAAACAACAAAGAGATACACAAACAAACTAATTAGACATTCCCCAGCGGAGTCGCCATTTTGTTACCGGGAAAAGTGTCTATTTAGAACTGCTCTATCCCACTAAGGTGTGACAGCTACCTTAGAAACAAACAGAGAAAAACTACTTTTGTATTTCCTTTATGAACTATAGATAGAGAGGAATAGAAAGAACCAACCTGTGTCTTGCGCTAATCCTTTGATCCAATCCCTCTCTTCTTTGACAGCTTCCAGCTACCTGCTCCCTTACTTGCCCAGCTTCACCAAGTACCTGTAAGATCACAAAAGAAGAACACTATACAAAGACATGGATCTATATTCATAAACAACTTAGGATCAGATTTAAGTTAACCATACAAATGTAACAAGCATCAATGATACAAAAGCATGGAGGAAAACTCAAATGGTTTTTATTGATAAACAAGAAAAGATCCAGGAGGAGTTACAACCAATGGTTCCTGACCCAGCATCAACCTCCCAGCAAAGAAGCTCCTCTTCACCTCCAACAAAGCATAGATCACCCAATACTCTGATGTTTGTCTCAAAACCAACAGCAATTCCTTACAATGTGCAAAATTCCCGCCTCTGGATCTCTGGGATGAGGGATCCATATATAGATATGTGTAAGGAGGATGAGTCAGCTTGTGATTTGATTAGTGTCTTCTCTTTGTCAGTTCTTCCTTCCACTTGGAGACTGAAGGCCTCTTACTCATCCTTGGTCGAATTCAGTGAGGCAAGTGTCACAGGAGAAGATTCTGGAAGCTTCCATTGTCTCTCCACCTCGCGGAATGACACTGCCATTTGTCATTTCTCGGCCAACGCACCCTCACAGTGTATTTAGGTGCATTGCAACGCACCTAGCCAGTGTATTTAGGTGCAATGCAACGCACCTAGCCAGTGGAGCAGCTGAAATGACCCTGTTTTGACTTATTCTGAGCAGTTTTTGGTGGAGAACTTCTGGGAGAAGTTATAATCTGTTGACCTTGTTCCTTTAGGGGTTAGAACAACACTTTTAGGGACTTAGGAGCCCTTGGTTTATGGACATTTCATGCTTGGATTTGTAAGGCACAAAAATGTCTATAACAGAGAGGATATATTTGCAACATCGAATTCGCTAAAAAACCCATAAGTTGACCATTAAGGGATAAATTTGATAAGAATGATTCTTTCAGGCAAAGATAGTCTTTGAGATGATCAAATTCACAATTCCATGACTCTATGAGAGATGCACATTCCCAACCCCAGTTTGATGTGAGAGATTTGCATGAATATGAATGAATTGTAAAAGATTATTGAATTTGGTTAGAAGTAAAATCTTGAAAATTCAAAAGGTCACGCCCGAAATACCAAACATTTTTCACAAAGAAAATTACATCGATTGAAACCATGCAGAGAAATGGATTGTGTGAGAGAAACCATATCTGACTTGGTTCGAGGAGCTTACCAGAGTCGTGAGATCCTGACATAACCGTCAACAAAAGTTGAAGTGCCTCGACTCCCTGGTAGGTCCTGGAACTTCCCAGGATTGTAGAATCACATTTTGAAGCTTGGACCAGATCATGCATGGTTTGAGGATAGATGCTATTGTTGGTTTTAGTAAGACCATTTCTCATCAGATAGCAGCCATCTCTATCATAGATTTTACCGGATTTTTCAAGTTCAACAACCAAATCACTCAAGTCAGAAGACTCTTCTGATTGAAAATTCAAAGATAAATGAATCAGTGAGATCTCATGAGCAATTTGATTTGAAGAGTTGTCCTCATGCAAGAAAAGATATGATGAGGGGTGGGAAGTGTTCTCTATGATTTCACTGTTTTCAATTTCATCATGGACATACTCATCGCCTTTTGTACATTGATGGGATAACTCATCGGATGAAGAAACAAAAGAGAATGGAGTACCTTCGTCATAAGTAGATGTGTTGCAAAAGGTAGGTCACAAGGGATAGTGAGGTGAAGAGGAAGTTTCAATATGAACATCTTCTTTGACTGAACCAGATTCTAGATCTAAATTAAAATCTTCATGAGAAACTGAAAGATCATGTGATGTGCTTGGGCATTCGTCACGACATACAACAATAGAGTCATCATCATTAGAATGATTACTGCCCAAGGTTGGGGGTTGATTGAAAGAATTGATTGCATTGGATTCTCTACCGAGATTAGTAGATTGAGAATCATCCAAGAGTGGAAACTCATTATTTTGACATGGAAGATTCTGAAAAAAGAGAGGAAATATTGAAAGCATCTTCACCTTTCTGCTCCTCTACCTGCATAATGTGACTTCTTTGTACCTGATCGCAATTTGAGCTAGCAACCTGAGAATCAAGAGAATGTGAAGAACTAGTTGGTGGAGCAAATCGATCAAGGAGGTCATGGTATAAAGAGTCAGGATGTGTAGGTGATGAAGGATAACAAAAATCCAAATTATCTTTGAGACTAGAGTTGTGAACGGTGACATCATCTTGTGGAATGGAGTAGTGAGTCTTCACCGTAGGCTTCATGAGCCATTCTGGAATTTCCTCCATTGAATTTGAATCATGAAAAGCGGAAGAAGAATGAGAAGATGGACTAGAGATTTGATTTTCATATTTCCCAGTGTTACAACCACCGCAAGGAGGCACCCGCATGAAGACTAGAAAGGGAGGAGGACAAAGAAAAAAAGGGGTAGTAAGCTCCTCCTCTAAAATTTGAGGTGTCTCATGATTCGCAAGAGTTGGGGGAGCATAAAAATCAAGGGGTTGGGGTTCACCATATGAAGAGACAAGAACCAAGCGCTCAAACTATTGTTTCAAGAAATCCCAGTTCAGATGTTTTTTAGGAATTTCATAATAGAGGTGAAGTAATCAATCAGAAAAATCCTCAATTGATTCCTCAGGCTTCATTCTTAAAAGAATGATTCTTCCACAAACATCTTGATAATTATACTTATCAAAGGCTTTATGAAGCTTCTTGGCAAGTTGGTCGAGTGAATGGATAGAAGCAATGGGTAATGTATGACACCATCGATTAACGCGACCTTTGAATGTGACGACGAGTAATCTAGCCATGACATCTTTGGAAAGTATTTTGTTAGAAAGACAAAGATAGACAACTTGAAATAGATGTTCATGAAAAGTTGATTTAGCCTCACCATCAAACTTAAATTCGAACCGGTTATGAATAAATTCCACAGGGATGGTACAATTAATCTCTTTAGAAAAACATCCCGAGATTATGATTTGGGGAAGAGCCATTTTAAATCAGATATTCAAACTAGACGCAATGGGAATAACCTGTCATTTGGCCCTCCTTCTAGCGCCATTTTGTTGATGGTGCTGGAAATTCGTCAACCAAGGGGATCTCCCCGATATGAAGTCCCAATTAGACATCACACCGTTTAGTGTAGGAGTCCCATCCAGTATAAAGGCCTGGTTTCCAAATCCTTAAATTTTTGCCTTAGCTCTAGCTGTCAGCACAGGAGAGTGATGCAATGGTGTCTTCAAAAACAAGGGAGGTGTCCCTAGTGAGTGTGCAGTTGCAACTGTTTCAAGTTTCTTCTACTGCAAAGGGGGGAGAAAAGTGAGCCTCTAAGTGATAGGTAATAGTACCAACTAGAAAGAGACACACATGAACTAGAAGGCTTCGTCTAACATCCAGTAGAATAGTCCACAGTGGATGCAACGGTTGTTACAACCAACAAATAAGGAAATATTTGTATAGTATCCCGCGGAATAGTCCACAAGGATGGGACAACAATAACAACCATTAGAACACATTCTCAATAAGATAAGCACTAAAATAACCAAAATAGTTCAACTATCTTAGTACATGTGAAAGAAAACATGAAATACAAACGTCCAGTAAATAGTCTTACAAATATTCGTAGTCCATGCATGAAGAATGTGTTGGCCTTAAAAGGCTTATGTTATTAAGCAAAAATTTCAAGACACATGTTTACAATGTACATCACTAGCCCCAATAGTGGGACATTGGATCCACTCCTTTCTCCTTAAAGAACTAGTTGATCTCTCTAATGCCATGTGGGAGGAGTGAAGGTGAAAAGCCCCTTGCTCATACAATGAGGGGATATATATAACCAAAGGGTGATGTTTCCCCTTTGTGACTCTTTGACTACCCTCCTGACTGTTCAAATTTCTATGACTTTTCAACTTACACGACTCTCCATATTCATGTGTTTCCTTTGGACTTTCACTTCACAATGAATACAATATAAATGGTCCACAATAATGATGTGGCATATGATAGCCCGTGACAAGAGATGACATGGCATTGTTGATATAAACTAATTGAATATTATGGCCATGCCAAGAAATTGTTGTTTTTTTTAATGATGTCTGCTTGAGAATACTCGTCTTCCACCTCCTGATGGCTTGGTGGCAGGAATGTTCAATGATCTTAAGTCTAGGGTTGTGGTTGCAAGTTGGTGTCCCTTTTCTTTTTCTTGATAGATCAGCTTGCATGCTCAGCTACAAGAATTTCCATTGCATTTATTCCACCTTCATCTCGTTCTTCATCATCCCTCGAGGTTCTTATATATAAAATTCATTCATGACTAGACGACATCAGCCCGAAAACCTCCTAGCCTAAGATAGTGTATTCAACTTCAAATATTGAGCCGAAATTGAGTTACAGGTTAGAGAGAGAGGCTCAATGGTTGTGCATTGCGCATTCCCAACATCCATGGTTGAGGCTTGAGGCTTGGAACTACACAATTCGCAATCCATGATAGGCTTAAAGGTTGTATTTTGCGCAGATTTCCAGATGAGTGAGTCTGGCTTAAGGAGGGACCATTGTGGAAGATTTTTGCGCAATTCATGAGAGTAAGGTTTACTGACTTCTACCCAGTTCTATGAGACAGTGTGTCAGGATGAGGGGAGGACCACTGAAGGCAACTTCTGCGCAGTTTTGAAAGGGAAGGTTGATTGAAAGGATTACGCAATTTTGGAATGGAAGGTTGGGTGTTGGCTCAGGAATTGCACAGTGCAGCATCCCTAGAGTGTAGGAACTGAACATTGCACAGATACAAGGTTCAAGGTCAGAATCTGCTGACTAGAACTGTGCAATGCACATTCCAGGTAGCCTGGATGAAACCAAGTTGAAGGGTCAGGGAGCTTCTTCAAAAAAGTCTAAGTGTTGGACCAGTGAGACTGACAGGTGAAGTGATGAACAACATTGATCACCCATGACACATGAACAACACTATCACTTGCATGTGACGCTTCATCACCAGCTATGACAAGTGCGACACCTAAAATAGACTTTATGATGACCTTGATGATACTTGTGCGAAAACACTCAAAACTTTGTGAATGAGTGTGAAAGGTGATTAAATGGTTAGGAAAACTTGTAAACACAAAGACAAGCCCTTGGAACCACCAGAATGAGCTTATGCATAAAGTGTAACAACCATCATGCAAAAAGACGACATCTTGCCTATCTTGTGAAAGGGAGCAAACACTTAGTGAAAACACATGGAATGACTTTCAGCATTTGCGACCATACATGTCATTGAAGGAATAATGATATGAAAATGGTAAGTTGTCCTTCATACTATACTAAGAGGTGCATTTCAACTTCATGAAAGATGTTCTTTGTTTTCGTACCTACCCTCCAAAGGGTTGTGAATCAAATGGAGTCTTCATTCATTCCTGATCTCTGATCTTCTATCCTACGCCAAGGTTTCTTGGAGTCTTCTTATCTAATGATTATCTTTTCTCCTTGGCTCCTTATGTGTCATATAGCATGTCCTCCTTCTTCATCTCCTTCGTAATCATCTCGCAATAGTGTAATATAGTACTTGCATCTAAAACTCACTCATGATGAGATGACATCAGTCAGAAAACCCATAGCCTACGATAGAGCACTTGAATTCATGAACTGGGTCGGGACTCAATGACAGGTCAAGGGAGAAGACCCAATGACTGCAAAATTATGCAATTCAAGAAGCCAAGGGTCAAGCTTGATCACTGAGACTACGCAGCACGGGCCAGACTGAGGGAAATTTATATACATTCCTCACTGAGGGAAAATTTTGCGCAGTGCCCACTAAGGGACAGAATTGCACAGTTCAAGCAGGCAGTGGTTGTTGCGAGATGGGGCCCTAGGAGTAAAAACTGTGCAGTTTCAAGAGGCAAGGGGGAGGGACTAGGAAACTGATAGGCTTGAGGGACAGAACTGCGCAGTTTCTAGAGGCAGTGAGTTCCGACTGAAGGAAGGACACTAGAGGAAGCACATACGCAATTTTGGAGGCCAAGGGATGCTAGGCTTTCTATGCATTGCGCAGTTCCAGTAGGAAAGGAAAAAACTTGAGGGTTGCAGATGTGAAGTGCGCAGTTTAGGAAGGTTGGGTGAGGCTGGGTTACTAGGAATCCTCCGGAATTTGGTTGTGTGGGATCAGTGGAACCGATGTGAATAGTGATAGAACATGATTGTGACCACACACTTGGACACTTAGTGATACAACATAGATCATCCAAAACATACGAAACATACTTCGCTTAATACAACAACCTTTGTGCAAACTTAAGACAAGTGCGGCCCCGTCGATATACTTTGTAAGGATAATGACGACACTTGTGTAATAGTGCGTGAAACTTTGGAAATGAGTGTGAAACATGTCTATATGATGATAACAACTCACCTTCACAAATATTTCCCCTTGAAGCAAACTGAAACTCCCCTTTGCGTGACAGGCAATAATTCCCATGCCCGAAGACGACACTTTCTATATAAAGATAAAAGTGTGAACGACACTTGATATTCGAGAAGGGGGATTGAAATCATCAACTCGCCAATAAGTGAGTAAGGAACAACCTATCATAGGATCCACGATAGGCTCCAAAATTTGAATTTAGGACAACATTTTGGAGGGTGTTGCAGCCGCTACAACAAGGCTACAACCATACAAAGAAATATGACTCAAGCAACAAAAGAATGACAATAAATTAGCACCCAAATATTATGGCCATTATAAGGTGTTGCAGAGGATTAGAACTACCTACATATTCACAAGTACATCCAATTTTCCATGTTTCTTTCTCAAAGAAGGTCATCGTGGACAAGATCTCAGTCCAAACCATTTTATCAGATATTGATGAAGACGGGAAAATAATATTAGAACCAGAAACAATCCTTGAGATAAGGATTAAGAGGCTATTAAACTGAGCAAAGACTGAGTACCTTATCGAATGGAAGAACCTACCAATGGAAGAGGCAACATGGGAAGATGAAACACTCATTTTGAAACACCCACATTTAATCAATTGTTGAGGACAACACTTGTTTGAAGGGGAGAAGCATGTTAAGCACTAAAAAAAGACCCATGTTAACCCTACAACCCCTTATTAAGCCCTAGATATTGATTAATTACATTTCTATAGTTATATTATTAGGTCAACTAGAACGTTTCATTGTACCATTTCATCATAATTGTACCCTTTGTATCATATCTATATATATATATATATAGAGAGAGAGAGAGAGAGAGAGAGAGCCTTAGGAGCATCTTATCTTGTGTTATTCATTGTATTCATTGCCCTCGAAGTGTACTGCAATTATTGAATTTATTATCATTTTTAAGGTGCGTGGTTTATAACAATCTATCAAGAAGCACAAGTATTCCAAAATAACTTAACCAAAGCATCATACATGCTCTTACCTAACTTCTTATCTTATATGTTTGGGATGAAATGATCCTTCACAATATCAAGAATGATTCTCTTCACCTTGGCTTCCTTCTTTTGATAAGCAACCATTTGTGCTAGGATTGGTAGGTGTCGATCAATTCAATTACTCTAGAATTTTGTTATATTTAATATATCAATATGGGCATGTAAACTTGTGAAGTGTAATGTGAAATATATGCTAGGATTTGGCTTCTAATCTATTTAACAAAAATTGACATTAAAAATAAATATTAGTCTATGAAAAACAATTGACAACTAACTAACTTAATATAATCATGGTTATAAAACACTTATAGATCCTCATAACCATGTATAAAAATTTAATGATTTAGAGAACAAACTTCTTTAAAGATTTAGATTATAATTTTTTGTAGTTTTAAAGATTAATTCATATTCAATCGGAAAATCTGTGGGATTAGCCTTCATTATTAACACACAAAAGCAAAGAAAATTCACACTATTGAATCAATTCAAAGCACGCTGCAATAAATAAACCTAAGTGATCATTCTGTTCTAACTATTCTTTGGTTATAAACTTTGTTGAAACTATTATTAAAGCTTTTAAACTATGAGTTGTGAGAAAGAATTAATAAAAACATAGTATTATCTCTATGAACAAAGAAGAATGAAAACGAAGGAAACTACACTATTAAAGGGAATAAAACTCATCCAAATGAGAAGCAGTGTGCTTCCTAACATAGGGGGCCCTCCTAGTTGGGCCGCACACATTAAGAAACTTCAAAACTTGTAATTATTAGTTCAAATTACACCATAATATGCATTTATGCACGGGAATGATATAACTCCAATGGATCGAGACTATATTAAAAGTATAAAGTTCATACAATAAACTCAACTTTTTCCTTATTGTCTCTCTATTAATTTCCCACAAAAATTGGCAACTACTTAGTGAATAACTGAAAACTGAAACCAAATTCACTTCACCAAGATACATAATTTATTAATTGATAAGTAGTGGAATATAAATGCAGAGATTAAAACACAGTAACACAAATTTACACACTTGATTTTTTGGGAAACCGAACTGGGAAAACCCTCTTCTTTGTTGTAGTATTTTATTGATTGAGAAATTGAATCAATTACAAGGTAATTTGTTTCACTGAGAACAAATGTGTTCTTTGTTGAACTAGCCTGAAACACCCTGCGAATACACTGGCCCAGCTCCTACTACCTTGCAGTCTACTTGGCCCTATTTCCTTGTGCACATGCCTCTATTTCCTAGCACAAAGATCCTTCTATTCTTTAGGACGTAACTCCTAAATCCTAGTGCAGGATTGCCTCCTATTTCTTCGTGCAATTCTACCACAAGAAAGCCTCCTAAATACGCACTCCACAAGCAAAGAGATCTATCACACAAAACTTTGTGCACTCAACACTGAATAACTTTATTCCTTCGTCCTTCCTTCATAGATTCTTTCCATGCTAAAATTGGCAAGTAAAAATTTAGAACTTGTGTGGTTGACAAGTTAACTGAGTTTGAATTGGTTCTCTCTCCAATTATAACTCGATTCACAACTTGTCCTTACTTTAATCAATGAATAAAGCTCCAGCATGTTCTATCTTCTCTCATAACTACCACTTTATCTTGTAGTCAAACTGAAGAAGGATCCATGAAACTAATCTTCCAACACTACGCATGAACTTGTGAATATTATTCTCACAAACTGAAAATAAACTCACCATCTCCATTAACTCACTCCATGGCCAAAGGAAAGACAAACTAGTGGTATTTTTGGCTAAGGTACGAGCCATAGAAGACTTTCCACTCGCTACAATTTTCAACACTCCTTCTTAGCGAGAAAGGGATTTTGTACAACTCCCAACTTGTCTCTAAAATAGACGAAATTGCATCTTTCCAATGCCTTGGTCAATATATATGTTATCTACTCCTAGGTTGGAATGCAGGGTAGCTTCACTATCCCTTTCTTTACACAATCTCTAAGATGATGATACATGATCTTGATATGCATGGAGTGATCATGAAACATTGGATTCTCAGAGAGCTTAGTGCAACTTTGATTGTCACAATGTATCACAATAGGCTCCATCCCCTCACTCAAATTTCCTACAAGAAACTCCCTCATCCATATAGATTTGCACACCGCCAAACTAGTAGAGCCATGTACTCGGCCTCTACTAGACTGAGTGTAATTGATCTCGACTTCCTGCTAAACCAAGAAACAGAGGCTGACCCAATGTTGAAGACGGAACCTAAAGTACTCTTCTGATCTGTGGAGCATCCTGCCCAATCTGCATCTGTGAAGCCCTCAAGCCTTACTCCATCAACCTGTCTGTACCACAATCCATAATTTTTGTGCCTCTAAGATACCTCAAAACATGCTTTCACAACAACCTAGTGAACTTTGGTCATTTACAACATGAACTAACTCCACTAGTTTACTGCAAAACAAATATCAGCGCATGTGTTGACCAAATACATCAACAACCTGATGAGCTTCTCATATAATGTAGCATATACTTGCTTTGTTATGCTAGCATCCATCTCTCCTCCAGTTTGTGACTAGAGGCATGGAAATGGGCTTGCAATCTTGCATATGAAACCTCTTGAGAATCTCCTATGTGTACTTTCCCTATCCCAAGAATATCTCACCATCACTCTGTCAAACCTCCAATCCAAGGGAATAGCACATAAGCCCTATATCCTTCATATCAAACTCCCTTGCAAGGTCTGCGTTGCAATCCTGAATCAAGTTATTTGCTCTTGTTAGTATAAAATTGTCAACATAGAGCACTAGAATGAGTGGAAGCCCTCTAAACATGATGTAATACAGGTTGGGATCTGCCTCACTCTTAATGAAGCCCAATCCTTGCAAGTAGTTGTAAATACAAATGTACCATTCTCTCGAAACCTGCTTGAGCCCATAAAGATCTCTCTTTAGCCTGCACACATGCATGTCTCTGTTGAACTGCTCAAACCCCTTTGGTTGCTCCATATAGATCTCCTCCTCAATAACCTCGTTGAGGAATGTTGTCTTCCACCCCATTTGTGTTGCAAGTGTCAAAATCATCATGACGGATGAATACCATGCTACTGGGGCAAATGTCTCATCATATTCTATGTCCTGCCAAACCTGTTGAAAGGTTGCCTCCTCATAACAAGAAGGCTCTATGTCCAACAACTCGGTCATCATTTCCATATACCTAGTATACCTTTGTGGCTACTTTCTCTGCCTAAACATAGAGCTAGGAGCTTCAACGTGCTCCTGGGCACCCTGAATCAACATGTCGTCCCACTGGGTTCTCTTCCTCCATGTGTTAGAAGTATTTAACTGAGTAGTTACATGCTCTAATCCTGGCCTCTCCTCCTCATCATCCTGATATGCATCATCTTGTGTGGCCCTCTTACCACCCGGATGAGACTCAATTTGTGATCCTAGTTGAGGCTCCTCCTCAGGTACTCCAACCTGCTCTCGCTCTAAGGACCCCCTCAGAGCTTTGTCCTCCTCAAACCTCATGTCCCGACTAATAACTGTCTTCTTGAGTGATGGAATATACACCCTGTACACTTGAGATGTCTCATTGTAACTCACAAAAATACCCTTCTTTGTTATGGGCTCCAGTTTCTTCCTACTATCTTTGGACACATGGTGATCAAGTGATCAAATTTTAGCTCGAAAATGAAAGTGCCCAGAAAGTCTTGAAACTGACGTCACGTTGAAGTGCTCGTCGTTTTGAATCCAACAACGTTTGTTTCACCTAAATTTGACACGGTATGCTCAAGTTATTGTGCTCTGATCATTTGGCCCAACAACTAAAAATTAAGCAGGTCTGCTGACTGGGTGACTGTACAGTTGAGTTAGTAGGGTGATCGTGTAGGTACAGACCAATTGGGTGCTGACACTTGGTAGGTTCTAGTTCGTCGATTTTTTGTTGTTTTCATTGGTTGGGCATGGACCAATGAAATGTTGCCACGTGGCCCAATCAGGGGCTACCATGTGGCACCTAGAGAGCATATTAAAATTTTGGGTATGGTCGGATAGAGCCCAGGGCAGGATCGAACCCCTGACCTCAACTCTAACATTGCAGCGCCTTACCACTAGTAATCAAGATGGTTCTTATAAAGCTATGGTCCAAACCTCTATATAAAGTTTCATTGGCGCGCTAATGGGGGAAGGGGTCGGGGCTAAGCTCATGGCCCCTGGTCACCACACCCCATATAACCATGGGAACAATGACCAAGGGGCTTGGGGCTTAGCCCCAGCCCATGGTCACTAACCACTACAGAGAACCACAAATGGAGGACCTTTGGTGCTAGCGGAGCGGGGAGCTTGGGTGTAGCCCTAGGCTCCAGCCACTTAGGCGCCATAGAGCCATGTCAAAGTGCTCATCCGGAGGACGCTAGTGAAGGGGGCCAGCCCTAGGCCATATGCCATTTCACGTGATCCGATGCGCAGAGAAAAAGGGGCTTCGATAGTAAGGACGGGTCGTTGGCATGGCCCTCAGCCCCATGGGCACCTACATGACCATCGTCCCTACACATAAGTGGCCTAGACCAGCGGAGGTGGGCGGTTAGGCCCAGCCCACAGCATTATGGCGCCAACATGACGATAATTTATGCACACAGGGGTTATTGGGAAATTTAATTGTCCAACAAATTGCACTAGCGGACGGCGGAATTATTGCCTCGTTAGTGGAAAATAGAGCGGATTCGTAGGACAATTAGTCTGTTGGTCCAATTTGTAGGATAGATAACAACAAAACTACATGGGGAGCTTGTCGAGCCATATCTTTATGATTTTTCAATGTTTTGGAGCTCAAGAAGAGTCTACCTAGGGGTTTTTGGACATTCTAGATCCAATGGTGATATCTATTTTCTAATTTGAGCACATCTAAATGAACTTTTTGTAGGTTCAAGTTCATGGGTGTATGGATCAATCAGGTTTTTGGAGCAGTTCTTGAAGGTGTTTGAGCATGGAGAAAGCCTTGTAGGGGTTTTGTTAACTTCAAAAGTCTACGACAACAACTATTACTTGAAGGGCTCAGCTCAGGTTTACCTTTCTCACTGTGTCATGTTGAGGAAAGCTTGTTTTTTTCTCTTCAATGTGGAATTGAAGTGCTTTCATGCTCATGTGAGCTCATTCTCAGTTGGAGTATAGGTTCTTTGTAGGAGACACCTTGTGTTGTTGTTTTATGTGAGAGTTCTTTGTAGGAGAAAATTTCCTTGAAGGGGAAATAGCCACATGTTTCATCAGCAAACTTTTATGTACTCCTTTTTCCATTGAATATATGGAGCGGTCTAGCTATGTTGGCAGGCCCGGAGATGTAGCCTAGGAGGGGTGAACTCCATCACCAAATATTTTGTTCTACTATTCATGTATGCATGTATGAGTTATGTGATATTGTGTTACTTATGTTTAAGTTTACATGTGAAGACTAACCCATAACTTGAAGAGAACTTTTGGAAAACTTGTTTTATGTTAAGACCCATTTTTCCTTGCAAAGCATTAGAACGGTCCCTGTTTGTTTTTGGAGAAGAGGAAATTGACTACCTCCTCCATTTTCAGATCACATGGTAGTAAAATTTTATGCCAAAGATACGAAAGTGTGAAACATCAGGCTTCATTACTTTGAAAGCCTCCTTTGGTGTAACTCGTCCAAGCAGTTTGTGTAGACTCTTGTTCTGTAAAAATATTTTAGTGTTGCATGCCACTACCCACAAGAACATAGACAATCCCTTATCATAGAACATGGTCGTGGTTGCTCCAACTATGTTGTGGTTCTTTCTCTCATCCACTCCATTTTGCTGAGGGTTATGGGGTGTTGTTAGCTCTCTTCTAATGCCCTCCTTGGCACACAAGTCCTTGAAGGAATTGACGATATATTCCCTACCATTATCACTCCTCAGTGCTTTGATCTTCTTCCTGGTATGGTTTTTTACTAAGGCCTTAAACTCCATGAACTTGGTTAAGACCTCATCCTTCTTCTTCATAAAAATAATCCAAGTTTTTCGAGAAATATCATCAATAAAAGTAACATAATACATGTATCATAAGCGATGGAGAAGAGAAGGTCCTACATACATCTGAATGCACCAACTCCAAAATCCCTTTGGCTCTATTGTCTCGGCCCTAGAAGGATATCTTAGAATAATTTCCAAGCGTGCACCCCTTGCACATTCCATTCTTATCAAGACTATATTGTGGTAGCCCTGCGGCTATCTGCTATATGATATTTAGTGCCTCATGGTCCAAGTGTCCCATGTACCTGTGCCAAAGTTCTCCTACATCTCTGTTATGACCACTTGTTTCCTTGCTGCTCAAGGTAGTGCATCTATCAACCTGCAACTTGTGTATATTCTTCATCCTCACACCTATCTGCTTCACTGATCCAAAAGATAGATGCTTTAGGTAAGCCTTACCTCTGTTAATGATATCATCATAACCCTTCTCCTCTAGGGTTTCCACTGAAACAAGGTTCTTCTTCATGCTTGGAACATAGGGAACATCTTTGAGATGGAAAGAGCTCTCAGACTTCCTCTCAAAGCTGACATTACCGACTCCCCTAGTCATGTACTTGCCATTATCTCCTAGCTCAATAGGAACTTGCATGTCCTTCTCCCTTCTCCTCTAACTGACTAAAATACTCCTTGTTCCCAGTCATATGGAAGGATGCTCCAGAATCAATATACCACGTGTTTCTCCCCGTTGAGCTTGCCATGCAAGATATCAATGAGAAGTCTTTCTCAAGCTAGGAAGCAAACCCATCTACTTCAGTTAATGCAGCCACATGATCCTTACTAGACCCCTTCTTCCTGTTAGGACACTTTGTAGCATAGTGCCTAAAATCATGGCAATGGAAGAACTTGATCTTGCTTAGATACTTCATCTTCTTCTTTCCCTTCAAACTGGTCTTGGCCTTTCCTTTTCCCTTATTTCCCTTGGCCTTGTCGCCTTTACTTGTCAGGGCAAAGTTATCCTCGTCCTTTATCTTCACTAATCTACCATCTCTCGTCCCTCTCCGGATTTCTTCTTGAATGTTGTCACTCTAGTATCTTTCCCAATAGGAAAAAAATTCTTTACCACTCACTACATCCTAGAAAAAATACCAAGATTCATGGAATCCCAAAAGTGCAAGACTAATAAGGTATTTTTTTTCTATTGTCTCACCCACACCATCTATCTCATCCTGAACTTGAGTGAACTTTGAAATATAAGTGACAATGGGCTCTCCTTTGCTCATACGGATACTTCTCAAGCTAGCTTCCTGACATCACTGGAACCTTGATACATATCTAAGATGGATTTAAACATCTTAAATGTTGTCTTCTTCCCATGGATATGAGAGATGATATGGTCCTTGACCCCTTCTATAATGATCCTCCTCGTCTTGATATCATTCTTGTTATGTTGGGCCAACTATTGGGGACCTTGAGGTGGCACTTGAGCTTGCTTTATAAACTCAAACACCCCATGATCTTCCAACACTACTAATATGCACTCATTCCATGAGCAGAAGTTAGAGGCTCACTCTAACAGTGATCTACCCTCAGTGCTTGAACCGACATCTTGCTTATCCCAAGAACTGCTTCTTCAAAACTCTGATCTACGCTCTTCACTAATGATCAACTTCGTGTTGGTATTTATACTGATCTCTGCTCTTATACCATGTTAATTTTCCACAAAATTCTGCAACTACTTAGTGAATAACTAAAAACAAGGCATTTGAAAACTGAAACCAAATTCACTTCAGTGAGATATAGAATTTCTTAACTAATGAGCAGTAGAATAAAAATGCAAAGATAAAAACACAGTCACACAAATTTGCAAACTTGATTTCTTGAAACCCAACTGGTAAAACCCTCTTCTTTGTTGTAGAATTTTAATGATTGAGCAATTGAATCAATTACAAGCTAATTTGTTTCACTAGAAACAAACTTGTTCTCTGTTTAACTAGCCTGAAACACCCTGTGAATACACTGACCCATCTCTTGCTTCCTTGCAATCTGTCTGGCCCCATTTCCTCGTGCACAGGCCTCCTATTTCATAGTGCAAAGATCCTCATGTTCTTTATGACGCACCACCTAAATCCCAACGCAAAATTGCCTCATATTTCTTAGTGCAATTCTGTCACAAGAAAGCCTCCTCAATATGCACTCCACAAGCAAAGAGATCTCTCACACAAAACTTTGTGCACTCGATAATGAATAAATTTGTGCCTTCATCCTTCCTTTATAGATTCGTTCCATGCTAAAATTGGAAAGTACAAATTTAGAATTCATGTGGTTGACAAGTTAACTGAGTTCGAACTTATTCTCTCTCCAATAATAACTTAAGTCACAACTCGTCCTTACCTCAATCAATGGTTGAAGCTCCAACATGTTTTATCTGCAGTCATAACTATCTCTCCATCCTGTAGTCAAATTGAAGAAGGATCCACGTAATTGATCCTCCAACACTATGCATGAACTTGTGAATATTATTCTCACAAACAAGAAATAAACTCACTATTTCCATGAACTCGCTCCATGGTCAAAGGAAAGACAAACTCGTGGTCTTTCTGGCTAAGGCACGAGCCAGAGAAGACCTTCCACTCGCTATAATTTTCAACGCCCTCCTCAAAGGAACTGCAATATTTATAGAGTTTAAAACAATAGACTCATAATCCCATTTTTATCGTTCAAAGTAACGATGACTCAAAGTTTCATTGCTATAGTTTAGTACATAGTAATGATGATCAGAGTTTTGTAGATCTTGGAGATCGCATAGTTGACCACCGTAAGCATGAATTTCACATCATTTAATCTCATTCATAATATTTTGTGCTTGATCCTCTTGCTAAAGAAAGTGTAACTAGGTTCGGTCTTCATAATGACACAAGCCAACGTAAATGATGTAATTTGTATCTAGCAAATTTTTGTGTATTTGAATCATGGGTTTCATGATCAAAATATTTGTTTTAGTAGCTCTCATTATGAGCTCTAGTCTAGGTGATAGGTTGTGTCATTTATGTAAATGTGTACACTTGAAAAATGTACAAGTATGACTCCAAGATCAAGGGCAGAATCATGTGAGAATACTCCTTCAAAGGCAAGAACAAAAGGTTATAAAATGACCCCTCCAAACGAATTCAAAAAGGAAGCAATGTATATTTTCAGCATAAAATATATTTATAAATGAATGGTCAAGTCGGCTTGAAGTCGGCCTAGAGATAGTTCACGTCAGCTTGGAGTGAAGGCCTCAAAACACTATAAATAGGCCTCTCCTCACCCATTCGAATCATCACTTGTTTGGGGCCCCATTCCATGTGAAGGTCATTGTTCGAGGATGTGAGGACAAGGAGAAGAGAGGAGCCACAGTCAAGACTGTCCATAATCATAGTCAAAGCCACAGAAGTCTGCCACATGTATGAAGTTAGGGGCATCATCCAATCTGCCCTCATCACCAAGGAAACATCTCGTTTTTGGGCCTATTTTGAAAGCGAATTTGTGAGAAGAAGTCTGGTTGGTGGGGCAAAGTTTTTGAGGGGCTAGAAGAGCCCTATATCCCTCACGCGCGAAGAAGCAAGTCTTATTTAGGGCTGCATTACAGTCCTTAAGTATCTTCATGTAAAGGTTATGATTAAAGCATAAAAGAGCTCAGTCATACATCAAGGAGAAGATGAAAAGACATCAAAGTTAAGGAGGAAGATATAAGTGATAGTAGTCCTCTCACACATGCGAAGATAGCTTTAGATTAGTAGTTAGGGTTGCAGTGATCAGCCTATTGAATCATCTCATGAAGGTCTCAAGTTCTCATGATTTGACAAGGATGCCATCCTAGGCAAGTGAAGACTAGGAAAAAGCAAGAAGAGAGAAGGAAGTTAATCTTATCATCTAAAGGTTGCAGATCTGATATATGGTGGAGCAAGTCAGAGGCAACAGCAGCATAAGATTCTAGCCTTGATCTTGGAGTCACTTGGTCTCAAGGGTCTTTGTATTGGTCCTGGAAATTTTATCAAGAGAAGAAACTATAAGAAGAATTACCTTGGGTTTTCCTCTCAGGTTTGGAGAGGTTTTTCCCTGACTACTGCCTATATCTTGTGTTACTGTTCTTTTCTTTATTATGCATGGTAGTTGGTTGATGAAGTTAATAGTCATTAACATATAAAAATTCATGGTTTTTGAATTGTTCAAAGTTTGAAATAACTTCACAAGCAGTTATCATAATAGAGAAATCATTAACATTACAAGCCATTAGATTTCTCAACATGGTATCAGAGGGAGGTTGGTAGCAGATCAAGAAAGGGCTGATATAGAACATCCAGGAAGAGGTAAGGCAGTTGAAGTTGAAGGCAAAGCAAGATTCAAAATTCATATTCACATTCTGAAACTCCAAGATCTATCAAAGTGATGGATCTATAATCCTCTTACCTTAGTTAAACAGAAGATCCTCGAGGATAAGGCAAACAAATCTTGGGTTCTCTAGCAGTCAAGTGTAATCAATCTTCCTCAAGATCCTTCAAGGAAGCCATCTACAATCTCAGAATTCAGATTCACATTCTGAAACTCCAAGATCTGCCAAAGTGATGGATCTATAATCCTCTTACCTCAGTTAAACAGAAGATCCTCGAGGATAAGGCAAACAAATCTTGGGTTCTCTAGCAGTCAAGTGTAATCAATCTTCCTCAAGATCCTTCAAGGAAGCCATCTACAATCAAACTTCAAGGATCACTACATCAAGTAAGTATCTTATTGATTTGAGCAAATCTAATCTTGAAAAGGATGTCTTCTTGCAAGGAAAGCAATAAGTTAGTTGGGGTTGCCAACTTCCTTGCTTGGAAGAAGAGGATTGATCTCACTTTGAAAGAACAAGAAGTTATTGACTATGTAAAAAAGAAAATTGTTGCTCCTTCTGACAATCAAGAACTAGCCAAGCATAACAAGAACAAAGTGAGAGCTCAAAATATTCTCATAGAATCTATTAAAGACTCTCTGATTCCTTGTGTAGCCAAACTTGAAACAGCCAAAGAGATCTATGACAAATTGATAGATTTATTCTCCGTCAGCACTACAGGAGAAGGGATCTCTTTGAGGAACGAATTATACAAAATGAATATCAGCAAAGAAGAAGGTATAACTTCATATTTCATGTGGGTCTCTGAAATAAGAGATCAGTTGCAGGAATGAGGAGAAATCATGTCTAATCAAGAGATGACTACGATAGTGTTGAATGCATTACCTGGGGAGTGGGGAACTTTACAGTAAGCATATGGGCCAAGAAGGAGGCATCCTCACTCAATGATCTATGGGAAATATGCAAAGTGGAAGAAGCACGATTAAAGGCCAAGGAAGATATTGCAGTTGGATCCAAAGAGAAAGCATTCACTGCCGGGTTTAAAAGAAAAGGGAAGTTCAGAAAGTTTGAAAGATCTAGCCACCAGCAACATCCAAAGAAAGACATGTCAAACATCCAATGCTTTGAATGTCACGAATATGGACACTATCGAAGAGATTGTCCCAAGCGAAAGAAGAATGGCAAGAGGAAGTATGAAGTAGCTCATGTCGCTCAGGAAACAAAAGACAATGAAAATAAGCTGAAGAAGGAGGAATCTGAGGATCTTTACTACGATTAAAATATCACCTCATGTTTTTCTTTCATAGGTCTTAGTTCGCGTAGCATGTTGTGAATCATGAACATTCTTATGTGTTGTTTAAATAACTCTTTTAGAGAATGAACTGATTATGGATTTGGTAACATCCATGGATGAAACTAATGATGAATTATTGATGAATAGGATATGTTGAATCCTTTGGAAATATTGTTAATGGTTATGATTAATGTACATTGTATTTCTTTATGTAAGGATTCTAGGTAGAAATGAAATTGTTATGTGTAGGAAATTCTAAGATGAGAACATCTTGGTTCTCCGAATTATTGAAGAATTTCTACAAGAAAATATCCTTTGTAAAGAATCTAGGTCAATGGTACTTATCTACTACACTGCAAGTCAAAGATCCCTCAAGAAGTCTGCTGCAATAATCATGATATGATTCACGACAAATGAGGTATGTATATTTTGTTTGATATTATAATATCATGTCACATGGTTGCAGGTAGCATGGATCAAGCATGATCAATATCTCCTCCTCTGAAAGGTTTAAAGATGAAATCAAAATAATATGTCATCGTAATATGGTATGACGTAGTTGGTGACCATTAAAGAACTATGAGAGTTCCTGGGAATGAAATACATGAGGATGAAAGAGATCATGAGACATGCAACCATGACGAAGGCAATCAACATCCGAATGATCAGGAAGACTTGACCAAGAAACCTCACAGAATGATGTGAAGACTTTGATGGAACTCTGAAAAGATGAGGACCCTTGACAATAGATATCATCGAGAGATGTGTCAACATGAATGCAGGATGATTGATGCTTACCAAAAGATGTCACTGGAAGAAGGCCATCACCAAAAGCTAATATGTGATTTGTTTTTGGTGTCTGGCCTCTTGGAAAAGTCTGGGTATGTGTGCAGGATCAAAGGAAGGAGAGTTGTGAACGATGTCACAACTACATACTTTGTGATCCAGAGCAATCATTTTTGAAGAAAAGTGAAGACGGATGAGCCCCAGATGTAAAGCAAAGGAGGATACTTTTCGGGAAACGAAGGAATGACATGACGAATATGGATGGTTGAGCCCTACATATGAAGGAATTGATGACATCGAAGTCTTAAATCGTCAATGAACTAGAAGACCCTATAAAGCACTAATGATAGAGTCCCAAGGTAAGAGGGAGCTCTGGGATGTTCCTATGAGCAAAGGAACTCGAGCAAGTTTCTAAGTAAAGAGAAACTTGGAACTCGTCCCTGATTAAGAGGGAGAGTTAGACACGACATTCTTGTCTTTAGTTTGGAAGAAAGAATGGAGGATTGTGTGATCATCTAGCATTCGACACTCTTTGAGGATGTGGTAGGGCATCCAAGACAAGAGTGAGAAAGAGGACCGATATTCTTGAGGGTTGGGAACCCAAGATGAGAATAGTATTAATAGGGCATACTCGGAGAACACCCAGGTGGGTATGACCCCAAGAGAGACAATGATGATGCGTGTCTATCAGTCATTGGTCTCGCCAAGGCCTTGCTAAATGGAAACAATGTTGGTTGAAATTATGCTATAACAAATGGATTGCAAATCCGATCTTCTTATGAGAATTCTTTTGTGAACTTGAAAAATTGTCCAAGGTCCATGTATGTATGAATATCTCCCTAGTTAAGAGGGAGTGTTGAAGAAAGTGTAACTAGGTTCGGTCTTCATAATGACACAAGCCAATGTAAATGATGTAATTTGTATCTAGCAATTTTTTGTGTATTTGAATCATGGTTTCATGATCAAAATATATGTTTTAGTAGCTCTCATTATGAGCTATAGGCTAGGTGATAGATTGTGTCATTTAAATAAATGTGTACACTTGAAAAATGTACAAGTATGACTCCAATATCAAAGGCAGAATCATGTGACAATAATCCTTCAAAGGCAAGAACAAAAGGTTAGCAAATGACCCCTCCAAACGAATTCAAAAAGGAAGCAATGTATTTTTTCAACATAAAATATATTTATAAAGGAATGGTCAAGTCGACTTGAAGTCAGCCTAGAGACAATTCACGTCAGCTTGGAGTGAAGGCCTCAAAACATTATAAATAGGCCTCTCCTCACCCATTCGAATCATCACTTGTTTTGGGTCTCATTCCATGCAAAGGTTACTATTCGAGGATGCGAGGACAAGCAAAAGAGAGGAGCCACAGTCAAGACTGTCCATAACTGCAGTGAAAGCCACAGAAGTCTACCACACATATGAAGTTAGGGGCATCATCCAATCTGCCCTCATCACCAAGGAAACATCTCGTTTTTGGATCTGTTTTGAAAGCGAATTTGTGAGAAAAGTATGGCTGGTGGAGTGAAGTTTTTGAGGGGCTAGAAGAGCCCTATATCCCTCATGCGTGAAGAAGCAAGTCTTATTTAGGGTTGCATTATAGTCCTTAAGTATCTTCATGTAAAGGTTATGCTTAAAGTATAAAAGAGCTCGGTCATACACCAAGGAGATGACAAAAAGATAGCGAAGTTAAGGAGGAAGATATAAGTGATAGTAGTCCTCTCACACATGTGAAGATAGCTTCATATTAGAGGTTAGGGCTACAGTGATCGGTCTATTGAATCATCTCACAAAGGTCTAAAAGCTCTCATGATTTGACCAGGATGCCATCCTAGGCAAGTGAAGACTAGGAAAAAGCAAGAAGAGAGAAGGAAGCTAATCTTATCATCTAAAGGTTGTTGATCTGATCTATGGTGCGGCAAGTCAGAGGCAACAACAGCATAAGATTCTGGCCTTGATCTTGGAGTCACTTGGTCTCAAGGGTCTTTGTATTGGTCCTGGCAATTTTATCAAGAGAAGAAACTATAAGAAGAATTATCATGGGTTTTCCTCTCAAATTTGGAGAGGTTTTTCCCTGGCTGCTGCCTATATCTTGTGTTACTATTCTTTTGTTTATTATGCATGGTAGCTAGTTGATGAAGTTAATAATCATTAACATATAAAAATCATGGTTTTTGAATTGTTCAAAGTTTGAAATTACTTCACAAGCAATTATCATAATAGAGAAATCATTAACATTACAAGCCCTTGGATTTCTCAACTCCTCTACCACACAAACTTGTTAAATTGTCACCGCTTTTCCTCGTTGACTAAGACATTGAATGGGCTATCGTGGTGACAAGAATGCCTCCTAGTTGTGTCAATAGGTGGATAACCATCTAAAGACATTTTTCTACGTCTTCCATCCTTTAGTTTTGTTGAATTGCTTCTCGGAGTATGTCGACCTACGATTCTGCTTCAGAACTAGAGGACAACTATAGAATATGTTAATTTCTAATATATTACATTTTAACGTGATTTTACAAAGAAAACGTATAAAACAATAGAAAATAGACATATTACCTTTAAAATCCTTGCTTGTAACCATTGTTGCTCAAGTAGCATTTGTATGCATAGATGACAGCATTAAAGTATGAAAAGGATGGTTATGATGGCTTCCTAAAAGATAAAATGTTCAAAACTAGGTCAACAAAGTGATGAAAAGGGATAATTTTGTGACCTCATCAATAGGCTCTGGAATTTCCTTCTTAACATGCTTCCAAAGATCGACCTTCTCTATAAGAATATGAATCTTGAGATTCCATGGAGAAAACTTATGCATCCAACTTATGACACTCTTAGACCCAGAGACAACTTACACATCCTGAAAAATCTCAAACACACAAAAAATCAACAATACATGAAGTAGAAAAAAACTTTTCTGAGGTACAGATGTTTTTCCCAATCAAAGTAGGGCTTCACACCCAATGACCTTAAGTAGGTCAAGTCCCTTTCCCAAATAATCTCTAGTTAAAATACAAACTCCCTCTTACTCAAGAGTGATATCAACCATAACAAGATCTGATACCATGTGGAAATTTCATGCACGCAACAATTAATACAAAATTGAAAGTTCACCTTCTTCCTACAAGGTTTCCTGGATTTCAACCTTAGAATTTTCATCTTTTAGGATTGTTATAAATAAAAATATAATATAGCAATGGAAAAATCACATTAATTCACTTAAAACAATCCCAAACGTGCCCCAATTCACAGTAGTGTTACACTTATCACAATAACATTGGAATTACTATGATATTAACGCCAAAACACACTTCTATGATAATATCGCTTGTATTTGTCATATGATAAATTCACTTTTGAAATTATCGCAAGAATTTGAATTTATCATGATAGTTTCCTTATTTATCGCAAAATCATTAAAATTATCACCCTGTTCCTATTTGATCCACTTTTAGTCACAATTTTTTGTTTTAAAACCTCATTTTGCAAAAGTTATAAAGGGGGATTGAGCTCTAAGGATGGCATTACCATTTTCGATAATAAAAAATGGGGGGGGAGAGTCAAGTAGGAGTGTCACAGAATATATATATAATCATGCATATGTTCTTACACTCATGAAACAGTTCATAGAGAACAAGGAGTTGGTCTATCCTTCCATTATGTGTTTCCCCACTAATTTTAGTTCTCTTCATTCTCTCGACAATTCTTTGTTGGAGTTGTAGAGGATATTTCTTTCAAATGAGTGGAATGCTTGTATCTAAACCACTAAAGTCGACTAGCAAGACATAGCCCAACTTGTGAGACACAATTAGAGTCTTTGGATGGGAGTGCACGAATTGTGTGTTATTAATGAACCTTTGGTAAAGGTTCTTCATTTGGTTGATGGTTAGAAGCCCATTGTGGGCTACTTGTATGAGGCCATGGATAGGGCCAAGAAGGGTATCCATCACTACCATCAAGACAAGGGAGAAGAGGGATTCACTAGATGAACCGAGATATGGAGTGTGATTGATAAGCAATAGAAAAACATTCTCCATTGTCTGATTCATGTAGCACAACTCTACCTCAACCCTTATTACTAATACGCGTGTGAATTTAAGTTTGATTTAGACATTATGGATGGATTTTTCCAATGTGTTCAAAGAATGGTGTTGATTCCCACTGAATGCTCGAAGATTTCCAAACAAAGTGATATATATAAGTTGAGTATTGAGACATTTGGGCATGATATGGCTATCCAAGACAAGGCTACTAGGATGCTAGGTAGGCTAGAAGTAAAATTTGTTTCAAACTTTCAAATTTCAATATCTTTCCTTTCTATCTATTTATTACTCAATAGAAATATAATTTATTGTCTTTCCTTTCCATTTTGTTGCAAATGTTTGGTGGGAAAAATATGGAAAAAGAGTGTCAAAGTTGCAAAAAAAATTCATTCAGTGTTGGGTCAAACTCGTAGCTCTTTGGGGTGTGAGCACAACTAAATGTCTTTGAAAATATACACTATGAGAAGTGCAATAGATTAGAAACGTTCAAATTAAAATTTAACATTTTTATAATTTCATTAATTTTAATTTATGCCCATGGGACATCATCCTCTAATTACAAAATGTTCCTCGTATAGGCTAGGTGTCCATTGCCTCAATGACATGGTCTATTTCTACTACAATCTCAAATTGTGGGTGAGGTATATAGACAAAGCACTCAACACAGATGCCATTTCATTGGATGTGCTTAACATCACAAGTTTGTGGAGAATGGAGACCAAGAGGCCTATCATAGAGGAGGCACCTGAGTGGTTGGAGCATGATGTTGATGAGTTGGAGGAATAGGAGGTATCAAAGGATGTTCCACTTTAAGAGAGACGTATTTGGAGTATGAGGATGTTGAGAATGTATCACAACCAGTGCCCCCACATCCGCAAAGATAGGAAGCTAAAGGAAGAGGTGAAATACATCCCACTTCAACTTCAATGTTATCCCCGGGAGTTGCACCTTCCACCTTAGATTCAAGCTCAACATGCCCACCTACTACTTCTAGAGGAAAAGCACTAGTGGTGACCTTTGCCCATAAAAGGGGTGGAGATCTTAGTGCATCAAGATTAGCCTTGTAGTATCTAAATTCTAGATGCCTCTTGATGATCATCTCATGAGACATTTATTTTTGTTTTGATATGGTTTTGTATTATCCTATCAAGACTTATCACTCTAGACACATGCCATATTTTAGTATCGATGTCTAATGTACCACTTGACATCTTATACATCTAAGATTGCAATTGTATTTTCATATTTATGTGACATTGTGTTTGTTTGAAATTAATGTTGCTTTCAAAGTTTAAAATTTTTGAAAAAAAATGATATTTTCATATTTTTTAAGTTTTCAAATCATTTCTAGTATTTTCACCAATATTGCTGATAATTTATATTTTAGATCCCTGGCAATAAATTCCCAATAATAGTAAATGTAAAATTGATTTAGAAATACCTAATAAAGAGAAGTTTCAACCCCATTTAGGGCAACTTATCAGTTAATAATCAGATCTAAAAATGCACCTTTACAGCAATATAATAGCAATAAAATCAACCCCTTATACTCTTTCTTAGATGTTAAATCACTTAACAATTAGCCCTTTTACTATTGTCCAATCAACAAGACATAACGGTTATAAATAGCAAAGCATAAAGAACATATGTAGATAAAATTTAAATCTGAAAATGCCACAAGATGTGGACAACTAGAAACTTCATATATAAGCTCAAGATGAAGTAGCACATACCATAGCCTTCTCTCAAGGCTAGTATAAAAAATCCAACTATCCAAAAAATCCTTAACTAACATAAATCATCAAACCTTAGCTCAACCAAGAAGACCCAAGTGCAAGAATTTCTCCATCACAACCTCTAAGGCAAGATGTCCTTCACTTCTCTTCTTCACCAATCCACCCTAGGATTTTCTCTCAAGCCCCTAATATTCAGTCTCTAAGAGATAAATCCTAACACTATAACTCCAAGATGCTTCAAGGAACTCCAAGAAGACCAAGAAATTGTAGTGCCTCAAAAGAGAGAGATAACACAAGACAAGTGAAGACTTAAGAGAGAGAGAGAGAGGAAGTGCACACTCTTCTCTCTTAGTCACATCTCATCACAAGAGTCAATACGAGTGAATGAATATGTTCTAGAAAGAGTGAATAATTATGTTGTGGAAACTCTCTCCTTCCTTTATTTATATGAGAAGTAAGGGAGGCCAACAATACTATGTGGACCTAATCCCTTACAAGCAACCTACATGAACCCTTGTAGGCTACCCAAGTGAGACATCCAATCTCGAGTACAAGTGTCATGCTTCAACAGTGATGTCATGCACAATAATGACTCCAATGTGATGTAGTTCCACAAGACAAGTCCACACCATTCCATCACAAGCCTCTATGGACTCCACCTATCCTCCAAAGCAATGTACTACACTAGTTCAACTACCTCTCGTAAGAACATTGTCACGGCCACAAGTGTCCCAAGCCATCTCCAATCCTTCAAACAGAAAACCAAGCTATCACATTTCAACTAGGGATTGAATTCCTCCTCCATGATGCACAATGTTCCACATCCCCTATAGGACACTCTAAACAAGTGGATCCTCTGTGAGGCCTCAACAAAGAGCATCCACCAAACTACAAAGAGAACTCCAATGCCCACAAGAAGAACACCAAACCTACAACCCATTGACATCAAGCATCCACTAAGCAAGCTATCTCAATTATGCATATCCACCATGGACCATCTCTCATGTTACAATCCTTATCAAACCATCTAAGGGTTGAACATACACCATGTGCTCCAGATCTCATAAAGCACCCCCAAACATGGTGTAAATACTTTCAAATAACCTAAAAATATAATATCTGAAAGGGCTTATAGACAAGTCCCTCACCTCTTCTTCTCCCCTTCACCGCCTCAAAAACAAGACCATCTAAGGTGTGGTTTGCCTCTACCTAATGTTAAAGCTAAGGCAAGTAACTGGCTTGAGCATCAAATAGGTGGGATCTGACCTAACCGATGGATTTTGATTATAACAGTTGGTTGTTCTTATTGGTACTCCAGACGTTGCAACTTCAAGCCACAAAGCTTGTTTTCTCTATTTCTTTTGGCTAGCTTCATCATCAGCTTCAAAAGCTTGTTGTTGAAGCTCTAGGGAGACATTTGTACTAAGCTTAGCATCTTTGCTTGGGATTCTTGCCAAGTGAAATTTTGAAAAGTGAAACCTTTCATACAAAAGCTTTGAGCAAAGCTTTCATTTCATCATTATCTAAAAAAGATCCCCATATACATGAAACATTGAAATACATATGTTGGTGGAATATAAATGCAACCCAAGACAAAAGAAATTAAATGTTTCAAGCATAAGGAATGTTTGCAAAAAATCAGATTATGAAATTGAATCATAATTTGTAATAATTTATGACAAATACTATGCAAAGACCTGCAAAAAAAGAAGAAAAATTTGCATGGGAATATGGTCTAGCAACAAGCAATTGCTGATTTGGGGTAGCAGCGGATGTGCTCTAGCCACGAAAATTGGTGGAGAGGCTAAAGCACATGAGATCTCCAATACCCAGAAATGGTTTGGGCAGATTCTAAATAGTTTGGGAGATATTAAAATAATTAATGTTTTTAATGGAGTCCCTAAGTCTAAACTTAGGAAAAATAAAATATTAATGTGAATTAATATAAAACTGTGTTAGAAGGGTCCAAAAGTCATGGATCAAGCCATAGTTAATCTTAGCCATTGATTAGGGACTTAATCTCGGTCATTGAATTTTCGATGAGAAAAGTATAAGAGGAGGCTTGAAGGTCACTTGGAGAACACATCGAGTTGATCAAGATTTTGATTTTCTGGGGCAAGGTTTGTTGAGGAAGTCGAAAGAGTGATCGGAGTTGTAGTTGAGGGGCAGTGAATACAGAAGTAGAGAGGCAAAGAGGGTATCGAGAGAATCAGTGCAGAAGCTAGGAGAGAGGGATGCAGAGCCATCCAAAGGCCATGCAAAGCCAGGCAGGCCTCTCACAGAGGCAGCCAGGTGCTGCGCAGTGCCTCAGAGAGCCAGTGTGGGTGACGCAGAGGTTCTAAGGGTTGACGTAGTGCCTCTAGAGGCTGACGCAAGGCGAGCTAGGGTGACGTTGGTTAGATGTTGGGCTAGAAAGAGCTGGCGCAGTCCCTAGAGGCTGGCGCTAGGGTTTTCGTGGGGCGATTGGAGATGTCGAAGTGTTTATCCGGGGTTTCAACCAGGATATCTACTTCCGAGTAGAGAGGTACTACTGCCGAGATTATTCTCTGTTGGGTGAGCTAGTTTTGGCACCCAAATTGTATTCAGAAACTGCATAATGATAAAACCCTCAGATAGTTGCACCGATTTTCCCGCATTGGGTTCTTCCAGGGACATTGGTCCAAAAACAATGGTGTCACTTGTCTGCTTGTTTTGTTTCCTTAAGTTGATGATTTGTAATGTGTTGAGCATGTACTTGTACTTATTTTCAGTATTTACATGGTAAATAACTTGTTAATTAATCAAAACAAGTAAGCAGAAATAAATCAGAAAAGTACATGAAGGGTTTCTAACAGTTAGACTTAGAAATTCCAACATGGTATCAGAGCGTGGTTGCAGATCACAGGAGAACTAAGGACATCAGCCGAGCAGAGCAACAGCATCAGAAAACAATTGTCTCAGGTGACAGAAGTTGTTCCTAGCAGAGAAGCAGCAAGGAAGGGGTGACACAGTGCTTGCGTCATCAAGTTTGAGCTGGGAAGAGGTCCAACGCAATGGCAGAGGGGAGTAGACTCAACCTACGCAGTGCCCGGTCATCTTTCTCAATCAGGAAGGATTGATGCCCGTGGCCAGGAGGTGTAGATTTTGTTGGTGTCGGGATTATGTAGAGCCTAGAAGCTCTAACCTTCAGTTTGTTGGGGCTTAAGAGGCTATGCATAAGTTGTAGAGTGAAATTTGTGGGGTATTGTAGTCAGAACTGTACCTAACAGGGCAAGACCAAGGAGGAGGGAGTTGCTACCGAGGATTTCTAGCCAAGAAATCTGGATCAGTGGTGCAGCTGCACTAAGGATCAGAGTGGGGGCATCTCGACATTATCATAAGGGTTTCCATGAGGGGAATCGAGGCTCAGAGGATGTCACACCAAGAACTTCCAGGAGGGAAGTAAAGGAGCAGTGAGATGGCAGTGAACGGGGTAAGAGACCAGGACAGACTAGACGGAGCCTCAAACTTCGTAGTCTGGAAGGCTAGAATCTTATCCATTCTAGACAGGAACCGTCTCAAGCAATTCACCTTGAGGACAATAGCGGTCCCAGTTGACCCGACTGATAACGATAAGTACAAGGATGCAATGGCGAGGGCCAAGAGCATCATCCTTGACGGGGTCAAGGACCATGTAGTACCACACATTGCCGAGAAGAATATGGCAAATGAGATGTGGGAGGCCCTAAAGAAGTTGTATCAGCATACTTCCGTGCAGAGGAAGATGCTACTAGAAAATCAGTTGCGGTCATACCAGATGCAGAAGGGAGAACAGATCGACACCTTCCTCGATCGATTGAAGGAGATCCGGGATCAGTTGACTTCCATAGGGGCCACGTCGGATCAAGAATTGATGGTGAGAATAGCCCTGAATGCAGTCTCAGAACACTGGGAGGCATTTGTCCAGAGCATACTGGGCAGGGCGACCCTTCCAGATTGGGAAGAAATGTGGGTGCTCTTCGCCAAGAAGAGATCAGAAGGCTAAGCAAGGCGGGAAGCAACGGTAAGGGGATCAGAATCAAGGAGGAAGAGGAGGATGCTTCCCTAACATTTTGGGGTAAGCAGGAGAAACGAAAGAAGAAGGACCTCTCCAAGGTCAAATGCTTCAACTGTGGGGAACTGGGGCACTATGTGAGCCATTGTCTGAGGAAGAAGAGCAAAGGAGAGGCTTCTGAGACCAAGGCAGCACCAGCAAGGGCGGAGAATGAAGTGGAGAGAGATGATGATTGTGCCATGAGCTCACACGCCACTTGAGAGGATGTGGGGAGACATCGAGCTGTAGTCAGACGGACTACAGGCGATGAGGGGTAGGATCCTTGAGGTACCCAACCTCTCGGATTATAATTGGCTACGGGAGCCCCGAAGAGGAGTAGCAGGACTGGAGGATGTCGGTAGAGACAGATGCGGATGGAGCGACAGAGGGAGCTACAGTGCAGGAGTCCCAGGACAACGTGAGGCAACAGTGCGAGATGTATAGAGTTGTCGCAGCAGCGCAGAGGACAGAGAGGGAGCACTTGTCAATGACAGAGGGAGCTTCAGCATCGGGAGTGTTTCTAGCCTGATGGAGGTGTTAGAGTTGGGAGATCAGTTACTTACTTCTCAGTAACTGAGTTGCAATGCAGCAGTTAGCAGTGGCAGTGCTATGGGCAGCATGATGAGAGGGGTTGTCGTACATATGCAGCAGTGGCAGTGACAGGGCTATGGGTAGCAGTACATGATGCAGCAGTGCAGAGGATGTTGGGTAGCAAACCTAGCATCAGCACAGGGACCGATGCCGGATGACCAGAGTGATGCTCAGTGAGGAGTATTACTAGAGCACAGTCCTCGATAAGAGGGAGTGTTGATTTGGGGCAGTAACGGATGTGCTCTAGCCACGAAAACTGGTGGAGAGGCTAAAGCACATGAGATCTCCAATACCCAGAAATGGTTTGGGCAGATTCTAAACAGTTTTGGAGATATTAAAATAACTAATATTTTTAATGGAATCCCTAAGTCTAAACTTAGGGAAAATAAAATATTAATGTGAATTAATATAAAATTGTGTTAGAAGGGTCCAAAAGTCATGGATCAAGCCAGAGTTAATCTTAGTTGTTGATTAGGGACTTAATCTCAACCGTTGAGTTGTCAATGAGAAAAGTATAAGAGGCTTGAGGGTCACTTGGAGAACACACTGAGTTGATCAAGATTTCGATTTTCTGGGGCAAGGTTTGCTAAGGAAGTCGAAAGAGTGATAAGAGTGTTGAGAATGAAATAAAATGATGGAGCTTAGTGGAAAGAAGTCGCCTTCACTAAGTGGGGCCGCAGGCTATTTTTGGCGCAAAGTCTATTTTTAGACTATGTCTATTTTTAGACATATGGATCATGGTCTATGAGTTGCAGTATGCTATTTGTGGATGATTGGTCATGTTGGTAAAAATAGATGGACTTCTATTTTTAGACATATGGGCGGTTTCTATTTTTAGACTGCCATGCTAAAAATAGAACAGTGGAGTATTATTGTCTCATAATAATATTTGGACTATAAACATTATATTATCCTCTTGGAGCACTTCAGTTTGAGCTACAGATGTGGCACATGTAGTTGTTAGAAGGAAATACGCTTTCTTTGTGGGTCAGATGAGCTATTGCACGCAGGACTTCAGTTAGAACTCATGTGGTTGAGTTTCGGTGGAGTTGATTGTGGAGTTGATGGAGTTGTGTTCAGTTTGACTTGGTTGAACTAGTTGTATTTTAGTCTAACTAAAGAATACACTAGTGATGAGTTGTGTGAATTAAATATTAATTAAGTCACTAATTATTAACTCATAAAGCAACTGAAGAATACATCAGTTAACTCAGTGCATGTACAGTTCAGTGGAGACAGGTGTTAGAGGTTGAGATTGCTATCAATTGTGACTATAGTTGTGCATGAGATTTGCACATGCATGGATGGAGATTGCCAATGATGGCTTGCATAGTATACCAAGGGAATTCGTTTTTACAGAGTGGATGATTTCTCTTGCAGATTGCGCAGCGGAGGCAGGGAAAGCAATGGGGGAGATTTGAGCTGTGATTGATCAGATCTGAGCTAGTTTTGTGTGTAACAGGTGGAGATAGTATTGAGTACTTGGGAGGAGTATTGTATTGTGTATTGTTACATGTTCTCTATCATTATAATATACAAATAGTGTGGGGTTTTCAGCTGTATGCTTTCCCCGGGTTACATACTGTGTTAATGTGTGCATGCGATTGATGTTTCATTGTTTTTAATGCTGCTAAATTGATTATCAACGTAGGGGAGATTATGTATTGTGCATGTATTCCGCAATAGTGTATAATCGGGATAATCTCTGTGAATAAGTGTCATATTATTCAAAATTTCTACATGGTATTAGAGCTGTTGATCATCAGATCTATTATTCAGAAAGTGTTTACATTTTATTTCTTCAGGCAGAGTCTGTAATCGGGCCAGGTAGCCTCTGGATTCATCCTTCCTTTGGAAGGTGAGATATCCGGTAAAAGCCCATACAGTCAATCTATGTACGAGAAATAATTTGTTCTCACGAATTCTAGATCAGAGGCGGTTGAGTTTGGAGCTGGTGGAATTTGAATTTGCAGCAGTGTTTTCTTGGTGTCAACGTGGCAATGTCTTTCAACGGATTGCGATTGAAGTATGCTCTTAAGGGCAGCTCGAACTATATTGCATGGAAGGACAGGATGGAGGCAGTGTTGGATGATAATGGGCTGAAGGAGTTCATAGAGGCTGAGGTCCCAAAGCCTACTGATACTGCGCAAGTTGATGCTTGGCAAAAGAAGACAGCAAAGTGTCGAAGGATTCTGTTGGAGGGCGTGAAGGATCACATTGTGTCCAGCCTGCATGGAAAGGCTTCTCCATACTTGATGTGGAAAGCGTTGATAGATCTATTCCAAAGCAAGAGCAATCAGAGGAAGCTGGCGCTCAAGGATAAACTCAGAAACATCAAATGCGAGAAGGGAGACAGTATGCCCAAGTATTTCACGAAGCTCACTCAGTGCAGGGATGAGCTGGGAAGTGTGGGGGTGACTGTCGATGATGAGGACTTGGTGAGCTTGGCTCTCCTTGGTCTTCCGAAGAGTTGGCATTCCTATCAGGACTCTGTCAATGGTCGGGAGAAATTTCCAGGATGGGAGAGACTTTGGTCAGATCTTGTGCAGTAGGAGATCAGGCGGAATACCAGGGACGGATCTTCATCAAAGGGAAGTGATGAAGAAAATTGCGCTTTGGCTGTCAAAGCAAAGAAGGGGAAGAACAAGAAAGTTTCTCAGTCCGGTGCGAAAGGCAAGAAGCAGGACATGTCCAAGGTGAAGTGCTTTCACTGTCACCAGCACGGACACTATGCCACTAATTGTCCGCAGAAGAAGAAGAACAAGCAAGCTGCTGGATCCGCATCTGGAGAGGCTCTAGCCTCGCAGTTTGAGCTTGATTTTTCATTGATAGCATGCTTGGTATCAAGTGTGATGGGATCGGTATGGTTCCTGGATAGTGGTGCGTCTTTTCACATGACAGGAGATCGAGATTTGTTTTCTGATCTGGAGGACAAAGATCTTGGAGTGCACATCGAGATGGGCGATGATGGTAGATACAGTGCGACCAATATCGGTACCATTTCCTTTGAGAGGGAATCTGGTAAACCCTTCGTATTGAAGGAAGTGATGCATGTTCTAGGATTGAAGAAGAATCTTATCTCTGTGGCGATGTTAGAAGATAAGGGATATGATGTTGTTTTCAGCGAGGGAAAGGCTTTCCTGTGCAGCAAGACAACTGGAGAAACCCAGAATATAGGGGTTCGAGTGAGGAACCTTTATCAGTTGCATGTAGATGGCTGCACAATAATGGCATGCAAGGCAGAAGGATTGGTGAGCCAGGATGATGGCGAGTTGTGGCACAGGAGATTGGGTCACCTTCACCATGGAACCTTGAAGATACTGCAGCAGATCACTACTGGGCTTCCTAAAGGCACTCTTGCGCAGTCAGATCAGTGCAAGGGGTGTACTTTGGGAAAGTTTGTGAAAGCCACCTTTCACGAGAAGGATAGTCGCGCCACGACGATCCTTGAGAGAATTCACACAGACGTGTGTGGACTTTCTCAGTAGCTTCGACAGCAAAACACAGGTATTATGTGATCTTTGTTGATGATTTCTCTCGTAAGTGTTGGATCTTCTTCATGCAGAAGAAGAACGAGACATACTCAAAGTTCTGTGAGTTCAAAGCACTGGTCGAGAAGGAGTCGTGGAAGAAGGTGAAGGCTCTAAGGAGCGATAATGGTGGTGAATACATCTCTGGCGAGTTCAAGGACTTTTGCAGTGCAGAAGGGATTCGAAGAGAGCTCATAGTTCCCCATAACCCACAGCAGAACGGGATTGCTGAGCGGAAGAACAGAACGATCGTGGGTGCTGCACGGGCGATGTTGCATGATCAGGGCCTACCCCTTCACTTGTGGGTGGAAGCATGCAATACAACAATATATGTGCAGAACCGTTGTCCTCACAAGATACTTGGCATGAGTACACCCGAGGAGGCTTATTCTGGTAAGAAGCCTGATCTTTCTCATTTGAGGATTTTTGGTGCTAATGTTTACATGCATGTGATGAAGGATGCCAAGAAGAAGTTGGAGCCGACCGCAGAGGTTGGGATATTTGTGGGGTACACTGATACGCCACACCTATCGTGTATTTTCCAGACAATGGCAAGACTGTTGTGCGACAGGATATAAAATTTCAGGAGGAGAAATCCTTGAAGTGTTCGCTTGAGAGGGAGCCACACTTGCATGCAGATGAGGAGCTATTAGTTCCTAAGGATGAGCTTCCGGACGTGGATCAGCCACAGGACGAAGTTCATGGAGTGGAAGAGACCACTCATGCAGTGCCAACCATCAGAGGGCGAAAGCACTTGACAAAAGCTGAGCGACTGGCTCAAGATGCAGAGAAAGTTGTAGGACCACTTACATCCCAACGCAGGCAGAGACAGTCACCTGATCGGTACACTAGATACATGGCTCTTGTGAGCAAATGTGTTGTGACCGAACCATCCTCTTTCGAGGAAGCTGTGGAGGATCCCACATGGGTAGACGCCATGGTGGAAGAGTATGATTCGATTGTCAGAAACAGTGCATGGGAGATTGTTCCTAGACCGGAAGGGAAATCAGTGGTGGTTCGAGATGGATCTACAAAGTTAAGCAGGCAACTGACGGGAGTGTGGAGAAGTACAAGGCAAGATTTGTTGCCCGAGGCTTTTCACAGATAGAGGGGATCGATTATGAGGATACCTTTGCACCTGTCGCAAGGTATTCTTCCATATGGACGATTCTTGCTCTCTCAGTGCAGATGGGGTGGCACATTCATCAGATGGATGTGAAGACTGTGTTCCTCAACGGAGTCATTGAGGAGGAGGTGTACATAGAACAGCCCGAAGGTTTTGGGATCTTCAACAGCAAGTCGCATGTGTGCAGGCTCAAGAGAGCACTGTATGGGTTGAAACAAGCACCACGTGCTTGGTACACACGGATAGACAGTTATTTCACAGGACTTGGATTCTCCAAGAGCGTGGCGGATCCTAACCTATACCAGATTGTGGTGTAGGGTAAGTTGCTTATCATTGTACTTTATGTAGATGATTTGATTCTAACGGGTGATGAGTTGTTGATACTTTCATGCAAGGATGATCTTGCTAAGGAGTTTGAGATGAAGGACTTGGGCCTCCTTCATTATTTCCTGGGATTGGAAATCTGGCAGCGCAGTGATGGACTATTTGTTTCTTAGGGTAAGTATGCTCGGGAGATACTGGAGAAGTTCAACATGCATGGCTGCAAGCCTGTTGATACTCCTCTTCCTGGAGGTTGGAGGAAGGAGGATGCCACTTCAGCAGAAGAAGTGGATGCCACTGTTTATCGACAGTTGGTGGGGTCGCTTATGTATCTGGTCAATACACGACCTGATATATGCTATGCTGTTAACCAGCTTTCACAAGCTATGGTTAAGCCAACCAAGCTCTTCTGGAAGTCAGGCAAGCATGTATTGCGTTATCTTAGAGGCACATCGGATATGGATTGTGGTACAGACAGGAGGATGAGGTGAAGCTATGTGGCTTCACGGATGCAGATTGGACAGGGAGCCCAACGGACAGAAAGAGCACATCAGGAGGGGTCTTCAGTATCGGGTCGACAGCAGTTTCTTGGTACAGCAAGAAGCAGAGATCCGTGGCACTCAGTTTAGCAGAGGCCGAGTATATGGCAGCAAGTTTGGGTGCATGCGAGGCTATATGGATGAGGAAGATCTTGGTCGGGTTGTTCGGTTCTTACTTGGAGCCTACTGTGATTTACTGTGATAACCAGAAGCATTAAACTCTCGGCTAATCCTGTATTTCATGATAGATCTAAGCACATTGACATCAGGTACCATCATATCAGAGATTGTGTGCAGCGGAGAATCATGTTACTTTCATACATTCCAACGGAGGATCAGGATGCTGATATCTTGACGAAGGCGCTCACTAGGAGCAAATTCGAATACCACCGAGGCAGGATAGGGGTTGCTGATAATCCATATCTTGTTGAGAGGGAGTGTTGAGAATGCAACAAGATGATGGAGCTTAGTGGAAAGAAGTCGCTTTCACTAAGTGGGCCGACAAGCTATTTTTGGCGCAAAGTCTATTTTTAGACTATGTCTACTTTTAGACATATGGATCATGGTCTATGAGTTGCAGTATGTTATTTGTGGATGATTGGTCATGTTGGTAAAAATAGATGGACTTCTATTTTTAAACATATCGGTGGTTTCTATTTTTAGACTGTCAGGCTAAAAATAGAACAGTCGAATATTATTGTCTCATAATAATATTTGGACTATAAACATTATCTTATCCTCTTGGAGCACTTCAGTTTGAGCTACAGATGTGGCACATGCAGCTGTCAGAAGGAAATACGCTTTCTTTGTGGGTCAGTTGAGCTATTGCACGCAGGACTTCAGTTAGAACTCATGTGGTTGAGTTTTGGTGGAGTTGATTGTGGAGTTGACAGAGTTGTGTTCAGTTTGACTTGGTTGAACTAGTTGTATTTTAGTCTAACTAAAGAATACACTAGTGATGAGTTGTGTGAATTAAATATTAATTAAGTCACTAATTATTAACTCATAAAGCAACTGAAGAATACATCAGTTAACTCAGTGCATCTACAGTTCAGTGGAGACAAGTGTTAGAGGTTGAGATTGCTATCAATTGTGACTATAGTTGTGCATGAGATTTGCACATGCATGGATGGAGATTGTCAATGATGGCTTGCATAGTATACCAAGGGAATTCATTTTTACAGTGTGGATGATTTCTCTTGCAGATTGCGCAGTGGAGGCAGGCAAAGCAGTGGGGGAGATTTGAGCTGTGATTGATCAGATCTGAGTTAGTTTTGTGTGTAACAGGTGGAGATAGTACTGAGTACTTGGGAGGAGTATTGTATTGTGTATTGTTACATGTTCTCTATCATTATAATATACAGATAGTGTGGGGTTTTCAGTTGTATGCTTTCCCCAGGATACATATTGTGTTAATGTGTGCATGCGATTGATGTTTCATTGTTTTTAATGCTGCTAAATTAATGATCAACGTAGAGGAGATTATGTATTGTGCATGTATTCCGCAATAGTGTATAATCGAGATAATCTCTAAGAATAAGTGTCATATTATTCAAAATTTCTACAAAGAGGTGCAGCTGAGGGGCAATGAATACAGAAGCAAAGAAGCAAAGAGGGTAACGGGAGAATCAGCGTAGAAGCCGAGAGAGATGAATGCAAAGCTAGCCCGGGCTCAAGCAAAGGCAGCCAGGAGCTGCGCAGTGCCTCAAAGAGCTAACGTGGGTGACACAGAGGCTCTAAGGGCTGACGCAGTGCCTCCAGAGGCTAACGCAGGGCGAGCTAGGGTGACGTTGGTCAGACGCTAAGCCAAAAAGGACTGACGCAGTCCCTAGAGGTTGACGGTGGGGTTTTTCGTGGGGCAGATTGGAGCTGTCAGAGTGTTTATCCGGGCTTTCAGCCAGAATATCTACTTTCGAGTAGAGAGGTACTACTACCGAGATTATTCTTTGTTGGGTGAGCCAGTTTTGGCACCCAAATTGTATTCAAAAACTGCATAATAATAAAACCCTGAGATAACTGCACCGTTTTTCCCACATTGGGTTTTTCTAGGGACATTGGTCCAAAAACAATGGTGTCACTTGTCTACTTGTTTTGTTTCCTTCAGTTGATGATGTGTAATGTGTTGAGCATGTACTTATATTTATTTTCAGTATTTACATGGTAAATAACTTGTTAATTAATCAGAACAAGTAGGCAGAAATAAATCAGAAAAGTACATGAAGGGTTTCTAATAGTTAGACTTAGAAATTCCAACAGCAACGAGATGATCATGATTGTAGTAACGAGGTGACCCATGTTTAAAATGTCCTAGTGAGTGTTAACGAGGCTATGTGCGAGTCTTGGGTGATCTTGATGGCATAGATATGCTCCTCATAAAGAAGCAACTTAGCCAAAGAAATTCTATACTGTTTCTGAAAAACGATGTGTCTGAAAATAAACCCTACCCTCGTTGCATAAATTTGGGGGAAAAAGAGTAGTAGACATAATTGGGATATGAAAATAAATACATGCAAAATATTTCCTAAAACATGAACATCAATTTTCCCTCTTGAACAACACAACTTTCTTCTCTCCAAAACGCACAAATAATGAGTATAAAGAGTGACCTTTTTCAGGATTTATTGATGAGTTTTTGCACCCTATGATATTTTTTGAATGAATCACAATTTTTCCCAAACTCATTTTGTCATTATCTCAGCTAAAATTCACAAAATTGGCAATAAATCACCATTGATTTTTAGAGCAGAGATATATCTATTTTGGACCTTTGATAACACCTAGAATCCTTAGCTTTCCTAGTTTTTAAGTCCCAATGGATAATCCTGAAAGCTTAAAGTAAACTTTCTTAATCGATCACTAGCAAAGAGAAGTTATTTTTGCTATGGTATTTGGGTTATAGATATCATGTTGTGCCACAATGAACAACTACCATAAATGTAGGTTTTAACCCCGTACAGAAATTACCTGCATACGAATTCTAAAACACAGAAAATAAAAAATCCGAGAGCATACCACATAAAACACATATACACAGAGATTTCCCCTGGATCCCAAAACCGAGACTACCAGCTTGATTTTTCATTATATTCCTTTCAATGTTACAATACATATTTATACACGCTGATTTCTGCATATGCTTCGGCATCTACAACATGTAATCTCTGTTATTATCTTTATAATAGAAATTACGAACTCTATTTCTTCGGAAAAAAAAACATATTTATACACGCTGAAGCATCCAATACCATGGACCGAAAACCATTGCGTCCAAAACCATGGACCGAAAACCGTCACGTCCGAAACCATGTGTGAAAATCATGCACAAAACCATAGGCATGTCCGCCGAACCTAACATAGGGTCCAAAACGAAAAAAAAAAATTGGGGCGCTGTCCCGAACCCCATAGAGTGGGGTTACATGCACCCTTCAAACCCCCTGTGACCCCCCTTGCTACACAATTGGGGCAACAAAGGGGGGGCTTCGCCCCCCTCTTTAACCCCCCGGTTAACTACGTGGGCTAGTCGTGGAAAGAATATAACACAACCCAACATTCTCCCACTTGTTGTTTTCTTTCCACAAGGGGCCACAAGAGAGCTTAGTCATTTATCCAGCCCTGCAACGCCCATTGTTTCTCTACACCAAGAGAACTTCTCAGAGCTCACAAATTTTGTCAATGCATCTACAGTATTCTTCAAAGTGTCCACCTTTACCAGCAACACCTTTTTGTCTTCTATCATATCCCTCACAAAGTGATACTGGACATCAATGTGCTTTGTCTTGTAATGATATGCAGGGTTCTTTGCCAAGAAAATTGCACTTTGGCTGTCACAGTCTATCCTTATAGCTCCCTGTACTAACCCCATACTTGAACACAATCTCTGCAACCAAACTACTTCCTTGCT
This sequence comes from Pinus tabuliformis, assembly GCA_031772625.1. Classification (NCBI taxonomy): domain Eukaryota; kingdom Viridiplantae; phylum Streptophyta; class Pinopsida; order Pinales; family Pinaceae; genus Pinus; species Pinus tabuliformis. The sequence continues at coordinate 955,934,069 of CM062805.1, forward strand.
TGCATGAGTGGTTGCCATGTATTTTGTCTCTGTAGTTGATAATGCCACTACAGATTGTTTCTTACTCATCCAACTGACTGCACCTCCAAATAGGTTAAACACATACCCACTTGTAGATCTTCTCTAATCCAGATCTCCAGCCCAGTCCACATCAACAAAGCCACAAATATCCAACACTCTGTCCAATCTTGGTCTTCCTTGGTAGCACAAACCATAATCACTAGTGCCACACAAATACCTGAAAACCGGCTTCACTGTTGTCCATTGCTCTTTCCCTGGTTTTGACATAAACCTGTTCAATACTCCCACTGCATGTGCAATGTCTGGTCTAGTACAGACCATCGCATACATTAGGCTACCGACTGCACTTGCATATGGAACACGAGACATATCCTCTTCCTCTTCTTGTGTTTTGGGACACTATTCAACAGCCTACAGGAATAGGAACCTTCACCGGTTTACTGTCCTGCATATTAAACCTCTGTAATATTGTCTCGACATACTTCCTCTAGTTTAACCAAAGCTTCCTCTTTGCCTGATCTCTTTTAATTTCCATGCCCAAAATATAGTTTGCAGCGCCAAGATCTTTCATGTCGAATTTGGAGGACAACTGGGTCTTCAAGTCCTGGATAATTTCTTTGTCATTTCCAACCAGCAACATATCATCCACATACAAGACTAGATAAATAACACGGTCACCAATTAATTTAAAATACACACAATGATCTGCTTTGCTTCTGGTGAAGCCAAGTCCCCGTATAAATGTATCAAATTTCTGATACCACATCCTTGGTGACTGTTTTAACCCATACAAAGACTTCTTCAACTTGCATACCAGTTCTTTCTTACCCTTCACTGCAAAGCCTTCAAGTTGTTTCATGTAGATCTCCTCTTCTAGATCCCCGTGAAGAAATGTTGTCTTCACATCCATCTGTTCTACCTCAAAATCAAAAGTAGCAACAACAGATAAAAGTAATCTAATAGAAGTTACCTTGGCAACAGGAGAAAAAATATTACCAAAATCAATTCCCGACACTTGGGAATAACCTTTTGCTACCAACCGAGCTTTGTATTTCTCCACCTTTCCTTCTGCATTTGTCTTCTTCTTGAACACCCATTTACTGCCAATGGGTTTCCTTCCAGCCGGCAACTCCACTATATCCCAAGCCTCATTTTTGTGCAAAGATGTCATTTCATCAACCATGGCCTCTTTCCAGAGTTTTCCATCCTCTGAATCTACTACTTCCTTTACAGTTTGGGATCATCATCAGTAATAGATAAAGCAAAATTTGAACAGAAAGCAGATGGACTATACCTTTCTGGCTACCTTCTTTCTCGAACTGATCTTCTCACACCCGGAGTTTGTGGCTCTTCATCTTTTGATTCCTCCTCTACTGTAGAGTCTGATTCTTCCTCCGTTAGCTCAAAATCTATCTTCTCAGGTTCCTTTGGTTGAAATTCATGTTTAATAACATCTTTCACCTCTCTAAACACCAGATCTCGGCTGTACACAACCTTCCTTGTTACTGGGTTCCAAAGCTTATAACCCTTTAAACCATCTTTATACCCAATAAAGATGCACTTTTCAGCTTTACTATCCAACTTGGTTCATTTCTCCTTTGGAACATGTACATATGCATCACATCCAAATACCCTCAGATGTGAAAGAGAGGGTTTCTTACTGGTCCATACCTCTTGTGGAGTCTTATCCTCCAACACTGATGAAGGTGATCTGTTCACCAGGTAACATGTTGTCTCCACCGCCTCTGCCCAGAATTCTTGTCCTAACCCGGCACCACTGAGCATGCTTCTTGCCCTTTCCATAATGTCTTGTTCATTCTTTCTGCAACTCCATTTTGTTGAAGTGTATATGGAGTAGTCTTTTATCGTGCTATACCACACTTCTTACAGAATTCTTCAAATTCCTTACTACAAAACTCTCCACCATTATCTGTCCTCAGCACCTTTATCTTATTCTCTGTCTAGTTTTCCACCAGAGCCTTAAATTCTTTAAACCTGTCAAAGACTTCAGATTTCTTCTTAAGGAAATATATCCATGTATTCTTTCAGAAGTCATCTATAAATGATACATAGTACACAGACTTACCCAGTGATGGAACCTTCACAGGTCCAAACACATCACTGTGCACAAGCTCTAATATTTGTTTCGCTCTCTTACCATCAAAGGGGAAACTCACACGATTTTGCTTCCCATGTACACAATTTTCACAGAAATCAAAATCCAGAGAGCTATTATTCATACCTTCTACCATACCTTTACCATGAAGTATTCGAAGGCCCTTCTCTCCAATATGTCCAAGCCTTTGATGCCACAACATGGTCTTCTCTCCATAGACCACTAGATTTTCTGCTCCACTTTCAGGAACCACAGAATTGTTGCACCTATCAACAACAGTGCTACCTTGCAGCTTGTACAGAGTTCCAATTCGAACTCCCCGCATCAATACCAGTGCCCCCCCAACCATCTTGCAGGTATCCTTCTCGAACACTGTTTTTACACCTGCATCATCCATCTTGCTTACAAAAATCAGATTTCTAGCTAATGCAGGAATATGCAGAACATCTGGAAGTGTTTTGACCCTTCCACCTTGCAACTTCAACTTTACTTTTCCACAACCAACGATTCTAGCCTTCTTGTCATCCCCTAAGAAGACATCACCACCATCATATTTCTCATACTCGCAGAACCACTCTCTATGGGGAGTGAAGTGAAAGGATGCACCTGAGTCAATCAACCATGCCTCATGATCTACATGTGTACTTGAAGAAGCCAAGTACACATTCCCACATTCATCTGAAGTGGTTTTCACCTCTACAGAAGGAGCATCATCAGATCCCTTTCCTTTGTTAGGAGCGTTAGATTTACAGTCCCTTTTGTAGTGCCCTTCCTTTCCGCATTTTTAGCAAACCACCTTTATAGGTTTTCCTGGAGATTTAGATCTCCCTCTAGATTTAGATCTCCCACTTGATGACTTATTTTTGTTTTTGTTCTGGGACCGTCCTCATACAGACAAGGCATCACCATTCTGGCTCTCCATATTTTTCCGTCTCATCTCCTCCGTTAGCAAGGATAAGACTATTTCATCAAACTGCAAGGCAGTTGCATTGCTACCTATTGCAATAATGAGACTATCCCACGAATCTGGTAGAGAACACAACAAACTAATGCACTTCATCTGAAATTTTGATATCAACAGACGATAACTGACTTACCACAGTATTAAACGCATTTAGATGCTCTGTCACCGAGTCTCCATCTTTCATCCGCAGGTTATACAGCTTTTTCCATAGGAACAGTTTATTCACCAGAGACTTAGATTGGTACAAAGACCCTAACTTGTCCCACAAAGCCTTCGTCGTAGCTTCCCCTGATACATTCAGCAATACTGAATCTGAGACACACAATCGTATTGTGCTCTTTGCCTTCCAATCCAACTTCTTCCATTCTTCATCAGACACTCCCATTGGTTTAGTACCCAGATTTACCGCGATCCACTGATCTTGATCCACCAACAGATCCTCCATCTTGAGTTTCCACAACTCAAAACTCTGACCATTAAATTTCTCAATCTCTATCTTTCCATTGGTCGCCATCTTCTTTCACCACCAGAATCGATCCCGCAGATCTACCACAGGCCCGAGCAAAACCCCTCAGCAACAAAGGCGTCCCTTTGAAGCCAAAACAACTCTGATACCAAATGTAGGTTTTAACCCCATACAGAAATTACCTGCACACGAATTCTAAAACACAGAAAATAAACAATGCGAGAACATAACACATAAAACACATATACACAGATTTTCCCCTGGATCCCAAAACCGGGACTACCAGCGAGATTTTTCATTATATTCCTTTCAATGTTACAATACATATTTATACACGCTGAAGCATCCAATACCATGGACCAAAAACCATCGCGTCCAAAACCATGTGTGAAAATCATGCACAAAACCATAGGTATGTTCGCCGAACCTAACATAGGGTCCAAAACGAAAAAAATTCGGGGCACTGCCCCGAACCCCATAGAGAGGGGTTGCCTACACCCCTCAAACCCCTTGTGACCCTCCACTACGCAATCGGCGCAACGAAGAGGGGGCTCCGCCCCCCTCTAACCCCCCAGTTAACTACGTGGGCTAGTCGTGGAAAGAATATAACACAACCCAACAATAATTGCCCGTGATACAAACCACTCCATTTTCTATGAAGGCCTTATGCCCCAATCAATATCTATCTCATTGAATTGAAAATAGAATGCATTGGGAGATGAAAATTATCTTTATCATCCCCTTTTCATTAAGAAGATTATCAATCCTATTACATTACATGCCATCACCCTTATTAAAAACTGACCCTCTATAAAATCATATATTCCATTAAGCATCACTGCCATTGAATTGGACTGATTTCTCAGGCTTGCACTCTGATCATGTTTTCCAAGGATGAAATAGACAATTGTCAGTTGATTTTCCTTAACCTGAATCTAATCAATTTGTAAGATTCCGTTAATTACTGCATAACACATCATAGTAGTCTTATCTACTTCTTAATACCTATCACATACTAGCTCTTATACCTTACTCTTTGTCTGATGCACTGCTCTATGTCTAATATTTTAGATATTTCTGTTAACTCTTCTATACGTCCCTGATTTAAAAACATAATTTCTGAAATATTGTACCGCTAGAATGGTCTCTTTACAACGATTTCCTATCAAGAGTCCTCAGTTGTCTCTAGACATTAATATTGATGCTCAATTTCTTGTACAGCATGCAACATGTATCCATGCCTCAGAGGTTACATAGCAATATCTGCAATGTACATAACTTTGGCCAGTTGAACAAGTTATGAAAAAAACACTAAACTCAGTTTAAATAAGCTTCCAAAAAAAAACATTAAACTCAGATCATTGCTTCGTAAACATCCTAAATACTGTATTATGATTTCCCCAAACTCTCTATTTATTGGATGGATAAGATAATAACTAATCTTGAATGGATGCTTCTTTTCACATCCACGTCATCAGAAAAGTATGTTCAGCTGATGACAAAATAATTGGATCATTAAGGTATCTTCTCGAAATCTTGAAAAGTGATGAGTTTCCAAATGCTCTGGGCCATCTCTGTATCATTAAGGACTGCTTCCAAGCTCTTATATGCATTAAACTGAATCTCCAGAGGTTACTTGTTTTAGATTGACTTAATTTGCTGCATCCAGAAAGTCGACTGAAAAATCACTTCCCATTTTCCTGTAAGACAAATAGTTTAGACTATACCTAGCCCATCTCCTAGAGGGCAAGTTTTAACTTCAATAAACAATCATTTCACAAGGTACACTGTTAGAACTAAGTTATATTATCCAGACACTGACTCCTAGACTAAAATACATTTTCAAATCATTATAAGCAGTGGATATCTATGACTACATAAAATTTTCTAGGACGAACACCAAATATCCCAAAAATTTCCCAGTGCCCAACTGAGTGTGAATAGTACCCAAGTGAATCACATAACCGAACTGAAGAGTAGGGAGAATTATCCACAAACATTCTCAATGCCTACCATCACTATCTGCCATCATAAGCACTGGAAAATTACATATTTCGATCATCTTTAAACAAGGGGAGTTTATGTGATCTTTGATATCCACACATCATCAGACTTCTAAGGAATTCCACTTGATGCAATTTTACTGGCACTGTTAATTTCACAGCCCATGAAAAGAACTGAACAATCAATCAAGAAAGGTTGTGGCGTGAAAATAGAATAATAATTAGCTGTACTTAAATTTTACTCCCCCCAAAGATGCAAGAGAACGTTTTAAGAACATTGCAAGAGAACCAAATACTAGTTAGGAGCCCTTTTCTTCCTCAGCATTTCCATAAAGGCCTCTCTTTCATCTCTTGACATCCCTATTGTTGAACAGTCACCAACACCCCATTCAGCACCTCGCTCGCAGTACTTGTCCTGAATTTCTTGCTTGTTCCTGGAAAAGAGTTCTCATTATCTACATATGTGACACATTGCCAACTCATGAACGAAAATGCATGAGGTAAGTTTTTACACATTTTTAATGTCATTAGTTCTAACAATACCCCAGTGAGTGTGAAGCAGACAGTGCAGGCTAGAATAGGCATTTATAATAAGAGACTGATATAAAACAAAAACGAAATGATTCCTGAAATTAATTACACGCTTTGAACTAAGCACATTCCTTCGCTGGAAATAAGTTTATTCACCTTTCAGAATTAGCCTTGGAACGTTTTAGTAGCTCTTGAAGCAAGGGAGAGGACTTGAATTTTCCGTCATAAGCCTCATTTTTCTTTTTATTTTCTTCTGCATAACAAAAATCATTGAAAACAAATATGCATAAGAGATTCATAGTCTCCCTCAATTATCAGATTTATAAAAGGGCTTGGAGAAGAAAATTCTGAAGCAATCTTATTGATAGCAAGAGAATGCATAAACCAACCTTGCATCCGTTTGAGGAAATCAAATCCTTGAAATTTGGGAAGAGGAACAGCTTCCAATCCTGAGCTTCCTGATAGCACTCCAGCCTGAACTGCAGAACATAAACATTAGGAAAACTGGCATGTCAAATTTGGCTGAGTAAGACCTGGCACAGGAAATAGAATATAATATTATAAATCTGCAGCCCAGATGTCATCGAGTCCTATATGCCAAGATATCAAATTTACAATAAAAACAAACTACGCAATTTGCTATGCTTGGATTCAAATCCCTGTAACTAAATCCCTGTGGACATAAATCCCTGTAACTAATAGCATATCAAAACAGGTCAATAGCGCAGAAGTTAGAACTTAGAACAAAGTAAAACAATAATTTGATGTAGCCCATATGACTAATGTCTTCACTAGAAGGCTCAAGTCTTTCAAATTTTTCATCTTTTCAGAAAATGCTTCAATACTTTCCAGGCATCTTGCATCATTCATATCCATAGTCCACTACCTGAAAAAGTGAGCATATAATATACATTCACTGAGTACTAGTTAAAATTCTATGTGAAATTCAGAATGCTTTGAGTGATCTGACTCATAGAATCTGATCATATGCCCCGCTGGAAACTAAATTGTCTCTTGATGCAAGAAGGTAAGCACCACAGCTTTTATCACTAGACTACAACCCTTATAGGATTCCATTCAAAAACAGCTACCACCATACACTCATAAACTATGTTACCGGAAACAAGAGACAATGGGTATAGCAGGAGATACTAGAGATTCTCAAGTTTTGCACAAGTAATGGTTTTTAGGGATTTTTTAGTTTTTTGAAATATTAATGATATGTGCACAACACCTGCAAATGAAGAGGAAGACAAAAGAAAAGCAAGTGAGAACAAGTATGCAATTATGGGAGGAGATAGTTGGAACTCTACACATATCTATAGTATATATACTTATTTGTATTAAGAAATATATATAGAGTACAAAACTGTGTGACAGTGATCAAGTTTGACCGTGTTTCCAATAAAATCAAATAAATTAACTGATCAATTCAGACTAAGTCGCCCAAAAGAGAGAGAAAGTACAAATATAACACAAGTTCATTAAACTAAGACTCATCATATATACATAAATAATTAAATTTTAGAAATGATGTCCACTCATGGTGCTTGGTCCAACCAGTTCATTGGTCAGCAGGCTCCAACATTATTCATCGGTTGTTCAATTCCACATATAGAGTGCAGTCCCATGTTGTTCATTAGTCCATAATTCAACGGTTTGTTGGTAGTGTTGCCTCAAAATATAGCAGGTCCCCTCACAAGGCAAGAGCTAGACCAAGTGACAACACTATGAGGTGTTGCCCACTGTCACCACAGCCACTACCTCCTGCTCTTTAGTGGATATTCAAAACAAGGGAGGCTTCCCTATGTCAGGTCACCTAATGGATATGTCAAGTCTAAGGCTTGAAGGTGACAAGGATAGGCTTAGGATAGGTACTCAACTTAACGACAAGGCTCAAACTAGCTTAAAGGAAGCAAAGCGTACCCTTCAAATGCCTAACTAAGGCCCAATGTCACCTGGGGTTTGTGAATAGGCAAGGTTAACAAGCTTTACCTAGGTACACAAGGCCAAGAAAAAGGCTTGAGTAGATGAATACAATCAATTTCAAGAGCAACATGCCTTGAATAAGCCCCAAGTTGAAACCTAGGGCTAGATTAGGGTTTGCCAAGGGCAAAAATTTCCTAGGGTTCATGATGTTGGCCCTAGAATGGAAGAATCAGCAACGGGAAAAGGATGATTCTGAGGCAATGTCTTACCAACCACGTGTTGAATTCTTCCACAAGCCAATGCATGCATCCTAGTTGAATTTTAGCCCTAACCCCAGCCTAGTGGCTTTCCTTAAGAGGTCGAAAATCAGAAAGAGAAAGAAATTTAATTTATGGAATGATTAATGGTGTGATCAACGATGTGGAAAAAGCTAGTGCTTGACCTTCAATGATGAATTCTAGAGGGAGAGTTACTTAGGAGAAGACTAAACCCTAGAATGGAGTAAGGGAATATGAAAAACTCTAGTTTCATACCCTAGCTATCATTTTATGAGGGAGCAAAGTCATTGAAGAGAGTTTAACATGAAGGATCACTCAAGGGATTGTCACACAAAATCTTAAAAGAATAATACATACAATACCATTGCCAAGGTTTCATAGAAAAATTATCAATAAAAACTAACACACTGAAACCCTAACAATATCCATTCCATGCAATAGCCATAAAGATATTCAAATTCATAGGATACTTACAAGAAAAATGTATGAACCAATCCCTTATTGTTCCAAAATGACATCTCCAAAGAAAAAGAATAGCTGCATAAGCAAAAACTCCACAAAAGATCACATCTCCACAAGATATAAGACAAATTTCAGCTAGGCCAAAATCTCTAAGAAGGCCAAATTGATCCACAAGTGATGATTCAAATGAAAATGAGGTGACCTCTATTTATATCAGGTCTACCTCAATTAATTTTAGGTCTACAACAAGTTTGACATAAGATAAACTTGGGTTACATGCCAACCCACTAGCTAAATGACAAAATAACCAGTAAATGCCCACACTGTGAGTTGTAGCCTCTAATAATGCTAACGTCATGCCCTTTTACAACTCCAAATGCCATGCCAAGGTGTGTTGAGGTGTCAAAAGGTGTCAAAGATCCTAGATCATCCAAAACATGAGGGAAGGCCTTAAATCCTCCTCTGGGGTCCCAAGAACAACTAGGATGCCATCATGTGGTCTCCATGGATCTCCAACTATCAAGTAAAGGCTCCTCTCTCTAGCGTTAAAGCTTCTCCCAGTGAAACAAGCCTTCCCTAGTCTCTTAATGGGAGACCATCCTCATATGAGCTCTGAATCAGGTCCTACCCATTAGGTTGTGTCAAGGCCAGCCTAGGGACACACTGGGTCTAGTGGTGTCATCATGAAGAATCCTCTGTGCTAGGTCAAAGTAGACCAATGTCTTGGATCCCGAGGGTGCTCTAGGTCATGTAACATCTACTCATGTTTTCAAGAGGCTCAACACTCTCAACGCTACATTTGCTAAGCCATATATCTCTCTGAAAGGCCTGGGTACCTATGGAGTGGGTGCCCTTAAGGCCTGGGCTGTTGTGGACCACCTAACAAAAACAACATGTACTCAAGTGAAAGCAACCATCCATCAGAGACTAAGATCATGCATGTGTCCAAGTGGACCAAAACTTGAATGCTAAGGGCATGTTAATACTTCAAACAATGATCAACTTCCAATATCTAACTAGACAAAGTTCCATAAAGGTGTTCCCTACCTTGATAGAGGTGGCTAATGGTCAATCTTATCAGGTGCTTCCAACCCTCAAGGGGAAATGACAATTCCAAGGTCAACCCCTCAATCAATAGGTGTTAAATATGTGATAATGGAGGTGAAAGGCTTCATGGCCAAATGCCATGGTCAAAGGGGCTAGTTGATGGGATGTCCACATCCTGAGGGTATGAATGTAAAGGAGGGAGCAATTGTAGAGGCATGAATTATCCTGCTTGGTCCGATTTTTCCACCCCTCTTGTGCGCCTTTTACTTCTTCTTGATAATGCTTTGTATTACCACATATAGCTCAAGGGTTAGAGCTTGCTCTTTATGATGTAGCATTTATATTACCCCTTAAGATGAGATAGTTCATCGCTCATCAGGGTTGGGACATGCAAGGGTTCCTTTCGATGTGAAGGAGCACCATGCGATGAGGAACCAAGTGATGGCCAATGAGGAGGATAGAGCTCATGTTAGGGTTTTGCTCGCGTGCTAATCTTATGTCTCAACCATCTTTTGCATATTGATTTTCTTCTTTTCGTTTTATTGTGGCCATGATATGTTTTTTCATTATTTTAGTTGCATCAACCTCTAGGGAAATAGTTTGATGGCCCTACTCAAGGAATATGAACATATGGGTGCCAAATCCCAAAGAACCAATGACAAGTTAGACCCGAAGAATGGAGGTGAGATATGGGGCATGTAATGTGTCATGGAAAGTGTTAAGTATGGTGTAAGGGACAATGAACACGCTATCTCAATTATGGTCTTCCAAGCAATGCCTCTCCTATAACCCTAAGGCCTTAAGGAGGTCCCACTGGACTAGGGCTAAAGATTAACCCCATAGTAAGGTGAGAGAACAGATTGACAGTCAAGATTCAATCAATCTTTCAGATCACCCCTTTATCCATACTAAACGCCCAAAACAAACAAGTATAAGTACCCGATTGCAAAATGATCAAAGTACCTTTTGAATAGCAGCCCACCTTCATCCAAGTGTTAATGCTGAATGGAAAGAGGTGCATCGTTGATGCAAATGGCGAAGGCACATGGCATATCATCGTCGGATAGTGGTTGTTAGAGGTTGTTGACTTGCTAGCTATTTGTTTAACTATCAAATGTAGGAGAAAAGTTCTCTTATGGGGTTACCAATTTTGGTGGGTAACATCTGGCTCCAACTCGAGGACATGAGCTCACAATAGAGTGCATGATCCATACTTGAATGGGGAGTTCACGAGAACTCCAGCAATTCTTGGGCTTGTAGACCTGTAACCTGCACATCCAAGTCAACTTGTTTGGGAGCAAGTGCATTAGGTGTAGGTTATTACCCATGTTTTATATGATGATAACAATCAATATAGAAAATAAAATCTATCTAAATGAAATCTAATCTGTAATGAAACACAACAATATGAGAATGCAGGATGTTAGAATTCTCACACAATATGCAATGCAACTAACTAATATGCATAGTTAAGTCAGTTACCATCAAAGTAAGGTGACTCCCTATGAAACTAGACTCATCCTCCCCCCCCACTCGTGTCTCGAATCCCATGAATCAAACACAATTCTCTAGGACACGTGTATGATTCTCGTGTCCAGTGTGTTCTAGAACGTGGGATTCTCGTGTCTAGTGTGTCCTAGAGCGTATACTGGAGTACACCCATCTATCATTGTTGAATATTGCAGATACACGGTTTGCCTCTTCATTCATCATGTTGAAGAGGTTGAGGAACATCAAGACCGCTCTTGGGGCCATGGTTATTTCAGAGTTTTGGTCTTTTTGGAGAAAGATCAAGCAGCCTCAAAAAGAGTCAAGGGCACAGTGTTAGATGATGTTTGGTGCGAGAGGTTAGATCTCACTATTAAGATCATGTACCCTATCATTGCTTTGCTGCGATTTACAGATACAGACCAACCCATCCTAAGAGAGGTTTATGAGGGATGGGATTCCATGATTGAGTCTGTGAGGACCATTATTTATAGAGTGAGTGCCCCAAGTATGAGACATCATCAGAGGCCTTCTTCACCGCCATACATGATATTCTTGTCAACAAATGGGAAAATAATTGCACACCTTTGCTTTGTTTGGCTCACTCATTGAACCCAAAATACTACAACCATGAGTGGTTGAATGGTGGACCTTCCCACAAATTCCCTCCTCACATGGATGGTGAAATTTCACAGTGGAGGAAGGATGCATTGAGGCAGATATTTCAAGATAGAGCATCCCTTGATGAGGTGGAGGATGCCTTTGCAGAGTTTTCCAATGGCACTGGATGTGATTAGAGACAGGGGGCTAAGAAGCCCTATTCTTGGTGGGCAACTCATGGGGCAACAATCCCTCCTCTACAACAGTGAGCCATGAGGCTCCTCTCTCAGGTGGCTTCATCCTCTTGTTACGAGAGGAATTGGAGCACATATGGGAACTTGTATAGTGTCAAGAAGAGCAAGCTTGAGCAATCCAGGGCAGAGACATTGGTGTATGTGCACACCAACCTTCATCTCATTTACAGACAGAGGAATGAATGGTTGAAGGGAAAGACAAAGATGTAGGATTCTTTCTTGATGATATGGGTTTGGACAGTAGTGTTGAGTTGGCATTGGCCAACTTGGATCTTAATTACCCAGTGTTAGAGCCTGTCACTTTTGATGATGGTGATACTCTTGCGGGGTCATCCTTTGCACCAACAAATGAAGAGATTACATTGGATATAGAGGAGGAGATGTAGCAGAGGAGAGCAGTGGTGACCATGACAGTGATGTTGCTTTTAATGATGATGATGATTGATGACTCATGAACTACCTACTACCTTGTAGTTGTTTTGTATTTGTTATTTCTATTTTCCATTGGCATTGCTACTACAGTCTACCTATGTAACACGTTTTGATTTTGATGACTTAATGAGAAAGTTGTAGTTTCTTGTCTTTCTCCTATTGGATTATTGATGAATTTGTCACAATTGTATTTGTATGCATAATGTTACATTGTACAACTTACAAATTTTAAATTTACAATGTAGAATCTAGATCTATGTTTGAATTTGTATCAAGAATGAGAATTTGTGTAAGAAATATCTATTTAGTATTAATTTTTAATACATTTATATATATTTTTAATAAAATAATATATAACGTGTCTTGTTCTGGGGGGTCTACGTGCCCATGTCGGACACTTGAATTTTTGTGTCTCGCGTCTCGTGTCCCTGTGTCAGGTGACTTAAGTGGCTCCCCTTTACCAATGAAGGTAAAAGTTCACCATCAAGTTTAGCAATATAGAAATAACTCATACCTACTTTGCCATGGATCCTAACAAGAATGGGGTCCTTATCAATCAAAACAAGATCACCTACTTGGTATTCTTTGTTTGGTCTTTGGACCCATTGCTTCTTTGTAATTGGCTGCCTTTTGTTGGAACTTTTAATGTGACAGACATCTTGGGAAAGGGGAGGCTTACTCAACTTTGGGCCCCTTTGGAATGGTCTTGATTCACACTCTTATGGTTCTTAGTGATCATGGCCTTCTTAATGGATCTAGGAAATGGGAAAGGTGTGATATCTTCCACATGATCAGGAAAACCCACCGGAATTCTTTCTCTTCTTATAGACCTTCAATTAACAAATTCCAAGACCTTTGACCCTTGACCAAGACCCTCCAAGACCAAGTCAAACCTTGCTTTCAGCAATTTCTACAAATTCTAACTTCCAGCAGCTTCTTCTGCAATTTCGACCTACCCAACAACTTCTTCTGCAACTTCAACCTACCCAGCAGCTTCTTCTGCAACTTCGACCTACCCAACAGCTTCTTCTGCAACTTCAACCTACCCAACAACTTCTTCTGCAACTTCGACTTGCCCAGCAGCTTCTTCTATAGAAACCCTAACCCTTGTTTGTGTGAGAAACAATGGTGTATTCCAGGTCATCTCTTCTTCGCTTGGACAGATTCTCTCTCCTAGAGAATTTGGCTTCCAAAATAGCTCTTCTTTATGACCTAACTTCACTACTGTAATTTGGCTTTACTGCAGCAGCATAAACCCTAATTGCATCGCACGTGTGGAGAGAAGTAGCCCGAAAACAACCCCAGAAACTCATTTTTCTCTTCCTCCTTCGTCCTCTTCTTCTTTGCACTCCGTTTCTTTCTTGTGATCAAACTTTAGTGTGAGTGATGTGTGTCTTCGAATTAAAGGCGATGCCTCCTTTATATAGGCTTCTCATTGGGTCGAATTGCTCCTTTAAGGCCGACTTGTTCTTGAGTGTAGGCCGACTAGAATATTGCATCATAACTTGGTCTTGGAGGGCTCTTTGACTTGACTTTGACTCGAATAAATTCTTTTTACAATATGTAACATGCCCAAATGAGTCTTTCATACATGACAATGACTTGTAAGCCCTAGAAGCTCTCAATGGGAGCTTGAACTATAAAATAAATTCCTCTTGAGCATGAAACCCATGCCTCAAGAAAACACTAACAAATTTATTTTTCTCATTACATTAAATATATAAAATCATGATTACATATGTCATTATGAAGACCGAACCTAGTTACATATTTCAACAAATTATGCAAAATGAGATTGTTGATCATTTAGGACAACAAAAGTGGTTCATGTCCTCCATTTTTCTTGTCAAAATACATGTTTTGTAAGATGATTGGATGATCCTCAGCCTCTTCCTCAAAGTTGAAAGCCTTCCAAAATTGCCTCCTTTGAGGCCCAAGCTTTGCCATCTCCAAAAGAGGGACTTGTACATTTACCTTAGCCAAAACATTAGTCATATCAACATCCAAAGCAACATTAGAGTCTTGATGTTGGACACCTAATCCTCTAAGAGTTGGTGTGGAATGTGACCAGTCAAAGGGAGTCCAAGAGACCTTGGAATATGGAATCCAACAGTGACTCCAACGTATTATAAAATGTATATCTTGTGAATAATATATGTATTGGATACTTATCCTTCATATTTGGTCTTCGCCATGGTGATGTCTAACATGGTATCGGAGCCATGATGTGTGGCCTTTGTAAACCAATGCTCTTCTCCTTGTGGATTTTATGCCATTATGAGCATTTGTTAAAATAGAGATTGTTACCTCCGTCAGTTTTTCCATTCCCCTGTTGTGAGAAGACCAGCACCTACGACTGCAAAGAGGAATATTGTCAAACATGTCCCTTTCTACCAATGCAACGCTCTAACGCTCTTTGTACATGTCAGTTTTTCCTATTTGTTGTCTCTCAAAGCTCTGCATGTCCATTATTCTTCGTGTGTTCATTCTTGCCTGGACTTGAGCTTTTTCAATGTGTGCCTGACCTAACGCTCCACTAATTTGGCCTCTATCAGAAATCTATTTTCTCATTATTGGGCACTCTTTGCATCTGTTGGCCCTTGGTGCACTGTCAAATCATAAGAAACAACAGTGTGAGTTCTGTGCATTGAAAACTGGCCGTTTTGTTGAATATGCAGTGATTTTCTCCCTCTGTCCAAAACAATTTAACTTGCTTTAAACTACCGTTTGAAGTTTGGAAGGTGTATTTGTGATGCGTATGGATGGTATTACAATGTATGGTGTGTACTGAAGGGAGCAATGTATGGTGCATTTAGTGTTGATAAGTTGCATATGATGCCTTCATACCTTCGTTGAATGGTGTGTAACCTCTGCAAATCATAGTCGTTTTTGTGTTTGGTTCGAATATATCCAATGTGTCGCAAACGAGATGCCACAAGAAGTTGAATTTGTGTTAAAGTGAAGCATATATGATTGGAGTTCCACGTTTCTGTTTTTCCTGGAAGCTTGAAACAATAGTCTGCTATGCGTTGGAATGAAGCACTTAAACTCGTGATAGCTTCCTGTTGATGCACCAGTCCTTGCTTTTGTTCAATGCGTTGGTTGTTTTTCTGCATTAAGACCTTTGTATACAATATGTTGAAACTAGGCCGATTCATATTTTGAAGACCGTATGACCGTGAACTTCGTTGAACAAGAATGAAATCCGTGCATTAAACTTCGTTGAACTGTTGATGTTACGCTCTGCCGAGAAATGCATGGAGTCTATCCACGGATTTAAGCTCACTGTAGTGATCATGGTTGTTTGCCAAGCTCGCAGTGTATGAAAAGCACCCAACCCTCGAAACAGGCCAAGAACGGAGTTAAAAATAAATAAATAAATCTGCGATCACAGTCTTAGTATTGGAACACTGGAGATCGATTATGTGCAAGTCGTAGATAGATTGCTTTTGCTAATGGCCTCTATGTGTGCTTTCATTGTGCGCAGGGGAAGCGTGGTAACGCTTGTCTGTTAATTTGTTGACTGTTCGGTTTCTTCGTTAGTCCATTGACTAATCAATATCAGGTCTATTGGTAAGAATGTGACCCAGGAAGGATCATCACCACTGCTCAAATCTGCAAAAGCTAGTGTATCCTCCTCGATTTTCTATTCTCTGGAGTTTTGTGGTGTAAGTCATAACCCATTCATATTTCCTCTGCGTTGAAGACTCTGATGTGTTGATACATTGAATAGTGTTGTGTGTGCGTTTTAATGTGGAAGTTGTGGGCTGCATTTGGAGGAGCGAGTCTGTGCATGCTTTGAGCAAACATAGAACTCCATTGAACAGTTAAATTTTGCAGTGCGTTGTATTGGATACCAAAACACCGTGCTATGAAAGCCAGCATTGAGTTCTGGAGCGATTAATTAATGTGTTTTAAAGCATTGGGTTAGAGCATGAAACATATGTCGTATGCATTGTTATGAGTGTGTTGAATTTTGGGATTCTTGAATGCTAGTCGAAACTCTGTTGTGGTTAAGAACTATCGACCCTGTTACTTGAACCTGAGTGAATGCATTTGAATGCATATGACATTGGCAAGTGTATAGTATGACAATGAACGACTTATGGGGTTGCGCGTTGAAAATTTGCAATTGAATGGTTGTTAAATATATGGTTGGTGAATAGTGTTGAATCCTGCATTGATTTTTATGAGCGTGATTGAATAACCATACCATAGTTAGTTATTGTCTCCTCCCCGGTTTGGTGTGGCCAAACTCCTCCCCATCTTGCAGCATCACCTACTCCATACCACAACTCCACTGCCCGGTTCATACCTCCCGCTTGGTTGTATCACTCCCCATACGTTGACTCTGCCTCACCTCCACGTTGTCCATTGCATAATATATAACGTTGGCCATTCCACCCATCTATTTGTTTTGAAGAAGTGAAGTGCAAGATAATTGCATGTATTTTATACAGGAAAGCCTTTTTTGTTGGTGAGATATTGACAATTAATCGAACTTACATGTGAGAAATTGCCTTGCAGTAAAGATTTGCAATTTCCTTGAAGATTCAGTCTCCATAAATGATCTCTTATGCAACTTCGTGAGTCGGTATCAAATTCTTCTTTTGCAACAATTTTTGTTCAGGTACCATAAAGCCTGGTTGAATATTTTGAAATTTTGTACAATTCACCAAAACAAAAAGACGGTTCCAATACCTTCTCTTTGTGCTTTTGGCAGATGCAAAACTGAAATTTAAAATTGGTATATCTTGGAAGGCCTTGCCAATGCACTTGAGACAAATTTATATTGAAAACGGTGATTAGATGTCATTTTCTATCTTTGAGGCCTTTCATTTTTGCTGAGACAATGGCGAAAATTGATAATTTGTTAGAGTTATTAAGCACTCTAATGTTGTCCATTGTTCATATCACAATCCAAATTAGTAAAGACACTCTCTCAAAAATTTGAACTTGTTTGCAAGATGCACAAGAAAAGATAGATTTTTTGCAGCTTGAATCACTGCTACAGCAAGAGGAGCTACAACAGTGTAGTCATGATTCAGAACTTGTTTTTGTTCCAAATAATCCCATTTTTTAGTCCAAAGTTGACTACTAATTAGCAACCAGAAATTGTTCAAATCACTGAGCCTAGTACAAGAGCAAATTTGAATGCAGACGCAGAAATTCAGTATACACTTTCCAAGCCAATCATCAGACCTTGGCAAGAGCTTGTCAACAACAAGCACAGAACAAGTCTTGGATATGATAAGGAGGTTTCCTTTCATATTTCAGACTATTCCAAGCCCATTCAATTTCAAAGTGTTGGGTTTCTTCATGACAGTTCACCTTCAGTTGTTCCAGATTTTACTCCTCTTCCATAGCAGCAACAACAGAATGTTAAATGCCAACATTGTGACTGAGTTGGCCATATGAAAGATCATTGTTTTGATCTTCATCCATGTGAGCATTGTGATAAAACCAATCATTTTTCAAACAGATGCTTCAAAAACAAGCCTCCTGCAAGAACAAAGATTCATCTTGGATGGATCGCTTCTTGGCAATGGGCTTCAACAGCCAAGAAGATATTTCAGTCATACGTCAGAACTTGTTCTAGAGTATTGAATAGTCTTGCGGTTGAATTTTCTCCATCATCTCACCTTGTATCTGATAGGGGGGAATGATGGTCATTTACAAGTTTCAAAGCCACATCAAGCAAGCTTGAGCCACAACCTACCATATCAGATTCAGAGTTGTAGCCAGAGACAGAGATGCCCCTGAGCATGCCTTTGGTTGGTGGTCAGCCTTAAACCATCTATGCGGGGTTGAGATCTCCCTTTTCAAATTGAGCTTCTCCCTCTTCAAAGAATTGGGGACACTTCATCTAGCAGAAGACTTCAGCTTCTTGCTAGTTTTGGAAGAGTTCTAGGGATTGCATTAAGCATTCGAGAGTTGGTGGTCATCCTTAAACCACAGCGAGTGGAGATCTTCCTTTTCAAGTTGAGGTTCTCCATTTTTATGCAGGTTGTAGACCTCCCTTTTCCAGGTTGAAGTTCTCCCTCTTCAAAGCATTAGGAGCACTTCCTCCAGCAGAAGACTTCGGCTTCTTGCTAGATTTGGAAGAGTTCCAGGAACTGCATTAAGCGTTCCAGTGTTGGTGGTCATCCTTAAACCACCACCTTATGCCAACTTTACAGAGAGCACATTCAGCCTAGTGTTGCCATGCATTTTTGAACATTTAGTATTACAGCTCTCTTCTTGGACTCATACATACCCCTTCAGATTAAGGGGGGTAATGTTGGACACCTAATCCTCTAAGGGTTGGTGTGGAATGTGAGCAGTCAAAAGGAGTCCAAGAGACCTTGGAATATGGAATCCAACAGTCACTCCAATGTATTATAAAATGTATATCTTGTGAATAATATATGCATTGATTGCTTATCCTTCATATTTGGTCTTCACCATGGTGATGTCTAACACTTGAGGTTTTGGCTTAGGCCTATTTTGAAATTGTACCTGAGGCTTGTCCTTCTTTTGGGATGTAATACCAGAACTTGAACTAACTTGCTTGGCCTTAGTCAACATTTTTTCTAGAATACTGCAAACCTTTAAACCTTCCATTATTTTTCATAGCCATGATCGACTCAGCTTGATCATTAGTATCATCAATATGGACTTGATCAAGCCCTTGAAGGAAATAAGAGTCACCAATCAAGATATCAAAGGGAGCACCATCATTGACGACATTGAGGTGCTCAAGGGCTTCTTCCTCCACTTGATTGTAAGGACACTTTTCTTGGGTGTGATATTCATCACAAGGATGGCACCAGGGAGACTCTTCATGTCCCACAAAATTGGTTGGGGCAAGAGTGTTTGGAGCATTTTGTTGGGTGTCACAGTCTCCCTTAGGAGCCTTCTTCTTGAGAGGTCTCTCTTTATTAAATTTTGGTTTAAGAGGTAAATTTTGGCGAGATCTCCTTTCTCTTTCTTACATGGCCAATTTGTTCATCATTGCCATCTGTCCTTGCATACAATCATTAGTAACTTTGTCAATTTTGGGGGCAAATGCTTGCAAGGCAAGATCCACCTGGGTGCTAGGTTTAGCTTTAGGTTCAACTCGAGCCCTAGAATAGGTGAACAAATCAATCCTAATAGCATTTAAGTTTTTCTCAACTTCAACAGCTAAGACTTTTGCTTCCACCAAGGACTTAGGACCTTTGTCTTTGAGGGCATATGTCAAATGCCCGAGGAAAGATTGCACATACCTATCAAGGATGGTGTCATCGATTGGTTTATATCGATCAGGGATCTCCTTAAATAGGTTTTCAAATCTTTGAGTAAATTCTTTAACGGTTTCATTCTCAATTTTAATAGCTTGAAGGAATTTCTCAAGAAGGATAACTCCTTCCTTGGTTGTAGCCCATCTCTTGTTGAAGGCTTGGTGAAAGGTATCTCAATCAATGATACTACCTTGAGGTTGTTGATAATAGTGTAACTAGGTTCAGTCTTCATAATGTCAAATCTTGTAATGATGTAATTTTGTATCAAGAAAAAATTTTATTTTTTTGATTGAGACATGGGTTTCATGCTCAAGAAGTTTCTTTGTCTAATTGTGGCTCCCATTGAGAGCCTTAGGTTGAGTTATGTAAAATGAAGACAATCATGTATTGTTACACTTGTAAATGTAATTGTTGTAAGTCAAAAAGTCCTTCTAGATCATCAATGAAATCCTCCAAAATGTACCCACCGAATTGATGCAAAGAAGTCGCTTGAAATAATTTATTTGGACAATTCTAGAAGCTTCCTATTATGTTGGCATAATCAAGGGATCACGTCAGCCTAGAGATGAGGAGACAAGCCTATATAAAAGGCGGCGTTGATATCTCCTCATAACACATTCATTCTCACTCATCTATGAAGAGAAAGCGAAGTGAAGGGGTCGAAGAAGAGGTAGCCACAGTCAATGAGGAAGTTTGTTCCCTCATTCGAGTTCATCATCAAGTTTGTTCTCACGTGCAGCATCCTGATCTGATCTAGGGCATCGTTCTCACGTGCGGCATCCTGATCTAATCTAGGGCATCGTTCTCACGTGCGACATCCTGATCTGATCTAGGGCATCACTTTGTATGAGCATGTTATTGGGTTAGAGGTCCGATCTAGCAGCAGTTTGAAGGAGGAAGTCATTGCCAAGGAGATCGAAGTCATAGAAGGGCTAGAAGAGCCCTAACCCATGGTGATCCTTCATATTTGGTCTTCACCATGGTGATGTCTAACACTTGAAGTTTTGGCTTAGGCCTATTTTGAAGTTGTACCTGAGGCTTGTCCTTCTTTGGGATGTAATACCAGAACTTGAACTTGCTTGCCCTTGGTCAACATTTTTTCTAGAATATTGCAAACCTTTAAACCTTCCATTATTTTTCATAGCCATGATCGACTCAGCTTGATCATTAGTATCATCAATATGGACTTGATCAGGCCCTTGAAGGAAATAAGAGTCACCAATCAAGATATCAAAGGGAGCACCATCATTGACGACATTGAGGTGCTCAAGGGCTTCTTCCTCCTCCACTTGATTGTAAGGACACTTTTCTTGGGTGTGATATTCATCACAAGGATGGCACCAAGGAGACTCTTCATGTCCCACAAAATTGGTTGGGGCAAGAGTGTTTGGAGCATTTTGTTGGATGTCATAGTCTCCCTTAGGAGCCTTCTTCTTAAGAGGTCTCTCTTTATTAAATTCTGGTTTAAGAGGTAAATTTTGGCGAGATCTCCTTTCTCTTTCTTACACGGCCAATTTGTTCATCATTGCCATCTATCCTTGCGTACACTCATTAGTAACTTTGTCAATTTTGGGGGCAAATGCTTGCAAGGCAAGATCCACCTGGGTGCTAGGTTTAGCTTTAGGTTCAACTCGAGCCTAGAATAGGTGAACAAATCAATCCTAATAGCATTTAAGTTTTTCTCAACTTCAACAACTAAGACTTTTGCTTCCACCAAGGATTTAGGACCTTTGTCTTTGAGGGCATATGTCAAATGCCTGAGGAAAGATTGCACATACCTATCAAGGTTGATGTCATCGATTGGTTTATATCGATCAGTGATCTCCTTAAATAGGTTTTCAAATCTTTGAGTAAATTCTTTAACGGTTTCATTCTCAATTTTACTAGCTTGAAGGAATTTCTCAAGAAGGATAACTCCTTCCTTGGTTGTAGCCCATCTCTTGTTGAAGGCTTGGTGAAAGGCATCTCAATCAGTGATACTACCTTGGGGCTGTTGAAAATAGTGTAACTAGGTTCAGTCTTCATAATGTCAAATCTTGTAATGATGTAATTTTGTATCAAGAAAAAATTTAATTTTTTTTGCTTGAGACATGGGTTTCATACTCAAGAAGTTTCTTTGTCTAATTGTGGCTCCCATTGAGAGCCTTAGGTTGAGTTATGTAAAATGAAGACAATCATGTATTGCTACACTTGTAAATGTAATTGTTGTAAGTCAAAAAGTCCTTCTAGATCATCAATGAAATACTCCAAAATGTACCCACCAAATTGATGCAAAGAAGTCGCTTGAAATAATTTATTTGGACAATTCTAGAAGCTTCCTATTATGTCGGCATAATCAAGGGATCACGTCGGCCTAGAGATGAGGAGACAAACCTATATAAAGGCAGCGTTGATACCCCCTCATAACACATTCATTCTCACTCATCCGTGAAGAGAAAGCGAAGTGAAGGGGTCGAAGAACAGGTAGCCGCAATCAATGAGGAAGTTTGTTCCCTCATCCGAGTTCATCATCAAGTTTGTTCTCACGTGCGGCATCCTGATCTGATCTAGGGCATCGTCCTCATGTGCGGCATCTTGATCTGATCTAGGGCATCGTTCTCACATGTGGCATCCTTATCTGATCTAGGGCATCACTTTGTATGAGCATGTTATTGGGTTAGAGGTCCGATCTAGCAGCAGTTTGAAGGAGGAAGTCATTGCCAAGGAGATCGAAGTCATAGAAGGGCTAGAAGAGCCCTAACCCTCCTTGCATGTGTGTCTATGTTCTGAAGTGGATGGGTCTGTTCTCGCTGCCCTAGAACAGTCACTCTTTCGGCATCACGAAATCTCACATCGAGCTCATATCAAAGGGTTATAATGAGTGATTAGTCTACAAGAAGAGCGAGGATAAGAGAAGGCTAGATGAGCCTATCCTAAACCATATTTGCTGACTGTCATACTCTTGTTGCAAACCTACTATGCTGTTCAGAATTGCAGAAGGAAACAACTTGTTTGGGTACATTTTGGAGGTATTGTCATTTTGATGTTGAAGGCATTATTAAGTCAAAGTTTGGGTCTTTGAATTCATCAATAAAGATTCTATAAGAAAGAGTTCAAAGGGTTTTTCCTCTCACGATTTGGAGAGGTTTTTGCCCTAGCATGGTGCCAATATCTTGTGTACTTGTGCATTATTGATCTTCTTGTTTTGATAGCTGGTTGATTATAATAACTCATGTTAACAATAAGAAGTAGAATCTAAGGAATTAATATCACAAGTAGTTATCGTAGTTAAGAGAAATCGAATATTTAAATTGCCCTAAATTTCTCAACATGGTATCAAAGGGTGGTTCTACTAAGGGCATGAAGAAGATCACTTCCCTTACGAAGAAGTTAGCAAGCATTGGATCATTTATGACAAGCTTCATCAGTCAAAAGATCAAGCAAGTATGGGTCAGCGCAAACAAACAAAAAAACGAGAAGTGAACTCGCATTCTCTTTGAAGTTTTCGGATGGATACAAGGACTGAAATCCGCATAAAAGGAAGGAGATCTCGGATGGGTATAGGAGTAGAGATCCGCATTTCAGGAAGGCAATTGTTCAAGATTTCAGATGCAGAGGCATGGAATGGTAAGACGGTCTCGGCATAATTATTATGGTCTCGAAATCCTACAGTTTCAATAGAGAGGATCACGATGATCCCACAGTAGCACATATTTATTATAACCTCTCGGTATACTCACAGTCACAATGAAAAGGATATCAATGCCCACTCTACCTTGGCATTCCAGATAGACATAACATATCTATGATGACTAAGATCTCAGTCATATACACATAGATCTCACAGTGACTACCTTGTCTCAGCGTATAGATGCAGTCACGATCTAAGCATATGTGGAGTTCTCACAAAGACACTGTCTTGGCATATATTATGGATGATGGTAATCATGATCTTGATCATAATTATGTAGGTTAAAGATCAGAACTTTGATGAAGATCTCAGTATAGCTCTCAAAGATGTATATACAGATCTTGAGGCAGAAAGTGTTATGCGAAGCAGCAGTAATGATCTGGATGGAGGTGCAAGGAAGGTACAGACTCTTTGTCTCGGTATATTTATGATTTATGTCTCAGAAAAACTATGATCCCACAGTAACGCATTCGCATCATACTCTATCTCGACATATTGGTAATGAACAAGTCATACCAACTAAATGAAATCATGATCTGGGTCTCAGCATTGATTATGAGAAGATCTCGGTACCGCTGTCATATATATATATAGATATCAAGATCTCAGTGTTATAGTTATGGTTTCGGTAAAAGCGCAAAGATGATCTTAGTAAAAGAACAATAAATTTCTCAGTGAAGATGTGACAATAAAATAGCAGTCATGATCTTGTTCGTTTATGAAGACAAGGTCATGAGCATGATCTCGGCTATGATGAAGGCAAGGTCCTAATCCCTATCTCAGTGTAGCCATCATAAAGATATCATTGTTATGATATCAATGAAGGTACAACAATGATGATCTCGGTGAAGGAGCAACAAGGATGATTGCAGTCATGGTGCAGCAGTGACCTAACTGAAATGCTAGAAGACGTACTCTCTGAAATGCAGTAAAGAAGGTCATCTTCATGAGATCTCAATTGGGAGATCTGAGAAAGATGATAAGAAGAGAATCATCTATTTTCTTAATAAGCAAGATGACAAGTGTCCTTGGGACAAGGAAGCTTCCTCATCTAACAACTTTTGGTACCTGTGCAAGATGGAAAAAGGATAAGTTGTGGACAAAAGTGTTGAAGGTTAAAAGACTAAAGCATGAGAAGGGAAGTTTGGTCCTCAAACAAGATAGTTTAGTATAGCTAAGATTCAGTGCCATGGAAAGATTATGGAAAGAAGCTCATATCGCCAGAAGGATGAAAGAAGATGAAGAAGTAGGGCAAAGGAAAGAGGGAGTAACAGATCTCTACTATGAGTGAGATGGTGTCTCTCACAAAAGGGTCCTATCATAAGTCCTTGCAGATATGACCATGATAATAAGATGCATCGTGACATCATGGATGCATTAAAACAAGAGTTCATGATATCACCATGGGAATCATGAAGGGCATAATCTGTGACAGTTTAACATGAAGGATGTAGCTCATGAGAACCTCATTGGACATTAAGGAAAGGAAGAAGTCATCCAGGACAAAGGAAACATTTTCCAGATAGGGAAATGCAAGATCCGGAAGATTCTTTGATGGAAACCTCAATGGAGGATTCAATGATCTAGAGAGGTAGCAAATGTTTCATCAGGGAATCCAATTTATGATGACATGATGACATGAGAAATGAAGCCGTTCAAGGGATTGAGGATCTTTTCAATCAAAGAAGCTACTGGAAGAAGCAAAGGTAAAATGAGGTATGTATGCTTGTATTTGTATTTAATATTGGAATGTCGTGCCATATTATTACAGGTAACATGGATCAAGCATGATCAAAAGGAAAAGGATCTCCTCCTTTGAAAGAATGCAGAAAGGCATAAGTCACACTAGATGAAATCAACATAATATGTCCTCATATGAAGTATGAGGTGGTTGACTACAATTAAAGAAACTCTGATTGAAAGCTCCTGGGAATGGAAGGTGTGAGGATGGAAAAGATCGTGAAATATGCAACCATGATGAAGGCAATCAACATCCAAAGGATCAGGAAGATTTGACTAGGAAATCTCCCAGAAAGATATGAAGACTCTGATGGAAGTCTGAAAAGATGAAGACCCTTGACAACAAATATCTTTGGGAGATGTGTCAACATGAATGCGGGGTGTTGATACCTACAGGAAGATGTCACTAGAAAAGGCCATAACCAAAAAGGTAATATGTGATTTGTTTTTGGTTTTTGATCTCTTGGAGAAAGTCTAGGTATGAGTGCACGACCAAGGTAAGAAGAGTTGTGAAGGATGTCACAACTATGTACCTTGTGATCTAGAGCTATCACCATTGAAGGAAAAGTGAAGATAGATGGCCCTATCAAGGAAGCCCCAGATGTAAAGCCAAGGAGGATACTTTCCGGAAAAGAAGGAATGACATGATGAAGGAAAGTGATGGATGGTTGAACCCTACATTATGAAGAAATTGATGGCATCGAGGTCTTGGATCATCAGTCAACTAGAAGACCCTATAAAGTACTGATGATAGAGTCCCTGGCTAAAAGGGAGAGTTAGACACGACATTCTTGTCTTCGGTTTGGAAGAAAGAATGGAGGATTGTGTAATCCTCTGGCATCCAACACTCTTTGAGGATGTGGTAGGGCATCCAAGACAAGAGTGGGCAAGAGGACCGATATTCTTGAGGGCTGGGAATCCAAGATGAGAATAGTCCTAGTAGGGCATACTCGGAGAACACCTGGGTGGGTATGACCCTAAGAGAGACAATTATGATGTGTGTCTATCAGTCATTAGTCTCGCCAACATTGTGCTTTGATCTATTTGAGAGATAGTGCTGCTAGTCAAGGCCTTGCTATATGAAAACAATGTTGGTTGAAATGATGCTATAACAGATGGATTGCAAATCCGCTTCTTCTTATGAGAAATTCTTCAGATTGAGAATGACCAAGTACCATGTATGTATGAAATTTTGACAAATTGTCAAGGTCGTCCAGCAAGCAAAACAGTGATTTTTACCCCCAACTTAACCTCAACGTTGCATATAAAAGGAGGAGACCTCATGGCATTATTTCATCTCATCCTCAAATCCTTCTCTCTCCTCTCTTGTTTGGGTATACATAGCTGGAGCAGAATCTCTCACATGTGTCAAAGGAAAAAGTTTGTTTTCTGTTTAGGGCTGCGTTGACCGAGTTTGACTGAAGCTGCAAGAAGGTTATTTGGACAG
Source organism: Pinus tabuliformis (assembly GCA_031772625.1). NCBI lineage: Eukaryota > Viridiplantae > Streptophyta > Pinopsida > Pinales > Pinaceae > Pinus > Pinus tabuliformis. The sequence continues at coordinate 955,960,779 of CM062805.1, forward strand.
CGTTTGACTAGCATTGACTCTTCTTGATTGAGGATTGGGTTAGGCTGCCTCTCTTTGGCAAGCCGTAGTTCTGGACAGCCTCTTTGACCCCACTTTGACCTTGCATTGACTAGCGTTGACTATGTTAGGGTTGGCCGCAGGTTTGACTGCAGTTGACCAACATTTGACTAGGATTTTCGCACTGTTTTGGGTTGCTTCTTCTTGTTGTTGTAGGCCAAGTTGACTGGCTTTGACCGAGCTGATTGGAGGTCAAATTTGACCTGTTTGACCAAATTTGACTTTGTTGGTTAGGGTTTGTTGTTGCTATCATAAAATATCAGTTTTGTATATTTGTACTATCTCTCTCTCTCTGTTGAATTATGGAAGATTATAAGAAGAATTGATCAAGGGTTTCCCCACATTGGGGTTTGTCCCTGGCTGGTGCCACATCTTATGTCCTCTTGTCTTGGCTTATCTTCTACTGTTTATGTTTATGTTCTATCTGCATTTTACTATCATGCTGATGTGATAGCTAAACTGGAAATTGATATTGGGCTAATACAAAATTGAAGTAAATTGCTCTTAAGCATAGAACATACCAAAAATTAACATGGAATCAAAGTTGAGGTGAAGACAAAGCCCAAGCAAGAGTGAAAGAGCAATCACCAAAGATAGCTGGAAAGGACAAAAGGTTCAATGGGTTCCTCATCCCACTTCTCGGCGGAAGACAAGCTCTATGAAAAGTCTGACTATCACGGATGGAAGATGTCTCTCGATCTAACATTGGAAGAACAAGAAGTGTTGGATTATGTGAAGGGTAAAATCCCTGAGCCTCCATCAAATGCACCCGCTGCTACAAAGAACAAGTACACCACGGGAGAAGTCAAAGCGAAGAAGATTATCAGAGATTCCATTGACAAGCGTTTGGTGGCCTAGATCTCCGATTTGAACACCTCCAAGGAGATCTACGACAGATTGGTAAGTATGTTCAAGGTTACTGATGCAAATCAAATTTCGTTCCTCAAAAATAAGTTGAAGGATATTAAGAAGGGCAAGGACGAGGATATTCAATCCTACTTCTTAAGGATCACTGGGATTAAGAATGATTTTCTATCGATTGGAGAAGTCATTCCTGACAGAGAACTTACTATCACTACCCTTGGAGGGCTCCCACCCCAGTGGTATACATTTAGAACCACTATTCTCAATAATGATCGAATTCCGAGATTTGAAGAATTGATGTCAAGATGCATTCAAGAAGAGACAAGAATGGTATAGCAAGAAATGCCTTCAAATAGAGGAAACCCCACTGCTTTCTCCGCTCATGCCAAAAGGAGAAATAATGTCGAGTCTAAAGGTCATTTCAATGGAAAGACCAGATCTAAGGGTGGAAGGAAGGGCAAGTGATTTGTTTGTAATAAGTTTGGCCACTATGCAAGGGAGTGTCCAAATAGAAAGGACACATCACATGATGATGATCACAATCACTCTAAGGGAAACTTCAACAACAACAATCAAAGGAATGGCAGGTTCAATGGCAAAGAAAAAAGGGATGTGGGACATCATGGAAATGGTCAACCCTCCAAGAAAGCAAGGAACTCCAGGTATGAAGAATCAAATGTTATTAACAATAAGCAAAAGGAGTATTATCTTATTGCAGCCCTATCCACTACCTCTCCTCCGGACACTTTGGGGAATTGGCTTATTGATAGTGGTGCTTCAAGGCACTTCACCGGATACAAGGAAGCTCTCTCTAATTTGATAGAGAAGGAGACAAACTTGGAGATTATTCTTGGAGACAATGCTACCTATCCCGTAAAGGGTGTCGGGAATGTTACCCTTCAATTGAATCAGGGTAACACGATTCATTTACAAGAAGTTCTATATGTACCTGATCTAAAGAACCTGGTGTCCATTTTGGCAATGGAAGACAAAGGTTGCAAGGTGGCATTCATCAATGGAAAAGTACGTGCTTGGAAAAGGAATTTTAAAGATGCTTTTACTCTTGGGTTTTGGGTTGACACTTTGTATCAAGTTGAAGGAAGTCCATTGGGAGCCATGTCTTGCGACACATCTCTATAATCTGAACTATGGCACTGGAGGTTTGCCCATCTTCATTATAAGGCTCTTCCCGATGTGAGGCAGATAGTAACAGGTATGCCCGAGTTCAAAGTAGAGCATGAAGGTATATGTCCGGGATGTGCCGAGGGAAAACTTACAAGGGGACCATTCCCCTCAAGTAATAGCAAGACCACCGATATATTGTAGTTGATCCACTCTAACATATCTGGTATGATGCCCGTAAACTCTTTGGGAGGATACTTATATTATCTCACTTTTACGGATGATTATTCTCGCAAGACTTGGATCTACTTCTTGAAAAAGAAGGATGAAGTGTTCACCTGGTTCCGTCACTTCAAAGCCATGATCGAAAATCAATCCGAGAAGAGAATCAAGATATTGAGGACTGATAATGGGACCGAGTATGAATCCAATGAATTCCATGACTATTGCAGAGAAGTTGGCATTAAGAGGGAGACCACAACACCATACACTCATGAGCAGAATGGTGTGGCTAAAAGGAAGAATCGTATGATTATGGAAGTTGTTTGTGCCATGCTTCATGATCAAAGGCTTCTGAAGTTTCTATGGGCCGAAGCTGTGAATACCGTTGTATATGTTCAAAACTGATGCCCTCATCAAGCATTGGACTCCAAGACTCCTGAAGAAATGTTCACTGGTAAGAAACCCGATGTCTCTCATTTTAGAATTTTTGGAAGTCTCGTATACTTTCATGTGCCGAAAGAGAAAAGAAGCAAATTGGGTGCATCTGGAAAGAAAGGAATCTTTGTGGGCTATAGCGAAAATTCTAAGGGCTATAGAATTTATGTGGCTGGTCAAAGGGAAGTTGAGATAAGTCATGATGTCACCTTTGACGAAGATATGGCTCTTAGCAAGGTTGACAACCTTCCTATACCAAGGAAGGATAAAGAAGCTGACACCGGAAAGCAGGATGAAAAAGAAGATGAAACGATGTTGGATGTTGATGAACCTATGGATCCTATTGATCCCTCCCCAAGAGCCCTCCTCCTCCAAGAGGAGACCCTCATGGCTTAGGGAGACTCTCGAAGATGCCGAGAGACACATTGCACCAAGGGGGACTTTCTGTGAAAGCAAGCAGCCGACAAGGTATCGGGGATACTTGACCATTATGAGCACTATCATTCAAAATGAGCCTACATCATTCGAAAAAGTCGTGAAGCATCAAGTATGGAAGGATGCTATGAATGAAGAATACAAGTCCATTATGAAGAATGATGTCTGGGATGTGGTCCCTAGACCCCAGGACAAATCGGTTGTCACCTCTAAATGGCTTTACAAAATCAAGCATGGAGCTGATGGGAGTGTAGAAAAGTACAAGGCTTGCTTTGTTGCTCGAGGCTTCTCTCAAAAGGAAGGTGTAGATTACGATGAGATATTTGCACCTGTTGCCTGATACACCACCATCCACTCGATCATAGCCCTTGCTGCTTCACAAAGATGGAACCTACATCAGATGGATGTCAAGACCGCTTTCTTGCATGGTTTGATTAAAGAGGAAGTCTATGTGGAACAACCCGAGGGGTTTGAGATTCATGATCAAGAATCTCATGTATGCAGGTTGAAGAAAGCTCTCTATGGGTTGAAGCAAGCACCCCGGGCTTGGTATGAGAGGATCGATAGCTATTTGATGAAGTTGGGATTCACTAGGAGTGAAGCTGATCTGAACCTTTACTTTAAGGTTGAAGATGATAAACCTCTCATACTGGTGCTTTATGTGGATGACCTCTTTCTGACTGGTGTAGACCCTCTCATTCACAAATGTAAGAGGGAGTTGGCTTCCGGATTTGAGATGAAGGGCTTAGGACTGATGCACTATTTCCTAGGGTTAGAGGTCTGGCAAAAGCCAGGAGAAATTTTCCTATCTCAAGGAAAATATGCTGTGAAGATATTAGAAAGATTTGGGATGGTGGACTGCAAGCATGTGACTACCCCGATGGAGCTTAACTTTAAGAAGTTATGCGGTAGTGCTGCCGGACTTAAATTGGGAAATGCTTCTGAGTATTGTCAACTCATAGGAGCATTGATGTTCTTGGTGAACTCCCGTCCGGATATATGTTTTGCAGTTAACACGTTGAGCCAATATATGGTTGAGCCTCATCACACACATTGGATTGGTGCCAAGAATCTTCTGAGATATCTTCGGGCCACAATCACTCATGGACTGAGATACACTGCCAAAGATGTGAGGCTGCATGGTTATTCTGATGTTGATTCGGCAGCCAGTGTGGTGGATTGCAAGAGCACCTCTAGGTGTTGTTTCTCTTTGGTTCTGCTTCGATATCCTGGATGAACAGGAAGCAACAATGTTTTAGAAAACGGCAGGCTCGGAACCAACTCGGCCGAGTTGGTCTGAGCCAGCCTTGGAAATTGCAACCCGGCCATTGACCGTATCAACCTAGTCGGGTTACGTACAGCGGCTCGATGACATAAAAAACGGCTTTTTTAAAAAAAACTAATATTTGCTGAGTGTGGGGGACTCCAAAGGGGTTTAGTAATTGGTTTGTTGGTCTTTGGGGTCCATTCCCCTCTCCCAAACCCTATTTAATCCACTCAACCCTTCTCATTCTCTCACAACCATCTCATGCTTTTGAGTGAAAGTTTCAGTGAGAGTTTGTGAGGAGTTGTTGAGTTTGTTTTTGGAGCAGCAATGAGGATTCTTGGGCAAGCATTGTAGCTGGAGTGAGGAGCTTCTTGGGCAACCATTTGGAGTAGCATTGAGGAGTTGGTTTCTTGGAGAAAGCTTGAGGAGGCAGTTTGTGCCTGGAGGTATTTTTTTTCACTTGTACAAATTTGTTTTTGCTTATTAAATTTTATGTGCAAATCTAGAAATCCTAAAGAGTGTTTTTTGTGAAAGAAATGAACATTGAATCAATGTTTTTTTTTTCATTTTCAGATTGTTTGCTTTCATTTCCAAGTCAAAAAATGGCACCTAGAGTGAAAGATGCTGCTTGGGCATATGTTGAAATGGTTGAAAGTCAAATGCATTGCAAATTTTGCCATAGGAAAATTAAGGAAGGTCCTAGGGGCATTAATAGGCTGAAACAACACTTGGCGGGGATTAGAGGCCAAATTACTCCATGTACCTCACCAGAAATTGGGGAGATTAGGAAGGAATTGTTAGCCAACTTTGAGAAGTTTAAAAAAGATAAGGCTAGGCAAAAAGAGTTAGAGGCTGAAATTGGGAGGAAGAGGGATATACAAAAAATGATGGCTACCAACCCCCATTTTGATTTTGAGGGTTCTTCCTCTATCCCTTGTACTGATGCATCCAACCCCTTCCGATATGTTCCTCCCTCTTTTGATTCTATTCAAGAAAAGGAAAGGGTAGAATGAAAAAGGGTGATATGAATATCAAAAGTTATTTCACTCCCTCCTCTCCATCAGATGCACATGGTCTCAAGCTAGTAGAAGTCAAATGCAGCCCACTTTAGATGACCATTGGAGGAAAGAATTGAGGGAGATTGCTTGTGATTACATAGCTAGATGGTGGTATGATGCTGATATCCCCTTCAATGCTTCCCATTCACCATATTATGAGCCTATGTTTGATGCCATACATGCTGCTGGAAAAGGCTTCAAAGGCCCTACTATGCATGAGCTAAGCGAGTATCGTTTGCAGAAAGAAATTTCATCTATTAATGAGTATTTGAATGATTTCAAGGACTCATGGGCAAGAACAGGATGTACCATCATGTCAGATGGATGGACTGATCAAAGAAACCGTACCATCATAAACTTTCTTATCTTCTGCCCACGGGGAACCATGTTTTTATAATCAATTGATGCATTTGATAAGGTAAAAGATGGGCAATTGTTGTTTCAGCGATTGGATGAGGTTGTTGAGGAGGTGGGGGTGGCTAATGTTGTTCAAGTCATCACTGATAATGCCTCTAACTATGTTCTTGTTGGTAAACTATTAGAGGAAAAACACAAGACCATCTTTTGGACCCCATGTGCTACACATTGCATAGACCTCATGCTTGAAGATATTGGAAAACTAGATTTGGGTCAAAATCACTGTAAATCATGCCAAAAGCATAACAAAATTTATCTACAATCATTCATGGATTTTGAGCCTCATGAGGAAACACACTAGGGGCAGGGATATTATTAGGCCTACCATCACTAGATTTGCTACTCATTTTTTGACATTGCAATCTATGCTTTCCCAACATAGAAACTTGCAAAAGTTGTTTTCCAGTGATGAATGGAATCAAAGCCAGTGGTCTCACAAACTAGAAGGCAAAGAATTGAAAAAGAAAGTTAATGAAGAAATATTTTGGAGAAAGGCAGCAGAGATTGTGAAGCTTGCTGAGCCACTGGTTAAGGTGTTGCGATTGGTGGATGGGGAAAGACTGGCTATGGACTTCATTTATGAGGCTATGGATCAAGCAAAGGAGCAAATAAAGAGGGCATACAAGGATAAAGTGGCTAAGTATGGGCCCATTTGGGCAATCATTGATGAAAGATGGAACAATCAACTCCATTGCCCTATACATGCAGCTGGGTATTTTTTGAACCCACGGTATCATTATAAAGCTAAGGAGACAGGAGCTTTGAGGGGGGAGGTTAGAGATGGACTGATTGACTGCATTGATTGCATGATCCCATTGGAGTCTGATCTGCTGGAGATACACCTACAGGTCACGACCTTCACCAATGCCTCAGGTACCTTTGGGAAGAACCTAGCAAAGATTACAAGAGAAGCAGATGAGCCAGGTAAACAAAAATTTCAATTTTCAAATTCTTAATAGTTTTTTTAAATTTTGTTAAATCGTTTATAATTTGAAAGTTGGATATAATTGTAATTTTGTTGAGCTAACTCATTACACTCCTATGTTTTTTGCAGCACAATGGTGGGAGGCTTTTGGTAGCCATTGTCCTGAATTGCAGAAGTTTAAAATTCATATTTTGAGTCAAACTTGCAGTGTTACTGGGTGTGAGCACAATTGGTCTGTCTTTGAGAGGATTCACACAAAGAAGAGAAACCGTTTGGATCAAAACGGTTATATGATCTAGTTTAAGTCCAATACAACCTCCGGCTCAGATGCAACCAATTGCTGAACAAAAGACCTGATTCAGATCCCATTGTGTTGGAAGACATTGATCCAACATCAGATTGGGTAGTCGAGAGTCATCCAGCAGAGTTTGATTCTGATGAGGATCTTGATTTGGATTTACGGGGGGGACATCACTCGAACATGATGTTCAGTTGAATGCAGATCCTAATCCACTTGTACCAACCTCAGCCTCACAGCGAGCAAGTCTTCCAGTTGCAGCCTGCAGACGCTTCCTCTGCTCAGCCACGACAGAAGCGCAGCCGCATATCTCGTCTATCTCAGCTTGCATCTGCTGCACATCCTGCTAGTGCTACCACTTTTACAGTTGCAGTTGGAGATGATGATGAGGAGGAGCCATGGGGCCCCCTGTCTGACTCTGATGATGATCCAGAGATTGATCCACATGATCTTGGCTCCTCTGGCAGCAGCTACTAGCTAGTAGTACTGGTCACAGTTTACTTTTGTTGTAGAGGCCATTTCTAGCCTCCTTGGTTATGTGTTTTTGTTTTGAATCTTTGATCATGTATGTATTGGACAGTGCACTGGGTGCCATTTTGATATAATGGATATATTCATGAGCCTACTTTGATCATATGTTGTCTTCCATCTATATTCTAATGCTGTGTGTTTGGAAACATGAATGAAAATCTTTAAAATTATGTTTTTTATAAAAAAAATAAATATTTAATGTATTTTTTACAACAACCAAGTCATTGAAATCGAACCGGCCGAGTCGATACCGAGTCGGAGTCGAAGTCGGAGTCGACCCTCGGCCGAGTTGGTGTCGAAGTTGGAGTTTTAAAACATTGGGAAGCAGAAGTCGGTTGCTTTGAGCACTGCTGAGGCTAAATACATAGCTGTAAGTATGGCCTCCTGTGAAGTTGTCTGGTTGAGGAAGCTCCTCAGTGAGTTGTTTGGACATATGCTGGATACCACCGTGATCCTCTGCGACAACTAGAGTGGGATCCGATTATCAAAGAATCTTGTATTTCATGATTGCTCCAAGCACATCGATATCAGGTACCACTTTATTCAGGATATGTTACAATGAGGAGCAATAACGCTCCATCACATTGGGACTGATGAGCAGGTCACCGACATTCTGACGAAGCCCCTGGGAAAGGTCAAATTCTTGACTTTCCGAGAACGACTAGGAGTCGTGGAGAGACCCTATTATATGGACATTGAGTTGTAGGAGCTCTAGGGGCTTGGGGTACTTCTTGGAGCGATGAGAAACCATAGGGTGAGTGGTTCAGTGTTCCCCTAGTGGTTTGTTGTGTACAGGGTGAGTGGTTCAGCCTGCCCCTGTGATACCCCATGGCAACATGTAGGCAGGATGAGTGGTTCATCCTTCTCCTGCTGAGACATCCTACCGATGTAGTCTGGGACTCGTGGGAAGTACCTCTCATCTAGCCAAAGAGTAGGGAAATGAGAATAGGGACCATAGTACTACCGATGGATGCATCGTGTACTACCGTACTCCCTATGCTAGGATGATATTGATCTGGGATAAATTGGAACTGACCTCGGGTCAGTAAGAGTGGTATGACACACTCTCTTTATTGGAACTGACTTCGAGTCAGTAAGAGTGGTATGAGACACTCTCTTTTATCTGGGATTGACTTCGGATCAGTAGAGAATGGTATGATACATTCTCGATCACTTCTTCTTCTTCATAATTCAGCAGAGCATAGAAGAGCAGAGCAGAGCAGTGTAGAGCAGTGCATTGATGGCAGAGATAGTAATGGCTGACAAATGGATTGGCAGATGGAGTTCTCCCTAGTTGAGAGGGAGTGTTAAAATTGGCAACTAGGGCCAAACTCCATATGGGTCACCTTATTTATGGCAGCTGATATTTTTCTTGGATTCCTCTCTCCAAGAAGTGTAGGATTGATTTAAAGATTATCCAATTCCAACATGTATATATGGAGATATGAATTTATTTATATTCTTGACAATTTGTCAAGGTCGGCCAGCAAGCAAAACAATAATTTTTACCCCCAACTTAACCTCAACGTCGCATATAAAAAGAGGAGACCTCATGGCATTATTTCACCATCTCATCCTCACATCCTTCTCTCTCCTCTCTTGTTTGGGTACGCATAGCTGGAGCAGAATCTCTCGCACGTCTGAAAGGAAGAACTCTGTTTTCTGTTTAGGGTTGCGTTGACCGAGTTTGACCGAAGCTGCAGGAAGGCTATTTGGATAGTGTTTGACCAGTGTTGACTCTTCTTGATTGCGGATTGGGTTAGGCCGCCTCTCCTTGGCAGGCCACAGTTTTGGACAGCCTCTTTGACCCCACTTTGACCCTGCGTTGACCAGCGTTGACTGTGTTAGGGCTGGTCACAAGTTTGACTGCAGTTGACCAACATTTGACTGGGATTTTCGGACTGTTTTGGGCTGCTTCTTCTTGCTGTTGAAGGCCGAGTTGACTGGCCTTTGACCGAGCTGATTGGAGGTCAAATCTGACTTGTTTGACCAGCTTTGACTTTGCTGGTTAGGGTTTGTCGTTGCTGTCATAAAATATTAGTTTTGTATATTTGTACTATCTCTCTCTCTCTGCTGACCTATTGAAGATTATAAGAAGAATTGATCAAGGGTTTCCCCACATTGGGGTTTGTCCCTGGTTGGTGCCACATCTTGTGTCCTCTTGTATGGCTTGTCTTCTACGGTTTATGTTTATGTTCTCTCTGCATTTTACTATCACGCTGATGTGATTGCTAAACTGGAAATTGATATTGGGCTAATAAGAAATTGAAATAAATTGCTCTTAAGCATAGAACATACCAAAAATTAACATCTTTCCTTTGCTGTCATGCAAACTTGCCTTTGCCTTGCATCACAACAATTCAGCTCAACCAAACCAGTCTTCAAATCAGCCTTATACACCACACATGCCAACATCAATGTTTTGCCAAACCATCAAGGTATTTGTTGCTCCTTTGTTCTGCTGTCATCAAGCATGCCAAGAATAACTTATGCAACATCTTGCATCAATATATGTGCCATCAACATCTAGCATTTGTCTCCCCAACAGGTATTACATCTGCTCCTTTGCATACCTTTGTTGATCTTGATCTGCTCCTTTGCATACCTTTGTTGATCTTGTTACTGCTCTTGCCTTGCTGCTCCTTTGTCATCACATATTCGCGGATTCTTTGCCTTGCTGTTGCTCCCTTGCCATCAACCATACCATACATCCTTGCTGCTCCTTGTCTTGCTGCTATTTTGCTGCTCCTTTGCCATCAATGACAATAACGCCATCAATCTCCAACAGCATAGCCTCTAAACAAATTTCAACAGTCCTACACAAGTGCTACTTCCCAAGTTACCAAGTTGCCTTTAGGCTATCCAGTGGTACGCAATTGATCCGGTTGTTTAAGCCATTTAGTAAGTGGATTAAGCTTTTGACTCTGTTCATTATGCAGTTGCTGAAGCTGTTGATTGAGCCAAAGATCCATAGCCATATCCCGTAGCAGCAGTACAAGTCCTCCAAACAAATTTGTGAGTACTTACGAAAAGTAATGAAAGTATTTAAGCTATTTCAAGATATTTGGAATTGCCATTAGCAAAATTGATTAATAAAATGCAGAGAAAAGCTGCAAATGTGTCAAGAGTTTCTTTTATAATATTACATTAGGTCATCTGTCAATGGAAGGAATCTTAGGAAGCTTGGGCAGTGATCAGTACAGAGTAGCTACCAGTAAAGGTAGAAGTTCAATTCACAAAGGGTCACGACTCACTCCACATGTAAAGAGACCATTACATAGCCCATAATGCCACTGGAACTGGTAGATGCAACTAAGGAAACCATGTAGTCTAAAAATTACAGAGTGGGTTCAAGGAAAATGGAATTTATTAAATAAACGTCCATCGGCTGCAGCCACCAGGATACAGTGCTATGAACAAACCAGACACAGATTTACCTAGAATTATAATAACTTTAAAAAAATGAAGGTTTCATTTGGTTGTGAATGGAAAGTGGCATTTAAATAAAGTTTTGTATATGAAGGCTAGTTGTGTAGAATTAACCTACAAATTAATGGATACAACCATGGAATGAATGAATTACCGGGGGTGGAGGTGAGGAGAAATGCCAAGGATGTCGCTGCTGCTATTGCAGAGAGATGTTTGAAACCACCCGATTGGTAGATATCATTCATCTTCCTCCTCCTGCTACTGTTACAGTTGGACAACCACAACCTTCTGAAGCACCTGCTCCTGCTGCTATTGCTATTCTGGAAGGTGGAGCCCATGTCATAAACATGGTCTCCATGTCGACTGCCATCGCACGACCAAACTGACGAACAAGGAGCAGCAGCAGAAGCAGTCGAAGGCGATGTTCTGCTGTTATCGTCCAGTGTCGTAAGAAGGAAACGACGGTGGTTTAAGAATGTAGAAGGGGTAAAAGTTGAGGACGACATTTTACTTGTGAAGATCAGATGATGAAGATGAGGAGGGTCGGAGGAAGGAAGGAACCTCAATGACTGAATCCCTCGTCCCTCCTCCCAACTTCGGTGTAATGTGTGGATAGGTAAGATACTTGGCAGTTGGTTGTCCAATAGATGTTTGTTCACAAATAATGGATAATCTAATCGTACCTGTGGTTACGACAACGCTATCAAAGCTAGAACATCCACCCCTACAAAACATAGTTTCGTGTAAAATTTAATTTAAAGATGTCTATGTATTATTTCTAAAATGTAATTTAAAATTATGTAAAATTCCTTGAAAGTATATTTTTTTCTTATTATAATATAGATTATAAGTAATGATATTAGATATCATTTTTGGGATTCAACTGCGTTAAGTAAGTCATTCAAAGTATGACCATTTCCATGAGAGGTAGTCGTAAAGTGACTAATTTCTCATGATTTTTGAATAGTTCACTTAGCACTCATTGCATCGGGTGATGCTCACAGGGGTGAAGAAGTGGGATTGAAACTAGTGAAATGTGGAGAACGAATCACATAGCATCAATCATCATGAGAAATTAGTCACTTTACGACTACCTCTCATGGAAATGGTCATACTTTGAATGACTTACTTAACGCAGTTGAATCCCAAAAATGATATCTAATATAATGCACTGCGAAAATCCCCCATACTTAAGTAATGATATTGTTTTATGTGATAGCTCTAAAACAATATTAACAACAAAAATAAGTTGATAATTATTTTATTATAAAAAATAAAATAAATTTGAGAAAGAAAGAATAGAAATGATATACTATAATATAGTATATTATTTTTAAGTAAGAATTTTTTGAAATTTTTTATTTTTGTTAAGTAAGAATTTTTTGAATTATTGTTATTATTTTTTTTTTCTCAGTTGTGTGGATTCAAGTTATTTGAGACATGTTGTAACTCACATGTTTGTGGCACTTATCAATTTTTTGTATTAAAGCTATCAAAATTCTTGTTTTATATATATATATATATATATATATAATTACCAATTGTGTTATCTTAAGTGGTTCAGTGGAGTGATTGTTCAAATCCCCACTAGTGACATGATGAGCTATGATGACTTGATAAATATTGTTGTAATGGTTTTCAGCCTTGTGAACTCTTAAGTCATTATACATGTGGAATGACCTAACATCTGTAACTTCACTCTAGCCCTCTAATTGAGAAAGACATTGATTTTGCAACACACCCCCTACTATCCCTAGCCCTTACCAAGGGTAGAAGGAGGCAATTACTCAGTTGACTCGACCTCCAACGTTCTAGTTATGGAAATGGGGTCTAAATTTTTTACCTTTTCAAAATCTTCAAAACTTAAAATGAACAACACAATTGTGATCATCTCGTCAATACTTTTCCAATAGTATAAATTTTGCTTCAATCTGGCTCTTGGATCAAAAGATATAGCCGATTAAAGACTCGGGCAATATCCACATGCAAAGTCATCAATACTCGCCAAGTGACTCCCATGTCGTCCCCACATGGTGCCCGTGTGGCCCTCCAAGTCATCATATTATCCACTACGAACTCATTCATTTCATTTCCATACTCACGAGACATACTCATATACACATATATTATAAGGGTGGACCCTATTCCAGACATGAATGTCATGTGGGCCCCCTATTCCACCTCATCCAAGAAATAAAATCCTAGAAATTTCCTTTGGAATCCCCATTCGAACCGCTGATAAGGAATCCTCTAGGGTTATGTGGAAGTTCCACTTAGTTATGTTGCCACATCAACCTATCGAGAGCGCTCAATCATTCACATGGGTCACAAATGAATGGGCCCACAATGCCACATTGTCTCGAGAATAAAATCTTGGAAGTTTCCCTTCAATCCCCTTTACAAATACTTTGGTATGCCTTCAAGTTAAATCATCAAGCTTATGTGGAGTGCATACACATAAGCTTTACCCCATTGGTTACATACAACACTATACTAAACTCAATCGTACTGGAGGGGCCCCACTCCTGCCATTTCATCCCGAGGATAAAATCTTGGCGAGATTGCACCAAGCTCCACAAGAATTTTCTAGAGTGGATGCGTTGAGGTGACGTCACTGTCTCTCAACGTTGAGGTGACGTCACAGACTCAAATTGCCAAGGTCATCTGACAATAGGGAGCATTCTTACTAATCAACGATGGAGATTCAATGATGGCTACACTGCCAATGGGCCCCAGTGTGCCATGTCGTCCTAGCAGATAATTCCATGTAATATATGTACTTGTCTCCACTTGAAACCTCTCAGGTAATTCCTGCAAGCTACGTGGACAATGTTGATGCTTCCAGGCATCCAACGGCTCAAATATCCTCTCCTTCGCACTTGATCATGGCTCCTGACCCTATGGGCATACAAGGTTCAAGGCAGAGCCTATGGTTTTCAACTCCCACGCGTTTAACGAAATCAAAGCTTTTATAAGTATATATGACCAAGCCTTTGCCCATGGCCTCCATATTCGCAGCACATGCGAACATGTTCGTGGCCCAACTAGTTATCCCTCCTAAGCTTTTACAAAGTCTCGACCTGACTCTTATTCTTGCATGCAAGTGTCTACACAAGTGTGTAAGCACATATATGTATATATGCCATGTGTTTTCCCTTCTAAGCATTTTGCACAGCCTCAGCCCATCTCAACTTGCATCTTGCAAAATTATATAGATATATATATATATATATATATAAACAAGGCTACCCTCTTCAGCTTGCAAGTTATCAAATAAGGTGTGATGGCCAAATTGTTAGTTTCATATCAATCACAACAGAGATGTGTCCTTTCATTTACTCTTAGGCCCAATTGACCTGCATTTTATGTTTATTAATACATTTCTTCACAAATCATAGCCATCTTGCCTGAGCATGTGATTCATAGATTGAGGCCTAATGGCCAAAATGCATACATTCAAGCTTATTTTACTGATGCATTCAAGCTTTTAATTTAGATATGCATTTTACGAGAGATTTATTATCGTTTTTCATACTTGGTCATCCAGACTAATTTGCATGTTTAACAAGAACACAAGAATAAACCCATCCTTGAGATGATTACTCAAGGGTCAACCTCTCACTTCCACACAGGATTAGAGCATCCCTTGTTGATAATCAAGCCATTTATCAGTACATTAAACATAGAATTCACTCCATACATAGTAAATAGATAACTTCAAGCATTTAACTTATAAATGCATGACAAAACTTATAAGAAAAACTACATAACATTCAAGCATTTTAGTTAATAAACCTCATGCACCAACATCCTACAGTCATGTAGCATTTCTCAAAGCTACAAATTGAATTCCACAAATGCAATCTTTAGTTTCACAACTCTCACTATATGCATTCATTGACAATAAAACAAATGACCAAACAAAAGTTGGGACTTCAATTTTCCACCCAACCATAAACCTATATTAGCAAGAATTACTTACAGTAGTCACCCCCGAGCCAGATCCACAATCTAAGGGGAATTTCTTCAATAGTTTTAGTAGGAGGTCATACTCAGCTCAAACAGGGATCACTTATAAAATCAAGTGGTTTCTCAGCTCTTTGGCAAACACCTTGAGTGGTTTCTCAATCAATTCATGGCAAGCATTCATTCCCTTTTTCCTCATAATTTTCTTGAGCCCCTCCAAGCCTCAAATTATCTTCCCAGGGAATTTTCATTCCCTCCACTTTGTAGGTCTTTCCAACACTTCTCATGTGTTTCCCCAAGAGGAAGATCCAACCCTAGCATTGTTATGTAAATTCCCTCTTACATAAAAATATATTCATTCATAATTTAGAGTATCGTTACATTATAAAAATTAGGGGGAAAGTGATCCGAACTTAAACAAGAATGCTACAACTTACATATATAATCATAAACATAGAGATGCAGCAGAAAAACACTTCATTTCATTAATAGAAAAATACTAAACTATTCTTACATATAGAATGGAAATAAGATAGTGCGGGCGATGATAGCTTATCTCTGAGAAGAGATGTAGCGGCTACATGCCTCTGAACTGAGTTACAATGAGGCTCAAGGGCCTTTTTATTATTGAACAATAAGAGAAAACCCTAAACAACCAAAACCCTAACCCGAGGAGATGTAACACCAAGAGTTTATGGGCCCCGTTGGGGTTAGTTGGGCAACCAACTTCCTAGGGTCGTAACTTGGTCATATTATCTTTGTTTGACGTGTATGATACCTCGTTGCAATAGCAATCATTTAAGGAATTTTGCCCAAAAAAGGCATCATTTAGGGCCTCAAAATGGCTCAAGAAGTTCAGGACCCAAAAAACTGCCAAAAATAGTAAATTGTGCTACAGTTAAGGAAACTGAAAATTTGAAAGAAACAATGGTGAGGGTCCTAGTGGAATAGGCAGGTGGCCACCAATATCCACCTGGATCAGTCCTCCCCCCTTAGGAAGCAATGGTCCCCATTGCGTTGAGTTCCTCCATGAGATGAGGAAACTTCTACTGAACTTGGTCCCTGGTGAGCCATTTTCCTTGGTGAAGGAGTTGGCATGCTTTGACAACTCGATATAGTTGTATCCTTTGTTGTCGAGTGTTAATGATATGTGTGTCCATGATCTAATCAGTTGTGGCATGTTTCATGCATTCTTGGTTGAGCTCTGTTGGTGTGAGTTGTTTTGCAATGTCAAATGTGTCCAATAATGGTGGAAAGTATATCGAAGACGATCTACATTAAACACTGGGTATAGACCAAGGAACAGTGGGATGCTAAGCTCGAAGGCAATGTCACTGACGGCCTTGGTGATGGTGTATGGCCCATATCAGAGCAGGCGAAGCTTGCGGTGGGGTCCAGAAAGGCGCTCCTTCTGCAAATGTAGCCAAACTTTGTCACCCACCTGGAACTTGTGTGGCACTCGATGTTGATCATGGTGTTGCTTGTACTTAGCATTAGCTCTGTCCAATATATCATGGACCTATTGGTGGATGTGTTGAATGCACTCAATGAAGTTGTTAGCCCTTTCAGCTTCGAAATGCACGTGAGTCGAATCTACTTGAGTTGCTACAAATGGTATGGCCACATCAATGGGGCATAATAGTTGAAATCCCAACCCTACTTGAAAGGGGTTGTGGCATGTTGAGTTGTGGAGAGCTCTGTTGTAGTTGTGTTGGACATAGGGGAGACTTTCATCCCATGTATGTGGATGCTTTGAGTTGTACATGCGCAGAATGTGTACGATCATCATGTTGACAACCTCTATTTGGCCATCAGTTTGGGGATAGAAAGTCATGGACTTAATAAGTTTTGTATCCAACATCGACCAGAGACTTGACCAAAATGCACTCAAGAATCAGTTGTCTCGATCTAAGATAATGGACTGTGGGATCCCAAAGTGTATCCACACTCTCTCAAAGAAGAGCTTAGCAGTGGTCTCTACTGTGATACTCTTCTTACAAGCCACCATGATGGTCATCTTAGAGAATCTGTCGATGACCACGGAAATGCAATTGTTGTCGTGCTTAGTAGAAGGAAGGCCCGACATATAATACATGGAGATATATTCCCAAGGCCTACTAGGAGTAGGTAGAGGAGTATACAGGCCTTGCTTCTTGATGGTTGGTTTGGCAATGGCGCAGGCGGCACAAGATCTAATGTACTTCCCAATACCCTGACGAAGTTTCGGCCAATAAAAATACTTATGTAATACCGCCACTATTTTCTCTACTCAGAAATTTCCAGTGACCCAACCGTAGTGCACGTCCAAAATCATCTTGGCATGCTCACTTGAAGGAACGCAGATGTGTCCCAAGTGGTATAACAGTGCATCCTGAAGGTGAAAATTTGGAACTTGCTTTCCTTCCAAGAGTGTCTGGTATATGTTGCCAAATTTTGGATCGCTCTTGTAAGATGTGGCCACCCTGATGTCTCATGCCCGCAGGAGTCGAACACAGTGATTAGCGCCATGACCGGTGGTCGACTGAGGCAATCAGTGACATTATTGGTGCAACCCTTCTTATACTTAATGTTCAAATGGAACCGTTGCAGATAGATGAACCATTTCTGACGACGACCATTCTACAACTTCCTTGTGTCTGTATGAACTGTAGAGGCTGGTGGTCTGTGAGGATGACCGTTTCCTTCCCCATAATATAATGCTTCCATTGATGACAGGCCTGCACAATGGAATACATTTCTTTGTCGTAAGTGGGGTACTTTTGGACTGTGTCTGAAAGTGCCTCACTGTGGTAAGCCACTGGATGCCCATGCTGAGTAAGAACCACACCAATAGCATAGTTGGAGGAATCTGTCTCAATCTCAAATGGTTGTTGTAGGCCTGGTAATGTGAGCGCTGATGCAGAACAAAGGCGATTCTTCAACTCAGAGAACACTCGTTGTTAGGTTTCCAACCAAAAGAACTTTGCTTTTGCTCCGCCCTTGGTGACTTTACTTAAAGGCTAAGTGATATGAGAGAACCCCAACATGAACCTACGGTAGAAATTGGAAAGACCCAAAAAGTTGCGGAGCTCTGTTAGAGTGGTTAGGGCTGGCCAATCCCGAATGACTTATATCTTGGATGGGTCCACATGTACACGCTGCTCATCAATGATGTACCCCAGATATTGAACCTGGGTTAGGAAAAAGGTGCATTTATCCAATTTAGCACACAACTTCTGTTGTCGAAGGGTTTGAAGGACCTGTCGAATATGGTGGAGGTTCTCTTCCCAATTATGGTTGAAGATCAAGATGTCATCTAAATACATCGCCATGAATGCATTGGTGAAGGGTTGCAAGATGTCGTCCATCAGTCTCATGAAGGTTGCAAGAGCATTCGTCAATCCGAATTGCATGACCAACCATTCGAAAAGGCCCTCCTTGGATTTGAAGGCAGACTTCCACACATCGGAGGTTTCGCTAGGCACCTGGTGATAACCTGACTTTAAGTCAATCTTGCTGAAATATTTCCCCCCTTGAGCTGGTCCAAAAGGTCATCAATTCGTGGGATTGGGTACCTATTCTGGACAGTGATCTTGTTCAGCGCCTGATAGTCAATAAAAAGCCTCCAGGTCCCATCCTTCTTCTGTACCAATACAATCGAGCTCCCACAGGGTGATGAGCATGGGCTGATGCGCCCTTTCTGCAGTAGTTCCTGAATTTTCCTCTTGATCTCATCGTTCTCCAGAACAGAGCGTCGATAGATCAGTCCATTGGGCAATGACGTACCTAGGGTTAGATCGATGGAGTGCTTGACCTGATAATGCAAAGGTACCCCTGTGGGTGAGGCAAAAATATCCCTGTACTCCTCCACGACCTTGTCCATTTGTTACTAATGTGCAAAGGAGCCTTGCCTGGAAGTCATGGCCACAACCTTCCTCTTACCTTGGGGGCGACATAAGAAAAACAAATTTCTTGGTTTGGGAAATGATCTTACTGCATTGCTTTGTTTTGATCGAAGAGATGGCAGTAGGCGACGCTACCTCTGGTATCCTGTACAACTTATTAGCCAAAGTAATAATCACAGAACGAGGTCTAGACTCATATACAACATGTCGCTTCCACAAGTATGGTTTTCCTAACAATACATCAGAAACTTCAAGAGGAGCAACGTCACACAGTACCTCATCCATGAAGGGCTTGATGTTGTAGGGAAGGCGACACTGTTGGCTGACGCAAAGATCTCGTCCTTGGTGAAGCCACCCGATGGTGTACGATTGTGGATGTGTTGTAGTCTTTAGGCCCAGTCACTTCACGACCTCTGCTAAAATGAGGTTATTTTGGATCTCGCTGTCGAAAATGAACTGCAGTGGAGAATCCTTCATCCACATCTATGAGTGGAAGAGGCGTCCCCCCTCCTCTGGATCTTCAGGCTCAATTTTCTGGATCTTTGTGGTGGCCACAGTGGCACTGGGCTCTGCATCAATGATCTGCTTCCCTTTGTCAGTTCCCTTATCAGGTTCTGATTCAGAGTCAGAACCTGCGTCTGATTCAGAGTCAGAACCTGTGTCTGATTCGGAAGCCTTCAACTCAGCCACCAGTGACTGCTTGGCCCGACACTCATTTGTATTGTGAGTGGAGCTCTTATGGAACTCACACCATTTTCATGTGTCCTTCTTTGTCTTCGTGGTGTTGCTCTTTTCTTGCGGGTTCGACAGTTTATCTTGGGTAGCCCTGCCTTGGCTTGGTGCTTTGTTCTGTGGTTTTGGGGCGCCTTTTCCTTGCTTTGGGTTCACAGATCCAAAGTCCTGCTTCTTCTGTTTAAACTTCTGCTCAATCATTACAACGTACCGATACACCATGCCAAGAGAGGAGATGTCTAGGAACTCCATCTCGTCCTAGATGTACTTGTGTAGACAGTTGTGGTACTTGAGCACCAAACGCTGCTCAATATCCTTGATACCCATCTTCGTGCGAAGGGTATCGAAATTATTTGTGAACTCTGGCACATCTTGGTCCCTTCCCTACCGTAGCATGGTCCACTTTATGTATTTATCTTCATAGCTCCCGACAAGGTAATATTGTTCCTTGATGGCATTTCGGAAAGAATTCCAAGTGGGTGCGGCTGAAAACAATGAGGGTTTACTCTCGTCCTTTTGTTCACAGTAGGTTTCCCAATAGTCCTTGACATGTGGGGTGACTTTGAGAAGTGCAAAAGTAATATTTTCCTGATTGGAAAATTCATGAACTGAAAAATATCCTTCCAACAGATTTAACTATTTATCTACGACATCTGCATCTATCAGGCCTTCAAATATGGGAATATCGAAGTTAACTTGTACCTTAAAAGGAGTAGCGCCTCCAGAGTGGCTTCTGGATGAAGATGCATCGCCTGTGGGTAGCCGTCAAAGGATCTGGGCAAAGTTATCCATCATTGCGTCCCTCTGTCGCTTGAGGGCTTCCTCGAGCAACATTTTGAAAGGATCTCCTACCCCCTCATCTTTCTTTTCTTCCGCCATGGGAGGTCGTCGGGTTTTCCGAGGTTGATCCTACAATGGTTCAACCAGATCAAGCCCTAACTCCTTATACCCTGACCTTGTTAGGGACATGCAAAGAAAAACAAAGAAAGAGAAGACCCCTCTGATACAACTAATCCGAAATTAAACATGAATGCTACAACTTACAGATATAATCATAAACACAGAGATGCAACAAAAGAACACTTCATTTCATGAATAGAAAAATATTGAACTATGATTACAAACAGAATGGAAATAAGATAGTTCGGGCGATGGTAGCTTATCTCTAAGAAGAGATGTGGCGGTTACATGCCTCTGAACTGAGTTACAATGAGGCTCAAGGGAATTTTTATTATTTAACAATAAGAGAAAACCCAAAACAACCAAAACCCTAACCCGAGGAGATGTAACGCCAAGAGTTTATGGGCCTCGTTGGGGTTAGTTGGGCAGCCAACTTCTTGGGGTCGTAACTTGGTCATATTATCTTTGTTTGACGTGTATGATACCTCATTGGAAATATCTCTCCGAGCACTACAGTTGTCGATGTAATTGTCATAGCAATCACTAGAGGAATTTTGCCAAAAAAAACCGTTGTTTAGGTCCTCAAAACGGCTGTGGAAGTTCAAGACTCGAAAAACTGCCAAAAATAGTAAACTTTGTTACAATTAAGGAAACTGAAAAACTGAAAGAAACAATGGTGAGGGTCCAAGTGGAATAGGTGAGTGGCCACAAATATCCACCTCGATCAGAAAGCATACCAAGGGCGTCACAATCTCCACCCCCTTAAAGGGAACATCGTCCTCGATGTTCTAATGCCAACAACTAATTAACAAAGCATACCAAGGGCGTCACAATCTCCACCCCCTTAAAGGGAACATCATCCTCGATGTTCTAATCCCAACAACTAATTAACATACTTTTTTACTAAATCAAAAACTTTTATGGCTCCTTTGCAATTTCTTGGTGCTCTTGTTGCACCTAGTCCAGCTTGATAGCTTCTTCTTTTTTTTCTAGAGTGTTTCCTACCTCCATATCTAGCGTTGTTGTGCTTTGTGCTCCTTGTTCGTTCAGTGAACAGTTCCCAACCCATTGTTTCATGGAACACTCCATTGTGCTTCCGATTCCAATCAACCATTCTCATGACCCTTTAAAAACCAATATCATTTTTCGACATCCCCTTCTCTGCTTCCCAGTCCCTCGGGTGATCTAATCCCCCCTTTCGTGCAGTGACTCACCTTCCAAGTTCAAGCATCCCCTTCTATGCTTCCTAGTCCCTTGAACGATCCATTCCTTGGCAAGGTTTCCTCACACCGGAAGAGTCTCATAATCAAGACAAGTACCTACCTCCACACTTTCATACCAATCATGGCATGCTCCATGGAAATCAATGGACACTATCGATTAGGTGCTCAGAATTATGCTCAAAAATCAAAGTGTCAGAACCTTGTCAAAATCAGCTTCAGATTGAAGAGCTCGTCATTATGAATCCAACGGTGTGAACGACACTCAAATCCGAGTTCATATGCAGAAGTTAAAGCAAGTCAAGGTTTAGGTTTGACTTGCCTACATGGCAGGGTTGGGATGATGTAGCAAGGTCTTCAGCGAATGAGGAGGCGCCAAGTGGCAGCCCGCCATTGGCCCTCACATATCGCATATTGCAACGGTAAGTGGTTTAGTGTTACAAATAGGCCCCTGATAAGTTCAGGGTTGCGATGCGATGAGGTAATCGCAATCAGTGAAGGGGATAACAAACTAGCGTATTGGCCCCGGCCCCAGCAAGGCTTGGGGTCGCAATGTGATGTGATCACATATCGCAATCGCAGGAAAGAAGCAGCACCAAGAATCATCCCCGATGCGGTTGTGTTCCAAATGTGATGAACCCAGACGCAATAATTTTTATGTTGCAATTTAAATATATCGGCAGGTCTGCGAAATCACAATCGTGGTGTTTTGCTGGGTAAACAAGACCTTCCGCCCACCTAAACTCACCGATTGCAATGAGAGAGAGGTTCCAGAAGTCAGAATTTGATATGTTGCAATTCATTATCCCGTCTGGTCTGCAATACCACATCGCAATGTTTGTTGTGTTAAAAGGCCGCATGTTGGGACAGGGTCCCCTAGGGTCGATTTTGGGGTTAAAATCCCAAGTTTTTGTATGTAAAGTGTAAAGTCTCTGCAATTTGTGGTCACGGAGTGCGTAGATGTAAAGTTTCATAAAGGGTTTCTGCCCTTCTTTTATGTAAGTTGTGTCGGCTTTAGAATATCTACCCATGGTCCGCGGACCATGGGATTGTATAAAAAGGAGAGCCTTAGAAGAGTCTAAGGAAGTTAGTTGGAGAGTAAGGATGAATGTAATGGGTCATTAGCGAAAAGAGCGAAGAGTCTTAGAATAGAAGAAAGGCTCTGCAGCTGTGTGCGCAGAGGCCTAGGGTAGAAGTCTGCAGCTGAGTGCGCAAGGTAGTTAGAGTCTATAAGAAGATCTAAAGTACTAATAAAGAAGATTACTCTGGAAATATCTGTGTTTGATCTATTTACTTCTGTTATGAATAAATGTGGTTATGTTATGTTGAATAATGGTTTCATGATTTAATGCTATATTGATGCGCGAATCTATATGTTTTACATTGTTATCTGTATGCAAGTAATAATATCTGTTTACGCGAAGAACATATTAATGCATATTGAAGTTATCAGATACTTAAGCCGATCTGGGTAAATACAGAAGTAAGAGTAATTACAGAAGTGCGTAAGTGGTTGATTCGCCTGGTTAGGGTCCGCAAATGATAGTCGTAGACCTTCGCGAAGGTCTAGAGGCCGATTAAGGGAAGTATATCGATAAGCCCTAAAAGGCTTATCGATCTGCGCGAAGGCAGAGTTAGGGCACAAAACGACATCACTACCATCTCTAGGTGTGGAAACTTGGTTCCAGCATCCCCCCATACTGCTTTGGGTGAGACTTCAGTCCGTGCTCCGCAGATTGATGCCAAAAGGGCCAGTAGTGTAGGGATTTGTTTGGCTAAATTAAAGCTGAACTTGGGTCGGGGCCCACTAAGCCAACACCGCAGCATTGTCGATTACGATTACGATAAGGCCGACATAATATAGCCCACCGAATAGTGAATTTCACGCTACCTTAGCGGATTTTGGAGCGAAAAAAGGGGTTTTTGGTCGGTTTTAGAGCAATTTGTGGAATAATTAGTGGAGGAACTGGGAGAAGTCATAAATTCTTCAGTTCTTATCCAAATTGGATGCAAAAAGAGGCTATATAACCATTTTTTAGTATTCTGAGCTCATTAGGACAAGTTTCAGAGGCATCTGAGAATTGTAAACACACTTTTGATGTAATTTGAGCATGATAGAGAGGCCCTAGCCATTGGAAGCTGGACCAAGGAGACGTAGCCCAGGAGGGGTGAACTCCTTTATCATGTGCTTGTTGCGTGTTGTATTTTGATGTTCATTGTTGTTGTTCAGCATATGTTTTTATGTTAAATTATTCATAACAGTTACATAAGAAACTCTCATGAAAATATGTTAACTAAGCAAAAGTTTTGAATCCTTAAGCACTTGAAAAGCAACTGATAAGCATCTTGGGTTTAATTTTGAATGGGGAATTAACACAACATTACTAATCTTCTCCATTTAAGATCAAGTTGGTATCAGAGCTAAAGGTTTTGATTTGCTTGTGAAAGAAGGATTTAATTGTTTGCAAGTTTATGTCATGCTTACAAGGTTAAAGCTCAAAAGAGGTGAAGGAAAGTTGGTTGAAATCCCTAAAGTTGGGTCAAGTGGAAGAAGAGAAAGGTTGTCGAAGTCTTCTACACCAGTTCAACCTCAAGTTGTAGTTGAGTCTTCAGAGACTATGTCTCATGAAGGAGAACCTATCATAACAGAAGATGAGAAGACCTTCAGAAAGACTTTCTTTGATATGACAGAGATGGTTAAGATCCTCTATGAAGAGAGGAACAATAGATTGCAAGGAGAAATCTCCAAGCCTCCCAATGGAGAAGAAGATAAAGGAAAAGGAGGCAATGGGAATGGAGGAAAACCTCCACCATCTCCACCATATTCTTTATCTTCTTCTTCGAAAGCATCTTCACACTCTTCCACAAATACCACCGTTACTCATACTCATCATCATTCTTCAAAAGGGGTTGGTAAATCACCTTTTCTGAAACTTGATGTTAAATTCGAGTTGACCATGTACAATGGTGAAGTTAATGCAGAGAAACGAGATAACTGGATTCGTCAATTGGAGGTGTATTATAGAATTTAGAACCTTCAAGAGGATGACATCAAAATTCAGTTGGCTTCATTGAGAATGGAGGGTGCAACACGTGTATGGTGGGAAGCAAGGACTCAAGACAGGATCAAAAAACATGGTAAGATCTCTATTTCTTGGTCTGATTTCGTTGTTGTTATAAAAAGAGAGTTCTAGCTCATATGCAGAAATCCATTATGAATTGGCAAAATTTTAGACAGTTGAAAGGTCAAAATTTGCAAGAGTATACTCAAGAGTTTAGGAAAAGAGCTCTTATGCTAGGAGTAGACTTACAGTCAAAGGATACATTGTTGAAATACATAAGAGGGTTGCATAGCTATCTTCGACATACCATTCTTATGTTTAGTCCCACAAATCTTGATGAGGTCTGTGTTCAAGCTACACACCTCGAAGAAAGAGGGAAAAATATATAGGAATAAGGTAAGAAGAAGTCATTTCAGAGTAGAGAAAAAGGGAATAAGTTTAAAGGAAAGTAGAAGAAAAATGCTTCTGTTAAGAAAGAAGGGGAGAAACCCATGTGCAATAATTGTTCCAAGGAGGGACATGATGAAACGCATATATGGAAGCTTCATCCAAAATTACAACTGAAGAAATTTAACAATAAATGGAAACAGAAGACCAATGTTGCTGCACAAGACGACTTGGGTTCAGACTTAGGAGATGAAACAAAAATCGCAACCACCATCACCAAGGGAAAATTCGTGGCAAAAACAAGCAAAGAGGCATCTGTAGCAAGTACCAACGCAACAAAAAACTATCACAACGTTTCAAATGAGGAAAACCGAATTGATTTGTTCCACATCCGACTTATTTCCAAACATATGAAAATCGACACAGTGTTTGACAGCGGATTTCAGTCCAACTTGATTTTTGCGGATTTGGTCAAGAAAATGAATCTGGAAACTATGCCCCATCATAAACCATATCAATTGGGTTGGATAACCAAGGATGCCAATTTGTAGGTCACACGAAAATGTGTTTTTAGATTTGCAATCACCGCCAATTTCATTGATGAAGTTGAATTAGATGTTGTGCCATTGGATATCTCAGGGATTGTATTGGGAAGCCCGTATCTGTATGAAAGGAAAGACGTTTTCCACAGATTTGAGAACAAATATGATTTGTTCAAAAAGGGAGTGGAGTACATTGTGAGAGTCCATCGCAGAAAGCTTAGTCTGTCCTTGGCAAGCGCAAGTGAAATGAAGCGACTAGTCAATTCCAGCAAGAGTCTTGTGTTTCTTATGATCAAGTAGAAGAATGACTCAGAGCAGGAATCCTTTGTAGGTTGTGATGTGAATTTGAAAGCTGAATTGGTTGATGTGGTCAATCAATATGAAAACATGTTTCAAGAACCAAAAGGATTGGCACCAAAAAGGGGAATTCAACATGAAATTCATGAATGACTCATAGCATGAATCCTTTGTAGGTTGTGATGTGAAGTTGAAAGCTGAATTGGTTGATGTGGTCAATCAATATGAAAACATGTTTCAAGAACCAAAAGGATTGCCACCAAAAAGGGGAATTCAACACGAAATTCATCTATAACAAGACTGTCCACTCCCAAATATTGGTATGTATCGAATGTCAATTTTGGAAAGCTTGAAATTAAGAAACAAGTCCAGGAATTGTTATATAAAGGAGTAATTCGTCCCTCTACTTCGCCATGTGGTTCACCAATAGTATTGGTACCCAAGAAAGATGGAACCTGGCGCATGTGTGTAGATTATCGAGATTTAAATAAGATTACAATAAAGAATCAATACCCACTGTCCAGAATAGATGATTTTCTAGATCAGTTGGAAAAAGCAAAGTATTTCACTAAATTATACTTGAGAAGTGGATATCATCAAGTAAGAATAGCCGAGGAGGACATTTGGAAGATCGCTTTTAAAACCAAACAGGGATTGTTTGAGTGGCTGGTTATGCCTTTTGGTCCCTGCAATGCTCTAGCTACATACATGAGAGTTATGAATGATGTTTTAAGATCATTTCTTGATGAATTTGTAATTCTCTATTTAGATGATATTTTTATATTCAAAAAATCATGAGAAGAGCATGTCAAGCATGTTAGGAAAGTGTTGGATGTCTTGAGAAAAGAACAAGTGTTTCTGAAGATATATAGATATAAATTCGGGAAAACTTTCTTAGTGTATTTGGGCCACATAGTTGGAGGAGGTGAGTTGAAGATAAACCCCTCTAAAGTTTCGATCATTGTGAATTGGCCAATACTCAAATCAGTTACAGAAGTAAAGATTTTTTTAGGAGAAATGCAGTAGTGGAGGAAGTTCATTTCCAATTTATCCTCCATAACAGCTCCACTATATGCGTTGACCAAAGTGAAGGTTGTCTTCTAGTGGGGAGGCAAACAACAAAAAGAATTTGATGCTTTGAAACAAAAGATCAGTTCAGCCCAAGTTTTAGCATTGCTGGATTTGAGGCAGCCCTTTGAAATACAGACAGATGCAAGTGACTATGCCATGGGTGCAATTCTTTTACAACATGGTAAGCCCTTTTCATTTCATTCTGAGATTTTTAATGGTGTTGTTATTAATTATCTTATGTATGATAAAGAGATTTATGCATTGGTACAAAGTGTGAAGAAATGGAAGCATTATTTGATGGGAAAAGAATCCATTATGATCATCAGCCTCTGCACTATCTGCAATCTCAAACTAAATTGCAACAGTTAAGGCACTTTCGTTGGATGGGATTTTTACAGCAATTCCACTTGGTAATCAGGTATAAGAAAGGTATATATAATAGAGTTGTTGATATGCTTTCTAGACTGATTGTAAATGTAGCCATTTTACTCAAGAATAATTATGTTTTGCCCGAAAGTTATGTTAGACAATACACACAGGTTGCTGACTTTCAAGAGGTATATTTAAACTTGAGTCAAGGACAGCAAGTTGAGGAATTAGACTACCATGTTCATGGTAATATGTTGTATCATTGGGGGGAAATTTGTGTTCCATAGGGAGAGAGAGTAAATGTCACAAGGGAAGCGCACACTTCTCTTATTGCTGAACATTTCGATGTAAGTAAAACAATGGAAAATCTTCAGAGGTATTTGTATTGGCCTCGTATGCTTGAAAGTGTCTCATGTTTTATGAGAGGTTGCTCATTGTGTGCAGTCATTAAGCCTAGTAATAGGAAACTAGGATTGTATACATCGCTTTCAGTACCTTCATGACCATGGGAAAGTGTTTCTATGGATTTTGTAGGAGGTCTTCCTTTGTTAAGGAAAGGTCATGATTATTTGTATGTAGTTGTGGATAGGTTCAACAAGATGTGCATATTAATGCCTTGTAAAAAGCAAATTACAGTTGAACAAACAACTCAACTTTTCTTTCAAAATGTATGGGTTCACTTTGGATTGCCTACTTCTATTGTAAGTGATCGTGATTCTCGATTTGTTGGGTAATTTTGGTCAAGTTTATAGAACTTGATGGACACAGGACAGTCATTCATTTGCTAACATGATATTGCAGCAAGCATCCTAAGTTGTGGGATGAACAATTGCATTATATTCAACATGATTACAACTGAGAAAAATACTCTTCTACTCTAACTTCTTCTTTTGAGGCATGTCTTGGTTATTTTCCTAAATCGCCTTTGTATTTCATCTTTGAGAAAGATGCAGTTGTAGATGGACATAGCGACATAGATAGGGCAAAGAAATTCATTGAGAAAATTGATGAGCCTAGGTATTGCAACACTAATGCTACAACTCCTAGGGCTACCAGCTTTACTTATCAACCCGAGGTTCGTACAAACTTGGAGGTGGCAATGCTATATGCACAAGTAAAAGTGAAGATACTGCCTGTTGTCACTGCTCATCTTGCAAGAGACCCTAGGGGTTCCAAGCCAGACTTTTGTAGGGTCAAAAGAAGCTTGATTTTGATGGAAGAATAGCAAATATATCCTAAGGGAGAGCTACTTTACTGTAGTATTGAAGAAAACAACATGAAATGCTAAACCATACCATAACCTAACTAACCGTCCAAATAGCTATGCTAAGCAGAAATGCTAAATTAACACTAATCCTAAGGCTGTTATCTAAGTTGCAGAAGTAAAGAGCATCAAACCATCCAAAGGTGCAAGCAAAGAAACTAAGCTAAATCGGTTTTCAAGCGGAAAAAGTAGTCGTAGATCAAAATTAGTGAAAGGAGGAAGTGAGGGAGCAAGAGTGCATAAGAATTAGTCGGGTGAAAGGCAAATGAACGGCGGAGATTGGATCACAGGAGGTTACGTAGATAGATGGGTGAACAGGGTTAACTAACAGGATGAATGGTGGAGATCTTATTGTGAAGGCTTAAGTGAATGGATGGATGAACAAGGGAACAAAGTAGATGAACGATGGAGATCGTGTCACGAGGGATTAGGTGAGTGGATGGACGAATGAGGTTAACAGGAGATGAATGGTTGAGATCTAATCGCGCGGGTGAAGTCAAGAGATGGACGGACGAGGCTAACAGGAGCGATGAACGACTAAGATCTTATCGCGCGGGTGAAGTCAAGAGATGGACGACAGAGATCATATCGTGGGGAAAAGAAACGTGCGGAAATGAGGGAGCGAGTTTCTAAGGCGGTAAGTAGTTTCTCGCGCGCCCTTCAAGCTGTAAGCAGTATTTGGAAATTTCACGTGATTAGCCTTACTGCATGACACATAGCACGAGAAAACCACTTTTCTTGTGTGCTCTCGGGCGGATAACATTCGTGCACTAATCCACATGAGATTGTGCGATAGTCGTTGGATCAGGCGGGGCTGATCAATGGTGGAGATTGGCCAAGCTAGTTGGCGATCAGGTGAAGCGACAGCCGTCGGATCAGGCAAGGCAAATTGACGGTGGGGGTTTAAAGCATCTAAAGTGATCGGGTGACGCGATAGCCATCGGATCAAGTAAGGCAGATCGACGGTGGGGACTTAATGTTCATAAAGTAAGTGGTAGACTCCACTCGAGGCAGTAGTTGGAGAAAATAGTGAATCGGACGGTGATTGTGAAGGTTTGTTGGGGATCGGACGACGAGGAAGCGATGCATGAGGAACGTGCTAGAGGTGATTTCAAATGAAGATGACAGAGAAAACAAGTGCGGGTGAACAAATAACTGCATTAGACAACGAACTCCATAGCCCATGCAAGAACTAGAGACCTGTGTTTTTGGGGCTGCTGAAGGGTCTCTTCCTCAAGTCATGGTCCCAGAGGGAGGAGATGAGGCCGAGACACCTGCGCACAACCTGCTAGTGATCTTTTTCACCTAGCTAACCTGTAAACTGAAAGAAGGCACAAATGGAAGTAAACTACAACACAACCGATCTACTCTATGCTACTGTAATGAAAATGCAGCTACCTAAGCAAATAACCAGAAAAACCATGAATCCTACTTAAGCAACTGAATAGAACCAGAAAGCTATTTAAACAAATAAATAGAACCAGGAAGCTATTTAAGCAAATGAACAATGAAAACTAGGAAACTATGCTAGCATACATGTACAGTAAAGAGGAGCTTTGGCTACTTGGGTCGAGCCCTAACCCAAGAGCTTCAACCCTCGGAGTTAACTCAGAGCTGGCTTAAACAAAACTCATTCTTATTATAAAAACCATGGATTACATAGAAAACTTTCACAGGTCTTTGCAGCTCAAAAATAAAACAGAGCTTTACAATAGAGGTCTGAATCCTACTGAGGTTCTAAACCTCTCTATTTATACATCTGAAGTCTCTAACAACTTCCTTCCCATTAGGGAGGCTTGGCCTCTAACTCAAGAAAAACTAGTTTGTGTCACTTTCACTTGCTTGACTGTCTTTTAGTCTTCAAAGTGATGGTTGTGTGCACTCTGAGCTGATGGTGGAATATTCGAATGGAGGGGTAGTAAATGAGGAGGATTTACCTCCTATAGTTACTCTCCCTTGTCCCATTCGAGTCTTTACCAAGGTCTTTGCCATAGTTCTTTGCTTTTATCCTTTCTACCTGCATTTTTCCTTGCTTTTATCCTTTATTCCTGCATTACATGCACATTAGACCACAAAGCCAAATATCCAACTCTAACTCATTTCATAAACAAAATATAATCAAAAGTATGTAATAAGTTGTGAGAATAGTTGGTTTGACTAAGTTAGGAGGTGAATTAAAGCCAATTAAGGCCCATATAATTGCTCAATGATGAGGCTCATCATCACCCCCCTACTAAAAGTGTTGCTCATCCTCTGAGCAACTTAATCAATACCCATGTCCTTCATGGCTCTGGTAGCCTCTCTGACATCCCATGCTTCTACTGTGGTCTCTTCTTCTTGTTCATAGAAGCCTGCTTTCCTTTTTACTTCCTCCCACTGCCTCTTTTCCTCTTTTTCTTTTCTCCCTTCTAGCATCCCTAGGAGTAGTGGTGGGCTGAGTTTTAGGACTATCCAATTGACCTTCAACCTTTGCATTGATTGCTCATACATAGGTGTCCTGTTGAGTGCTTTTCTCAACCTTTGAGGGGAGTGATATTCTCTGATCTTCAAGCTGTGTGGTAGTGTGTTCCATCTCCTTTAGTAGGCATGTATATTATCATCTTAGCAGCCTAAACATATCCTCAAAATGTGAAATTGCTTGCTCTTGGGCAGAAAGATATCTAAGTGCCAGCTGAGGATCATTTGCAATTAGATTATGGGTGCTGATTAGGGCCATGGGATTTGATTCTTCAGCTATGATAAAAAGAGGTTTATTTTGCTCTCTGGCCAATATTCCCTTGACTTCTCATGGTTCATCGATGATGCCAAAGCCATTAATTGTAGATCTCCTAGCTCTGCATTGGGGTCCCAAATATTCATAGCTATGAGGGCCATGTTATGCAAGTAAAAATCAATCATTTTGGCCCCATCCTTTAGTGCACTTTGATCACAAAGATCAATAAGTTGTTTGCAATCCTGAATTGGCATGGTGCTCCTTTGTGATAGCGTTTTAATATGAAATTGCAACTCTTGTACTATGAGGTAGAGATTATAGGATTTAGCTGGCATCTTACACTGGATGGCCTCCAAGGAGAGGCTGACCATATATGCTAGTTGGTCTTTCTTTTCCTACAGCTGTCCTCTATGTTTTTATTATCTTCTTCCTTTTGTTGTTCTTTCGCATATCCATCAATTTCTTCCTTTGTTTCCTCCTCCTGTTTGAGCATCATCCTCTTAGTATTATTTTAGCATCTTCCTCTGTATTAGTTTCTTCTTCGCCCATCTCATCCCCATCTAGCTCTGTATCTTCTTCTTCTTGTTTTGCCTCCTCCTTACTCACAGATGGATTAACATCATAGGTGAGGGTTTTGATTTCATCCTCTGTTGGTAAGTTTCTGAAGACTGACCATGTTATGGGGATCTTGAGGATTTGGAGGGCATCCTAATGAGGATCCTGATCAACCCATGGTGAACTAACTTCTGGGAATTTCCTTCCTTTACTTTGCTGCTGGAGTCTATGAGTGATTGCATCAAGAAATAGGGTATGCTGAGTCTTTGGTGAACTGGTGTTTCTACCCCAAATATTAATTCTTCAAGCATTCTCAAATGGTTTCCATAACAATACTATATCTATGAACTCTTGCATTCTCTTTTGACTTATTAAAGAATTTCCTTTTTGTCACCTTTTCACTTATAAAACAACTACCTCTTAACCTTTACAACTTTTGATCAAATGATGCATATGAGTGAGTGAGTGGGATACTTATCTGTGGTCTTGATGCCATGTTGTAGTTGTCAAATATCAAAGGTGTTGCTGATGGTCATTCTTTTTCCTCCTCTGCTGTCTGTTGATGGTTTCTTGGCTTTTGGAGGTGTCTGTGACTGGATATCTGATGTTGCTGCTGCTGCTGTGGAGCACCTAGATTACCACTTGGCAATGTTTGGTGTCTACCGTAGAATTTCTTGATCATGTTGATGGCTGGTGCTGTGAGGATGTTGTAATGAATGGACAGAGGGAGTATGAGTGTATGTGGATGCAGGGATGATGGTAATGGTTGAGGTGATTCTGTAGAAAACACAATCTTCACCTGAATTGAAGAAATGAAGTGAAAAACAATGGGTTTGATGGAGGGATGCATGGTAAGGAGTGGAGGAGATGAATATATGTGAGGCATGGTTCCCTTTGGATCTTTTCTTTGCTCCTTGCTTGTCTTTCTCACCCACCTGCAAATAACAATTATGTTTTTTATTTTATTATTATATATTAAAAAAAAAACACCTAGGCTGCCTCAGAGAGGTTTTCACCCTAGATATCTGCCCTGGGCGCCTTAAGGAAGGTTTTCACCCAAGGATCTTTTTTTTGTTCAATTTTTCTCATCCTTGGGCCACCTCACAAGGTTTTCAACCCAAAGATGGGACTCAGGCACCTCATGGAGGTTTTCACCTGAATCCTTATTCTTTTTTGTTTTCCAGTGTCCTGATGAGGGAGGAGCTGGAACTTGCTCCACCATCATCACTGTCTTATTGATATTGTCTATGAACTCTTGTTTTGGTAAAGGCCTCTTATACATTTTCAATCGGTGTCCATTAACTAGCAATGAAATGGCTTCTTCATTAATAGTCTCGATTTTCACCTAACCATT
The DNA here is from genome assembly GCA_031772625.1 of Pinus tabuliformis. NCBI lineage: Eukaryota > Viridiplantae > Streptophyta > Pinopsida > Pinales > Pinaceae > Pinus > Pinus tabuliformis. The sequence goes on from CM062805.1 coordinate 955,994,155, forward strand.
GTCATGGCATCTTTCCACCACATAAGGTCTGAGCCATCTTGTCCTTAGCTTGCCCTTGAAGTATTTAAACCTTGAATCATATAACAATGCCCAATATCCTTCTTGAAATTGCTTCTCCTTGATGTGCTTGTCATGCCAGATCTTCCTCTGAAGCTGAACTATCTTTGTATGTAGGAGGGCCTGCATTTTGAATTCATCTAAGCCATTCAAATGTAACAACCTTTCTTTCTGTGCATGACTGAGATCCAAATCTAGTTGGGTTTCCATCCTCAATGTGTTATATTCAAACTCAATGGACAACAAAGACTTTTTTCCCATAGACCAGCTCATAGTGTGTAAATCCAGTGGTGGTCTTCCATGTTGCATTATAGGCCCAAGTGGCCTCAACTAGTCTCTCTGCCCAATCCTTCCTATTGCCGCTCACTACCTTGGTTATGATGTTCTCCAATGCCCTGTTGGTCACCTCCACTTTCCCGTTAGCTTGTGGATGATAAGGAGTGGAGGTCCTATGCTTGATTTTGTGATGACTGAGCAGTTCTTCAATCATGCTGGAGGTAAAATGGCTGCCTTGGTCTATGACTAGCTCTCTAGGGTACCCAAATTTGTAGAATATATTCTCCATTAGGAGCTCAACCACCTTCTCTTCTGTTGCTGCCTTAATTTCCTTGGTTTCAGCCCACTTAGTCAAATAATCAGTGCACACAATGATGTGTTGTTTTTGCTTTGAAGGAGGGTTGATAGGCTCAATGAAGTCCATGCCCCACTTGTTAAATGGCTCGAAAGTCACTTGAGGTTGTGGGGGAATTTCTTCTCTTAGAGTATGCTTTCCCATCCTCTGGCACCGATCACACTGACTAATATACTTTTTCACATCTTGATGAAGAGTAGGACAATAATAGCCTGCTTGCAACACTTTGAATGTTGTCCTATTTGCTGCAAAGTGACCTCCACAAGGCCCATCATGATAGGTCAAATGGATGTCAAAGACTTCCTCTTCCCTTACACACCTTCTTAAGATTTGATTTGGGCCAAGTTTGAACAGATTTCCCCCAATCCAGGTGAAAGGGGCGCTCTTTCTGACTATCTTGCTCTTTTCTTTGGAGGGCAAGTTTGATGGAAACTGTGCTGATACCAAATAGTTTGCTATATCAGCAAACCATGGGGAGAGAACTGAAATAGCAAACAAATTCTCATCTGGTAATTGGTCATCCACCATTCCTTCTTCACCTGCAGGCAGATTCATCCTAGATAGAAAGTTAGCAACAACATTTTCCTTACCAGGCTTATCAACAATAGTTAGATCAAATTGCTGTAATAAAAGCAACCATCTTATAATTCTAGCATTCACATCTGGTTTGCTCATTAAATATTTGATTGCAGCATGATCAGTATGCACAAATGCTTGATAGCCTGTAATATAATGCCTAAATTTGTTTAATGCATGCACCACAGCTAGGAGTTCCTTTTCGGTCACAGTATAATTCAGCTCAACCTTTAACAGGTTCTTACTGATAAAATAGATAATTTCTCCTCTTCCTAACCTAAGGCTGCTCCTATGGTTTTGTGTGAGGCATCAGCATGAATATGAAAAGGGAGGGCCCAGTTTGGGCCTCGAAGGATTGTTGCAGTGGTTAACTTACCCTTTAGAATGTCTAAGGCCTCTTGACAGCTCTTTGACCATATAAACTTAGAATCTTTGGCCAACAACCCAAACAAAGGAGAGGCCAACTTTCTGAAGTCCTTTATTAACCTTCGGTAGTATCCAGCTAACCATAAGAAACTCCTGACATCTCTCTGCTTTTGTGGAGGTGGGACCCTTTGGATGATTGCTATTTTGTTTGGGTCCATCTCCAGTCCTTGCTGAGATATTGAATGACATAGCACATTTTTCTGGACTAAGAGACAGATTCATTTCAATGCATTTGTGTAATACTTTGCCTAGGTTAGTCAGGGCTTCTTGAAAATCATAGCCATAAGGTGTAAAGTCATCCATATAGATTTACACTGCATCATGTACTAATTCAACAACGATACTTAATACTGCTCTCTGGAAAGTGGCAGGAGAATTGCATAGGCCAAAAGGAAGGACCCTATAGGCAAAAGTACCCCAAGGATAGGTGAATGTGGTCTTATCCTAGTCTTTTGGGTAGATTTGGATTTGGTTGTACCCACTGAATCCATCTAGGAAGGAAAAAAACTTCTTCCCTACTAAGCCATCTAGCACTTGGTCAATGAAGGGTAGGGGAAAATGATCCTTCTTTGTGGCTTTGTTCAACTCCCTATAATCAACACAAATCCTCCACTTACCATTTTTCTTGGGAACTAACACTAAAGGAGAGACCCACTCACTGTCAGAGATAGGGTAAATGAATCTTGCATCTAGCAGTTTTTGCAGTTCCTCTTTGACTATGTCTTTAAGGGTTGGATTCATCCTCCTTTGTGGTTGCCTGACTGGCTTGCAACCTTCTTTGATGTATATGTGGTGAGTACACACTGAGGGGTGTACTCCCTTCATTTCCTTATAACTCCAAGCGAAGGCTTCTAAGTGTTCTCTCAACATGTTGCATAACTTTTCCTCTTCTAAAGCAGAAAGAGATGGGCTAATTTTCAAAGTTCTCTCTTGGCCAAATTCTATGGTTTTGACACGGAGTGGGTTGGAATTAGCCAAGCATAAGTCAATTGGATGATTGCTCTGGGTTTCCCTTACTTCCTCTTCTAATGGTAATGAACTAGGTGTTGGAATTTGGAGGAGGTGATCAATTAAGTCATCCTCATCTTGTTTTCCTCCTTGTATGGTTGCTTCCAAAGCATAAAGTTGGGCAAAATAAACCTCATCTTCTTCGTCCTCCTCTAACCATAAAGGTAAATCATGCTCTAGGGTAGGTTGATCAGGAGGGCATAAGACTAACTGTTTGGACATATGCCCATTCTTGATGGTCATATTCCCAGCTCTGCAGCTAATGTAAGCATCAGTTGTGGCCAACCATGGCCTCCCAAGGATGAGAGGGTAACCAGTAAGCTTACCCTTAGGCTAGAGAACTAGGAAATCTATAGGGTACTCCCAGGAGTCAATAAAGACCATCACATCCTCCACAATTCCCTCAAGGGTGACTGTGGAACGGTCTGCAAGTTGCAGAACTGTTGTGGTCTTCCTCAATGACCCTTGGAGGTTGAACTTGAGCATGGTGTCCTTGGTCATCACATTAATGGCAGCCCCAAGATCAATCAGAGTGTGTGGGACAATGGTGCCATTGATGTGCACATCTACTACAGGGCTTCCAGGGTCCAAATATTTTGGACATATTACCTGCCCCAGCATTAAGTCAGACAACTGCCCATTGACATTAATGGTAGGGGCATCCCTTTTTTTTCTTCCTGGATGCTTGAAGCACTTCTCCTTAATCAATTTATTGTAAATAGGAACATCTTTGGTTGCCTGGAGATGGGGGATCTTTACACATAGATTTTTCAATTCTCCCAGAAGTTCAGTTTCTTCTGGGGTAGGCTGGAGTGGTTGGGCTAATCTCTCAGGAAATGGTGGATTTACTTTAAGGTTGCTTTCCTCTCTTTCTTCCTCAACCTCCCCATGTGGAGAGGGAGGTTGATTATCAGGGAGAATTCTTCCATATCTTAGGTTGATCTCCTGGATTTCTACAGCATAAGCTGGGTATGATGTCTCTCCTCTGTATGTTTTTTGAGCTTGCCTATTGTTTGGGTTCGGATTTGGCTAGGTAGGCATCTGGGGTTGCTTGGGTGGAGCAAAGTGCAGGAGTTGTGGTTGGGTAGGTGGTGGAGGCAATAGGGCTGGAACATTGTTGAATTGGGGCCTCCACCCCTGGTGTGGGGTATTCCACTGATGTTATGGCTGAACATAAGGTTGAAATGACTGCCTGGTTGGCTGGGATTGATACTGAGATGCATAGGACCAAGGAGGGGGTGTAGACTAAGAAGGATGAGCAGGGGGTCCCCAAGAAGGTATAGTTATGGTTTGGTTGTGGTTGTAATATGCATGGGATGAGCCTCGCATACCCTGCTAGTATGGTCTAGGCCAAGGAGGTCTCCTTTGGTTGATGTAGCAAAGCTGCTCAGTGACCCCTTCAACTCCTTGATATACAACTTTGAGTCCAGGTAAAGAAGGGCACTTGTCTGTGCACTGGTTTTCTTCACAGATTAAGCAAATCTTAATACAGTTTAATGGACATTCATTCCTAGGATGCCTCCTGGTGCATCTAGGACAAAATATGGCCAAGGCTCTCTCTGCTTCCTCTTGCTTCCTTTTGATGTACATGGGGTCCAATTGCAAGGCCAAGGAATGCAGCATATCACTTTTGAAATCTTCCAGCATATTTCCAATTTCACCTTTTATGGATAAGTTAGAGGATGATGTACTGGCCATAGGTTGACTACCCCTACCCTTTTTCATGGATGCCCTAGAATAGTTTATGTTAGCGCTCAAATCTGCCTCAGGCTGAGGAAGGCAAAACTCGAGGCAACATCATACCACGCTAAGCCTCGTAGCTAGCCCTACGAGGACAGGAGAGGGCTCTCTCCGGGTCTATCTCGGCAAAAGGTTTTCAAAGGGGCTGAGATGACCAATAAGGAATACTGATCTTAGGCTAGATATTAAGTGCAGAGGTTTAAAGGTGATTTTTTGGGATTTTTGTTGAATCAAAGGAAAAAGAAATTTTGGGTGCGGGGATGAGACACAGTTTCTGTAGAGGTCTACTTGGAGCAAGATAGGAAATTGTTTTGATGCTTTGAAAGTGATGTGGTGAATAGATCAGACAGGTGAGGAGCTAAGGAGAGCAAGCAAGAGCAAGGGTTCTCCTTAAACTGAAGAATACATGGAAAATTAAACAAATTTAAAGGCAGAGCACAACAAATTTATGGATTCTACCTTAACACTTCATTTGTTCAATTGCAGAAGATGAGAGATGGAAAAATGATACACATAACAAACTTACAAGTACCGAAAGAAGCACACCATCAAGACATAAAGCCACAAGAATTCCAAATAGTGTTGCAAATCCCTGGTCTTCCCTTTGCCAAAATGCTGAAGTAAAATGTACAATAAAGTCTCAAAGCCTCTTCCCAAAGAGTCCAACCTGATGCGTAGCGCGCCCTGGAAACAGCCTGATTTGCCCTCAAATTCACAAAATCGCCTTAACCCAATGCTCTTCGCTTTTGGAATGTAGAATGGGTTGCAAATGAGGAGAAATATCTTCATATAGACTCCTTGTTGATTTTTGCTTAACCCAAAACCCATTTTCTTATGTTTGGCTGTTGACACTTTTTGAAAATTAATAGGCTTTGACCTTTTTGATTTCCCCTTTAAAATTGGTTGAAATAATGATTTTCTCTGATAATTTTTGCAGGGATAGCTCTGATATGCTCTGGCAAAGGAGACCAAGGCTTCACTTGAACGATTGAAGAACTGAAAATTTTGACAATTTTTTACAAAAATGAGATGGCGACTTATCTTCAAAACAGAGTTTTGAGGAGAAGTCCTAATTCAGCTGTACAATGATGAAAATTATTGAAGTGAAGATCTATCAAAGACATCCCTCTGGCCTGCTGGTCTTCTAAGACTTTTCAAGGCAAAATTGACTCAACCCTAGACCTAAGACCTAAAAATTTAAAACATGATTGTAAATGACCTTTTGAAGACTTATTTTAATAAACAGGCCTGAACCAGCCGGGCCAAGCATGAGGGGAATGAATGACACAACCCACTCCATCAGAGTTATGGCATGCCTAATGAAATGCAACTGATCAAAACTGATGGGACACCTAATCATGAAATTTAAAAGAGCTTTGATCTCTGATGGAGGGATAACTAGACCGACTCTAACAGTTTCTAAAGATAGTCTTAATATCCTCATAGGGCAATTGGTAGACATCTCCTCCTGCTATCATATGTAAGGTATCCAGAAGATCCTCCCTTACTCCTCTAAGCAGGACCAATTTTAGTGACTCAGGGTCAAGTGTGCACCTGGCCCTTTTGTAACTGAGTTGGAATCTTTCTTCATAGTCTTCTAAGGATTCATCCTGGCCTATGGTCATCCTGAAAATATCTTATTTAGTATCCTTTGACCTACAGTAGTCCCTATATTTTTTGTTAAAGGTTTGTTGCATCTGAGCCCAAGTTGTGATGCTATCTCCAGGTAAACCCATGAACTAGCGCAATGTTGCATCCTTGAGGGTAGATGGGAATAGTTTTAACTTTTGCTCATCATCGGTATAGTAATAGGTTCAACATATAACAAAAAACTCAAATAGGAAGGTGTCAAGGTCCTCTTTGGTCAGGCCATGGAAATGAGGTAGAGCTGAGGGGCTTATATTCATCATATTAATGTCCCCATTGGTTTCCCTGATGGGGAAGGCACCCTCAATTCTCTCTATATTTCCTTTGTCATTTTGGTTTTCAGCCATTGGTTTAGTAGGAATGGGTTTTGTTAACACTCGGTATTTTCTCAAGGTTAAAGAAAGAATCACCAAGGTAACCACAAACCTACTTTTGAGACTAGGATCTAGCTTTCCTAATGCTCAGAGAGGTCTCTCTCTTTAAGATTTAACTTTGTTTTAGTTAAAATGATTTTAGGCTAGTTATGTAAGCTTTATTTGGTTTTTCCCACGGGGTTTTGGATTGACGGTGAATGGGTGTAATGTTAAGGCACTCTTTGTGATAGATCACCGGTTCAAATCCCCGTGGGTGCTTAGGTAGTATTATATAGAAAAAAAAACTTTATTTGGTTTTGATTTGAATTTGGGTGGTGGGATCACTTAGATGAATAGATGAATGTCTATTTTTCCATTGGGCTATGGAGTCAATCAGGCTTTGAAAACAGAACAAAAAAAAATGATAAAGAAAATGTTACATGGCAAGATAGCTGAGCAATATTAGATCTCAAATGTCGGATGGTGAAATGATTTCCAATCGGGATCAAGGAGCAGTTAAGGATTCCCTAAACCAGACAATGAAGAAAGTGAAAGAGCTCAAATGAAACTAGGGAGCAATGAAGAATTTCCTATTCCGGATATCAGAAGAAAACATAGAAATGTATAACAATAAAAGCATAGTGTACTTAAACAATTTCTGCAGTAACATCCCTGTTATAACATTCAAATTTAGAACACATATGAGTTTATGGAATACTTTGAAAAAGAACATAAACAAGATGAAATTTGTACTTCTCTAAGATAGCTCAACACATGAATCCTGTAAAGAAGTTTCTTTATAACTTGTCATGTCTGTCAATTGGAAATTGGTACAATAACCCTTAGGTAGTAGATCAGTCAGCGATAACAATATTCATAAATCCCCCCTTAATACTTCAATTTATGAAGTATTTATACAAAAACTATTACAAAATATCCTAATATGTTTTAGGATTTATTATGGGAAAAGGAAATATCTTCATGCAAGAAGATAGAGACAGCGATTGAACTGCTATTTGCTGTCCCCGTTATTTAGGTTCTGCTCGCTTTTAATCTTTGATCTTTTTCCTTTTAATCTGCTTTGCTGTTTGGTCTTCACACTGGATGTTTTGTTTAGTTTGACCTTTTACTGTAAATCTTACTCACTCTTTCATGCTTCTGTGTTTTTAGTAAAAATGATTTTTACTAAAAGACACATGTAGAATACAAAATGTTTCTTGGAGAGTAGTTTGTAAGAATCTTTTACTGTGCTGATGAAAATGATTTCATCACTGTTTTAACAATTACTGTGTAAATTGTTTCCTTCTGCTCTGCTGTTGTATTAAACTTGATTTTCTTCTTTGTACACAAAAATCCTGCTCAATGAAGCCTTTGAATAAATTTCCTGAGAATCCGGAGCAAACAGGTTTTGTGACTAGTATCAAAACTTGTTTGTCCAATCTCCTGGCCTTCTAATCACCTGCAAAATGAAACAATCATTAATAAAGCATAGGTTTGCGGGGAAGGAAATGAATGGCTTTATTGAACTGAGATGTCTGTGGACAGAGTCCGGAGCGTGTTTGGAAGGTAATCAGGGGTCAAATTCAGTTGCAGATGCTCAGGGTGGCGCAGGAAGGCTTAGGCAGCTTTCACTGTGAAAATGAGTGAAAAGAGTAAAAAATGGGCGTTTTCGGCCTTTTAACGGGTAACGGTCAAATTTGGCATGGAATTCGATAAATGAACAGTGAGTGGTTTTAGTTTTTGGTGGGGAGGCGGTTTTGGGGGCCATCGCACCGCTTTTGGCAGTCGGGCAGTATTTCCCCGAGAGCACACGAGTTCGCTTAGAGCTGCCATGTAGTCGAAAGGGGCCTGAGAAAAACTGCGAATCTCGCGTGCTCTCAGGTGGGTAAAGATCGGAGAGGGGATGAGCGCGATATGGATGTGTGCCATTAGATATGGGGGTGAGTGATCGGAGGGCTATTGCACGATGAATATGGTGGGGTGTTAACCTTGATGTGGGGTCAGGTACAGAAGAGTAGTTTGATATAATGGAGGTGGGGTCAGGATATATATTAATATAGTTTAATATATGCAGGTTTGTATTATATGGGTTTGGGATAAATATATATGCGGGAATTATTTTAATATGGGATACATGTATAAGGGGAATTAAATAATTAGAGTTAAATGTTAATATTAGTATATGAGTGGGATTTAACATATTGCGATGGGTTAATAAAATGCGGGACCCGGGAATAAATACACTAGGGATATAAGTTAAAAATGTGTTGGGGAGGGTTTTTTTTTGAATGGGGCCCGACACATTATTGAAACTTAGGATAAGGGGTTTTAGTGGGTTTACAAGGGAAAAAGGAAATTAACAAGGGGGGATGATTTTTAAAGGGAAATGTCTAGGGAAAAGGGTTGAAATTAATGAAAAAAGGTTAAAATGAGGGGAAAGGGTATTTTTTCAAGGGGATTGGGTTTCACACTAGGGAAAAGGGGTTTTGGGTTGGGAAATGAGTTTTGGTGGGTAATTTGTTAGGGAAATGTATGAAAGGGGTAAGGGTTAAATTAGTAAGTATGTAGTGGGGGTGAAATGAGGGGAAGTTAATCAAATAAGCTTGTAAACATCCTTTTACTCTCATAACTGCTCCTGCACACTGAAACATATGGTTAAGCATGATAAATGTGCTTATGCTTTAACAAACTTGTACTTCTACAACCTTTCTTCTACCTACCCTTTACTTATCCTAACATTTTTTCTTCACTTTATTGGGTGCATTTAAGCTAGCAGACCCTTTCTTTCCTTTTTCTTTTGTCAAACAAAATATCTAATTCTAACCTTATATCTTCCAATGGCTCAGATTAAGTTGTTGAGCACATTTTATTTCTCTACCTAACTACTGATTTTCCAAGATTAAACAGTTTGGTTAGATCTTTATTCTCTAACTATAAACATGAAATTTAAAGCATGAACTAGTCAAGATTAAACTATTTTGACTATCATGGGTTGTGGCATTTATGACAAGCTGCACAAAACCATTATTTTGCACAATAAAGTAAAAAGTAGTGGCACTTGGACTCGCACAATGTCATGATTTGTTTTTGTTTGGGGTTCATATTTTTTCACTTTTATTATTCTTTTTGTCCTTTGATATTTCTTTTAGGACATACCCTCTTTACAAAAATATCGGAAAACATTTGCAGAAAGCAAAGGTATGTAAAATATTACAAAACTTACATGGTCAATTCAAAATTATGAATCCTATTATTATAGGACCCTAACAGGTTCTTCCTCTTCTTCTTCCTCTGTAGGTTCCTCAAATAGGTAAGGTTTCTCACCTAAAGGGTCTTCCAATTCACCACCACTGAAGAAGAAAGAAGGTTGACTGTTGGATGCAGTGGTATTTGACAAGAATTTCCCTGAATTGTCCCTATTCGTATGAGGCATGAAAGGAAAAGTTTTTGGGTTGGTTTTTGTAAGATTTTATTTAAAGCTAGAAAGTAATTGCAGAATGGAAAGGAAAGCAGCTAATGACAAATGAAAGAAAGGAAGCTACTAGATTACTTTTTCAGAAGTAAAATAATGGAATAAAATTGAAGACTAGAAGGAGAAGAAAAGAAAGTTGGAGACTAGAAAATAGAAGAAAGCAGTAATTACTTCTACTTAGACACCTGCCTGGCAATGGCGCCAAAAAATGATGAGCCTAGGTATTGCAACAATAATGTTGCAACTCCTAGGGCTACCAACTTTACTTATAAACCTGGGGTTCATACAAACTTCGAGGTGACAATGCTATATGCACAAGTAAAATTGAAGATACTGCCTATTGTCACTTCTCATATGGTAAGAGACCTCAGGGGTTCCAAGCCAGACTTCTATAGGGTCAGAAGAAGCTTGATTTGGATGGAAGAAGAGCAAATCTATCTTAAAGGAGAGCTACTTTACTGCAGTATTGAAGAAAACAACATCAAATGCTAAACCATACCATAACCTAACTAACCATCCAAACAGCTATGCTAAGCAGAATTGCTAAATTAACACTAATCCTAAGGCTTCTATCTAAGTTGCAGAAGTAAAGAGCATCAAACTATCCGAAGGTGCAAGCAAAGAAACTAATCTAAATCAGTTTTCAAGTGGAAAAAGCAGTTGGAGATCGAAATTAGTGAAAGGAGGACGTGAGGGAGCAACAGTGCATAAGAACCATTGCATCAGTCGGGTGAAAGGCAAATGAACGACAGAGATTGGATCATAGGAGGTTACATAGATAGATGGGTGAACATGGTTAACTAACAGGATGAATGGTGGAGATCTTATCACGAAGGCTTAAGTGAATGGATGGACAAACAAGGGAGCAAAGCAGATGAACAGCAGAGATCGTGTCGCGAGGGATTAGGTGAGTGGATGGATGAACGAGGTTAACAGGAGATGAATGGCTGAGATCTAATCGTGCAGGTGAAGTCAAGAGATGGACGGATGAGGCTAACATGAGTGATGAATGGCTAAGATCTTATCACGCAGGTGAAGTCAAGAGATGGATCCTGGAGATCATATCACGGGGAAAAGAAACGTGCAAAAATGAGGGAGCGGGTTTCTAAGGCAGTAAGTAGTTCTTGCGCGCTCTTTAGGCTGTAAGCAGTATTTGGAAATTTCACGCGATTAGCCTTACTGCGCGACACGTAGCATGAGAAAACCACTTTTCTCGCGTGCTCTCGGGCGGATAACGTTCGTGCACTAATCTGCGCGAGATTGTGCGATAGTCGTTGGATCAGGCGGGGCTACTCAATGCTGGAGTTCGGCCAAGCTAGTTGGCGGTTGGGTGAAGTGACAACCGTCAGATCAGGCAAGGCAGATCGACAATGGGGGTTTAAAGCGCCTAAAGTGATCGGGTGACGCAATAGCCGTTGGATCAGGCGAGGTAGATTGACGGTGGGGACTTAAAGTTCGTAAAGTAAGTGGTGGATTCCACACGAGGCAGCAATTGGAGAAAATAGTGAATCAGACGGTGATTGTGAAGGTTTGTTGGTGATAAGACGACGAGGAAGCGATGCATGATAAACGTGCTGGAGGCAGTTTCAAATGAAAATGATAGAGAAAACTAGTGCGGGTGAAGAAATAACTGCATTAGACAGTGAACTCCATATCCCATGCAAGAACCAGAGACCTGAGTTTTTGGGGTTGCTAAACGGTCTCTTCCTCAAGTCATGGTCCCAAAGGGAGGAGATGAGGCCGAGACACCTGCACACAACCTGCTGGTGATCTTTTTCACCTAGCTAACCTGTAAACTGAAAGAAGGCACAAATGGAAGTAAACTACAACACAACTGATCTACTCTATTCTACTGTAATGAAAATGCAGCTACCTAAGCTAATAACCAGAAAAACCATGAATCCTACTTAAGCAACTGAACAGAACAAGAAAGCTATTTAAACAAATAAATAGAACCAGGAAGCTATTTAAGCAAATGAATAATGAAAACCAAGAAACTATGCTAGCATACATGTACAGTAAAGAGGAGCTTTGGCTTCTTGGGTCGGGCCCTAACCCATGAGCTACAGCCCTAGGAGTTAACTCAGAGCTGGCTTAAACAGAACTCGTTCTTATTATAAAAACCATGGATTACAGAGCAAATTGTCACAGTTCTTTGCAGCTCAGAAATAAAACAGAATTTTACAATAGAAGTCTGAATCCTACTGAGGTCCTAAGCCTCTCTATTTATACATCTGAAGTCTCTAACACCCATTAGGGAGGCTTGGCCTCTAACTCAAGAAAAACTGGTTTGTGTCACTTTCACTTGCTCGGCTGTCTTTTAGTCTTCAAAGTGATGGTTATGTGCACTCCGAGCTGATGGTGGAATATTCGAATGGAGGGGTAGTAAATGAGGAGAATTTACCTCCTATAGTTACCCTCCCTTGTCCCATTCGAGTCTTTACCAAGGTCTTTGCCATAGTTCTTTGCTTTTATCCTTTCTACCTACATTTTTCCTTGCTTTTATCCTTTATTCCTACATTACATGCACATTAGACCACAAAGCCAAATATCCAACTCTAACTCATTTGATAAACAAAATATAATCAAAAGTATGCACTAAGTTGTGAGAATAGTTGGTTTGAATAAGTTAGGAGGTGAATTAAAGCCAATTAAGGCCCATATAATTTCTCAATGATGAGGCTCATCAAAAATTCAGTTGATTCACCAAACAGTTCAAGAACAACTAGAAAAGAGTCAAGGCAAGTATAAGGCAAGGAATTATAAGCATCATGTGGATCATCAGTTTCAAGTAGGTGATGAAATTTTGGATTTACATTAGCAAGGAAAGGCTTCAAGGTGAAGGTAAAAGGTTGAAACTAATTCGTTATGGTCCATTTAAAATTATGGAAAAGATTGGTAATAATGCTTTCAAGCTTGATTTGCCTTCATATGTGCAAATACATTCCGTTGTTAATGTTGAAAATTTGAGATTATATGAACCTCATTTGGTTGAAGATCAAGGAGAGAATATTCAAATTCCATCTATTGAATACTTTTCTCCAAAATTCCTTGATGTGCTTCATCAAGACATTATACTTGACAGAAGGACAATGACAACAAAAAGGGGAAGTATTGATTATCTTTGGGTGGGTCTCAAAGATACACATCCATCAAATGTCAAATGGATTGAAGTGGGGAAGGTGAGGGAACAATACCCTCATCTTCTAAATAGCTAAAAGTGATCCTTTTGGGGTTCAAAAGGATTCCAGTGGGGAGGAGTGATTAGGTGCTCAGAATTATGCTCAAAAATCAAAGTGTTAGAATCTTGTCAAACTTAGCTTCAGATTGAAAAGCTCATCATTCTAAATCTAACAGTGTGAATGACACTCAAATTCGAGTTCTTATGTAGAACTTAGAGCAACTCAAAGTTCAGGTTTGACTTGCCTACATGGTAGGATTGGGATGACGTGGTAAGGTCTTCAGCGAATGAGGAGGCGCCAAGTGGTAGCCCTCCATTAGCCCTCGCATATCGCATATCGCGACGGTAAGTGTTTCAGTGTTACAAATCGGCCCCCGACAGGTTTAGGGTTGCGATGCGATGAGGAAATTGCCATCAGTGAAGGGGAGAACATAACAACTTATCGGTCCCGGCCCCTACAAGGTTTGGATTCCTGATGCGATGCGATCATAGGAAAGAAGCGGCAACAAGAATCAGCCTCGATGCGGTTGAGTTTCAAATGCGATAGACCCGGACGCGATAATTTTTTTGTTGTAGTTTAAATATACCGGTGGGTCTACGAAATCACAATCACGGTGTTCTGTTGGGTAAACAAAACCTTTCACCCACCCAAACTCGCTGATTACGATGAGCGGGAGGTTCCGAACATGATAATTTGATGTGTTGTAGTTCATTATCTCGTCAGGTCCACAATACTGCATCGCAACGTTTGCTGTGTTAAGAGCCCGCAACACTACCGATTGCGATTGCGATAAGGTCGACAGAATATAGCCGGCCGAACGGTGAGTTTCATGCTACCTTAGTGGATTTTGGAGCGGAAAAGGGGTTTGTAGTCAGTTTTAGAGCAATTTGTGGAGGAATTGGGAGAAGTCATAACTTCTTCAGTTATTATCCAAATTGGATGCAAAAAGAGGTTGGATAGCCATTTTTTAGTATTCTAAACTCATTGAGATAGATTTCAAAGGCATATAAGCATTATAAACACACTTTTGATGTAATTTGAGTATAATATAGAGGCCCATTCCATTAGAAGTTGGACCAAGGAGACGTAGCCTAGGAGGGGTGAACTCCTTTATCATGTGCTTGTTGTGTGTTGTATTTTTATGTTCATTGATGTTATATTGTTGTTGTTCAGCATATGTTTTTATGTTAAATTGTTCATAACATTTACATAAGAAACTCTCATGAAAATCTATTAATTAAGCAAAAAAATTGAATCCTTAAGCACTTGAAAAGCAAATGATAAGCATCTTGGGTTTAATTTTGAATGGGGAATTAGCACAACATTACTAATCTGCTCCATTTCAGATCAACTATTGAGGGTTAGTGTCCCATAATGGCTCTGTTCCTCACATCTTTAATCAACATGTCACTACACATTCAGATACCTTCAAGCTGCTACTATTGACCTTGCAGCTAAGTCCATCCACTTAAACTGGACAATTCCATGCTTTCTTACATCATGGCACACAATTCTCCATGAGTTTCATCATAAGGATGAAATAATTTAAATCATACCTCATTAACAACTTATTCATGATGTAAACCTTGAATTTTCATTTTGCTTCCTATCATAACAAGTCAAATTAGCTCATAAAGCAACTATCATAAATCATAATATTAATTCACTCTCATAATTTGGAAATTCATAAAAATTAATGAAATATTGGTACTTACCTTTGGATTTCTCTTTACTTTATACATATTGGGTCGGTTTCCAAACCCGGTAAGCACCCAATGGACTTCTTTCCTCTCATACACACATTAGATTGGTTGCCAACCCGATAAGCATCCAAGGCCTTCTCTTCTCTTCTCTTCAACTTCCCATACACTAGATTGGTTGTCCCACTCTAGAAAGCACTCGTGGTGGATATATATATATATATATATACACAGACACACACATTTCCTACCCCGCGAATATGGGCACTACCAATCCCAACAATATTTTTTTGATAGGAATATAGTTGTATCCCACACTTTCATAAGCCCAGGTAGCCCCCAATCTCGAGTGGCCTACCTGTCCTAAAACCGACCTAGACAGTCCCATACCTGTCTTTCTGGTCACACAAGTCCAAAAAATCCCATACCTACCTATCCCAACAGATTACACATGGCTCATTATAACATTTACACATCAGTATTGAAATTATAGAGACCACACCATCTCTATCCATAAACACCAAGCAATATCACCTCTAGTGTCTTTCCCATGCTTTACTGCGTGCATCCACAACCCAAATCTTGAGTCAGTGGTTTCTTCAATTATTCATGTTTGTCCCAACATGTTGTAGATCACATTATTTTTGTTCTATTGATATACCCTTCAAATTCCCTCTTCCCAAATGGATTCCTCATTCTTCCTTATGTTATCCCTTCAAGCCATTTACATAGTCATCAATTAAGTTTTTAAACCATCATTATTTCACAAGAATGATTCTTGACAAAATATGTCAGTCATAATGGCTTAACATACCTACAGTAATCAATCATGTTTGTGAATATAACACATATTCATACATATATCAAGTAAGGTCAAGGCTTAGAGAACCTCCATCGTGCCATTTTTATGGTTGCCATTTCACGGTCCATTATTTCCCATGGACTCAACCAACCTTCTTGGTTGTCATGCTACTATCCACTTAGTCATGGGCATAACATATATTAACTTTTTTTAATTAAAATATGATTTTATAGAACTCCCTACCTTTATGCAAGCATGTGTTGATCACAGTGATTATTTTACTCGAATTCCATCTTTTTGCCTTCTGCATCTTATTGTTTACTCCAACACCTTTAGTTATTATTTTATCTCAACTTGTTT
This sequence comes from Pinus tabuliformis, assembly GCA_031772625.1. Classification (NCBI taxonomy): domain Eukaryota; kingdom Viridiplantae; phylum Streptophyta; class Pinopsida; order Pinales; family Pinaceae; genus Pinus; species Pinus tabuliformis. The sequence goes on from CM062805.1 coordinate 956,010,109, forward strand.
GTGCAGTCAATTTGCAGTCGTCTATATTTTCGCATTCAAACTTGCTGCTATATTTAGGAGCAACACTCCAAGGTATTCCACTGATGGCCTTTTCTAGCCCATCTACCCACTTATAGCCTTGTTCGTCATTTACTTACACTCTTTATTTATGTGTAGGTACTCGAATCTTTTACTAGAGCTTTGTGGCTTCTCTGCCACACCCAAAAAAAATTTCCTAAGACCTGAAGCATGAAATTCGTAAGGCAATTCAAAAAGGAAAGAACAAAATTCACCACAACAATCGTCATAGTTCCACACAGAACATCATGGCCATGCGTAAGTCAGTTTAAACGCAAATAAAAACTTTGTTTTCATACCGTTCTCACAACTTTTTTATTACAAGTGTTTTACCAGCTACAGAAAACACTTTAAGAGTGGTTTATTAACCCAACAACAAGCACCTCATGACAACTCCACACAAATATTTTCATTACGAGTGGTTTATCAAATGAGGCAAGCACTCTAGTAGTGGTTTATCAACCCAACAAAAAACATCTTGGGTGGTTTATCAACTTCCCTAGCAAGCACCGCATGGCAACTCCACACAATATTTTTATCACAGGTAGTTTATCAACTGCAACAAGCACTCTAATATTGATTTATTAGCCTAACAACTAACACCCAGGGTGGTTTATCAGCTAGTCAAGCACAACAAAATTTTCGTAGTAATGCGTGGATTATTAATTGTTTCAAGCACTCTGTGAGTGGTTTATTAACCTATTGCAAGCACGATGGGTGGTTTATCATCCCTCTTTTAGCAATCACCCTTCTACATGTGGTTTCTCAGCCCTAGCTAGCCCCATGTGGCAATTCCATGCAATGTTTTTATCACACATGGTTTATCGGTTGTGGCTAGCACTTTGAGAGTGGTTTATCAACCCACAACAAGTATCTTGGGTGATTTATCACCCTCCTCAACAAGCACCCCATTGAAACTCCACACAATCCTTTTCATTACAAGTAGTTTATTAGTTGCGGCAAGCACTCTATGAGTGATTTATCAACTTGACGACAAGCACCTTGGGTGGTTTATCGGCCTCCCTGGAAATAAACCTGTTCACACATCTCAAATTCATGTTAGTCACAAGTTCCAAGAATCAATAAAAGCAAGTCAACATGTCTATAATTTTTTGAAATCAACTTTCTACCAAGACTAGCAACATCAAATTAAAAATCAGTCTTTTACCAAGACTAGCAGTCATGACATAATCTAAAATCAACTCATAGTTATCAGCTACAGTGCCACAACTAGCACCCACTTGCACAAGTGATCCATAGATATATAACCAATAGTTATGGTGTTATAAATAGCACCCACTTTCACAAATAAGCAATTGTCAAACCCAACACTTTCAAATAGGGTCATAGGTCGTTTATCTCCATGGTCCAACATAAGAAAATATTGGGCATGGATGCCCTATCCCATATTGAGATAACAACCATTATAGGCTTCAACTAGCCATTCCCATATGCCACACACCATTTCTTGAACCAAGAAGGTATTATCCATTAATGACAAACATCCATAAAGGAAATCATAACAAAAACTAGCATATAGAAATGGTTAATCCTCCATCGAGGCTCCTACCACATAACATTTGGATGATGAGATTATCACATCCCAATTAGTACACACACAGATACATTCAATTAGAAGCAAGTCGTGCTATGTAGTACAAGTAATACATGGATTCCCCTAAAATCCCTTATATCACATAAATAGTTTCATACACACTTGCTCTAAGCATGTAAGATTACACCACTTAACCAGTAGTGTTGGTGCACTACAATCAAGCGTGTTGGGATGCATTTGCAATGCATCCCACAAGGAAACATGTTAGATGCATTATTGAAGTCATCATGAAATTCCATAATTAGTGTCAAAAGTAGCACACAATCATATTCACATTTACTTATTACACTTAGAGTTAGAGCTTCAATCATCTCGAAATATCCAAGCATTGGACTTAGTGCTCTATAAAATTTGTAATAGGACACCCATTTTATTCCCAAAGGTCTAGAGTTGAACCTTTTATCTTCACTTCATCTTCGATAGAGCCCATCTAGTCCAAGTGTTGAATCTCGAAGCTCTGGTACCACACTGTAACACACCCCTACTATACCTAGCCCCTACTAAGGGTAGAAGGAGGCAATTACTCACTTGAATCGACCTCCAAGGTTCCAATTATGGAAATGGGGTCTAATTTTTTTGACCTTTTCAAAGTATTCAAAACATAAAATGAACAACATCGTTGCAATCGTCTCGTTGAGACCTTTCTAAAGGTATAAATTTTGCTTTAATCCAATTCCTGGATCAAAAGATATATTCGATTAACGACTCGATCAATATCCACATGCCATATCATCAATATTGGCTAAATGGCTCCCACGTGGTCTCCACATGGTGCTTACATGACCCTCCAAGTCATCACATTATCCGTTGCGAACTCGTTCATGTCCTTTCCATACTCATGGGATGTACACATATACATATATATTATAAGGGTGAACCCTCTTCCAGACATGAATGTCATGCGAGACCCCTATTCCACCTCATCCTGGAAATAAAATCCCGAGAATCTCCTTTGGAGTCTCCCATTAGAACTATCAATGAAGAATGATCCAAGGTTACGTGGAAGTTCCACCTGGTTGTGCTACCACATCAACCTAGTAGGAGCACTCTATCATTCACATGGGTCACAAATGAACAAGCACATAATGCCACATCGTCCTGGGAATAGAATCCTAGAAGTTTCCCTTCAAACCCCTTTGCAAATACTCTAGGATGCCTTCAAGTTCAATTGTTGGGGTTACATGGAGCGCATACACATAAGATTTTCCCCATTGGTTACATACGACACTATACTACGCTCAATCATATTGTATGGGTCCCACTCCTTTCACTTCATCCAGGGATAAAATACTGTTGGGATTGCACAGAGCTCCATAGGAATTTTCTAGGGTGGACGCGTTGGGGTGATGTCATAGTCTCAAATTGACGGGGTCATCTGAAAGTGAGGAGCATGCCTACCAATCAATGGTGAATATTTAATGGTGGTTTCCCTGCCAACAAGCCCCACTATACCATATCTTCCTCGCAGATAACTTCTGGCGAGATCCGCACTTGCGTCCACTTGAAACCTATGGGCTAATTACGATGAGCTATGTGGATGGTGTTAATGCTTTCGTGCATCCAATGGCTTAGATATCCTCTCCTCCGCACTTGGTCGTGGCTCTTATCCCTATGGGAATATGAGGTTCGAGGCTTATTTCCTTCGAAACCTAGGATTTTCAACTCCCACACATTTAACGAAATCAAATATTTTATAAGTATCTATGACCGAGCCTTTGCTCGAGGCCTCCATAGCCACAACACATGCTAAGTTTTTGGTGGCCCGATTAGTTATCCCTCTTGAACTTTCAAGGAGAGTCAACCCAACTATTATTCTTGCATGCAAGGGTCTACACAGGTGCGTAAGCACATATATGTATATATTTCATGTGTTGTGCCTTCTAATCTTTTTGCATAACCTTTTCCTATATTGTCCTGTGGCTTGCAAAATTACACACACACATACACATCTATAAACAGGGCTACCCTCATGAGCTTGCAAGTTATCGAATAAGGCATGATGGCCAAATTGTTTGTTTCATATCAATCATGACATAGATCTATCCATTCATTTACGTTGAAGCCCGCCTGCTTCCACTTTAAACCTTTGGGGTAATTCCTCCGAGTTATGTGGATGGTTTCGATGCTTTTGTGCATCCAATGGCTTAGACATCCTCTCCTCCACACTTGGTCGTGGCTCTTGGCCTTATGGGCATACGAGGTTCAAGGATTATTTCCTTTGAAGCCTAGTGTTTTAAACTCCCACACATTTAAAGAAATCAGAGTTTTATAAGTATATATGACTGAGCCTTTGCTTGAGGTCTCCATAGCCACAATACATGCTAACTTGTTGGTGACTTGACTAGCTATCCCTCATGAGAATTTAGGGAGACTCAACCAAAGTCTTATTCTTGCATGCAAGGGTCTACACAGGTGTGTAATAACATATATATATATATGCCCTGTGTTGTCTATTCTAAGCTTTTTGCATAGGCTTTTCCCATCTGGGCCTGCGGCTTGAAAAATTACACACACACACACACACATATATAAACAAGGCTACCCTCATGAGATTGCATGTTATCAAATAAGGCTTGATGACCAAATTGTTAGTTTCATATCAATCATGACATATATCTATCCATTTATTTACATTTAAGCCCATTTGACCTGCATTTTATGTCTATTCATACTTTTCTTCATAAATTAGAGCGATCCTACCTAAGCATGAAATCATAGATTCAGGCCTAATGGCCAAAATGTAGACATTCAAGTTTAGTTTAGAGATGCATTCAAGCTTTTATTTTAAGATGCATTTTACTAGAGATTTATTTGTCGTTTTTCATACTTGGGTCATCCAAACCAATTTTCATGTTAAAAAAGAACACAAGAATAAAACCATGCTTTAGATGATTACTCAGGGGTCACCCTCTCACTTCCACACAAGAGTAGGGATAAAACATTCAAGTATTTTAGTTAACAAACCTCATGCACCAACATCCTATAGTCATGTATCATTTCTTAGAGCTACACATTGAATTCCATAAATGCAATCTTTAATTTCACAACTCTCAGCTATATGCATTCATTTACAATAAAATAAATGGCCAAATTGAAGGTGGGACTTCAATTTTCCACCCAACCATAGACTTACTATAGCCAGAATTACTTATAATAGTCACCCCAAGCTAGATCCACGATCTAAGAGGAATTTCTTCAATAGTTTTAGCAGGAGGTCATACTTAGCTCAAAGAGGACAATGATAACTTATAAAATTAGGTGGTTTCTTAGCTCTTTAGCAAACACCCTGAGTGGTTTCTCAACCAATTCTTGGCAAGTACTCATTCCCTTTTTCCTCAAAAAAAAATTGAGCTCCTCGAGGCCTCAAATAGGCTTCCCATAGAATTTTCATTCCCTCCACTTTGGAGGTCTTTCTGACACTTCTCATGTGCTTCCCCAAAAGGGATATTGAACACCTTCATTGATATGCAAATGCCCTCTTATAATTTCTGATGGGTACCTCGTCATGTTCCTCTAGACTCTTCCCCTTCTTATTATTTGCACCATAGAATTAATTAAAGGTGCTAGCTAATCGCACATAGGTTTATTTTCCTCTTCCTCCTTAGATCATGAATCTGTGGTCCCACTCATTGGCCATTACATAAAAATATACTCATCCATAATTCAAAGTATCGTCACATTATAAAAAATAGGGGGAAAGCATACCAAGTGCATCGCAGATTTCTCTGCTCGAAAAGGAGAAAAAGGCACATTACTTTCATATTTCTCCTTTTTAATATTTCCTCACATATATATAATTTAATAATAGTAAATGATGTGATGTCATGTTCACATGACATCAATTTTCCTTTAATCTCACTTGGGATTAATTTTTGCATTTTTTTTTTTTACTTTATATGTATTTATGTTGCATTTGTGAGGATGATTGAAATTTTTTTTTAAACATATATGGTAGTAGATATGTTTATATGCTAGCAAATTTGTAAGGTACTAAGGCTTTAAAAGAGTAAAGTGATAGGGAGATATAATGATGCAAAATTTTGAATAAACTCTTTAAAAAAAGGTGGTGGAAAGGCACAATGACATAAATTTTTGAGTAAAATTGTATAATGTTTGTAATTTTGAAAATATTGAACTTAGCTATAAAGTTTATAGCTATAACTAAGGTTTTAAAAGAGGAAGGTAATAGGAAGACATAATGATGCAAAATTTTGAATAGGGTCTTACAAGAGGAAGGTGATGGAAAGACATAATGACGTACAATTTTGAATAAAACTTTTAATGTTTGTAGTTTTGAAAATATTGAATTTAGTTTTAAGTTTTATCATTATAATTATAATTATCTATCTATCTATCTATCTATATATATATATATATATATATATATATATATATATATATATATGTATATATATATATATATATATATATATTGAAAATGAAAAATAACTATTTTTCATTTTCAATATATATATATATATATATATACATATACATATATATATATATATATATATATATATATATATATATATATATATATATATATATATATATATTTTGAAAATGAAAAATAGTTTTATTGAATATATATATATATATATATATATATATATATATATATATATATATATATATATATATACATACACACACACACACACACATATATATATATATTTTAATTTCATATATTAATAATGAAAAACTTGTAATCTTTAATATGGACAATACCATTAATATGCTAGCATTTCACAAGGTGTAAAGGCAAATAAAACTAATAAAAAAAAGGTGATTTGATATGTAGTAATAAGGATTTGAAAGAGGCTAGTTCTAAAAAATCACTCTTCCTTTAGCAAAGTGATAAAGAAATTTTAACATTAAGAAAGACAACTAAAAAAAATATGTGATAAAGGAAATATATTAAGAATAGAAAATGAAGCGAAAACACAATGAAGGGAAAATATTTGAACTAGAGGACCAAGATTAGGTCCTCCTTATAAGGAGATTAAGATCTCACAAGAGGATAACAAAAATATTGGAGAGGGTGCAAGGTCTAAAGTTTTTACTTTGTTGAAAATCCATGTCCAAGGAGTGGTAAGGGAGATAGAAAAAATCTTCTTGTAGGGAGATGTTAGGGTCTTAACTTATTTAATCCCCTAAGTAGACATATTATTATGTATTGTTATGTATGGAGGCCATCACTAGTATATAAGGCCCATTTGGTAATGTGAACACAATTACTGTAATATGGCTTACTAGAAGGTTCTACTTACTTGAAAGTTTCTTCTCTAGAATATTCTTAGAGGATAAAAATTACCATATAAAAATGTATAAGCATTGTAAAATGTGTCTTGGAAATCATCTATAATTTGAGTCTTATTATATTGGAGGTTGTCCCCTCGAAGAGCCAAGTGAACATTAATTCCATATCAATAAAGGTATAATATTTTGGTTCGTATTGTCTAATTGTATTTGCAATGTTATTTATTTCTACAATATATCTAAGTAATATCCATAACTTTTACTTTGAATATTTCTATTTGACACATCATAAGTGATACTAGAGCTTTTTCTTGGGATATTTTTGAAGTAACTTTTTTGGGTTAGAGATGTGTTTCAACATCTACAAATAATCTAGAGATATCTCACTCAAAGGGTAAAATTATGGTCAAGGAAGGATACATATAGGAAATACACTGGTTTCACCTATTTGGAAACCCTTTTAACCTTTATTGGTACTTCTTTGAGTAGCATCGCATCAAATAGCACATCAATATTGAATTTCACTTCAGCATTCCCTTGGGTGCATCATAAGTCTCATGAATGTCATGAAACTAACTTTAGATGAGTTGTTCATACTTGGGTAATCGAGTAGTATAGCTAAGTGTATGGTTGAACCTTATTTCTTAGATGAACCTTAAGATATATGGTTAAGTATTATTACCCAACTCCAAATGAATATTGGAGAGATACAACATAGAGCACTCCTTTGTTCTTAGGACCCTTGAAACCTTACTTCTTACTACGAGTTGAGGAAACTTATAAAACAAGGTGTTGTGCTAACAATTTGAACATTCAGCCATTGAAAACCTTGCTTCCTACTACTAGTTCAAGAAATTCCTATATCATCATCAATATTTATAATTTGACCATTCTATTAGTGCAATATTCTTTAAGTGGGAGTATAAATTTATAGGGATAGGAAAGAAAATAGTATAAAGTGGCCCCATTGGGACCCTTATTTGGGACCTATCTCAAAAGACTCCTTGTATTACACTAATACTAGTGGCTCCCTCTCCAATAAGCCCTTTTTGTGTGGACCCACTTGCTCAATTACTTATCACCTATCTTAATAGCCCCAAAAAGTTACACTGATCACATTATTAAAATTATCCAATAAGCCTTTTGTGTGGACCCACTAACCCCATTGCACCACACCTATGTCACTAGCCTCACCCTCTAGTAACCATTTTTCTTGTGCCCCCATCAAGATGGGTTTGAAAGCATGATTATGGAACCCATGTCACTTAATTGGAAAAGTTGTTTGACAAGTTGTAAAGAAAATTGAAAGATGCTTAAGTTATTACGAACCAAAATTTTGCTACAGTGATGACAGGCTCAATGGACTAAACAAACTCCCTTTCTAGTTTTCCAAGTTTATTACTAAATTCAAGGTAACCCAATTCTAGGAACCATTATTCCACCAATAGGGAGTTGAAGCATCTCATTCCATCAAGCCTCAATCTAACCTCTTCATTCATGATTTGCAACTTTCTAAAGTGGATATGAAAAATTTGATGGATTTAACCCCACTAGTCAGATTAATCGAATGGAACATTATTTTTCACCACATGGCATCATCGATGACTTACTAAAACTTCATGTGGTTATCTTGTATTTATAGCTTGAGTGTTAGCAATGGTCGCAATAATGTAAAAATCCACATAAAGACAATATTGCTTGGACTCAATTTTTAGTCAATCTCTATGAAATTCTTGAACTTAATACTCATACTTTGGGTCACTTGACCAAGCTTAAAAATTAGGTATAGTTGAAGACTACATTTTTGCTTTTGAGAAATTTTTTTTCTACAGAGAAGATGTGTCTAATACCTTCTTCCAAGAATGGTTTATTAGAAGCCTTAAGGAAGAAATCCATGCCTAACTTTGGAATCCCACATGTTTTCCATTGAAATGGGTGGCGGTGATATATTTTTGTGTATTGAGTGGTTACACACACTAGGCCACATCACCATGGATACCAGGAACATACATGGACTTCCAAAACTAAGGTGTTGCTACACTTTCTAAGGAATCACAATTAATTCTCATGAGATCATCAATTCACACCATATGGAAGAACTCCTTCAAAAGGCACATTCTGGCATTATCACCCAGTTCTATGTATTTCAAGCCATTGATACCACTTCCTAGCGCATTCATCCCAATGTGTTGTTAGTCTTATCCAAACATCAATCTGTTTTTGCAACACCCCAAATCGTCCCACCCTTTCATGGTGCACATCACCATGGATTTTAGGGACTTATACATGAGCTTCCAATAGATAATGTGTCATTACATTTTATACAAAATCACATCTATCTTTCCCAAGATCATGAACTCTCACCATCTCAGAAAACACCTTAAAATGGGGTAGTGGCATTATCATCCAAGTCCATGCCTTTCAAGTCTTTGAGACCCTTTCCGAACCCATTCATATCAACATGCAATTAGTCCTATCCAAATAACAATAATTTTTTGAAACCCCCCAAGTCCTAACAACCTCTTGTGTTACACATGATCATTCTATTCCTCTCAAGCCTGGTAGCCTCCCATCTAATATTCACCTGTATCGCCACCCATTTGCTTACAAAAATGAAATTAAAAGATTCTCCAGGAATTGTTAGTTGTGTGTGTCATCTTCCAGGGTACCAATCCTTAGTCCTCCCTTGTTGTCGTGGTTCTCAAATAAGAAGGCACTTAACACGTGTCCTGTTTTTTGTGCTCTCAACAAAATCATTGTCAAGGATAATTTTCCTATTCAAGTCATCATGTTCTTTTGGATGAGTTTAAAGGTGCTCATTTTTTTACCAAACTTGATATTTGTTTAGGATGTCATTAAATATGTATGAAGGTGGTTGATATTTGAAAAACTATTTTTCGCACTCATGAAGGACATTATGAGTTCTTGGCAATGCCCTTTTGGCCTTTGTAATGCATTATCCACTTCCTAGAGTCTCATGAATCACATATTTAAACCTTTTCGTCATTGTTTTATCATTATCTTTTGTATGACGTCATCATCTACAATAAAACTTGGTAGGACTTTTTACCCATGCACATCAAGTCTTGAAACTACTTTCTCATCATCAACTCTTTCCCAAACTCCAAATATGCCTTTGGTGTCTCATAAGTAAAATATTTGGGTCATATTGTTAGTAAGGATGTTGTATGGTGTATCCAAAGAAAATTGAAGTAGTGAAGGATCAACCCTATCCTATGACTCTTACAAATTTATGTGGTTTCCTTGGTCTAATAGGGTACTATAGAAATTTCAACTAAAATAATGGAAAAACAATCTCTCCTCATGCGTTACTTGAGAAAAATGATTTTAGTTGGAATGTGATCATAAACCAATCCTTCTTAAATTCAAAGCATGTTATGTGTACAAAATTAGTATTTACTCTACTTGATTTCACTAAGACTTTTCTTTGGGAATGTGACGCCTCAATAAAAGGCATAGGAATCATTCTCACGTGAGAATGCATACCATTGGAATTTCCTAGTAAATAACTTTGTGAGTGACACTTGCACAAATCCATCAATGAAAAAGACATGTTGGCAGTTTTGTATGTTGTGGATATCTAGCATCCCTACTTCCTTGGGCATTGTTTCCATATTAAAATTGATCATCACAACCTCAAATACTTTTTGTAGTAAAGGATTTAATCCCCTAAACAATAGAAATGAGTTACCAAAATGTCATGCTATGATTATGAGATCATTTATAAAAAGGGCAAGGATAATGTGGTAGTCATGCTCTTTCTATAAAATATGAAGAGGAACGACCCCTCTTTTCACTCTCCTTCATTTTATCCAATTGAATGAATGAAGTATGCAATTAATGGTTCAAAGATCCCAATATTGCTAGCTTGATCCAACAACTTCAACATGATTCTAATGCATCTCTAGGCTAGACTTGGTACAATGAAAAGGTCCACTATAAATGGTGTACGCATTTGATCAAGTGGACCAATTTTAAATCAATTATTCAATTAGAACTCCATGTTTGAAACAACAAGTCATTTTGGCTTGCATAAAATATATGGTTGGATCAAACTTTCATTCTCGTAGGAAGGCATGGAGAAGGACATCCACACTTTTGTGGTTGAATGTGATCCTTTCCAATGACACAAGGGTGAACAATAAAACTCTAGGCGCACTAAAACCTTTACCTATTCCACCTTCATATAGATAGACATTTCTATGGACTTCATTTTGGGGTTATCCAAATTTGGAAATAAATGTATAATCATGGTTTTGGTTGATCACCTTTCCAAATATGCTTATTGTTGTACCCTCCAACACTCATTTAATGCTTCCACATTCACTTAGGTCTTCATGGATAACAACTTCAAACTACATTGTATGTCACAATCTATTATCACGAACCATGATCCCATTTCACTAACAACTTATAGAAAAAATTGTTTAGGCTCCAAGACACCCAATTACACCCTAGTACTACCTATCACCTATAGGTTGATCATGAAATAGAAGCTATCAACAAGTGTTTGGAAGCAAATTTTCCATTTTTTACTTCTACATGGTAGTCCTAAGAGGTTTAGTGGTTACTCCTAGTAGAATGTGTTAGGTCCCTATAATACTAGTGATTCCCCTGTTACTATTGTCATTGTATCCCTTATTGTTATTATTGTGCCCCTATTGTCCCCATATTGTTATTAATGTGACCCAAAGAAACCCACTCTTGTTATTGTTGTGCCCTTATGTTATTACTGTTATGTCGGCTTGATTATATTGTGACCCCTTAGACTCCTATATATAGAAGGAAGGTTTAGTCATTTGTATCATCCAAGAATTGTTCATTTGTGTAATGTAAAGGAGGTTGCCCGTTGAAGAGGCTGAATTCTATGGTGTTGATCTATCTTTTCTATCTTTTTGTGAGCTGGTTCCTAAAATTTGGTATCAGAGCTTTGGATTCTAGGGTTTCACTGCTCCAAATAGGTCATTGTGGAATTTTCGCTATAATTTTTGTTCTCTGACGTTTCAGAAGCTAAAAAAAACCATTTGAGCTGAAATTGTTCTGAACTTCAGGTCTGAATTTTAGAGCTTGTCTCGCTATATTTTCAAAGATATGATCTGTGGAAGTTAGGGTTTTTGTAGACTCCCGAATTACATTCCAAACAGGTGACCTGGGGAAAAACGTCATAAATTTTGTTCTAAGCATCAGATTAAAATTTCGTAAGAAGTTTCAGAAAGAGGACGGCCTGTAGTTTTCTGTATATCAGTTGCAGGTACTAAGGTTGAAACAATGACACGTGGTACTTCGTATAAGTTCGCTCTACTGAACTAGTCTATATTCGTGTCACCGTGGGAGATTTGGCATAACTCTTCCTTGGAGAATCTAATCTTGATCAGAATTGTGGGTTAGAAAGAGGACTCAAAGGAATACTGCTAGACGTGATTTCGGATATTCGAGATTCACAGTTACAAAGATACAACAGATTCAATATCGAGCTCTTACAAAGTGAAAAAAAAGGTATGTAGTTTTTTTTTTTAATTTTTCATAAGATTGGTTTGAAAAATTAGTTTGAAGGAATTCAAAGGGAATAGTGAAGAATTATTAGCATTAATTGATGCCACGAAGAAAGAAAATGGAAACACCTAGTAAGCAACCTAAAAGCTCTAGCATGACTCGTGAAGAAGAGGAAGAAATGCAACATGATATATCAAAATTACAAGACCAAGTACAACAAATTTCACTCTCACAAAAGGTAAATGAAGTCAAGATGAATGGCGTGGAAGCTAAGATGGATGACATGGAAGCTAATATGAATGGAATGCAAGTTAAGATGGGTGGCGTGGAAGCTAAGATGAATGGCATGGACGCTAAAATGAATGGCATGGACGCTAATATGGAAGAATTGAAGATAAATTTGAATAAGTTGCAACAAGAAATGGTTACTAATGGTGAAAAGTTAGTAAAGGAAACTCATGATGAGAATAAAAGAAATGTTAATCATGATTTCATAGACTCTAATGTTGGATTGAAGACCCACCATGTTCCAAAAATCGATATGAGGAAGTTTGATGACAAGGATCTCGGAACATGGATACTACAGATGGAGCAATTATTCGCTCTCCATAATGTGCAAAACACACAAAAGGTACGTATTACAACTTTATATTTGGAACCAAATCAGTTTGTATGATATCGATGGCTTTGATCTCATAAACAAATTGTCACTTGGGCAATTTTTACGGAAGAAATGATAGCACATTATGAGGATACAAAAGCAACACCTTTTTTAGCCAATTGATAAATCTCAAATAAAAGGGTTTAATGATGGAGCACATTGAGGACTTCCAAAAATTGAACATAAGGGTAAAAGATATTATAGAGGAGCATAGGATTGATGTGTTCATAAGGACTTTAAAGGATAATATCCAACATGAGGTTCGCCTTTGGGAACCTAATTCATTGGAGAAGGCATTCAGGTTAGCAAGAAAAATGGAAAGAAAAATTATGGCAACCAGGAAGCCTACCACTCACAACTATAAAGATGGAAGTGTTGTTGACCCTAGCCTTCCACAACCTACAAGGTTGACACCACAACAATTGGAAAGAAAAAAGCAAAAGGGATTTGTTACAGTTGTGATAGAAAATGCACTAAAGGTCATAAGTGTGTTGAGAAGAAATTATTCTACATAGATTGTGAAGAGGAGGAAGAAAAGGAATAATAAATGTCAAAAGAAGAGGATATAATCTAGGAACAAACCCTAGATAAAGAAGAAATGAATTCGACCATATCTTGTAATGCATTGGTTGGAATTACCACTCCTCAAACTATCAAGATAGAAGGACATATCAAGAAGAAAAAGGTAATAGTGTTGATTGATTCGGGAAGTACCCATAATTTTATTCATTGTAAGATAGCCAAGGAATTGAATTGCTTCCTATATCCAGCACCAAAGTGTCAAGTGATGGTTGCAACTGGAGGAACCACAAATTGTTATCAAGCTATCCATGGGAGAATATGTATTGAATAACCCAATGCTTTCCATTACAATGGGTGGTGCTGATGTTGTACTAGGAGTCCAATGGCTACAATCCTTGGGTACAATAGCTTTTAATTTTCAAGAACTTTTCATGAAATCTTGTGCGGAAGGAAAGGAAATTGAATTAAGCGGTATTGCAGGGAAACCAAGAAAGATAATCAGTGCTAACTGTATGACAAAGCTTCTAAAGAAGGAACAACGAGGCGTGATTGCACAATTATGTTTGCTAGAGGTTCCACCATTGAAATCATCTATTTCTCCAGATCTCCAAAAAGTCTTGGACAATCATTCCAAGGTATTTGAGCTCCCAAAGGCCTCCCACCTATTCGTGATCATGATCATGCTATTCATTTGATTCCAGGAAGTGTTCCTCCAAACATCAGGCTGTACAGATATCCCTATGCTCAAAAGAGTGAAATTGAACGTATGGTTGCATAAATGCTAGAGGCTGGTATAATTCAACCTAGTCAAAGTTCTTTCTCTGCTCCAGTAGTATTGGTGCACAAGAAGGATGGATCATGGCGCATGTGTTAGGATTACAGGGAGCTCAACAAGCTCACTATTAAAGATAAAATTCCCATTCCTTGTCATTAATGAATTATTGGATGAATTGCATTGATCAATTTACTTCACCAAGTTGGATCTTCGTTCAGGATATCATCAAATCAGAATGAAGACTGAATACATTTTGAAAACAACATTTAGAACTCATGAGGGTCATTATGAATTTTTGGTCATGCCTTTTGGCCTTACCAATGCACCTTCTACATTTCAAGGTTTGATGAATTCCATTTTCAAACCCTTCCTTAGAAAATTTGTGTTAGTATTTTTTGATTATATACTAATCTACAGAAAGTCTTGGAAGGATCATGTTGAACATGTTGATAGGGTGCTCAAACTATTGGAGGAGAAACAATTATATGCAAAAAGGTCCATATGTTTCTTTGGAGTACAAGAGGTGGAATATCTGGGTCATATTGTATCTCATGAAGGTGTTAAGGTAGACCCTAGCAAATTTAAAGCCATTAAGGAATGGAAAATCCCCACATCCATAAAGCATCTGTGAGGATTTCTAGGGTTGACAAGGTATTATCGCAAGTTTGTTAAGAATTATGGGAGAATAGCAGCACCTCTAACAACATTATTGAAGAAATATGCATTTTCATGGACTCTAGAAGCAACAAAAGCCTTCGAACATCTTAAAGAGGCAATGTGCCAAGCACCGGTCTTAGCTACGCCGGACTTCACAAAAACCTTTCTTGTGGAATGTGATGCTTCAGGAAATGGAATTGGTGTTGTTTTAATGCAAGATGAAATACCCATTGCTTTCGAAAGTCATCCAATCAAAGGAAAGTATTTACACAAAGCTATTTATGAGAAGGAAATGTTGGCAATACTACATGCACTTAAGAAATGGCGACCATACCTAATGGGAAGACACTTCAAGGTAAAAATGGATCATGATAGTCTTAAATACTTTTTAGAACAAAGATTATCCTCTCAAGAGCAACAAAAATGGGTCACAAATATGTTGGGTTATGACTTTGAAATCATCTACAAAAAAGGGAAGAAAAATGTTGTGGCAGATTCACTCTCAAGAAAGGATGTGGATGTGGAATCATTGTTGTACGCCATTTCTATTATCCAACCAAATTGGATTAACGAAGCAAGGATGAATGGAAGAATGACGAAGAAGTATGGGTACTCATTCAAAATTTACAACAAGATCCCAGTACATCTGATACATTTAGTTGGAAAAATGATTTGTTATGGTACAAAGGTCCCTTATAGCTATGTAAGAATTCCCAACTCAAACAAAATATTCTTATGGAATTGCACACTTCTCCCTTAGGCGGGAACTTAGGATTTTTAAAAACTTACCACAGGGTTAAGAAGGAATTTTTTTGGGATGGCCTTAAATCGATTATTCAAAAGTTTGTGGCAGAATGTTGGTTTGCCAATAAAATAAAGTTGAAACAATTAAGACCCCAGGTCTATTACAACCTTTATCGATTCCAAGCCAACGTTGGGAGGAGGTTTCAATGGATTTTATCATAGGTTTACCCAATTCTGAAGGAAAGAGTGTCATTATGGTGGTAGTTGACAAACTTACCAAGTATGCACACTTTTGTGCATTATCGCATCCATTTAAAGCCAATACAGTTTTTACTGCATTTATGGAAACAATTCAAAAGCTACATGGAAACCCAAAGATTATTGTAAGTGACAGAGATCCCATTTTCACTGGAAATTTTTAGACAAAATTATTTTCTTGTCTCAGTAATCAATTAATTCATAGCTCATCTTATCATCCTCAATTTGATGGGCAAACTGAAATAGTAAACAAATGTTTGGAAGGATATCTTCATTGCTTTGTATCTGATAAACAGACACAATGGGTCAAATGGTTGCCTCTGGCTTAATGGTAGTATAACACTTCCTTCCATACTGCAGCAAAAATGACCCCATTTATGGCACTTTATGGACATCATCCACCGTCCATCACAACATATTTAAGAGAAAATTCTAAGGTTCAAGCAATGGAACATCACATCGAGCATCAACAACAAGTTCTCCAACTCTTAAAGGATAACCTCACATTGGCGCAGAATAGAATGAAATAACAGGCAGATCAACATCGCAACGAAATAAGTTTTTATGCAGGTGACTGGGTATTCCTACGGCTACAACCATATAAACAAATGTCCCTCAATCAAGATAAGAAGGATAATAAATTATCACCAAAGTATTATGATCCGTACAAGGTGTTGCAAAAGATTGGTACTATGGCATACAAATTGGAGCTTCCTGCAGCTTCCCGAGTGCACCCAGTTTTCCATGTTTCATGTTTAAAGAAGGTTATAGGTGACAAGCTCCTTGTTCAAACAATATTGCCAGAACTTGACAAGAAAGGAAAAATCATATTGGAACCGGAAGCAGTCACAGAAACAAGGACTCGACAGCTATGAAATCGATCAATTTCAGAGTATCTCATCAAGTGGAAGAACTTATCCGCTGAATATTCCACATGGGAGGATGAGAATTTTATACAGAAGCATCCAGAACTACTCAAGCATTGAGGACAACACTTTTCGGAAGGAGAGGGGCATGTTAGGTCCCTATAATACTAGTGATTCCCCCCATTACTATTGTGATTGTATCCCTTATTGTTATTATTGTGCCCCTATTGTTATTAGTGTGCCCCATAGAAACCCACTATTGTTATTGTTGTGCCCTTATGTTATTACTGTTATGTTAGCTTGATTATATTGTGACCCATTAGACTCCTATATATATAAGGGAGGTTTAGCCATTTGTATCATCCAAGAATTGTTCATTTGTGTAATGTAAAGGAGGTTTCCCCCACGAAGAGGCTGAATTCTAAGGCATTGATATATCTTTTCTATCTTTTTGTGAGTTGGTTTCCTAACATAATGGTGGTATAATACAACTATCATGGTGCCTCTCTTATGACAACCTTTGAGGTGATCTATGGAAAGAAGTCCCCATTTACTATTATCGTACTAACCAGGTGGTCCAAAGGTCCAAGAGTTGAACAAAACCCTTACAACTTAGGTTAACATTATCTGCACTCTTAATGACAATCTAGTTATAGATTAGAATTGGATGAAGCAATGGTTTATCAACATTTCTGTAAATTCCATTTTGAAAAAGGGAATCAATTGTTCCTTCATCTACATCCATATAAGCAAACCTCCCTCAAAGAAGGCCACCACTAGATTGTTGCTCCAAAATTTTATGGCATCTATACGATCCTCAAGCATATTGTGCTAGTGGCTTACAAATTACCACTTCCTAGCCACTCTAAGATCCATCCCATATTTCATATGACATGCTTTAAATAAAATGGTTGGATACAATTACCATGTTCTAACTAGTCTACTTGAATTGGATGAAGGTTCCATTTAATTGTAGTTGAAAGCCATCCTTGACAAAAGAGAGTGTCATCTATGTCATTGCAATATCTAAGAAGTCTTAATACAATAGAAGGATGCATATCTAAAAGATGATTCATAAGAACCAATAACCATTCTGCAACACTTCCCACATCTCCAACCTCAAGGACAAGGCTAATTTTAAGGGGGACGACATGTTAGGGTCCCAACCTCCTTAACCCCCTGAGTAGATAGATTACTATGTATTGATATATGTGGAGGCCATCATTAGTAAATAAGTGTTATAGACATTTTTGTGCCTAACAGCATGAAGCATGAAATGTCGATAATCTGAGGGATCCAAAGTCCCTAAACATGTTGTTCCTACCCCTAGAGGAACAAGGTCAGCAAACCACAACACTGAAAATCAGTTCTCCACCTGAAAACACTCAAAAACAAGCTATTTCTGGATCATGTCAACTGCTCCACTGAGCATCTGCGCTGAATGTCAACTGCTCCACTTTGTACCTACGCTAAATGTCAAAAGCAATGAAGGCTACCTGCGCTGGGCGAGATTGGCCAAGTGGCACAGTCATTCTGCAAGGTGTCAAATGCCCAGGAAGCTTCCAAAATGACACTTGGATCAGGGAATTCGCCTTGTGATGAGTAAGAGGATCTAGATCTCCAAGTGGAAGCAAGAAACTCCAAGTGGACTCAAGAACTGAAGTATAACTGAAGTGGGAGAGGACACTAGTCAGCTTCATGCCAACCTCAAGCTGACTCATCCTTTCTCCAAAACTCCTATATATAGAGCTCTCTCATGAGGTCTAAGGAGGCTGGAATTTTGTGCAAGTAAGGAAGTGCTGTTGGTTTGAGTATAGAACTATTGGGTGATTGCTTTGAAGGAGGTGAAGAGGAGATTTCTTTCTGCTGGGAGGTGTTGCTGGATTGGGCCTATTATGGTTGTAACACTCTCAGAACTTTACTTCTTCTATTAATAAAGTATTTGAGGTTCTTCTATATGCATGTATCTCTATGGTGAATTGATGCTTGTATATTTGATTTATTCTAATCCTTGAATCAGTTATGGATGTATGCTTCTTGTAGTCTCCTTTCTTTGTGCTTTTACAGGATCTTTGTGTAGCTGGGTCGGTGAAAGAGCAAGGAGCTAGGAGCAAGCAGCAAAGAGGGAAGATTGGATCAACCATTAGCGGAAGATAACGGTTAGTGGATCCCTTTTCTCTTCTCTCTCTCATCTCATAAAGAAGTAATCTTGAATAGCTTTGCTTTGATTGTTGCTGAGGTACTATCGCCCTTAGAGTGGGATAGGGTCATTCCGTATTGGATACTTTTCCCAACAACAAATTGGCGACTCCGCTGGGGACCGTATCTTGTTGGTTGTTTGTGTTTTTGCTATTCATTTCATAAACAAAGGGAGTATCGAATCGAACTGTGTTTGAATCATTCAAATACAAAGTAGAGGGCAGCTACTCTAGCTCAGTTTCTGGGCAAGTCTATGATTTGAAGAGCTGATCCACAAGGACTCTAATAAGCTCTTAGTGATAGCTTTTCATCCTCCTTGTCATCCCTTAGTGTGTCCTTGACTGATAGCTTCTGATTTGAGCAAAAACTGCGAATTTTTGAGCAATTTGTGACCCGGAAACCACCAGAAACGAAAGTTTCGTTCTTCAGTGCAGGTTGTACAAAGGCTGTTTGCATTTCAACGCAGTTCCCGAAGGGGCTACCTGCGCTGAAGGTCAAACAGGCAGTGTCCCACCTACGCTGGACCAGTCTTGCCTTGTGCTACTGGGGTTTCCTGCTGTTTCTTGCCCCGTTTTCACTCTTGTTTTGCTGTTTGTTACCAGCCAGTGGGCCTATCTGAAACCAACTTTCCTTGTCACTATTCCGCCTCAGTTGTATAAAGAAACTGGGTTTGTTCTTTGTGTATTTCTTGTACATTTACAGTTTCCCATAACGAAAGTGAACTAGTCTTGCTGTGACCTCTTAGATCTAGACCTGTGATAAAGTGTCGTTTTGATCTTAAGAGTTAGTTTGTTTGCTGTTCATAGCTGATTGAGCTTTTGATTTCATCATATGGTTTGAATTTATATATTTCTAGTGTCGAAACAAGTAAATCTTAAGGTGTCTTTTGATTTTGGACAAGCTTGTTTGCTTTCACTTGAAATTTGCTTTCTTTTTGCATTACACCAACATTAAGAAAGAGAAAAGAAATACTTGCATTGTGCATATACATTATGACAGTCTGCATGTTGATTTAGGGAAAAATGCATTAGTGTGTGCTCTATGATCTATGTGAAAAGGTGTTATCTTTCTTTTCCCTCAGTAGTTAAGGTTTTCAAAGTTGAAAGATTGAAAAGCTTGCTTATCATCTTAGACTGCATTTAGGAGTGTTATCATACATCTCGTGGTGATCCATAAAGGCAAACTGCTAAACAAGATCAACCTTAAAATAAATTGAATTTACATAACAACGCATTGAAACATAACGCAAACGCATAGAGGTCTAAGCTAGAGACGTGTTCCGGCGTCGTTAAACGTGATATCTTAGCGTTGAGTGGTTGGGTGATTCCTCCACGGTGAAGAGATAAGTATCAATACGGACTTGTGCTCCCACGTACCGTCGCGTATATATTGGGGGACCCCTATAGGAATAAAGCCTTTATCCAATAGGAAACCGTGTCGGCCGCCCTACTGATCGCAATGCAGTGAACACAGCATTCACGAAGATCGACCACTCGTACCGTAAAACGTATTCTGTGGTTTTGCGAAAAGTTTGGCACACCCTCTGCCTAGAACTCCAGAGCAGTTTCTTTTGGCCTTTTTCAAACTCTATAACTGAAAAAGTCCATCCGAGCATTTGTCACTTCGGGCTCGTTAAAACATCGAAGGAGACTAGAGTCATCTTTAGCTTTTTCTTGACTCTTAAAAAGTGAAAAAGCAAGTTGTGTCTAAGCGTCGTTATAAAATTTATTTTAAACGGAACATAATCATCTCCTATTCCCGCGTTGATCTTAAGTTGAGGACATGGAACGCCCCAACCAAGGAACTCCACATGATGGAAATCCTAGTCTATTCTCCTCTTGGGGAGAAGTTGGTGCGCCCCACATGGCCACATTGTCGCTTCCAGGACTGACAATTGGCCTGCCTATTTGGCTTTTCTCAACTAATGTAGTTCAGACCACCATGGTTCCTGAACAGTCGAGTCAACACTTAGATCAGTCTAGAGCTGCCCACCAGCCTTCCACTTCTTATAACTCTTCCTCCAATCCTTCATCTTCGTAGGGTAGAGCCGGCAAAAGCCAAGCTCCCATGGAGAAGAAGGAGAAGAAGAAGAAGGAGAAGAAGAAGAAGAAGCCTAAGGCGACTGGGGGCAAGCAAAAGACATCTGACAAAAATCCACACACAGCACGAACCGGGCCTAAATCGCCATGTGTCATATGTAGAGGAGACCACTTCCATAGAGATTGTCCCTGTATTCCCCGGATACTAAGGGACTGGTCCCCTCGGTTGCACAATTCGGGAGCATCAACCTCTGATAGCCAGGTTGAGTGCTTACCGTCAACCAGCGAAAGTGAAGGTTCAAGACAAAGAGGGGGAGCAAGATCCCCCTGCAGACTGTGTGAAGGCGATCACGCCATCCACCGTTGTCCCTTCTTAGACGAAGCGAAGAGAGTTTTGGAAGATCGCCCGGTTTCACCGTTGGGGCTTCCTCCTGGATACAAAAAACTCGTGCCAAGTCCTTCGTTGGTTGAAAATACAGCTGGCCCACTCAAGTGGTCAGTTGAAGCGTCAGTCATTGAAAATGAACCTACTGAATCCAGACCAGAAGAAAGTCTAAAGGTCGATACGGCAGTTGACCCGGTTCTTCCTTCAGAGGTTTCATCCTCAAATGACACCGTCACTGAAGATTCATCTTCAAATGACACCCTCACTGAAGAGAATAAGGATGACACCATCCAGATTCTTTTCGTCAACACCGACTCTGATGAGCATCAGGGCAATGCGCCCATTCCTTTATCGCAGGAAGGAACATCGTCAGGATCGTATCCGGCCGTGTATTCGGTCCCACCACCAAGCAACCTGGTTGTGTCTTTTGATTGGAACCAACTAGGCAGACCCCGGTTACCAGCCAGTATACCATTCAGAATCATAGTCCAAATCTACAGAATGGTAATGGCTGGAACTATCATTGATGAAGGGGCATCTGTGAGTATCCTTTCCTCTATTGCTTGGAAAGCACTGGGTTCCCCAGAGCTTTTACCTGAGATAAGAAATCTCTCGGGTTTTGATAAAGGAACCAGTCGACCGTTAGGGATCCTCCCCAATGTACCTGTTACATTGAAAGGGAAGACCGTTCAAATGAACGTGATGGTCGTTCAAGGACCCTTGTATTATAACCTACTCCTTGGACGAGACTATATATATTGCATGGGAGCTATAGTCTCCTCACTCTTTAGAGTAATGTGTTTTCCACACGAAGGAAGAATGGTCAAGCTCGTAGACCAACTTTCATTTCCGGGATCATGCATCGCAAATAGTCAAATACCAACCCTGAATGGTCTATTCACCCAAGAAATGTCTCCACCCCCAGTCCTCCTTCCCGATGAATGTGAGTAATTCGGAAAGATGGGACTGGAACCCAGGGGGCATGCATCCTGGTCTGCTTTGGGCAGAGGAAACCCTGGGTATAAGGTAGAATTTCCGCGAAAGAGTATGACTAGTCCGTACCCCGTCCGAAAAAAGGAAGAGAGGCTTGTTCTAGAATAAGATTCTTTTGTCAAAGTTATGTGTTTGATGATTTCTAGTCATTCACCTTTGTCTAAATAGGTAGGCAATACCAAAGAAAGAGATTCCTTTGCGGCAGCAAATTGTAACCATCTTTGGGTAAAAAGGCAAGCCTCACCCATTAAAACAAATGTTTTGAAGGATAAGTAGGGGCAGCCTCCAAAGAAAGAGATTCCTTTGCTGCAACAAATTGTAACCATCTTTGAGTAACCTAATGATAGACATCGCCGAAGAAAGAGTTTCATTTGCGGCAGCAAATAAAACCATTTTTTGGATAACCTGAAAGAGGCAAGCCTCACCCATCAAAACAAATGTTTTGAAGGATAAGTAGGGGCAGCCTTGAAATTGTACTTTATACCTGGGGGCATGCGAACCTTTTGGAGTGCAAGAAAAGAGCGGTTATTTATCTGTTTTTTGGATTAGTCGTTTCCGAACTTGCATAAAGAAAGGATGTGGGGCAAAGGTCAAAATTTGCCAAATGAGGAGCATAGCTTCGTGAGATAAAGCTCCATAAAAAATAGCTATCTCACAGGAGACATTTCTTATCTTATGAACTGGTATATCGAGCAGTTTTACCGCGGAATTTATGCTCGTTAAAAAATAGAAAAGCGAGATCCGAGCAGTTTTAGCGTCATAGTTCATGCTCGTTAAAAAATAAACATAAGCTTTTGAGCAAGTTTAAGCTCGTTAAAAAAATGAACTTCCCAGTAAATAACCATTGTGATCGTAAATTTATTAGCCATAAAAAGCCTTGGTCGTGTTTGCACCCGCCACCTCCATTTCATTTGGCCAATCGTTCACCTCCATATGATTGTTTACCCATTTTGAGGAACAGCTGTGAAGAGTGATTTCACTTAGCCATCCTTGTGACACTGCCGTGATTGGAAAATTCCAACCTGTACCTGGAATCCGCTGCTATCCCTGTTTATCACTCGTTCCTCAAAAGACGAGTCTTCTTTGAGCTCTTTTCTCCTGACTCGTAAAATATGAAAAGTTTGCCGAGTTTTGGCCTTCCAGCTCGTTAAAGTGACCGGAAGAGCTATCCCTCCTCTAGATTTTAATCTTTTTGGGCCTGAGGGATTATTGCACAAAAAGGTCGAGCGCTTGTTTTATTCGGCTCGTTAAAGTTATCGAAAACTCATCCCTTCTGTATTGTTTTATACTTTTTCGGACTTAAGGGATTAGATGACGAAAAAGGAATTTTGGAGTTAACTTTCTGTACCTTTTCAGACTCTCTAAAAATGAAAAGGACCGAGTTTTCCTTGTCGTTAGACTCGTTAAAATGATTAAATAGCGAAAAACTTGTCTTTAGACGAGAACGAGTTTCCCTATCGCTAAGCTCGTTAAAACATAGCGATGGGCTTGCCCGAAGGGCAGGTTATAGAACAAGCATATGTTATCCTCCTCAAGCTTGACAAAAATAAAGAGGTACTGGTCAGAAATGACTGGGGAAAAATTGGGAGAACCTCAAAGCTTTAATGGTAGCAAGTCGCTCTTGAACATGACACTTTGTCCTCCGTATCACATCGGGTTGGGTTGTTTCATTCACCGGTCTCATCACCATGGTCCTCGCCAAACCATCCACATTTGGGGTAATGCTACCGATCCATCACATCAGTGTCGTTATATGTTCAAGAGATGTTGTTCAGAAAGAGTCAACCGTGTCCCATCCACTGCCATACATTATCCTTCATCCACCCATGATCGCCACCCTGAATCATATTTCACAGATTGTTTTCGCCTCCACTAAAATCATTAGCTCCGTTCCGTGTCACTGATGTGGGATTCATTAAGGCCCTCCTTTGACGGATCGCTTCTTGTCGACTTCAGCTCATTATCCAAGAAGTAGATCTAGGAACAAACCCCCCAGTACTTTGAAGCTTGCATGCCTCAATGGCAAGTTTCTCACTTCCGGCGACAGGTATACATCAATGACCTTCGACCAGAAGATTTTGCGTGGTGTTCGACGCCAAGTCCTTTATTCACACCACGTGAATTGTACTGCAGTACCTTGAGGGTCATTATCATTATCGGTGATTCCTCTCGCGCTTGTTAACGGTTTACATTATTGACCGGTAATCAAACGATGTCTTTCCATGTTCGACTTCAGCGCAATTCTCACATGGATCGACTTGTACTTAGAGTGAAGATCGAACGAGTTTGAAGACCCCGGATCTAGTTTCATCCATCCGGGCTGCGATATATATTCAGGAAATATAAAGACATTTGTTATGTACATCATTGCAGCAGATGATCATCCTACTCAAAGGATGATAATTTCAGCAGAGAATTATCAGTCTACCACCAGACGATCGTCTGTTCTATGTACCAAAATGAATTTATAAAGCTGAGCATGGGAATGCCCGCCTCAGCTAGATCATGAAAGCAGAATGAAAAATAATGTATTGTATTGTATTTTATTACAGGGCACCTCTCAGCGATTGAATGAACTTCGGATCCTCCTGATAAAGCATTTCACCCGATAAACGACCTCATACTTTAGGGGGCAACTGTTATAGACATTTTTGTGCCTAACAGCATGAAGCATGAAATGTCGATAATCTGAGGGATCCAAAGTCCCTAAACATGTTGTTCCTACCCCTAGAGGAACAAGGTTAGCAAACCACAGCACTGAAAATCAGATCTCCACCTGAAAACACTCAAAAACAAGCTATTTCTGGATCATGTCAACTGCTCCACTGAGCATCTGCGCTGAATGTCAACTGCTCCACTCTGTACCTGCGCTGAATGTCAAAAGCAATGAAGGCTACCTGCGCTGGGCGAGATTGGCCAAGTGGCACAGTCATTCTGCAAGGTGTCAAATGCCCAGGAAGCTTCCAAAATGACACTTGGATCAGGGAATTCGCCTTGTGATGAGTAAGAGGATCTAGATCTCCAAGTGGAAGCAAGAAACTCCAAGTGGACTCAAGAACTGAAGTATAACTGAAGTGGGAGAGGACACTAGTCAGCTTCATGCCAGCCTCAAGCTGACTCATCCTTTCTCCAAAACTCCTATATATAGAGCTCTCTCATGAGGTCTAAGGAGGCTGGAATTTTGTGCAAGTAAGGAAGTGCTGTTGGTTTGAGTATAGAACTATTGGGTGATTGCTTTGAAGGAGGTGAAGAGGAGATTTCTTTCTGCTGGGAGGTGTTGCTGGATTGGGCCTATTATGGTTGTAACACTCTCAGAACTTTACTTCTTCTATTAATAAAGTATTTGAGGTTCTTCTATATGCATGTATCTCTATGGTGAATTGATGCTTGTATATTTGATTTATTCTAATCCTTGAATCAGTTATGGATGTATGCTTCTTGTAGTCTCCTTTCTTTGTGCTTTTACAGGATCTTTGTGTAGCTGGGTCGGTGAAAGAGCAACGAGCTAGGAGCAAGCAGCAAAGAGGGAAGATTGGATCAACCATTAGCGGAAGATAACGGTTAGTGGATCCCTTTTCTCTTCTCTCTCTCATCTCATAAAGAAGTAATCTTGAATAGCTTTGCTTTGATTGTTGCTGAGGTACTATCACCCTTAGAGTGGGATAGGGTCATTCCGTATTGGATACTTTTCCCAACAACAATAAGGCCCATGTAGTAGTGAGCACAATGAGTTTAAGAAGGATCGCTAGAAGGTTCTACCTACTAAAAAGTGTATTCTTTAGAATGTTCTTATAGAACATAAAGTACTATATAAAGATGTAGAAGCACTATAAATGATGTCTTGGAAATCATTTGTAATTTGAGCTCTAGTCTATTGGAGGTTGCCCCGTTGAAGAGGCAAGTGAACATTGCTTCCATATCAATAAAAGTATAATATTTTGGTTCTTATTGTCCATTGTATATTCAATTCTATTCCTTTATGTAATATATTTGAGTAATATCTATAATTTAGCCTCTACATGTTTCTACCTAGCTCATCACATGAGATGTTTAGCACAAAAGGATGGTGGATTTTGGACAAGATGGGGGAATGGATTTCCATGACTCTATACATTCAAGACCAAGAAGTACTTTCATTCTTGTTGTAGAGTAAAAAGAACAAGTTCACATAGTAATAGCATGCCTAAGAGTTAAAATGTTGTATAAGGAAAAACAATATGAACTTACATTGGAGGAGTTTGAAGTTTTAACCCATAAAATGAGCACGTTGGAGGAGGATGTTTTGGAAGAAAATAAAGACACATAATATTGGAGTGGATAACGAAAGTGTCAGTGAAATCAAAACAAAGCAATCATGTGACCTTGAAGGTCATAAAAAAGATAGAGAAGGAGCTTATTAAAATGTTGAAAAATATGCTTGGAATGTTTCCTTTGATTAGAATTATTCCCTACTCTGTGCTACCCTGTCATGCATCTTTACACGGGTTTTACCTCAAATCTGAGTATGATATGTTACTTGAAATAGCTGGTTGTAATGGCAGAGTTTCTATTTCTTCTCTATAATGTAAGGTACACCTGAAATCTGACAATGATATATGGTTACACATATACGTAGAACTTGGCCTCGTGCTAAGTACTTGAGGGAAATTTTTACCAATTATAGAATCTAACCCTAAGCTCATTCAAGTGTAATCATGATGAATGATTGCATGGCTGGGAAATGGTACCTTCTGTAGAGTTGTTTTCAGTTTACTTTTCCAAGATTTCAAGGGATGTTTTGATGAATGATTATAGCATATTAAATGGTTAGGATATGGCACTTATCCAAGATATTTTGGTATTTTGGGCATGATTTTGTTCTATTTTCAAGAGAAAAATGCATGCTCAGTAGAAGAGACCTATCAGTTTATTGTCACTGCTCAGTATTTCAGCTTGCTTATCCAAGATATTTTGGTATTTCGGGCATGATTTTGTTCTATTTTCAAGAGAAAATGCATGCTCAGTAGAAGAGACCTATCAGTTTATTGTCACTACTCAGTATTTATTAAGGAAACAATTGAAGGATAAGGCATGGTAAACATGAGCCCTCAAAATGGTAAACTCTTCGTCACACGGTAAAATCTTCATTACAGGGGGCTCAGTATTCTGGCTCTACATGTCTCCACTATTTAGACCCTGATATCTATATCTGCATATATGTGTAAGTAGCATCTCAATGTGTTGCACCCATGACTGTTGTCAAAGAGACCATTCAGCAATCTGACTCTCACCAACTTGCTATCTGTGTATGAGTTGAGGGAGTATGTTCAGCCAGTGGGACTGTCTTCTTCTAATAGAAGCCAGTGGTGGTTGCTTCTTAGTAAGAAATGTGGATGACACTCCTTTTGATTGATTCTATGGTCAGAGGGTTGCCAAAAGTTCTCATATACCTGGTATAGAGGATGTTGTATGTATTTTGTAGATGCTAGGGGCAGCATACAGGCCAGCCCCATAGCAATCTGATTGCTCTCACTTGTTTTCTGCATTTGCCTCACCATGCTTGTACTAAAGAAAATTGTGCATAGTATTAGCAACATATCAGTTCATTGTATGACAACGGGAATGTTTCCTTTGATTAGAATTATTCCCTACTCTGTGCCACCCTGTCATGCATCTTTACACGGGTTTTACCTCAAATCTGTGTATGATATGTTACTTGAAATAACTGGTTGTAATGGAAGAGTTGCTATTTCTGCTCTGTAATGTAAGGTACACCTGAAATCTGACAATGATATATGGTTACACATATACATAGAACTTGGCCTCCTGCTAAGTACTTGAGGGATATTTTTACCAATTATAGAATCTAACCCTAAGCTCATTCAAGTGTAATCATGATGAATGATTGCATGGCTAGGAAATGGTACCTTCTGTAGAGTTGTTTTCAGTTTACTTTTCCAAGATTTCAAGGGATGTTTTGATGAATGATTATAGCATATTAAATGGTTAGGATATGGCACTTATCCAAGATATTTTGGTATTTCGGGCATCATTTTGTTCTATTTTCAAGAGCAAATGCATGCTCAGTAGAAGAGACCTATCAGTTTATTGTCACTACTCAGTATTTATTAAGGAAACAATTGAAGGATAAGGCATGGTAAACATGAGCCCTCAAAATGGTAAACTCTTCATCACACAGTAAACTCTTCATCAAAGGGGGCTCAGTATTCTAGCTCTACATGTCTCCACTATTTAGACCCTGATATCTATATCTGCATATATGTGTAAGTAGCATCTCAATGCGTTGCACCCATGACTGTTGTCAAAGAGACCATTCAACAATCTGACTCTCACCAACTTGCTATCAGATTTTGCAAAACTTCTTAAAAGACAAATACCTTGTTATTGAAGTTCCATCTTCCAAAACTTTAGCTGTTGGAAAACCAAGCAAGAATTAATGGCTGGAAAAGGTCTCCAATTATAAGAGAGATATGATATGCATAAGAATATATAAAAGGGCTGAAACACAAGTTGCTCACATAATAAGAAGCACCAAACAAAAACATAAACCGTAAATCCTCTTTTTCCTTCACATTAAAAATGGTATTAAGTTTGATTCCATAAAATGCTACGAGTTTAGGGCCCAAGAGCTAAAATCTCACATCAGGGGACACAAAAAAAAAAGCACCCCTCTATTGGATAGAGGAAAGGAAATATATACCTCTACGTAGTACTTCTGTCCTTGTTTCTTTGCCAGGACTTTGCTTTGTGATACCAGAATGCAACAAAAGCATTTCAATTATAAGCCAACATTCAAAACAAGTCCACTATCGAAAATGAAATGGAGTTGGAGTTGAAGCTGAGCAAAAAGACTCAGAAAATTAAAAGGCTCAAGCAAGAGATGCTGGTGGCAATCTAATATAAAGATCTTCTTATACACATAATTTTGAAAGCATGTCGTTGTTCACTATTACTTATCAACAGATATCATTTACCGACTGACAGTACTCCTTTGCTTTTTCAATGGCAATTAAGTTTTTGATCAATTCTGCAGCCTGATGCTGAGAGTAGCATCCGTTTTTGGACATGTCATCGATCAGGCGTCCCCCCAGAGCATAACTTCACCACAAGATACAGAGTATTTGCATCTTCATGAATAACATTCAGTGTGACAACATTAGGATGACCAATTTGTCCCATCCCAATTCTCAGTCCATTTAAAAAAAAATAAAATCAGTCTTTACTCTGCAGGTTCAAAAATAACTGGGATGGATGTTCATGTCCTCACCATGTTGAACTGAAAGAGAAAGAACAAAAGTAACAAAATTGAGAAGCTGTTCTTGAGTAAAAAGTTGAACTGGAACAACATTCCAAAGAGGACCATGAGAATCGCAGATACAAAAGTGAGGATGCCGACTACCCTAACCATTTAGGAACCGCCCGTTTTACACCTGAATGTAATTTTAGATACGAAGGGGTATGGCCTGTACTAAGCGGATTTAGACCAGTTTAGGTAGGGGCTACATCAGCAGGCACCCAGGATGCATATTCAATAGATGGAAGGAAGGCTATGTTGTACCTCCATTCTTCTATCGAAGTGTGGAGACGGCCAAGGACAGACTCGTCAAGACGCATGAAAATCTACTTCAAGGATGAGGTTTTCACACATGGGTTCCATAAACAACAGAATTTAAAAGACACAGAAGCGTGAAAGAATGGAAAACTTACTTTGCATCTTGTAGGATTTACACCCATTGTATAGAACAGTCGACCTGTAAAAATGATTTATTAGTACTCGACTGAGTTAAAGATTGGCACTTCATTGAAATATCCACACAGAACCCCTGATACCCAATGTTCCCAAAAATTTGTTAACAAATGGGAATTATCCCATCATTTTTCGGTATATTAGGCCATCGACATTGGCATACCAGAATATCATGTTGGCCAGAGCATGTGGTGACGAGACCCTGTAATACATCTGGCAGAGTGCATGTATAAACTTAACGCATGTGGCCGGGAGACCCTGCAATGCATCCGAAATCTAATATCGGGTAGAGTGCATGGTGATAATTGTTACAGTTAACTAGTAATTAAAGGAAATATATTAATTTAATTAAATATGAATTAAAATATAAAAGCTTGCCCATGTTACAACCACGCATATTAAAGGAAATATATTAATTTAATTAAATATGAATTAAAATGTAAAAGATGGCCTATGTTACAACCACATATCTATCAGTGATGAGCTCCAGCATGCATACATATCACTATTTGACACGGTGATACCTATTGATGGCAACTGGATCACACTCACGCTGTAGAACTTGGGGGTGTAGGCTAGCTAAAATGCAAGCATGCTCGAGCTAGATAAGAAATAAGGGAGGGGCCGGTTGAAGAAGGTAGGCGCTGGGCATCAGCGATTTGCTACTGTGCTGGGCATCAGCTATTTGCTAAAAAAAATTGAGATCCCTCAAGTAATTTGCTCTCAGTTACAAAAAGGATGGAAACCAGATGCAGGGCAGAAGATCCCTCAAGTAATTTGCATGCGTATTGGGCAATCACACTTATAGAAGGATGGAAACCAGACGCAGGGCAGAAGAGCCAACCAAGCCAGGTTGAAGAGCAGCAGAGAAATAAGGTGGAATATAAGGCAGGTTGCATGGCAGGTATAACGCTTACAGGTTAGCAGGTGCTCTGCGAAGTCTGAGCCTGACTAATAACCTGGCCATTTTGACAGGAGAGATAACACTTATTAAAATCTGTTGCATGTATTACACGTGCCCTCACCATTGAGGTTTGAAGTCTCACCTTGTTCATTGTATCTCACCGCAGAGGGGGAGCTTGAGTTAAAGACACTTCCACTTTGCATGCACTGGGGACAGGAGCCTAGTTCTGAGAGATCGCCTGCCGAGTCCAGGGAAGTATTTTTCACTTTGCTAATATGTTCTGGCCGAAACAGTTTGCCACCAAGTCGGGCTGCTGTTGATATGTTCTGAGACAAGAAACAACAAAGTCATTATTGGGAAATTTGAACACAGATTTCTCTTTCAAATACTAAGCTAGCCCTACGTCGAGCAGGCTCCGAAATCCGCCGGGTAAGACCATAAGCACAACCAACCTGAACCAGATGCATTACACCGGATCAAACCGACAGAGGAAACTCCAGCATGATTCCAAAGATGCAACCACCGACTTCAACACGTGAGTCTCTGTTTCACAGCAATTTCGATTTCAACACATATGTGAGTCTCTGTTCCACAGCAATTTCAAGAATCATAGCGTCTAATATTCTTTTCTCTGCATGGATATGATACACTGTTTTTCTTGTTTGTGCATATGCCACCACTCTTGCAGATATTGCAGCAAATTGTACTCTGATCAGTTGGAATCAGACAGCTTAAATGTATGTGACTGGTGCCTAGACTTAGAAGAAAAGGAAAAAAATAAGAGACAGAAAAGAAATGTTGAATTGGAAGAAATGGATAGTAGGAATACCAAGGACATAGCTGCCAGTGAAGCAAGCGCCATGAAGGAAGTTGCATCGATAGCCTCTGAGAAACTCAGGAACGCTAATGCTAAGCCCACGCATAATCCATTCAATGGACACCTGATGGACACCTCCTTACATGCAAACATAAGAGATGGCACCTGGAAGTTGTGGCAGGCAGGAGTGGCAGGCGTAGAAGCTGGCAAGCGTACCCTGGCGTACAAGCAGGGCTGATAGTTCCTCGATGGAGCCTCTATTACTCTATTATACCATGCAGCCCATGGAAATCCAAAATAGCGGAGCTAACATTTAGTGCCGTCGAACTAATGCCAACATTAGATTAGTTAGTATTTTTACCAGTTTGAAAATATCATGCAAACACAAATATAACTTATGCTTTAGCTTCGGGATTAGCTTCGGTCCTCGGGAAAAGGCCAAATAACATGATTTATCAATATGTCTCTACAAACTTGGTTTATAGTTGATAAGGCTACAAACTTCGTTTATAGTTGATAAGCGAGGAGTAAAAGCAGCACTAATAATGCTAAAGTGCTCATTTCCGATTACTATAGTCCATGCCTGGACAACAGGGACTAATAAGAATCGTAATGAAAGAGTAATTATATTTTTTATTTTTCTGTTTTGGGTCAGTGGGCGTTGAGATGGGTTGGGTAGGTCATAAATTGGTGTGGTCTTTTATAATCAATGCTGACGCTGTATTAACTTTTATGGTAATATAGTCATAAATCTAGTTCGAGAGTCTTTCAAGAACATCAAACGCGTGTAATAAAAAATCCATGTCCAAACTCCAAAAGTTGACCATGTATTGTTGGCGAGTGTTGATGAAATCGCCATTGCTATCGGGAATGTGGCTACCTAGTTTACAGGTATTACACATATGGAGTTGTCATGGCTTAAAAGAGTTGGACATTGGAAATGGTGATTTTCCAATGTTAAAGGAATGGTCTTTAGAGCGCTTACAGAGCATCATATCGTCAAATGGTGTGTGGAAGGAAAAGGCAATATCAAAACTTGAAAATGTAACCATACGTAATTGCCCATTGTTAAGGAGAATATCAAAGACGATGATAAAGCTATTCAAATCCAATAAAATGGATTGGGATCGTCACGTTGCTTGAAAGATGAGGGAAACATTGCCCATTGTTAAGGAGAATATCAAAGACGATGATAAAGCTATTCAAATCCAATAAAATGGATGGGATCGTCACGTTGCTTGAAAGATGAGGGAAACATTGATAATGATGAGGATGAAAGTATTGTACTTTAATTTCAGCACGAAGAAGATAAAGAGTATTATCAGTGAATTAACCGTTTATTTTATACTTTGCTAATTTCAACTTAAAAGGCTTTTTATATGTCTCTCGTTAATAGAATATGAGCTTCAGCGCATTCAAATTTTAATATTCGGTGTTTGCCATGTTCGTTGAAATTTCCAATCTAAGAATATTTTTTTCAAATACTATATTATGAATTAAATTATGATGACAATTCCTTGCGTGAGCCGGTGTGATAATGAGCAAGTGTGATAATGATAAAGGGAAAAACTGTGCACAATAAACTAAAGAAAAATTTCACGTCCACCACGTTGTCGGCTCGCTTCTTATACTTTGAAATCTGTTAGATACATATGTTAATACAAATAATTTCTTTAAAATATACACATGTTTATTAGTGTGATACAAACATGAAATAAAATAAAAATACAAAGTTATCACTTTATAAACTTTATGGTTGTTTGTTTATTGTTCGGTATAGATGTTATTTTATAATATTGAGTTGAAAAGTGTACTTGTTGTCTTAATAGTTGAAATATAATTTTCTATAAAACAAGAAATTGTAACTATAAAATGTTGCTAGAATCTGTAGATATGAGTTGATGTGAGTAAGATGTTTAAACCTTATATTTCTCAAAAATATTTTAACATGTTATTTAAATAAAGTATTTGAAGATCTATATTAATCAATTTATATGAATATCAATTTCATATATAGCAAAAATGGAGGCATTAAATTTGCAATTGAAACTACAAACTTAGTTGTGCAAACTTAATGGCAATGTCACTGCTAAGATAGCAATAATATAGGTTATTGGAGAATTTTTTTTTTGGGATGACACAAATTAAAAGAACAAAAAGAGAGGATACAAAATTTCATGAATCAATAACAAGTAATAATACAATGGTCCAAAGAGAATAAATAATACCATTATTTTATAGTTTTCACATATTACATGACTGAAATAAGGATAAGAAGCAACAAGTAGCCAAATTAACAACATTATATAACAAATAATGAGGGAGTTTATTAATGTTCCCCTTACTACTAAAGCCTTTCTATTAAGTTTTCCTCATAAAATTAGGCCAATTTTTAATCAACAAAAACTATTATCCATTGCCTTGTGAATTAAGGTGATATGATATTACTTTGTTATGAAATGTTTGATTTAAAACATTTACTTATAACGGTTCTAGAATCTTAATGAAGAGCATTTTCGTAAATCCTTTGGAGTGAAGTGTTCTGCATTACCTTCACTTTGAACATATCCTAGTTGGAATCTCCCTAAAACATAACATATGATAAAAAGAAACAAAATTGCTAATGTTTCTTATGCCATTGCCTTACGACGTTTCTTTTGCAACATGTGGTGCAAATGCTAGTCATATTCACATTCACATAAATATATATCTTAAAACATCACTACATGTCAATTCTTGGGTCACCTCTTTACTTTTAGGAGAATAAGAAAATTTATGTAATTTAAATTTTACATCTTTTAAATTTTACATCTTTATGTGACTAATGTAGCCCAAAATGATGTTATAAATTTTTTATTCCAGTAAAAGGAAGCAAAAGAAAATAATTTAAATCTGTATAGTATTTATATAGTATTTATTAGGTTAATTATCTAAATATATTTGTTATATTGTTGTAAAATACACCTTTAAATACTTATTAACAAGCAATATATATATATATATATATATATATATAAAACTGAAACTTGAAACATTAAATACGACAACACACAACCTTGTTATTTCTAACCATTAAATACGACAACACATAGCCTTGTTATTTCTAACCATCCATTCACATAGATATTCATATTCATATTCATATAAATATATATCTTAAAACATCACTACATTTCAATTCTTTAGTCACCTCTCATACGAAGATGAGAAAATACAACAAGAACTTTCAGGTTTATACAATAACCTTCATTTGTGGTAGGATTGAATTGCTTGATTAATTTCCATCAATTAAGAAGTAGATGGCCTTATTGCATTGAAGAATTCATTTTTGTTTTTAGAATTTTCACTAATGTTTGTTAGGGCTTACAACTCAAGGCCTGCTAGGAGTGATGTGATTGAACCCAAAAGTAATTGAGAACTTAGAAGGGGCCAGGACAACACCATCTATTGTAGTTGTGAATCAAAAGGGAGAGATAAGTATTCCTTCCAAGCATAAGTTGTGATACACCTTTAAATACTTACAAGCACCATATATATATATATATATATATATGAAACTTGAAACATTAAATAAGACAACACACAACCCTATTTTTTCTAACCATCCATTCACATAGATATTCATATTCATATTCATATAAATATATATCTTAAAACATCACTACATGTCAATTCTTGGGTCACCTCTCATACGAAGATGAGAAAATACAACAAGAACTTCGAGGTTTATACAATAACCTTCATTTGTGATAGGATTGAATTGTTTGATTAATTTCCATCAATTAAGAAGTAGATGGCCTAGAATTCATCTTTCTTTTTAGAAACATCACTACATGTCAATTTTTGGGTCACCTCTCATACGAAGATGAGAAAATACAACAAGAACTTTCAGGTTTATACAATAACCTTCATTTGTGGTAGGATTGAATTTCTTGATTAATTTCCATCAATTAAGAAGTAGATTAGGATTGAATTGCTTGATTAATTTCCATCAATTAAGAAGTAGAATTCAACTCAAGGCCTGCTCGGAGTGATGTGATTGGTATTGATTTTGGCACTGCCAACTCATGTGTGGCCATCATGGAAGGGAATTTTAGTTGTTTATCCTTGAATGCTAAATTCCTTATTGTTTTCTCTAGGTCGAGTTGACAAAATAATTAGTATTTTTATTTTCATGCATTCTTCTCATTAGACTATTTTTTTTAATATCTGTAGAACCCAAAAGTAATTGCCAACTCATGTGTGGCCATCATGGAAGGGAATTTTAGTTGTTTGTCCTTGAATGCTAAATTTGTTTATCCTTGAATGCTAAATTCCTTATTGTTTTCTCTAAGTGGAGTTCACAAAATAATAATTATTTTTATTTTCATGCATTCTTCTCATTATACTATTTTTTTAAATATATGTAGAACCCAGAAGTAATTGAGAACTCAGAAGAGGCCCATCTATTGTAGTTGTGAATCAAAAGGGAGAGATACTTGCAAGTATTCCTTCCAAGCATAAGTTGTGACAAATCCCACAAATACTATGTTTGGGAGTAAGTGTTTGATAGGAAGGTGTTTCATTTAATATTGTTAAAGAAACTAATGTTGATGCTTGGGTAGAAATAAATGAGAAAAAATACTATCATAGTCAAATAGGTGCATTTTTCATTTTTGTTGACCAAGACGAGGAAAGCATTTAATTTAATATCTTTAAAGAAACTAATGTATTGTTAAAGAAACTAATGTTGATGTTTGGGTAGAAATAAATGGGCAATGATGAGGAAGGCATTTGATTTAATATTTTTAAAGAAACTAATGTATTGTTAAAGAAATTAATGTTGATGTTTGGGTAGAAATAAAGGGGCAATGAAAGAAACGAAAGACTCTATTGAATGCAATCATTACTATGCCTGCCTATTTTAAATGCTTAACACCAAGCAATGAAAGATGTTGGTAAAATTACAGGATTAGAAGTAAAAAGAATCATCACCCTCAATGTTGTGAGTTATCCATAGTCATCCCTACATGACTTGTAATATGCTTACTTTCCTTATGCTTTCAATAATGTTATATGTTATTGGTTTTCAAGTTGTGGAAATCTGGGATCAAGAGAATATCCTTGAGGCGACACTATGTTCATTGTGCATTGCCTAGTAGCCCATTAACTCAGGTAGGTGGATTATTTCCATCTCCCTCTCCACATTTATAATTGGAGATGCAACCTCAAATGTGCACAAATGAGAGACCACTTTTGTTAAGTACATCCACAGTACGCTAACTAGTTGATACATATATGTTTGTTGTGTTCCAAAGATATAAGATACCAATTCTAATCTAGTACTATGTTTTGTGAAAATATATGGCTCGGGGGAGAGAATCTCCCTTTAACTAGTTGATACATATATGTTTGTTGTGTTCCAAAGATATAAGGTACAAATTCTAATCTAGTACTATGTTTTGTGAAAATATATGGTTGATACATATATGTTTGTTGTGTTCCAAAGAAATAAGATACCAATTCTAATCTAGTACTATGTTTTGTGAAAATATATGGCTTAGGGGAGAGAATCTCCCTTTTATGCCTTACGACGTTTCCTTTGCAACATCTGGTGCAATTGCTAGTATATATGTTTATATATGTGTTTAATTTTATTAATATATATAATTTTTGTATAATAAAATTTATTAAAATATGTTTGTAATATAATAATAATAAGTCACCTTAAATTGAAAATATGGAGGAAAAACTATAAGTCGTGAAAATGGAAATAATAGAAAGAAAAAAAAAAGAAAGTTAAATAAAAAGGAAATAAAACTAAATACAAAAAATTAGTAACTAATAGAAATGGAAGTTACTAAACAACCCATAATATGACCTCAACCAATAATCTTACAAATAAATAAATTTAAATAATAATAATAAATAAAGGAATTGAATTCTCAATGTTAAACTATGGATAAGGAGCATAATTTTTTGTTCAAAGCCAAACTAATAGGCAGTCAAAGGCAAAATTGAATGCCTAATACCATGCCTGTTGTAGGTATAATAAAAATTAATTTATGATATTCTTCAATTAAACTAATATATTATCTTAAATATTATATTGCTTTTTTTGAATGTTCTTTTTATTATTATTAACGTTACTACTTTGCATTGATACAATAATGTTAGAAAGTAATAACACGAACATTTAGCATGAGATTGTAACCATAATTGATCTGAAAACATTTCCATTCAATAAGTACTGATAAAAAATTATCAATATTTTATATCGTGAAAACTTGAAAACCAACCAATACTTTATCGTGTCAAGAGGTGCTCTCGACCCAAGTATGGAAGAGATGTTGTAATGTCCTCTCGTATTAAACATTTTGATTTAGTGCATAAAAATAAAATAAAATAAAATAATAAAATTAATAACCAGACATTGTCGAACTTCGAATTTTCATAACACATGGTTTTTCCAATGGAATTCTTAACTCATGGTTTTCCCACGGTATGTTTTGGCCCTCACACATGATATGCTTATCCTTATCTTTATGGCAATACGCTTCCTAGGAAGACTAAAAAGAAACATCGAACTAAATACAAGCAACATTTTCAATATGTTCATATTTCTCCATATACTTTAACTTTGAAACCCTTCTTTTTTCTGCTTGCACGTGTAGAGAGGCATTAACATTTCATTCAAGGTGCGAACCCATGTGATTACATTCCTCTTCCATCGAAAACTATGCATATCCATTACAAAATCATGGTAAAAAACCTTAGAAAAATATATAGTGACTTTGTTTACGATGACTTATTTTATTTTATTTTAAATTGTAATATTATTCAAATTCAAATTTATAATAATTTGTAAAGTTACCATTTTTTATAATTTAAATTGTACTTTTAATTGTAATATTAAACATTAAAAAATAACCATTTAAATTTAAAATAAATTGTTAATTTTTTGTAATATTTCAAATGTTGGTTGAAAATATTTAAAAAAATAATGTTGGTTGAAAATATTTAAAAAAGACGAGGATAAAGGAGGCTTTACTTTTAGATAAAGTGAAAAAGGGGCAATGACTCTCACACTTTGCTTAATTTTGAAGAAATTGAGATAATTTTAATGCTTTATTTATTTATTTATATTAAAATGTTCACGAAATTTTAAATAAATGGAGAATATTTTTATGTTCCTATTAAGGTTTAGCCAAAATTTGAAAAAATTGGAGATATGTGGATTCCCTTTTCTAAACATGTTTTCCCTTATGGAAGAGAAATGTAAATATTTGTAACCAATCTTATTTTCTTTAATAGATTTTACGAGATTTTGATTAAGTGGAAACATATTAGGAAGAGGTTTTACATAGTTTCCATAATTGTGAAGAAGGGGAGTTGTGGAGTTATCTTTAGGAACAATTTTATGGATTTTATTTTAGTGATTATAGTGATTTTGTTAACGATGAATTTAGATGTTTTATTTTTATTTTTTTAATATTATTCAAATTTAAATTTATCATAATTTGTAAAATTATCATTTATTATAATTTAAATTGTATTTTTTTTTTTTCAAAGGAATGGTTAGGGATTTTCTATTAAAAAAATAAGGTTGGATTTCGAGCCAGAATCCTTACATATTTCATCCAAATCCATGATAATTCTACCTTTAAAAGTCCAAAACACATGGAGCTTGTTCATGTGGCATTTTTTTCCTACGATACTAAAGAGATGCCTAGTATATTCTCTATAAAAGACTCCTTGGAACAAATAAAACTTACACAACACCAATCAAATTCAAACAAAAAGATTCAGCTAACAAATGATTAGCCTATCGTTTGAGTCTTTTTTCCATACATTTTTCATTAATCAACCATGTTGCTCAAACCTGGGACCTGCTTTCTTTTGTCAGCATCGAGCATTCGCTGGTTTCAACCCCTCTTGTTGCCAAGTGCGCTCGAGTCACATAAGTATCTTCCATCTCAATCAATCTGCAATTAATGATAGCCAACTCAATTTGAATTTTACTTTGAAACTGTTCCATTTCAACTTATAGCAATTCTTGTTTGGTGTTGATAAGTGCCTAAAATGATTTCTATGCCTTCTCCTTTGCCTCGTTCTGCTGGTTGAAAGCACCCAACACCTTCCATGGCTTCTAGAATCCCATCGAGGAGAAAATTCACATCCACCTACTCAGTATCATGGGAAAAAGAACCAATATTCTCCATGGGGAGATTGCACCTTGATGAAACTTGAATCCAAAATGTGTTCGTCTTAGTGCACAAAAATTGGTTTTAATCATCAATTATGTTCTAACACTACACCCTCCCTTGCTCATTATCTTCGACATAGTTGAATAAGGCTTTCATATTATTATATAGACCTTAGGGAGCCTAGATCCTGTTGAGAAATCAATATAGATGTAGATTAGGGTTGATTCCTCTTACTTGAAAATTACTTGTGAGTTAGTGTTGGCCTTTAATTACTTTATTATATCTTCTTCATCAAGCATGCATATTATTATATAGACCTTAGGGAGCTTGGAGCTTGTTGAGAAATCAATATAGATGTAGATTAGGGTCGAATCCTCTTACTTGATAATGACTTGCGAGTTAGGGTTGGCCTTTAATTACTTTATTATATATTCTTCATCAAGGAATTACCAAAACATGAAGATCACAAGAACACAAAGAACACAAGATATAGGCTCCAAGCTAGAGCAAAACCCCTCAAAGGAGAAAACCCATAAAACTCTTCTCTTCTTATAGAATCATATCAAATTGAGACATCCAAGATCCAAAGACCAAGACCTCCTCAACCACCAAGCCAACCCTCCTTTAGATATCCTCCAATCAAGCCAAGTAAACGAGAGTCAAACTTCTTCAATATAGAAAATTTTGGTTTAGCAACTTCACATACTTGTCCCAACAACTTCGCAAAAACATAATTTTGGCCTGTAATTTTGAAGAGAAACCCCAACAACTTGCACGTGTGGAGAAAGATAAGCAAAAACTTCAAAATCGTTCTCTTATCCATTTCTCTCTCTCTTCTTTGGTCTTCACACTTCTTCTTCTTGCTCTTTCACATAAACCTAACTTTTGTGTGGTGTCTAAATGAGGTTGAAGTCTCTTCCTTATATAACCTTCCAGGAGGTCGAATTAGCCTCTTCTAGGACGACTTCTTCTTGGTAGGGTCGACTTGGTCTTGGGAGTCATAAAGAATTTTCTAGACTAAAAAAAATAAGAAAAAATGTTTTGTTACCAATTGCCCGAAAGGGATTTTGATACATGACTTGAATCAAATAAAGCCTAGAAGCACGAAGAACATGCTTTGTCTAGAAAAATAATAATAATAACAATATTTCTTTTCTTCTTTTTGATCTTTCAATAAATATACATTGATACAAATACAAAGGTCATTATGAAGACCGAACCTAGTTACATTTTCGACACTTTCTCTTAACAAGGGAGGTATTCATAATTCCACAATTGGTACAAGGATACTTCCCAAATTCAAATATTCTCATGACAAGAGTTGGATTTATAAGCCATATTTAAGCATCAACATCATAACTATTATTTTCAAATAGCAACATAGCAGGGCCTTGACTATCAAGCTCTAACTCTCCACAAGATTAAAGCACAATATTGGGAGGCATATATATGGACACCATTATCACAACCTCTCAAGGCACATACCTCATCTGGATATTCACTGGGTATGTCCTTCCAGGACTATTCTTATCTTGGATTCCCAATCCTCAAATAATATCGGTCCTCTTCAACTACTCTTATCTTGGATGTCCTGCCTCATCCTCCAAAAGTATCGGTCCATGAGACTACTTCTATCTTCAATTCCCAATCCCCAAGAAGTATTGGTCTCAGATGCTTATCCTGATCCAGAATTATGTAGGAACACAATAGAACATAGATATAAACATAAACACTAGTATGCAAAAGAAATAAAACTTCATTTCATTAACATCAGAGAACTAAAATATGCCTACATATAGAATGGAAATAAATTGGCTCGGGTGATGGTAGCTTATCTCTAAGAAGAGATATGGTGGCTACATGCCTCTGAACTGTGTTACAATGAAACTCAAGGACCCTTTTTATTATTTAACAACAAAGGGAAACCATAAACAACCAAAACCGTAACCCTAGGAGATGGAACGCCAAGAGTTTGTGGGGCCCCTTTGGGTTAGTTGGGCAGCCAAATTCCTGGGTTCATAACTTGGTCATATGATCTTCGTTTGGCGCGTATGATAATTTTTTAGAAAATCTCTTTGAGTACTACAATATTTTTGGTAGGTGATTGCCTATGGAAATGGGCATGTGACAAACCTCAAAAAACACCGTTTAGGGGGTCAAAATAACTTCGGAAGTTCAAGGCATAAAAAAAAAATACTAATGAAATCGACTGGATGTCTAGGTGGAATAGGCATGTGGCCACCAATATCCACCTCGATCAGTCCTCCCCCCTTAGGAAGCAATGGTCCCTATTGCATGCAAAGCCTTCATGAGGTGAGGGAGTTATTTGGATCATCTACTGGCGATTGTTCTTGATCTGTGTGTCCATGATAATATTATTTGTGGCTTGTTTGATACAA
The DNA here is from genome assembly GCA_031772625.1 of Pinus tabuliformis. Classification (NCBI taxonomy): domain Eukaryota; kingdom Viridiplantae; phylum Streptophyta; class Pinopsida; order Pinales; family Pinaceae; genus Pinus; species Pinus tabuliformis. The sequence continues at coordinate 956,052,712 of CM062805.1, forward strand.
CTTAGGTTGAGCTATGTTGGTGTCAACTGCTCAACAACATTGGATGTGTCAAACAATGGGGGAAAGTATGGTCGTAGTCAGTCCACATTGAATACTAGGTGCATGCTATAACACCCTCCTCCCACATTTACCCAATTTAAGCAGTCTGTTGGGGTAAATATATGATGAGAAGCTACTATGATGTGATTCAACTGCCCATGTGCAGTTAAGGAAGTGGAACCGACAAAACAAAACCATCTGACCTTTCACACATGCTACAAAACCTTCAGGAGAAAATCAACCGTTCCAGGTGAGTAACCCTTGAGGCAAATGGAAATTTCGTTGATATGGACCCCCAGCTACTCCCATGACAAGCCATGCATGCAAATGAGGCCTTCCATTCGTTCCCATAGAAAGGGCATGCTAGCAACTATGGATTGTTTCAGCTAGTTTTGAGCCAACGACTCCAGATTTTGTGCCACTTTTTTAGGGCTAGGATTCAGGGCACTACCCATAAATTCTTTAAACTTTGAGAAATGATAAATGAAATTGGAACAAAGATATAAATGTAAATAAATGATCAATTACTTGACTGAAACCCTACTAGCCATGACAGGCATTTTGTCAAACATGTCAAAAATATGTAATCTAGAAGTCATAACAACAAATCCTAGCCTAGGGGTGTCATACTTATCTGAAATTCATAAAGAAGCATTGTTACCTTATCACAATAACTACATTATCATCTATTAGGAAATATATTCATTATACTTCCAATTACTAATCAAAACATGATGAGATCCATACATCAAATCTGTCATAAAACATACTCATAACCAGCATATAACCAACATAAATACAAGGATATAACAACCATAAAATCCACATATAAGCTAGTACATTTACACATGATATATCAATGAGAAGAAACTATTATTAATGAATGTAGAAGCTAACGAGGTTTGGGACTTCCACGAATCACCCAACCATAGATTGGCAAACCAAATATTTCTTTCAATCAATCACCCCCGTGCGATATTCCAAGCATGAATGTGGGACTCAAAACCAAACCAAACCAGGTTTCCTCAGGCTTTACCGCAATCCCCACTAGATCACTAAGCCTTAAACAAGCATGGATGCCACCATATTTCTCCACATACACCATGAGGAATTCGCTTGTCTCCTAGTCTCTAGGCTTTACTGTATATCCTGCCATACAATGGTCAAGGATTCCTAGGCTTAGTCAAGGTCAAGGATCCCTAGGCTTAATCAAGACTCCACCCTTCAGGCTTTACTGTATTCCCACCATTCATCACTCAAGGATCCTTAGGCTTGATCCAGGGTACACACCTATAGGCTTTACCATATATCCCTCATCGTTTGAGGATTCCTAGGCCCACCGAGGCACACAAAATTTGGCTTTACTGCAATCCCAGACTGATTCAAGGATTCATATGCCTTGTGTTCTTTCTTTCAGAGACCACCTCACTCAGTTTTGAAACCATCCGGAAATATAGCTCAAACAAATACAAGATAACCCATCACACCATGGCTATCCACAAATAGCAAGGCAAGGCTGATGAACATTGTCACACCTGGCAAAACCCATGCTAATGAAAACAAGAGAACCAAATATACACATGCATGTACCATGCATACCACATCTAGCAAGGAAATCACACATGCAAATCGATACTTGCAAGTAATCTTATTGTAGCTGCTTGATCCTGGTCTTCCTTGCTTGATCTTTGCTTCCCCTTACCTTCTTTATCCTTCCTTCTCTTTTCTTCCTCCAATACTAGAGTTGTCCCAGGATTCTCTAAGTGTGAGAGAGAGAGAATGGAGAGATATCTCCACCAAAAACTGTTAAAAAGCTTGTGAACTGATCCTTAAAAGTCATTTTTAGTAATGAGGCCTCTAATTTCTTCATTTTCGATTATTTTACTTCATTTTCACCCAATTTCCTTTATTTTAATAAATAAAATGCCAATTAATGCCACTTTAAATTTTCAATTCCTTTGCCATAATAAACCAAATGAACACCCACACTAGGATGTTTTGCCCAACATTCAGCTTGGAATATGTGTCCCATGACCTTGGTTATTACTTTTCCTCTATTAATTTATTACATGGACTTTTTACCAGGGCTATTACAAAACCATCCCCCTTGGGGGAACACCTTTCTCGGTGTTCAATGACACCTAAAACCAACAAGACCACTGAAAACAAAAAACACTGCTTATGGAGCTTTATAACACGACTAATTGCAGTATTTACAATGACCACCTGCTGAAAACATGACAATCATACCTTTTACTGGAGATTTATGACACAACTCATTACGGTATTTACAACAACAACCACATATACTTATGCACATTTTCTTCAACCATCAAATAACCATACTATCTATGGAGCTTTATGAATCTAGCTCGATACAATATTTACAATAATATACACATATGCACATTTTCTCAACCAACAAATAAAAATGATACAATGCCTACATCAACAACAACAAAAAAATCCAGAGGCTCACACCTCCACCCTCAAATTAGTATGAGGATTCACCTCCTTCCCAAGAAGTCCAGAATCCATTTCCAAAGTCAAACTTGCATCCAATGTCTAGTGCTACAATCTCATGCTACTTGTGTTTTCAGTGAACAATTACCGACTCATTGTTCTAGGGAAGATTCCCAATGTGCATATGATTCCATCTGGCAATGCTAACGACCAAAAACAAATGTATTCCCCGGCCTTCCCTTCTCTGCTACACAGTTCCTTGGGAAATCTGGTCAACCCCTTCCATGTAGTTAGCCACCTTCTAAGTTACCCAGAATCCCCTATCCCGGGTGATCCATCCCTTGGCAAGGATTCATTGCATTGGATGGTCAAACAACCAAGGCATATACCTACCTCAAACCATTATACCGATCACAACATGCTCATGGAAATCAATGGACACTATTGGGTACGAGTGTCCCACAATGACCTTGCTCCTGAAGTGTTTTACTAGCATATTGCTCCCTGTTCCAATTCCTTTGCAGCTGCTAACTTTCTTGCAATCAGTTCAACCACCCAATTGGGAATTTGACCCATGCTTTCCTGTACCAAGCACATAACTGCCATTATATTTAAAATAAATTGAAATAAACTCAATTTTACCTCATTGGTAATTGGTCAATGAGGTACACTTGCAATTTTGTTTACTTCCTATCACAATAAGACAAACTAACTCTTTCATCAAATCATTATGTATAAACATATCACTTCTAGTTATCTCCAAACACAACCCTCAAAGATCAAAATAATAAATCACATGCAATCATCGTAAACCATAATCATAGATCACATGTAACCATCATAAATCATAATCATAGATCACATGCATAATAAAACTGAAATAAAATATGGATACTAATCCTTAATCAATCTTCTGCTTCTACCTTTATCCTTTGTCCCTTTCGTACACACTGGATTGGTTGCCACACCCAACAATGATCTGAACTTATGTAGGAACACAACAAAATACAAATATAAACATAAACATAAAGATGCAACGGAAATAAAACTTCATTTCATTAATCTCAAAGATCTGAAATATGCTTACATACAAAATAGAAATAAACTAGCTTGAGCGATGGTAGCTTATCTCTGAGAAGAGATGTGGCCACTACATGCCTGTGAACTGTGTTACAATGAGCATCGGTGGCCTTTTAATTATTGAGAAACAATGAGAAACCATAAACATCCAAAAACCTAACCCTAGGAGATGAATTGCCAAAAGCTTATGGGCCCCATTGGGGTAAGTTGGAACGTCAACTTCCCAGGGTCATAACTTTAGTATATGATCTTTGTTTGACTATCATAATACCTCATTTCGAAGAAGTCAAAGAGGAGGCCAAAAAAAAATCAATATGTTAAAGGGGATTGGCACTTTTCGAGTATCTCCATTTTCCCTAAAAACATATTTTAGCCCCTCAAAATGGATCTGGAAGTTTAAGACCCGAAAAACTAACAAAAATAGTAAGCTATGTTACAATTAAGGAAACTGAAAAGAAAAAACAGTGGGGGTCAAAGTGGAGTAAGCGGGTGGCCACTAATATACACCTAGATCAGTCCTCCACCCTTAGGAGCAATTTTCCCCATTGCATTGAGTGCCTCCATGAGATGGAGAAAATTCTGCTGAACTTGGCCCCTGGTGAGCCACTTGCCTTGGTGCAGGAGTTGGCCAGCTTTGACAACCCAATACAATTGGATCTTCTGTTGGTGAGTGTTCTTGATCTACGTGTCCATGATTCAATCAATTGTGGCCCATTCCATGCAATATGGGTTTAGCTCTATTGGTGTAAGTCGTTATGCAATATCTGATGTGTCTAGTAATGGTAGAAAGTATGGTTGAAGGCGGTCCACATTGAAAATTGGGTGCAGACCAAGGAATGGGGGAATGTTGAGCTTAAAAGCATTGTCTCCTACAACCTTAGTGATCGTGTAAGGCCCATATCGGAGTGGGCAAAGCGGTGGGCCCCAACCAAACACTTCTTCTGCAAACATAACCAAAACTTGTTGCTCACCTGGAACTTGTGTGGCACTCGATGTTGATCATGACGTTGTTTGTACTTAGCATTTGCTATGTCCAATATGTTATGGACCTTGTGGCAGATGTGCTGAATGCGTTCAATGATGTTGGTAGCTTTGTCATATTTAGACTAGACATGAGCCGAATCTGCCTAAGTAGCCACAAATAGTATGGAAGCATAAATGGGACATAATGTTTGGAATCCCAACCCCACCTGAAATGGGTTCTGGCCAGTTGAGTTATAGAGAGCTCTATTGTAGCTGTGTTGGACATAGGGGAGGATTTCATCCCATGTGCATGGATGCTTCGAGTTGTACATGTGTAGAATGTGCACGATCATCTTGGTGATGACCTCTCTTTAGCCATCAATTTGGGGGTGGAAAGTCATGGAATTAGTGAGTTTGGTATCCAACATCAACCAGAGGCTTGACCAAAATGTACTCAGGAACTTGTTGTACCAATCTGAGATAATGGATTATGGGTCCCAAAGTGTACCCACACTCATTCAAAGAAGATCTTAGCAGTGGCTTATGCTATGAGACTCTTCTTGCAAGCTGCCAGAATGACCATCTTAGAGAATCAATAGACGACCACGTAAACACAGTCGTTTCCATGCTTAGTAGAAGGAAGGCCTAACATGTAATCCATGGAGATGGACTACCAAGGCCGACTAGGAGTAGGCAGAGAAGTCTATAGGCATTGATTCTTGATGGTCGGTTTGGCAATGGTGCAAGATCTGATGTACCTCCCAAAATCTTGTTGAAGGTTCGACCAATAAAAATACTTATGCAGCATGGCCACTATTTTCTCTACTCCTAAATTTCCAGCAACTCGACTGTAGTGCGCCTCCAAAATCATCTTTACACACTAGCTTGTATGAACACATGGGTGTCCCAGGTGGCATAACAGTGTGCCATGGAGGTGAAAATTTGGAACTTTCTTGCCTTCCAAAAGCGTTTGGTATGTGTTTCCAAATTCTAGATGGCTCTTATAAAGATGCGGCCACCCCGAAGTCTTATGTCCACAAGAGTCAAGAACAATGGTTAGTGCCATAGCTTGTGGTCAGCTGAGATAGTCTACAACATTATTGGTGTTTCCCTTCTTGTGCTTGATTTTCAAATGGAACTGTTAGAGATATGTGGACCATTTCTCATGGCCATCGTTTTACAACTTCCCTTGTGTTTGTAATAACTGCATGGGTAGATGTTCTGTGGATGAACTTTTCCTTCCCAAAATGTAATGCTTCCATTGTCAGCAGACCTACAGAATAGAATACATTTTTTTTTCATAAATGGGATACTTTCGGACTGTATCTAAAAGTGTCTCATTGTAAAATTCCACCGGATGCCATTGCTTGGTAAGAACTTCACCAATAGCATAGTCGAAGGCGTCTGTATCAATTTCAAATGGTTGTTGTAGGTATGGTAACGTGAATAATGGTGTAGAGAAGAGGCGATGATTCAACTTGACAAATTCCTTCTATTGGGATTCATCCCGAAAGGACTTTTCTTTCGCTCTTCCCTTGATGAATTGACTCAAAGGCTAAGTGATATGAGAGAATCCCAACATGAACGTGCGATAGAAATTAGCAAGACCTAAAACGTTGCGGAGCTATGTTAGAGTGGTTGGGGCTAGCCAATATCAAATAACTTGTACCTTGGATGGGGCCACGTGCACACTGTGCTCATTAATGATGTACCCCAGGTATTGAACCCAAGTCATACTAAAAGTGCATTTCTCCAAATTGGCACACAATTTGTGATGTCACAGGGTTTGGAGGACCTGTAAGATATGATGTATGTGTTCTTCTAAACTCCAGCTGAAGAATAGGATGTCGTCTAGGTACATTACCATGAACAAGTTTATAAGGGGCCGCAAGATATAATTCATCTGCCACATGAAGGTTGCAGGGGCATTAGTCAACCTGAAAGGCATGACTAGCCATTCGAAAAGGCCCTCCTTGGATTTGAAGGTAGTATTGTTACACTAAAATTTGTCACCATGACTATTTGCAGTTAGTATGGCTTCATCAACTGTCATACTATCCTCCTTGGCAAGCCTCATACCTCTGCTCTCCATGTCAAACTCCAAGAAAGAGAGAAAGTCATTAAAAATCTATATATCTCTGGGTACGCAGTTTCTCTTAGCCTTACCTGCATGTACGCACCCCAAGTTCACAATACCTGCGTACTTGTACGCTCTGTCTATAAAGAAATGGGTGCGTACTCCTGTAAAGGTCAAAAGGCGCAAGTTTCACTCCCAAAAAGTTACTTGTGGTCATTTCTAGAGCATTCTAGAAGCTTGTTTGACGTGTATGAAGCGCCTCCAGATGGTTCATGTATCCCTACCAAAGAGGAACTTATCCCATCAAGAGGGGAGCTATCCCATCCAAAGAGGGGCTTATCCCATTGATGGTGGACCTGAATAACTTCCTCTAGAGCACTATAAATACAGGCATTGGGCCAAAGGGAGGAGAGGTTGAAAGCTGAACATTCCTAAGGGTAGATGCTGCTGGAATTAGGACTCCCTTGTAAAGCTTGAGAGGAGAGATTCCCATCCTTTCCTAGCCTTATTTGAGAGTGGGTGAGCTGATCAAAGTAAAGGAAAACTCTTGCTGGACCCTAGGAGGGACTTGCACAACACCAAGGCTCAGGTTGTAATGGTTCCTTTTGTTTCCTCTTAATACAAATGAACTCATTTTTCTCAACAGATTGTTATTCATGATTTGTTTCATATACTCCTTGGTCTGTATGATAGATATGTATTGTTTTATGAGTTTATCAGGTGCTATTTAATCTTTTGGCTTGTTAGTGAATGCAGGTTTCGAAGAGAAGGAGGAGCTCATCCGGATCGGCGAGGCTGGACTACTACAAAGCGTTGGACTAAAGGTATGTTAAGATCCCCTGATTACTTGTATTCTCAATGCATGTTTAGAGAAAGGTAGTGTTTATTTGTCTTGTTTGTCACTAGAAAGCTTTTGCTTCTAGGGAGGTCGGTTGTGTCCGCACTATTGACTCTTTCTGCATGACAAAATGGCGAATCCACTGGGGAATCCATTGATGTGAATGATTTTTCCTTTGTATCAAATTTTGATCTGAGAAAAGTCATTTGTTTTCTGGTTTTTTGGCTGTCTGACTGTGTATTTGGGTGGGCTAGCTTAGGGTTAAATTAGATTTTAGTTTTTCTTTGTTTTGCTAGAAGTACGCAACCTCTGAGTTGAGCACAGTGCGTACCTGTACGCACTGTAGCTTTGTGCACAGAGCGTACCCGCACCTGTGCAAACAGGTCGCCTGCGTACCCTGTCAAAATTAAGAAATTTTCAATTTTCTTATTTTTGCCTTTTAGATTTTGTTTTTAATTTGTTTTTTCTGCCCAGATCCACTGGTTTTCTGCCATAAATCTTCACCTAAGCTTGTTTCGTCAGTGTCGAGAGTTTTAGTGAAATTCATAGAGGTTTTGCCTTAGGGTTTGATTTTTAACTGGTCCTGTAGTGACTTTGGCGTTAGAGGTTGTCAAACTTTGGATCTCCTTGGTTTTGTTCAGTCCTCTTAGGAGTCAGGCCTGTCATAGAATTCACCCTTGTGAGAGACCTACCTTTGCGTCTTCTCTTTGCGAATCTCGAAAAAGTTTGTTGTTTGAACTTTGAATTTTATTCTTGAGAAAAGAACAAAAGATTTTGATTTTTGTTTTGACTGGTTTTTGGTTCTGCATTAACTAGTCCTTAGTTACATTTTGACTGAGTAAAACATCCAGGAATCATCTTTAGTAAGCTTTTGACTCGTTAGATTTACTTTTAGGTGCTTTTTCTCTTAGATTTGCTTTTGAGTGAAATTGAGTTGATTTGATTGTCATAGCTTTTTTAACTTTGATTTTTGTTAAAGTAAGTTTTACATGCTTTATTAATTAGGAAAAAATACAAAAATATCTTTTGAAGGAAGGTTTGCTTTGGTAGCATTTGAGTCTTTGAAAGAAAAAGGAACTTTCGTGAAGTGATTAGTGGTCATGTGTCGTATGTTTTGAAAAGATAAAGAGTTTGTTTCTTTGTTTTTCATTGCCAAGAAAGTTGTCTTTTATAAATTTTGCATTCTCCAACTCTCTTAGCTAGGGAATTCATTGAAAAAGGAAAAATTAGTATAAATCATCCTAAGTGCATCTTTTAGTGGATTTCGGTCGAGTCTACACACCATCAGTTTCATCTCCACTACCTTTTGTCTTAAAGAAAAGCAATAAAATTAACGCTTAAAGTAAAATCAACTTAGTAACTTTTATTTACTAGGGCTCTGAAACACCAATATAGATTAGGCTAGTGTCTTGGAGTAGGAGAGTAATTAACTCTCCAAGACAGCAAAACCAAACAAGTAGCTCATCTTGTGGTAGGATAAATCCAACTGTTTCATTTGTACTCTGGGAAATCTCCTCTTAAAGGAGAAGCACGAGCTCGTGTCCGAACCAGTGAGGGGATCAATCCTCCCTCGTTGGGAACGACGCCAAACACACACGTATTACAAACGGTAAACCTCGGATTAACCATTGTCGAGGAGCCAGGGGTCACTTGTCGGTAAACCTTGGATTATTGTCAAGGAATCGGCAAGGGGATTGAGCTTGATACTCTGCCCTTGCGTGCTGTCGAAGCATAGACTGTTCCCCCAGGTGCATTTGTTGCTGTTGGTAACCTTAGTGACCATTATCTTTAGGATTCTACCGAGGTGACGGTGGAGGGAAGATCCCACTGTACCTGGAGCAGACGTCGGCTAGACTCACTTGGATTTTCCGGGGGGTTCACTTCACTCGAGACGGTTAAAGTGGAGGAACTTGTGCTGGTCTATTCATTAAGCAGGTTGCCGGGGTAACTGTTCCGCCCACCACTTCTGTACTGAATTAGGCGATGTTGGGTTTCATCTCCAACTAGTGTTTTCGGTCCGGAAGGCTACTGTTTGTGTATGGTTTGACGCCCTAGATTCTTTAGGCATGTGATTCAAATTTGTTTGGTTCTTTAGAGACTTTAGGTGATTTGCTTTGAGATTTTACTTTGTTTGCGTGTGCAGTAGTTAAAAGTTTTTAACTATGGCTGAATTACCGAGACAGTCCCGTAGACTTCGGGGCAAGTCTCCTGAGATTGTTACCGTGGCCGATTTGTTGAGGAAGTCCCGTAGATTGCGGGGCGAACCTCCTGAAGAGGTCCCGAGTCATTACAAAGGTTTGAAGGTCCTTGTAACTCCTAGTGGCAGTAAAGTAGGTTCACCTGAAGAAGGAGAATCGTCATTGGTAGTCCATCCCGATTACCAAGGTCTAGAAACATGTTATAATCCTGAAGCTATTGCAGTTTCCGAGCTTGTTGGTAGTTTTTCATCTACTAGTGATATAGGCAAAGAACCTGAAATATTTGAACCTGTTACTCCAACTTCTAGTGCACCTGATTCACCTAGGGTAGAGAGAGTCATCACCGAAAATCTTCCTTCTGGTTTGATAGCTATTGAAGAACTTGCTCCAGAAGAAGAAGTAGGCGGCCCTATTTTTGAAGATCAACCTACTATTGATCTAAGGGAGCGTGAATCTATCTTTTACAGTCCTCCTAGAAGTACTACTTGGTACCTTTCATTAACCAATTATTTAGACAACTCAGGGATTAGTTTTTCTCCACCTCGTACTCCTTTTCCACCTGGAGGTATTTATACTCCTGTAAATATGTCTGGTCAGTCGTCCGTGTTCACTCAATCTCCTGAATCTTTCTTGTACGGCGGTCCTTCTGTTCCCTCCGGGTATCAGTCACTTTCTGGTACTTTTGCGGGAGCATCTCCTCAACCCATTGAACATGGGTTATTAGCTGGAAACAATGGTAATAAACCGTTGGGTGTAGGAGACATTTACATGATGTCAGGTTCAGTTCCCGGTTCTCAACCTCAAGGTGGTCAATTACCGCCTGGGGGGCAGCCTCAATTAACGCCTGGGGGGCAACCTCAAGGTACAAAAATTGCGTCTGGGGGGCAACCTCAAGGACAGTATGTACCCATAGTACAATACATTTCTCAAGGTCAACCCCAACCTCAATATGTACCCCAAGGTCAACCTCAGTATCAGTATTTACCTCAAGGGTATCAACCTCAAGGTCAAGGTCAACCCCAGTATCAGTATTTACCTCAAGGTTATCAACCTCAAGGTCAATACTCGAGTCAAGGTTATCAACCACCTCAAGGTCAATCATATGTTCAAGGTACGGGAACTATGCCTTACAGTTATCAATCCTATCCTCAATCCGGTTATGGATCTCAATATCCTCAACCTGTCATGGGTCAATACCCCGGAATGAACATAGTGTGGGATCCATCGCAAGTTCAACAGGTATTGCAGCCAAGTGTACAGTTGTCATCTCAAGCTGGACAACCCTTAGTTGCTGGTCCATCCCAGCAACCGGTCCAGTCTAATGTTCAAACTTCTGTACCTTCGGTAGTTACTCAGCCGCCAATTGCACCTAGTACTCCATCTCAAACGACTGCTGCAACTACCACAACATCTTCTCCTTCTACCACACTTACTTCTGGAGTATCGACAGCTCCGGTTTCTACTGTCCCTGCAACTACTCCTCAGACATATTTACCATTTTCTGGATCTACGATTCAAACTACGGTTCAGATGCCTGTAGGACAACCTGGTTTAAGTACGGTTGTCACTAGTCAACCACAATTCACTTATCAATCGTACCAGGGACAGTACCACTACGGGCCTGCTGTCCAACAGCCTGTTTACCAATATCAACCGTATCCTGGGTACACTTATCAACAACCTCAGCAACCCCAATACGGTCCGGTTAATCCTGGTTTTCCAGGAGGATATAATATCCTGAATGCGATTCCTATTCCAAGTTATCCTGGATATCCTCCTCCTGGGACTGGTCTAGTGACCCAGAGTTTTAGGGATCCTAATCGGCAATTACCGTTTATCGCAACTTTGGATTTACTAGACTTGTCACACCTAACGAACGATCCAATAAATTATCTTCCGTTCTAGCCGCCAATGCCAAATAAGTTTCCCAGTGATATACCCAAGTTCGAAGGTAAGTCTGGAGAGGATCCGTCCAATCATGTGATGACTTACCACCTTTGGTGTGCTTTAAATTCCATCTCGGATGATTCGATCCGCTTACATCTTTTCCAGCGTACGCTCATTGGTCTCGCGGCCAAGTGGTACATTGAGTTACCACGGGCCTCTTTTTACAATTTTAGTCAGTTAGCTACCTCGTTCCTAACTCATTTTCAGTTGCCGGTCAGATATGATAATGGTACGGAGCTACTAACTTCACTAAAACAGTCGATGTCCACTTATATTTCCGATCATATACATGAATGGAGACGTCGACGGCGATTAGTGAAAGTTTTTATCCCGGACCAAATCTTAGCTGAATGGTTTGTTAAATCATTATTACCGAAGATTACTGAAGACGTAGCTAAGGCCGGAGTAGTAACTGAGGAGCAAGTAATTGCTCAAGCGCAGTACCTTGACTTAGTTTATACTCAGTCGGGTACGTTACACGAAAAGATCCCAGATCTTCCAAAGTCAAATCAAATCGTTGCTGCTCCTTCAGGATCTCATGCTGCTGATGGCATGATTGGTACGGTAAATACTAAAAGCAAGAAGAAATCTTCGAAGAATTCTTCGCCCATTATAACCTTACCAGATTCCCCGACAAGAGAGTCTTCTCCTGAAATTTCCGCCGATATTCACGCTGTAGAGTCATCTACGGCTAAATCAAAAAACGGTGGGAAGAAGAAGGGTAAGAAGAAGGGTAAAGCAGACAAGACTCCAAAGGAGAAAACAGAAAAGTCGGAAACCAATGACGAAAAGCGCAAACCTTGATATCCTTGTCTAATTTGTGAAGAGGATCATTTTACAAGAGATTGGCCCCATCGGGCCGAGGTTGTGAAAATCGTCAAAGGTTCCTCAACTCCTGCTGTTTTGAAAGATCCATTTCCAAAGCAGGAGAGTAAGATGATAGATTCTTCCTCGAGTGCCACTGAAGAACCCATATTGATGATGTCTCATGTAAGGATTGCGACTCGATCACACGATTATGGTAGTAAAAGTCCTGTTGATGGATCGAAAGAAGCAAAATCTTATCATTCAAATCCATCAACCTCAGCTCCCAGTTCCGATCCACTACAAATTGAGAAACCTAACCCTGACTTAGTAATAAAACCGCCCGCCAAGGGTGTACGTCGAAGGTCCGCTTTCAATCCACATGCGAGAGCGGCTCAGAATTACAACATTGTTGAGGATTTAGCTGTTTCACCCTCAGCAATGTCGGCTTTAGAAGTGCTGCAATCATGCCCCGCACAGCGAAAATTACTTTTGTCGGCTATAGGAGTTGTTGATGTTCAGGACCCGAACCTGATAATCTTTGATCTAGAAAATAGTACATCGCGTCTCCCTCATCAGATGGCTATCCAGATTCCAGTGATAGTCAAAAACAGGCCTATTCATCGGACTGTAATTGATGAGGGAGCTTCCACGTGTATTATGTCGATTCAGTGTTGGAGATCGCTTGGTTCTCCTTCGCTGAACCAATCCCCGACAATTCTTAAGGCCTTTGATGGCCGTGGGTTCCATCCGTTTGGCATTTTACAGGATTTGCCTATAGGGGTTGAAGGAAAAATCGTTAGTCTGGATGTGGAGGTGGTTGATGCCCCTCTAGACTACAACCTTCTCTTGGGTCGAAGTTGGTCTTACGCTATGACAGCGGTCGTTTCATCGGTCTTCAGAGTAATAAAGTTTCCACACAATGGCAAGATCATAACCATAGACCAGCTGGCTTATTTTTCATCCGACCCAGCCTCTTCAGAGAGTATCCAGCATGTCGGTAAAATGACTATCCCTTACAAGGATGTTGGCGTTGGATTAGTCAAAGATTCCGGTTTACTGGGAACTTTTCCTTTTCCTCCAATGAACGCAGACCCTTCATTCGTATTCATTCATATGATTACGTCAGATACTATTATTTACGATGATCCTTGGATTGTCCCATCTGAATCTGAGATAGACTCATTCGGTGATGCAATGCCTTTGAGTCCATATGAAATTGCCTATGAAGCTGTGCAGTCTTTTTCCGACCCAAGTTCAACCAAAATCGACCAAATGAATGTGGTCCGTGAGGAATCCCTTTACGCGTCAACCTCGGAGTTAATAACATTTCCCGAAGTTGTGTCATCTGACGAACAACTTTGTGAAGTCCTGTGTGTAGACGATTTACCATGGGAAGATCTCCATCATAGATCTTCGTTTTTACCTGAGGATGATCGTTTTGAAAACGATTTCTCATCAATCTTTACAGCTGAATATGTCAAAGACGCTCAGAGTCCCATGAAACATCCTGATTCAGAGCTGAATTTGGGAAACGTTTCACGCACTATTCCCATTGACATTTCAGTAAAGCCTGGAATTGTTGAACACATTCATATAGGTGCCTCGTGTTCAGATGACGAAATTCAAACATACCAGGCCCTATTTCAAGAATTCCGCGACGTGTTTGCCTGGTCCTATGAGGAAATGCCAGGAATTGATCCCTCCATTGTGTTTCATGAGATCAAGACTTACCCGAACGCTAAACCCGTTCGGCAACGTCTGCGTCAGATACACCCTCGGAAAGCGGCTGCAATTAAAGCAGAAGTTGAGAAGCTGTTGAAAGCAGGTTTCATTTATCCGATCCCGTTAACGGATTGGATATCGAATATTGTTCCGGTTAATAAAAAGCAGGGAACAATAAGAATATGTATCGACTATAGGGATATCAATCGTGCTTGTCCCAAGGACAACTATCCAACGCCCTATATCGATCAAATAATTGATGAATGTGCCAGTAGTGAAATATTTTCCTTTATGGACGGTTTTTCCGGTTACAACCAAATCAATATTCTACCTGCCGATCAACCAAAAACGGCTTTCATTTGTCCATGGGGGACATTTGCTTATTGCAAATTACCTTTTGGGCTTAAGAATGCCAGAGCCACTTTTCAAAGGGCGATGTCTTATGCATTTCATGACATCAAGCACATTGTGCAACCATATCTCGATGATTTGCCCGCTCACTCCTTACATCGAGCTGATCACCTTGTCCATTTACGAGCAATTTTTATGAGGTGTAGGCATTATCGTATACGGTTGAACCCACACAAATGTTTCTTCTACATCGAAGTGGGACGATTGCTGGGATTTGTAGTTTCAAAAGCCGGCATTCGCGTCGATCCCTCGAAGGTCGAAGCTATCATCAAATTGCCTCCTCCTTCGAGTCTGCGCCAACTCCAAAGTTTGCAAGGGAAAGCAAACTTTTTACGCCGATTCATTCCTAACTACGTCGAGATTACCAAGGGTTTTACCCGGTTGTTGAAACAAAATGCTCAATTATCTTGGGATGAGATAGCTCAGAAATCTCTTGATGCACTAAAGCACGCGTTGACCCATGCACCATTGCTGCATCCTCCCAACTACAACTAGGATTACTTTTTGTACCTCGTCGCCGCTCATTCCACCATTGGAATGGTCTTAGTACAGGAAGATGAATTCAAAATGGAAAATGTGATATATTATCTTAGTAGGACGTTAAATCCCACTGAGCTAAAATATTCGCATGTGGAGAAATTGGCCCTGGCAGCTGTTCAGGCTGTCCAACGTTTTCGTCATTACATTCTTCTCCGTAAAAATACAGTCATTTCAGATTGCAACCCTATGATTTACATTTTGACTAAAAAATTGCTAGGGGGCAAGTACTCTAAATGGATTGTTATCTTGCAAGAGTTCGACTTGGAATTTGAAAAATCTAAGTCTAAGAAATCTTTAGTTTTTGCAGAGTTGATGTGTGACTTCCCGCGTGCTGACACGGAAACTGTGGCAGAGGAACCCATTGCGGACGAATCTCTGTTTCTCATCAGCACTTTAGATCCATGTTATGGGGATATAATCGTCTATCTCCAAACCCAATCCTTTCATCCCGAAGCTTCAAAGTCGGAACGTCGGAAAATTCGATTCCAGTCCCAACAGTACAAAATTATTGGAGATACTATTTATCGTCGTGGGGCAGATTTGGTTTTTCGTCGTTGCTTAACTCATGAAGAGGCAGAAAGGGTTATGAATGACTGTCATTCTGGAGCGTGTGGCGGTCATATGTCTTGGTATGCCACAGCCCAGAAGGTGTTGCGTGCTGGCTACTTCTGGCCGTCTATGTTTAAAGATTGTATCATTGCGGTCCGAAAATGCCACAACTGTCAAGTGTTTGATCGCAAGATGCACGCACCACCTGCTCCTCTCCACCCTATAATTGCCGTTGGTCCTTTTGCTAAATGGGGTATCGATTTTATTACATGTAACCCTCACTCGGCCAGGGGGCATGCGTATATCATCCTTGCGGTTGATTATTTTACTAAGTGGGCCGAGGCGATGCCTACATTTGAGGCAGACGGCAAGACAGCTGCGATTTTCGTATTCAATCATATTATTGCTAGGTTTGGTGTCCCACAAGCGATAATCACTGACCATGGGCGCCATTTTCGAAACATTATGATGACAGAACTTACAGGCCAGCTTGGTTTACGTCATGATAGTTCTACTCCTTATTATCCCCAAGCAAACGGTTTGGTTGAGTCCATCAAAAAGTTCTAGTTATCATGATCCGACGAATCATTGGTATTCATCGGTCGAATTGGCACAACATGTTATTTTCAGTGCTTTGGGCGTACCGAACCTCAGTGAAAACATCAACAGGGTTCACTCCTTTCCAACTAGTTTATGGTTTGGAAGCAGTGTTGCCCATTGAATGCGAAATCCCATCACTTCAAATGGCTGTCGAATTTCTTCCAGCTACTTCCGAAGAGGAGAAGCGTCTATTATACTTAGCTAAATTAGATGAGACTCGACGTGACGTTGCATTGGCAATCGAGACTCACGCAAAAAGGATGAAAGCTCAGTATGATCGCAACGTGACCCCTCGTAATTTTTCGGAAGGAGACCTAGTGCTATTATATGATCAAGCTAACGATAAATTAGGTGCTGGAAAATTCGTTCCTATGTGGCATGGGCCCTACATTGTCAAGCGAAAGCTAGCAAAAGGGGCCTATGAGCTGGTAGATTTTGATGGGGACTCTTTGGGTAAGCCTAGATATGGACTTTACCTAAAGAGATATTATGCTTAAATGATGGGTATGGAGATTTAGTTAGGTTAGTTTTTCTTTCTAGCTGGTGTGTTTGTTAGTATAGACAGTGTGCTTAGATTAGAGAGTGTGTTTTTCGTCGTTATTCTGGCTTATCTTGGTTTTACTCTTGATATTGCAGATGTCGATGCCTCTCCAAACGTACATTGGATTTGCTGATGGTGCTTGTCGTAGTACATGGAATATCTCTTCCGCAACTTGGGTTATCTATTCGCCCTCTGATGAGTTAGTTTCTATGCATGGGGTGAGCCTCGGTCAAACAGAATACAGAGCAGTGATTGAGTTATTATCTGAATCTATTTCGTTTGGGATTCGGAGTTTGATAGTGAGGTTAGATTCTGAACTCGTTGTATTACAGCTTAATAGAGTATATGCCATTAGAAATCCAGTGTTATTACGGTTATTTTTGAGAGTGCGCCTCTTGGAACGTGAATTTGATTACATTGAATATCAGCATATTCCAAGGTCATTAAATACATTAGCAGATGCAATTGCTTCTCGAATGTTAGACAGACATTTGCGATAATCATAAATGTAAATTTAAAAACATTTCATCATACATGTTTAACAAGATAAGCCGGTAATAATGATATATATATATAGATAGGAGTGTGTCAAAAAATATACATCGTCTTCAATCATAGGTTGAAAAACACCTTATGATCGGCAAAAATGATAAGTACAAAAAACCCAAAATGTCACATGTGTCTACAAAAAGTGACTAGCCAATCACTGGTGGTGCTTTCTATATGACACCATTGCCCGCGCTACCCTACACAGGAACCTCCTGAAAGGTCCTGGGACTACGACCACATAGCGCTGAAGTCGGATAGGAATATCGTCTATAGTCGTCTCTGGTATGTCCGCCGTGAGACGCTCTAGGTCCTGTTCCAACTCGGCTAAGGTCTCTGCGGCCGCATCCTGTGGGGCCGGTGCTGGTACAACTGGTACTCTTCTCTCGAATGGCCGGAGATTAGCCGGACGCTGTGGACCTACATCTGCATTTTGAAAATTGTCACTGTCAGTTTTGAGACGATATAAAAAAAAAAAAAGTAAATAATTTAAAAACTTGTGAAAAATGAAGTACCTCTGTCGTCCCATTGTTCTCCCTGTGGAAGAGCCATGTCCGGATCACCACGAAAATCTACTCCGGCATAAGGAAAATCCTGGATCGCAAAGACCTGGTCCTCCAACCAGTGAAAGTAACCCACAGGAAATCAGACAACTCCCGCTCCCTCATCAGGATGTCGGGCCATCACCGCAACCCATCGCATCAACTTTGGCTCCCGAGGAGGCCCAGCTGCAACAATGAGATGCTGTGGGATCAGCATCGGAACCCTCTCTAGGGCAAAGCTCACAACTAGAGGCCCATACCCAAAGGTCTTTAATTGCCCGTTCTTTGCCCTAGTCAGTTGGCCCTTCATATTGGCCAACACAACGTCACACCAATTGAAAATGGTGCCTCGGTAGCAATCTATCGCCATCCGCATTTGGGACCCGGTGGCAATATGCAAAGCGGCCGCGCCGCAGAGTCTGGTAACTGTAAAGGCAATTACCATAAGTTCAGGCAGGGATATGTATTTGATTTCTATCCCTTTCTCCTGGTGCTGATTGTTGCACCACTCTAGCCGGAGGCTAGCAAGGGATTGGCCACCCGGCCTAGTCCCGGACAGAGTCAGTTGCTCGCCCCTATTAGGCAAACCAGTGAGAAAATATATGTCTGAGGGCTCTATCTCGCGCTGGTGCCCTCCGATGTAAGAACATTGATCCTGAACGTTCCACCTTTCAACCAGCCATTCTAAGAATCGCACCTGGGCCCTCATGCCAGGTATGGCCCAGTATTTGTAGAGACCGCATGCCTTCAAAGCATCAATGGAGGGTTGATGATCTATTGCGGCCAAATCGACATCTTCGTGTTCTCTTTCGCGCCAATCAAGCATGATGGGCAATCTACACACCAGAAAACATTCATTAGATTTCATTAAATCAAAAATTGATGGTTTAGTTTTGAGATTTGGGGTTTTAAATTCACTTTGCACGGAGTACGCACCCCGCGTTCAGAAAACAGAGCATGGGTACGCAGCTGTTCTGAAGGTAGGCTGCGTACTCCTGCCATTTTCCCATTAACGAAAATGTCGGGGTACGCAGGTCGCCCATGGGGCACCTGCGTACCCTGAAAAGCGGATCCTAAAACCCCAAAGCCCCCAAAAAATCAAACTAGGGCTTAAAATGAAATTCTAAACGGATGAAAACAAAGAGGAGGATGTTGTGAAATACCTGAAAGAGACGACACTCGATTCCGACGGTCGGATTCTCCGCAAAGTCCACGGGGAGTTTCTTGCCAAAAGCCCTTTTCTCTCCCTCAATAGTAAAATGGTAAAAATGACATGGTAAAAGGTCTTTTTATAGGTTTTTTGGATAAATGAATGCTAAGTTTGTTTATTTTTCACCATGGAAGGATATTTCTCAATGCATTTTTGCTTATCTTAAACAGGTATGAGTAATGTGTCGTTTTTGTGCAGGACAAAAGGACTTTCAGGGAAAATTATCATTTTTCACAAACCAAAACATCAGAGCCATCTTTTAAGCCCTTTTCTGACTCCTAAAACATGAAAAGATTGCCGAGCGTTTCTTTTACACTCGTTAAAGCGGAATTAAAAGACGGTCCCCTTATAGCTCTTTTATGACCGTAAAAACAGGAAAAGATTGCCGGGTTTTTGTCGTTTCAAACTCGATACTGGAAATAAAACGACGTGTCCTTGATCGCTTTTTACTTTTCAGGTCAGAGGCACTAATTATGAAAGTACTCCTTGGTCGCAAGACTAAGCGGTTCTCTCAAGTATTATTTTATACTTTTTCGGGCTTGGGAGACACAACTTTACGAAAAAGTTCAACCCGGAGTCTTCTTAAGTTTTTTCAGACTCTCTAAAAATGAAAAACGTCGATTTTCTCCTATACTGGACTCGTTAAAATTTCACAGTAAAGGACCTGTTCGATTACAAACAGGAACGGACCACTCCTTCTTAGGGTTCGAATCAAAACTAAGTTGGACTCATCCGAAGGATGAGCTTATAATCAAGCATATGTTATCCTCCTCAAGCTTGTAAAAAATAAAGAGGTACTTGCCAGAAATGGTGGGGGAAAAGAGAGAAAAATGAGCCCATTTGTTATCCTTTGTCTCAGAAGAAGCCTTATTACCACTCTTGAACACGACACTTTTCATTCACCTGGGTTGGGAAATCCTTTGCCTCACAGTTGATCAAACTAAATTGAAAGTCTTTAGCCGGGTATTAACTTTGGGTCAAATGTCACCAAGCCATCTGTCGTGTCGTTATGTGTTCAAGAGGTCTCTGCAATAAACATTCATCTGCAAAATACTCGTCATCCATTTTGACCATCCCTGAGTCAGTCCTTACAGCTACATTTCTTCAACTTGATCTATGATTTCGTGTTGTGGGCTTGCCTGCAACGGGTCGCTTTCTATCAACATCAGCACATTATCTAGAAAGATGACCTAGGAATCGTCAGTACCTTGAAGTCTGCATGCATCAATGGCAGGTTTCTCGCCTTTGACGACAGTTTACATCATTGACTTTCGATCGAAGGATTCCATGAAATGTTCGACATCAACTCATTCATTCACATCTCATGGATTGTACTGGGTACTTTGAGAACCATTGACATCACTGGTGGTTTCTCTCACGCTTGTTAACAGTTTACATCATTTGACTGGTAATCAGGTGGTTTCTACCATGTTCGACATCAACTCATTTATTCGCATGGATAGAATCGTACCTGTTCGGGAAGTAGAAATGAAGACATTGGATCTAGTTTCCACCATCCAGGCTGCGAGGAGTTTTGTATTCATTATACAGTAGACTAACTATAAACAGATGGCTGTGTCCATACTGTGTCTACAAAAGTCTATGATTATGATGTACTGCAGAATCATACCTGTATCAGAGTAGTAGATAGTCAATTAGTTAAAGTTTTCAATCTGAGTATGGGAATGCCTACCTCAGCAATGATATGATCATATATATGTATTTTGTGTTGAATACTTGCAGGTTCCGACTGGGCTCTCCACAAGATAATCCTTGAAATGATAAAGTACTTCACCCTTCCTAGATTATATGAAACCCTAATCTACTACAGGCTTCGCACTTTAGGGGGCAATCTGTTACACTAAAATTTGTCACCATGACTATTTGCAGTTAGTATGGCTTCATCAACTGTCATACTATCCTCCTTGGCAAGCCTCATACCTCTGCTCTCCATGTCAAACTCCAAGAAAGAGAGAAAGTCATTCAAAATCTATATATCTCTGGGTACGCAGTTTCTCTTAGCCTTACCTGCGTGTACGCACCCCAAGTTCACAATACCTGCGTACTTGTATGCTCTGTCTATAAAGCAATGGGTGCGTACTCCTGTAAAGGTCAAAAGGCGCAAGTTTCACTCCCAAAAAGTTACTTGTGGTCATTTCTAGAGCATTCTAGAAGCTTGTTTGACATGTATGAAGCGCCTCCAGATGGTTCATGTATCCCTACCAAAGAGGAACTTATCCCATCAAGAGGGGAGCTATCCCATCCAAAGAGGGGCTTATCCCATTGATGGTGGACCTGAATAACTTCCTCTAGAGCACTATAAATATAGGCATTGGGTCAAAGGGAGGAGAGGTTGAAAGCTGAACATTCCTAAGGGTAGATGCTGCTGGAATTAGGACTCCCTTGTAAAGCTTGAGAGGAGAGATTCCCATCCTTTCCTAGCCTTATTTGAGAGTGGGTGAGCTGATCAAAGTAAAGGAAAACTCTTGCTGGACCCTAGGAGGGACTTGCACAACACCAAGGCTCAGGTTGTAATGGTTCCTTTTGTTTCCTCTTAATACAAATGAACTCAATTTTCTCAACAGATTGTTATTCATGATTTGTTTCATATACTCCTTGGTCTGTATGATAGATATGTATTGTTTTATGAGTTTATCAGGTGCTATTTAATCTTTTGGCTTGTTAGTGAATGCAGGTTTCGAAGAGAAGGAGGAGCTCATCCGGATCGGCGAGGCTGGACTACTACAAAGCGTTGGACTAAAGGTATGTTAAGATCCCCTGATTACTTGTATTCTCAATGCATGTTTAGAGAAAGGTAGTGTTTATTTGTCTTGTTTGTCACTAGAAAGCTTTTGCTTCTAGGGAGGTCGGTTGTGTCCGCACTATTGACTCTTTCCACATGACAAGTATTCCACACATTAGAGGGCTCAATTGGTGTCTGGTGATAACCACACTTGAAGTCAATCCTGCTTAAATATTTGGCCCCCTTGAACTGGTCCAAAATGTCATATATCCATAGGATTGAATACCTATTTCAGATAGTTATCTTGTTCAGCGACTGATAGTCAATACAAAGTCTCTAGGTGTTGTCTTTCTTCTGTACCAAGACAATCGGGTCCCCACGGGATGATGAACTTGGCCTAATGTGCCCTTTCTTCAATATCTCCTGAATATGCCTCATAATTTCATCATTCTCCATAAAACAATGTTGGTCAATCGACTTTGAGTGGCGACACACCCAAGGTGAGATCGATGGAGTGCTTGACCTAACATGTAGGGGTACCCCAGTTGGTTGAGGTCAAGATGCCCCTGTACTTTTCCATGACATTGTCTACCTGTTGTTGTCATGCAGAGGAGCCCTATTTGGAGGTTGTGGATGTGGCCACAATATTCTTCTTGCCCTGAGGGAAAATCACAAGGAAGACAAATTTCCCAGTTTATGAAATGATCTTACTGCATTGCTTTGCAAATATAAAAAATATGGTGATAGGCGGTGCTACCTCTAGTATCCTGTATAACTTATTGCCAGAAGAAATAATGATAGTGTGGAGCCTAGACTCATACACATCATGACGCTTCCACAAGTATGGTTGACCTAATAATACATCACAAACTTCAAGAGGAGACACATCACACAATACCTCATATGAGAAGGGCTTGATGTTTTAGGGAAGGCGACACTGTTGGCTAACGCAGAGATTTCACCCCTGGTGAAATCACCCAATCGTGTACAACTGCGGGTGTGGTGTGGTCAGTATGTCGAACTATTTCACAATCTCTACTAAAATGAGGTTCTTTTGTCTTCTACTGTCGACAATTAACTACAAAGGATAACCCTTCACCCACATCTATGAGTAAAAGAGAGTCTCCCCCTCCTCTGGATATTCAATCTCATTCTTCTGGATCTTTGTGGTGGTAATGGTGGCACTACATTCCACATCAATGATATACTTCCTTTTGTTATTCCCCTTGTCGATTTCTTACTGAGAGTTAGAACATGCATCTGATTTGAAAGTCTTCAACTCAACGACAGGTGACTGCTTGGCTCGACACTCACTTGTGTTGTGAGTGGGGATCTTATGGAACTCACACCATTTCCTGTGTCCTATTTGTCTTCATGGTGTTTTTCTTAGCTTGCGGCTTCAACAGGTTGTCTTAGGTCGCCCCGCCTTGGCTTTGTTCTTTGTTTTATAGTTTGGGTGTGCCTTTCCCTTGCTTCGGATTCACAGATCCAAAGTCTCTCTTCTTCTGTTCAAATTTATGCTCAATCTTGACAGCGTATTAATAGGAGATGCTAAGCGAGGATATGTCCAAGAACTCCATTTCGTCCTAGAAGTACCTATGTAGATAACCGTGGGACTTGAGTACCAAATGCTGCTCAAAATCCTTATAACCATCTTCGTGCGAAGGGTATGAAAAACATTTGTGAACTCCGGCACATCTTGGTCCCTTCCGGCCGCAATGTGGTCCACTTTATGTATTTATCTTCATGGCTCCCGAAAAAGTAATATGTTCCTTGATGGCGTCTCATAAATAATTCCAAGTGGGTGTGGCTAAAAACAGTTAGGGTTCCCTCTCATCCTTTTGTTCGTAGTAGGTTTCCCACCAGTCCTTGACATGGGAGGTAACTTTGAGGAGTGCGAAAGTAATCTTTTATCGATTGGAAAAGTCATGTACCGAAAAATATCCTTCAAATAGATTTAACCATCTATCTATGACGTCTGCATCTATCTTGCTTTCAAATATGGGAATGTCAAAGTTAACTTGTACCTTAAAAGGAGTGTTGCCTCCAGAATCACTATTATACGAAGATGTGTCGCTTATGGGTAGTCGTTGAAGGATCCGGGCAAATCTATCCATCATCGCGTTCCTCTATCACTCAAGGGCTTCCTCGAGTAATATTTTGAAAGGGTCTCTTGCTCCCTCGTATTTCTTTTCTTCTACCATAGGAGGTCGTTGGGGTTTGCAAGACTGGTCTTGCAAAGGTTTAACCAGTTCGATCCCTAAATCCTTATACCCTGACCTCGTTGCGGACATGCAAAAAAAAAAAAAAACCAGATTGATCTGATACTACTGATCCAGACTTATGCAAGAATGTAACAGAGTACAAATATAAACATAAACACAAAGATGTAGCAGAAATAAAACTTCATTTCATTAATCTCAAAGAACTGAAATATTCTTACATACAAAATGGAAATAAACTAGCTCGAACGATGGTAGTTTATCTCTAAGAAGAAATGTTGCGGCTACATGCCTTTGAACTGTGTTAAAATGAGGCTTGATGGCCTTTTTATTATTGCGAAACAATGAGAAACCCTAAACATCCAAAAACCTAACCCTAGGAGGTGGAGCGCCAAAAGCTTGTGGGCCTTGTTGGGGTAAGTTCGAACATCAAATTCTCGGGGTCGTAACTTTGGCATACGATCTTCATTTGGCTATCATAATACCTCGTTTCTAAGATATCAAAGAGGAGATCGAAAACAAATTGTAAACTAGTTTGGCACTATTTTTGTCTCTTCGTTTTCCCTAAAAAACTTATTTTAGTACCTCATTACGGCTTTGAAATTTTAGGACATGAAAAAATGCCAAAAATAGTAAGTTGTGCTACAATTAAGGATTCATACCAAAAATAAATTTTCCTTTGCTCTGCCCTTGGTGACTTGACTCAAAGGCCAAGTTATATGGGAGGATCCCAACACGAACCTGCAAAAGAAATTGGCAAGACACAAAATACTGCAGAGCTCTATTAGAGTGGTTGGGGCTGGCCAATCCAAAATAACTTGTATATTGGGAGGGTCTGCATGCACACCTTTCTCATTAATGATGTACCCAA
This sequence comes from Pinus tabuliformis, assembly GCA_031772625.1. Taxonomy (NCBI): domain Eukaryota; kingdom Viridiplantae; phylum Streptophyta; class Pinopsida; order Pinales; family Pinaceae; genus Pinus; species Pinus tabuliformis. Next base: position 956,077,621 of record CM062805.1, read on the forward strand.
GATATTGAACCTTGGTCATACCAAAAGTGCATTTCTCCAAATTGGCACACAGTTTGTGTTGTAGTAGGGTTTGGAGAACCTATCGGATATGATGTATGTGCTCTTCCTAGCTCCAGTTGAAGATTAGGATGTCGCCCAAGTACACTGCCACAAAATATTTGGTAAATGCCAAAAATATATATTCCATCAACCGCATGAAGGTTGTGGGGGCCTTAGTCAACCACGAAATGCATGACCAACCTTTCCAAAAGGACCTTCTTGAATTTGACGACAGTCTTCCACACATCGGAGGGTTCAATTGGTACCTCGTGATAACCAAACTTCAAGTCAATCTTGTTGAAATTTTTGGCCCCCTTGAGTTGGTCCAGAAGGTCATCAATCCTTAGGATTGGATACCTATTCCAGACGTGATCTTTTTTAGACCCTGATAGTCAATACAGAGTCTCTAGGTGTCATATTCCTTATATACCAATAGGATCGAGTTCTTTCTAGGTGATGCACTTGGCCTGATGTTCCCTTTTTTCAAATGCCCCTGAATCTGCCTCTTAATTTCAATGTTCTCTGAACCAAAGTGTTGGGTGGTGGCATCCCCAGGATAAGATCGATGGAGTGCTTGACCTAACAGTGTAGGGGTACCCCTGTGGGTGAGATCAAGATGTCCCTGTACTCTTCCATGACCCTGTTTTCTTCTTTCCCTGAGGGAAAATCATATGGAAGACTAATTTCCCGGTATGGGAAATGATCTTACTACATTTATTCATAGAGATAAAAAAGATGACGATAGGCGGTGTTATGTCTGGTATACTGTATAACTCATTGCCCAAAGAAATAATGACAATGTGGGTGTAAACTCATACACAACATGACGCTTCCACAAGTATGGTTGGTCTAATAATACATCACAAACTTCAAGAGGAGAAACATCACACAATACCTCATCTATGAAGGGCTTAATGTTGTAGGGAAGGCAACACTGTTGGCTAATGCGGAGATCTTTCCCATGGTGAAGCATCCCAATTATGTATGACTCCAAGTGTGGTGTGGTCGGTAAGCCCAACCACTTCACAACCTCTATTGAAATGAGGTTATTTTCGCTTTCATTTTCAAAAATAAACTACAGCAGAGAACCCTTCACCCACATCTATGAGTGGAATAGACGCTCCCCCTCCTCTGGATATTTGGGCTCAATCTTTTAGATCTTGGTAGTGGCAATAGTTTCACTAGGTTCTGCACCAATGATCTGCTTCCTTTTCTCATTCCCCTTGTCAATTTCTGACTCAGATTTGGAACATGCATATGATTAGGAAGCCTTCAACTCGGCCACTAGTGACTGCTTGGATTGACGCTCACTTGTGTTGTGAGTGGGGCTCTTATGGAACTCACAACATTTCCCTATGTCTTTCTTTGTCTTCGTGGTGTTGTTTTTCACTTGCAGCTTTTCCAGGTTGTCCTAGGTCACCCCGCCTTGGCTTTGTCCTTTGATCTACAGTTTGGGGGTTCCTTTCCCTTGATTTGGATTCACAGATCCAAAGTATCGCTTCTTCTATTTAAATTTATGCTTGATCTTGATAGTGTATTGATAGGCGACGCCAAGCGAGGAGATGTCCAGGAACTCCATCTCATCCTAGATGTACTTGTGTAGACAATCATTGTACTTGATTACCAAATGTTTCTTAGAACCTTGACACCCAACTTCGTGTGAAATGTCATGAAAAACATTTGTGAACTCTGACACATTTTGGTCCCTTCCCTGCCACAGTATGGTCCATTTTATGTATTTATATTCATAGCTCCTGACAAAGTAATAGTGTTCCTTGATGGTGTCTCAAAAGGAATTCCAAGTGGGTGCGACTGAAAAAAGTGAGGATTCCCTCTTGTCCTTTTGTTCATAGTAGGTTTTCCACCAATCCTTGACATGGTGGACGAATTTGACTAGTGCAAAAGTAATCTTTTCCCGATTGGAAAAGTCATGAACCAAAAAATATCCTTCCAACATATTTAATCATATATCTATGACATTAGCAATTATTTGGCCTTCAAATATAGGAATTTCAAAGTTAACCTGTACCTTAAAAGGAGTGGTGCCTCCAGAATGTTTGCTGGATGAAGGTGTGTCATCTATGGGTAATCACTAAAAGATCTAGACCGAGTTTTCCATCATTACATTCCTTTTTCACTCGAGGGCTTCCTCAAGCAATATTTTGAAAGTATCTCCTACTTCCTCGTCTTTCTTTTCTTTTTCCATGACAGGTTGTCGAGTTTTGCGATGCTAGTCTTGCAAAGTTTAAACCAGTTTGAGCCCTAACTCCTTATAGCCTTACCTTGTTGGGACATGTAAAGAAAAATAGAGAAAGAGCAGACCACTCTGATACCACTGATCCAAACTTATAAACAAATGCAACAAAATACAAATATAAAGGTGAACACAAAGATGAAGCAAAAATAAAAACTTCATTTCATTAACCTCAAAGAACTGAAATATGCTTACATACAAAATGGAAATAAACTAGCTCGGGCGATGGTAGCTTATCTCTGAGAAAATATGTGGCCGCTAAATGCCTCTAAATTGTGTTACAATGAGGCTCGCTAGATTTTTATTATTATTGAGAAACAATGAGAAACCTTAAACATCCAAAATCCTAACCCTAGGAGATGAAGGGCCAAAATCTTGTGGGCCCCATTTGGGTAAGTTGGAACTTCAACTTCCCAGGGTTGTAACTTTGGAATACGATCTTTTTTTGGATATCATAATACCTCGTTTCAAATATCTAAAAGAGGAGGCCGAAAAAAAACTAAAAAAGTAGTTTGGCACTTTCCATTCTCTTTGTTTTCCCTAAAAACGTATTTGAGTCCCTCAAAACGGCTCTAGAAGTTTAGGACCTGAAAAACTACAAAAAATAGTAAGTTGTACTACAATTAAGGAAACTAAAAAGGGACAAATGTGGGGGTCCAAGTGGAATAGGCAGGTGGCCACGAATATCCACCTCGATCAATCCTCACCCCTTAGGAAGCAATGGACCCATTATCTTGAGTGCCTCCATGAGATGGGGAAACTTTTACTAAAATTGGTCTTGGTGAGCCACTTGCTTGGTGAAAAAGTTGGCCAACTTTGACAACATGATACAATTAGATCTTTTACTGGCGAGTGTTCTTAATCTACATGTCCATGATCCGATTAGTTGTGGCCTGTTCCATGAAGTCTGGGTTTAGCTCTATTGGTGTGATTTGTTCTACAATATCTGATGTGTCAAGTAATGGTGGAAAGTATGGCTGAAGGCGGTCCACATAGAATACTGGATGCAATCCAAGGAATGGGGTAATGTTGATCTCAAAATCATTATCTTCGACAACCTTAATGATGGTGTAAGGCCCATATCAAAGTGGGTGAAGCTTGCAGTGGGACCCAACGAGACGCTCCTTTGTCGCCCATCTGGAACTTATGTGGCACCCGACGCTGATCATAATGTTGTTTTTACTTAGCATTTTCTTTTTCTAATATGTCATAGACTTGCTAGCGAATGTGCTAAATGTGTTCAATGAAGCTAGTAGCTCTGTCAACTTTGGACCAGACATGAGTTGAATCTGCCTGAGTAGCCGCAAGTTGTATGAAAGCATTAATGGGATATAATGGTAAGAATCCCAACCCCACCTAAAAGGGGATGTATCTAGTTGAGCTATGGAGTGCTCTGTTGTAGCTGTGTTGGACATAGGGGAGGCTTTCATCACATGTGCTTGGATGCTTCGATTTGTACATGTATAGAATGTGCACAATCATCTTGTTTACGACCTATGTTTGGCCATCAGTTTGGGGGTGAAAGGTCGTGGACTTAGTGAGATTGGTATCCAAAATTGACCAGAGGCTTTACCAAAATGTACTTAGGAACCTGCTCTCCCAGTATGAGATAATGGACTGTGGGATAGCAAAGTTTACCCACACTCGTTCAAAGAAGATCTTAGTAGTGGCTTCTACTGTGATACTCTTCTTAAGGGGTGCCAGAATGGCCATCTTAGGGAATTTGTCGACGACGACGAAAACACAGTTGTTGCCATGCTTGGAAGGAATTCCTGACATGTAATCCATGGAGATGGATTGCCAAGGCCAAATAGGAATAGTTAATGAGTATATAGACCTTTCTTCTTGATGGTCGATTTGGCGATGACGTAGGGAGTGCAAGATCAGATGTGCCAAGAGAGAGAAAAATGATTGGGTTTGCTCAAGGAGAGAGGAAGAAGTTCTATGAAAAATGAAGGAAACTAGGGCAGAATTGAGGTGAGTTTTTGGAGACCTATAGGGCATGGATCAGATGGAGGGTGTGATTGATGGTAAGCTGGCCTACTGCTGGAAGAGATCTGCTACATAGAAACTAACAGTCAACCAAGAAAATCAAGCAACCAATGTATTGAGTGCATCCTAGGAAAAACAGAGTTTTGCATTAAAATGGCCTAAACTATGATGTATAGAAGGAAATAATAGGGAAATTTTGTTAGAAAGGAGAGCATGCAAAAGGAATATTGCAAATCAAGAAGTGAACATGATAAAGAATTTCTAAAGCAAAGCAAAACTGGATTATCAACCTACTAGAGAGCTGCAAACACTAGAAGTCCTAGGAATGAGGAAAGTATGTGTTTTTGGGGTAGCAAGAGAGTCTTTGCCTCAAATCATTGTCCCAGAGGGAGGAAGAGAGGCCAAGGCAGTATTGCTAGCCTTTTGAATTTCTCTGATCACTGCTTAACCTGCTACAGAAAGCAAAAATGGAAGCAAGCTACTAAATCATCAAAAGCAACCTATTCTTAAGCATAAGAGAAATACATATAACAACAAACTAATCTACAACCTGAAGTAAAGAATACAAATACAAGTAAAGAGAAGCTTGGCTGCTTGGATTGGGCCCTAACCCAAGAGCTTCAACCCTCTGAGGTAACTCAGTTCTAGCTCAAAAAGGATTCCATCTTCATTATAAAAAAATAACAAGATTACATAAAACTGTCATAAAATAGTAAGCTCGAAATATGAGTAGAGTTTTCACAAGCAAAAAATTCGACCCTAGTGAGGCCCTAAGCCTCTCTAAATATACATCTGAAGCTACCAACAACTTCCTTAAAATCAAGGAGGCTTGGCTCCCAAAATTAGAGATAACTATCAATCATCTTCCACTTGCTCGGCTACCTTCTAGTGCATGATTCGGCTGCTTGTACTCCGAGTTGAATGAAGGAGAATTCGAAGTGAGGAGCAATAAATGAGGGGGATTCCCTCCTATAAGTCCTCTCCTCTGTCTACTTCAAGTTATTGCTACAGTTTGACCACTAGATCCTTGACTTTTACCTCGAAATCCATCAATAATCTGCATTAAATACATGTTAGACCACATGGCATAATAACTAACTCAACTCACCCTATAAGAATATATATAGTCAGAAAATCATACAATAAGCTAAGAGAATGGTTGATTTGACTAGGTTAGGAGGTAAAATGAGCCCATATAATTACCCATTTATGAGGCCCATCATCACCCCCTACTGAAGGTGTTGCTCATCCTCTGAGTAACCTAGTCACTCTCTTCGTCTTTTATGGACCTGAGGTTGCCTGACTGGCTTGCAATCTTCCTTGATGTATATATGATGAGTACAAACTGAAGGGTGAACTCCCTTCATCTCCTTATAACTCTAGGCGAAGGCATCTATATGTTTTCTCAGTATGCTGCATAGCTCCTTCTCTTGGGAAGTAGATAGGGATGGATTGATTTTCAATGTTCTTTCTGGGCCAAACTCTATATTTTTAACATGGAGATAAGTGGGGTCGGCCACACAGAGATCAGTTGAGGGGTTGTTTTGGGTTTCTCTTACTATGTCTTCTAATGGTGATACACACGAAGGCAGATTCTTATTCAAATTTTCAATCATATCATCCTCATCTTGCGGTTTCCCCCCCATGGCAATTTCTAATGTACAAAGTGGTGCAGAATAAACTTCATCCTCATCCTCCTCCTCCAACCAAAGAGGTAGATCATGTTCTAGGAAGGGTTGGGCAGGAGGATATAGGATTAACTGCTTGGACATGTGCACATTCTTTATGGTCATGTTCGCAACTCGGCCGCTGATGTAGGCATCAGCTGTAGCCAACCAGGGTCTTCCGAGAATGAGAGGATACCTAGTGAGTTTTTCCTTTGGCTGGAGAACTAAGAAATCAACAGGTACTACCAAGAATCAATGGAGACCATCACATCTTCCACAATCCCCTCAGGGGTCACTATGGAGCGGTCTGCTAGCTGCAGCACTTTCGTGGTCTTCCTCAAGGATCCTTGGTGGTTAAGTTTGAGCATTGTGTCCTTTATCATCACATTAATGGCAACTCCCAAATCAATCAAGGTATGTGGAACCATTGTGCCATTGATGTGGACATCAACTACTGGGCTTCTAGGGTCCAGGTATTTTGGACAGATTATCTGCCCCAACATCAGGACGGACAGTTGTCTTATGACATTGATGGTTGGGGCATCTCTCTTGCGCCTTCGTGGATGCCTAAAGCACTTCTCTTTGGTCAACCTATTGGAGAAGTGGTATCTTCCCACATAAATGTTTCAATTCTCCTAAGAGTTCAGTCTCTTTTGGGGTAGGCTGGATTGTCACGGATAGTCTCTCAGGAAAGGGTGGATTTGCTTTAGGTTCATTTTCCTCTTTATCTTCCTCAACCTTCCTAGGTTGAGGCTGGCTATCTGGGAGAACTTTCCTGGATTGCAAGTTAATTTCTTGAATCTCCACAGCATAAGTTGTGCATGATGGTTCCCCACTATACACTTGTTGAGCTTGTCTTTTGTTCGGGTTCGGATTTGGCTGGGCAGGCATTTGGGGTTGCCTTGGTGGAGCAGAAGGTAACGTTTGTGGTTGGGTAGGTGGTGGAGGAAAAAGAGCGGGAAGATAGTTGTACTCGGGCCTCCACCCCTCATGATATGCATTCCACTGAGGTTACAGCTGAGCATAAGATTGAAATGAATGGGTGGCTGGTTGGACATGATATTGAGATGTGAAGGACCAAGGAGAAGGCGTGGACTAGGAAGGATGAGAAAGGGGGCCCCAAGAAGGTATGGTGACTTGGTTGGGGTTGTAGCATGCCTGAGATGTCCCTTGCATCCCCTGTTGGTATGGTTTAGGTCCATGCAGCCTCTTTTGGTTTATGTAATAGATCTGTTCAGTGACTCCTTCGGCCCTTTTGTATACAATTTTAAGTCCGAGAAAGGAATGGCACTTATCTATAGAATGATCTTCTTCACAGACTGAACAAACCTCTATAGATTTCAATGGGCATTCATTCCTAGGATGCCTCCTCGTGCATTTAGGGAAAAAAATGGCGAAAGCCATCTCTGCTTCCTCTTGTCTTCTTTTGATATGTAAGGTATTCATTTGCAAGGCAAGAGTCTGTAGCATCTCACTCTTGAAGTCTTCTAGCATGTTTCCAATTTCACATTTAATGGATGAATTGGAAGAAGAGGTACTGGCTATGGGTTGACTCCCCTACCTTTCTTTTTGGCTGCTCTAGAATGGTTTCTAAAAACAGTCTTTATGTCCTCATAGGATAGTTGGTAGATGTCTCCCCCGGCCAGTAGATGGAGGGTGTCTAAAAGGTCTTCTCGAATTCCCCTGAGCAGGACCAACTTTAGAGACTCAGGGTCAAGTGTACACCTGGCCCTTTTGTAACTGAGTTGGAACCTCTCTTCATAGTCTTCCAGGGACTCATCACTTCCTATGGTCATTCAGAATATTTATTCTTTAGTATCTTTTGACCTACAATAGTCTCAAAACTTGTCGTTAAAGGCTTGGTGCATCTCAGCCCAAGTTGCGATGCTATTTCTAGGTAATCCCATGAACCAGCGCAGTGTTGTGTCCTTGAGAGTAGAAGGGAACAATTTCAACTTTTGCTCATCTTCTGCATAGTCATAAGTTCAACAGATGATAGAAAACTCGAACAAGAAGGTGTTAGGATCTTCTGTAGTCAGACCATGGAAGTGAGCTAGGGCTGAAGGGCTTATATTCTTCATTTTGGTGTTCCCATTGGTCTCCCGAATGGGGAAGGTACCCTCTATTCTCTCTCCATTTCCCCTAGAATTTCTGTTTTCAGCCATTGGCTCCAGAGAAATGGTTTCTTCTTCTTCTTCCCCTATAGGTTCTTCAAATATGTCTGGTTGTTCACCTAAGGGTTCTTCTTGATTGCAGCCACCGATGAAGAGAGAAGGTTGGCTGTGTGAAGCAGTGGGGGTGTTGGGCAAAAATTTTCCTAAGCTATCTCTAATCCTACGAGGCATGAAAGGAAATATTTTTGGTTGGTTTGTTATTTCTTTTTCCGCACACTTAAAGTACCTACATAAAATGAAATTATGATTGAACAAAACAAATTGCAACTAGCTGAAATGAACTTGTTGAATGGAAATTTGCAAAATTGAAAAGGAATGCAAGGAAATGTAGAACTGAAAGAAAAGGAATGACTAGTCTACTTTTGCCGAAATAAACTATTAGCAGAATGTTGCAATAGGAAATAGAAGAAATCAGTAATCATAGAATACTCTGATGCTTCCTCGCAACGACCCCAAAAAGTGGTGAGTTCCAGTATTGCAGCAAGAATGCTGCAACTCATGGGCTGCCAACTTTACTTTTATCAACCCAGTAGTTCGTAACAAACTTGGAAGCGTTGGTGCTATATGCACATGTACTAGTTCTCACTGCAAGTTGTCACTTGGTCAGCCGACGCGAGATCACTAGGAGCTCAAGCCAACTTCTATAGATTTCAGAAGAAGCTCATTGTGTGATGAAAGGAAAGAAAGATTACTTTACAGATGCTATTCTAACTACAAAAAGGAGAAAGACTGGAATGTAAAGCAAAACCTACTAAACCCTAATTAACAAGCTAATTCTAATTTTGCCAAAAACACTATGAGAACCATGAAATAAATGTCATTACCTAATCAAGGAAGTAAACAACATCTAACCATGCTATTTCTGGAAGTAAATAAGCAAAAAACATATTTTTGGATTTTTATGTGAATTTAACATGCATCTAATTTATTGTGTGTGAGTGTGGTAGCGAATAGGTGGCGTTAGAGGGCGGTTTTGGAGCTTGGGAGGATGTAGGATGGTGTGGATGGGTCCTAGGAGGCCTTAGGTGGCCTTCTAGAGGATTTTCTCACACTCCACCTTCAAAATAAATCCTACAGGAAAAACTACAGGAGGACACAAGAAAACTATAGGAGGAAAACAGGGAAACTAAAGGAGGCCTACAAGAGGAGGCCAAAAGCAATTTTCGTTGTTTTGAGGGTGTGAGAGTGGGTGGAAAAGGCATATGAAGGTTGGAATGAGGTGTTAGGGTGCCTAATGTGTACCATGAATCACCAGGATAGAGAAAGATGATTGGGTTTGCTCAAGGAGAGAGGAAGAAGTTCTATGAAAAATGAAGGAAACTAGGGCAGAATTGAGGTGAGGTTTTGGAGACCTATAGGGCATGGATCAGATGGAGGGTGTGATTGATGGTAAGCTGGCCTACTGCTGGAAGAGATCTACTGCATAGAAACTGACAGTCAACCAAGAAAATCAAGCAACCAATGAAATGAGTGCATCCTAGGAAAAATAGGTTTTTCCATTAAAATGGCCTAAACGATGATGTATAGAAGGAAATGATGGGGAAATGTTGTTAGAAAGGAGAGCATGCAAAAGGAAAATTGCAAATCAAGAAGTGAACATGATAAAGAAGATCTAAAGCAAAGCAAAACTGGATTATCAACCTACTAGAGAGCTGCAAACACTAGAAGTCCTAGGAATGAGGAAAATCTGTGTTTTTGGGGTAGCAAGAGATTCTTTGCCTCAAATCATAGTCCCAGATGGAGGAAGAGAGGCCAAGGTACTGTTGCTAGCCTTTTTAATTTTCTATGATTACTACTTAACCCGCTACAGAAAGAAAAAATGGAAGTAAGCTACTAAATCATCGAAAGCAACCTATTCTTAACCATAAGAGAAATACATATAACATCAAACTAATCTACAACCTGAAGTAAAGCATACAAATACAAGTAAAGAGAAGCTTGGTTGTTTGGATTGGGCCCTAACCCAAGAGCTTCAGCCGTCTGAGGTAACTCAGTGCTAGCTCAAAAATGATTCCATCTTCATTATCAAAAATAGCAAGATTACATAAAACTGTCATAGAATAGTAAGCTCGAAATTTAAGCAAAGTTTTCACAAGCAAAAAAGTCGACCCTAGTGAGGCCCTAGGCCTCTCTACTTATACCTCTGAAGCTACCAAAATCTTCCTTAAAATCAGGGAGGCTTGGCTCCCAAAACTCGAGATAACTATCAATCATCTTCCACTTTCTCGGTTGCCTTCCAGTGCATGATTCGGCTACTTGTACTCTGAGCTGAATGAAGGAGAATTCGAGGTGAGGAGCAATAAATGAGGGGGATTCCCTCCTATAAGTCCTCTCCTCTGTCTACTTCGAGTTATTGTTGCAGTTTGACCACTAGATCCTTGAATTTGACCTCAAAATCCATAAATAATCTGTAATTAAATACATGTTAGACCACATGGCATAATAACTAACTCAACTCACCCTATAAGCATAAAAATAATCATAAAATCATACAATTAGCTAAGAGAATGGTTGATTTTACTAGGTTAGGAGGTAAAATGAGCACATATAATTACCCCTTTATGAGGCTCATCATCACCCCCCTACTGAAGGTGTTGCTCATCTCTGAGCAACCTAGTCAATCTCTTCCTCTTTTATGGCCCTCATGGCCTCCCTAGCATTCCAGGCTTCTGATGTGGTATGCTCATGTTCTCCATAAAATCCTGCCTTTCTGTCTATGTCCTTCCACTGCTCCTTCTCTTCTTCTTCTCTTCTGCCTTCCAGCATGCCTAATATGAGTGGAGGACTCAGTTTGAGGCCAATCCAATTGACCTTTAGCCTTTGCATGGAGCGCTTGTACATTGGCACTCTTTTCAATGCCTCCTTTAGCCTCATGGGGGAATGGTATTCTCTGATCTGCAAGCTGTGGGGTAGGGTGTTCCATCTTCTCATGCATGCATGCACACAGTCATCCCCAAGTAGCCTAAGCATATCTTCAAAGTGTGCAATGGCTTGTTCCTGATTGGCTAGATATTTAGGGGAAATCTGAGGGTCATTGGCAAGTAGGTTGTGTGTGCTGATGAGTGCCATAGGATCTGATGGCTCAACTCTTATCATCAATGGTTCATTCTACTCTTTTATTAACAATCTTTTCATTTTTGCTGCCCTCAATTCTTCATGGTTCATCCATGACGCCATGGCCATTAATTGCAGATCCCCTAGCTTGGCATTGGGGTCCCACACATTCAGGTATGTGAGGGCCATGTTGTGTAGATAGAAATCTGCCATCTTTGCTTTGTCCTCGGAGGTGCTTTGGTCACACAAATCCATGAACTGCCTGTAGTCTTGGAAAGGCATTGTGCCTCTTTGTGCAAAAGTTTTTATTTAGAATTGAAGCCATTGATCCTTCAGATAGAGGCCATAAGACTTGGCTAGTGTTCTACATTGTAATGCTTGTATGGATAAGCTGGCCATGTATTCCAAATGAGTCTCTTTCTCCTGCAGATGCCTCCTTAGTAATTCATTCTCATTCTCAAGGTGGCTTCTTGTAATGGCTTCTGTCTCTGAGAGCACTCAATTCCCTGCCCATTTCCCTAAGTTTGTTTTTCATGTGGCCAATATCCTCAGCTCCTTTGGACTTGGCTATCTGCATCCACCTATGTGTTCTCACTCTCTCTTTTTCCAATTCGAAAAACAGCGGAATTACAAATTTCTGTGGGATTATCTTGCCCCCCTCAAGTAATATGTAATAGGAGTCAATATTAGGCCGGGGGTCAGGTTCTTGTAGCTCTTGTGCTTCCTCTTTCACCTCTGGTTATCCTCCTATCTTTTCCTCAATTTTTTGTGTCTCCTGTAGTTTGGACAATGTCTCTTGTAGGACTATTTTAGCCTCCTGTAGGTCTGGTTTGGGGTCCTGTAGAATTTCCTTTCCCTTCCATGTAGAATATCTTGTAGGCCTCCTTTCATAGGTTATGGGTGTCTTGGAAGGATATTATTTCACCTTGGCAGATGGGGAATCTTCAATGTTAATGGGAGTCTTTGATGAGGGTTGAGGTTTGCCTGTTTTAATTATGGTACTCTTCCTTGCCCTGAAATACATGGAGGTTTTTCTTTTCCTCTTCTGCTTCTGCTGGGCTGGTGTACTAAGGGCAGTAAGGGTAGCTGTTGCTTCTCTTTCCAAAGTTTCAGGGGACTCTTGTCTTTTCTCTGCCATCTCTACCTCCTTTTCTCCCTCTTCTGTCTATTTTTCCTTCCTACTCTTTTTCTTTTTGTTCCTCCTTCCTCTCTTGCTCTGCTCTGTCACCACTTGCTTCATATTCTCCTTGCTGTTCTCCCTCCTCACTGACAACAAGACTGACATCATAGGTTAATGCCTTGATGTCATCACCAACTGTCATATTTCTGAAAACTTCCCATGCTATAGGGATTGTAAGGGTATGTATGGATTCTTCTACTAGGATCTTGATTAGGCCATGGTGAGCTAGCTGCTATGAATTTCCTTCTTGTACCTTGGTGATGGAGTCAATGAGGGACTGAAGGAGAAAGTAAGGGATATTGAGCTTTTGATGTGCTGGGGTATCCATGCCATATCTCAATTCTTGGAGGATTCTGAAATGATATCCATAAACAATGTTATGCCTCCCCTCACAAGAAATGTATTTAATGACTTGGTAGCTAACCTCATCCTAGGGATATGGTACACTATCCCTCCTAATTCCATTTTTGTCTTCAACAGGGATTTCATTATCTTGGAAAAATTTCCTCTTAGCAGTCTGGCCAAATTGGTTTCTCATCCTTACTCCAAGGCAGTCCAAGAGGAAGGGTAGTGACCCTACTGATGAATTTAGGGGTTATTTCAATGGAGAGGCCTCTAATGGTTACAGTATCATGAGTTCTTGTGTGAGGGACCAGAGAGAGAGCAAATTCATGGGCAATTTCATCATCAAACCCTCTAAACTTCTCAAAGAAATTCATCTAGTTTGCCCTTGTAAATATTTCCACCACTTGAGGATGTGCATAGAGTCTAGTGGAGTTAGTGGGCTCTTTTCTCATAAACCCCCCTGTCATACTGCCTGTACTTCTTTTGAAAAACCAGATATGGAGGTGGAGACAAAGAATTTGAAGTGAAATAGAAAAACAGAGGGGACTGTGTTTTTTTTTGTATTTCTACCCTCTTAAAGACTCATTTTATTTTCAATTTGAGACCAACTCTTTCACATTTTGATATTCAACAGAGGGCATTCATGAACCCTACCTCTTTAGACTGAAATTCGTGCCAAAAATCACGTTTCCTCCCTTCAAAATGACTCACTGCCCCTCCTGTAGAAGCCCATTGTCCCTCTGTAGATTTCCTGTAGGTGCTCCTGTAGAAAATGCCGAGAGAAAAAATATGGAGGAAATCGATGGAGGATGGTGGATACGAGGCTGTGGGGGCATAAGAAGACTGTTGTGTGGCTGAGTTACGAGGAGAAATTGAAGAAAAGGTGGTGAGAATGTGTGGGGAGGAGTGCTCATTACCTTTTATGGTTGTTTTCGGTTATAAGTGCTAAGCTGGAAATGTGTACATTTCCCAGATTAGGACCGTTGGTCCCCACCTGCTTGGTCATCATGACCCCCCCTCGTAATCATCCCCTCATTAATGCATCGGAGTTAACTCTTCCTCCCACTACCTATCCTTCGCATCTTTTGCTTGAGTTGACTGTGCGCACGTGTGGGTGATATCTCGATTAAGTGGAGTCAACTAAATGAAGGTGGCCAAGTTAACTGGCCACCTTTCCCTCTTTTGATTTCAACCATCTCATTGCCTTCATATGATTCCTAATTACACAAATGCAGATAGAGGAGTGACTTAGCTACTTACCTATAATCCAAGTGTATTTGCTGCCATTGACTGTGAGGTGCTGTGGATTTCTCTGTTGCATGCCTTCATTTTCCTTCATGCATGATGTCGCTGATTGCTAATGTGTTGTTGTGTGTTTTTGTAGGTTCTTATTTTGTTGGAGCTAAGCTACATGTGCCTTTTCAACCTTTAGATGTGTTTTCCCTTGCTGCTGGTGTTGGACTTCTATGGGATCAGTTGCTACAAGAATTCCTACAGGAGCTCCTGTAGCTGCTTCTCCCCTTGAAACTTCAGCTATTTCCCTGTGCTTGGAACTCAAGAATGATGCCAGAGGTGGATATGAATGATGGAGGGATAGTAGGTAAGCTTCGGGTAAAGTTAATGGTGCCGTTTCCTCCTTTTTTTTCTTTTTTTCTTTTCAAAACTGAAAAATTGTTTTTCTGTGTTTTTTTCTTGGAAAGGGGAAAAAATAATAATGATGCTTGGAGTGGGATGCAAGCTTGGAAATGATGGCAAGGAGGTTTGAAGATGGTAAGAGGGATTATAGGTTCCTCATGAAGCTTTCTTGTCCCTCAAACTACCTTCTGTAGACACTTTTGGCTCTCTGTAATTCCTACAGGAGCCTCCTGTAGAAAACACAGTTTTGGAAGAAGAGGTATAGTGGGGTGAAAGAGATGCCAGAAATGATGGAGGAAGGTGTGGAGAAGATGAGATGGATGCTAGTACGAATGTCAGGGTCCCCTTGACACCTTCTTCTACTCCTGTAGTCCTCATGCAAACCTGCAATGCAATAAAAATTCATTTTTTATTTCTCTTTTTTTTTTTGGAAACAAATAGGACGCTTCAGAGAGGTTTTCACCTTAATTGCCTGCCCTGGGTGCCTCCAAGGGAGGTTTTCATCCAGGGATCTTATTCTTTTCCCATTTTTTTTTTTTTGACATCACTGGGCCACCTCAAAAGAGGTTTTCAACCCAATGATGGGACTCAAGTGCCTCATGGAGGTTTTCACTTGAGTCCTTATTTTTTTCTCTTTTTTCTTCAGTGAGTGGGTGAAGTGGAAGCTAAGACATGCTCCACTACCATCACTGTTTTATTCAAATCTTCAATAAACTCTTGCTTGGAGAGGGGTTTCTTGTAGACTTTTAACCGATGTCCATTGACAAGAATGGGGATGGCTTCATCATCAATGGTTCTGATCAGAACTGAACCATTGTCATTGCATTTCTCCACAGTGTAGGGTCCCAGCCATATTGTCCTCAACTTGCCTTTGAAATCCTTGTATATTGAATCATAGAGTAGTGCCCAATCTCCCTCTTGGAATTGCTTCTCCCTGATATTTCTTTCATGCCATATCTTTCTCTGAAGCTAAACTACCTCTGTATGGAGAAGGGTTTGCTATCTGTATTCATCCAATCCATTGAGCTGAAGTAATCTCTCCTTCTGTGCATGGCTAAGGTCTAGGTCCAGCTGAGCTTCCATCCTTAGGGTATTGAATTCAAACTCTATTGACAGCGAAGCCTTCTTCCCATAGACCAGTTCATAGGGTGTGAACCCGGTGCTGGTCTTCCATGTTGTGTTGTAGGCCCAAGTGGCCTCAACTATTCTGTCCGCCCAGTCTTTTTTGTTGATGCTCACCACCTTGGTTAGGATCCCTTCCAATACTCTGTTAGTGACCTCCACTTGCCTATTGGCTTGTGGATGGTAAGGGGTGGAAGTCCTGTGCTTGATCTTATGATGTGTGAGCAGGTCTTCAATTAGGTTGGAAGTGAACTGACTGCCTTGGTCTATGACCAACTCTCTCGGATACCCGAACTTGTAGAATATGTTTTCCCTCAAAAACTCAGCTACTTTTTCCTCTGTCGCTGCTTTGATTGCTTTTGTCTCCACCCACTTTGTCAGGTAGTTGGTGCACACAATGATGTACTGCTTCTGCTTTGAAGGGGGGTTGATAGGCCCCACAAAGTCCATGCCCCACTTCTCAAATGGCTCAAAGGTCACTTGAGGTTGCATGGGCATTTCATCCTTTGGAGTGGGTTTCCCCATCCTCTGACACCGATCACACTGGCTCGTGTATCTCCTCACATCCTGATGAAGAGTGGGCCAGTAGTAGCCTGCTTGCAATATCTTGAAGGCGGTTCTTTTTGCTACAAAATGACCTCCACAAGGCCCATCATGACAAGTCAGGAGGATGTCAAAGACTTCCTCCTCCCTGACACATCTTCTCAAGATCTGATTTGGGCCAAGTTTGAAGAGATTTCCTTTAATCTAGGTGAAAGGGGCGCTTTTCCTTACTATCTTGCTCTTCTCTTTTGAGGATAGGTGTGGTGGGAACTGTGTTGAAACCAAGTAGTTTGCTATATCAACAAACCATGGAGAGAGTACTGATATAGAAAATAGGTGTTCATCTGGCATTTGGTCATCCACCATTCCTTCTTCACCTGCAGGAAAATTTACTCTAGACAAAAAGTCAGCAACAACATTCTCTTTATTAGGCTTATCAATAATGGTCAGATCAATCTGCTGCAGTAAAATCAACCATCTAATAATGCGAGCATTTACATCTGGTTTTCTCATTAAATATCTAATTGCAGCATGATTAGTGTGTACAAAGTTTTGATAGCTTGTGATATAATGTCTGAATTTGTTTAAGGAATGCATGACAGCTAGGAGTTCCTTCTCGGTCACTGTATAGTTTAACTCTACCTTTGACAAGTTTTTGCTTATAAAGTATATGGCATAAGGTAACTTTTCATCAATTTGTCCTAAGGCTACTCCTATTTCTTTGTTCGAGGCATCTGTGTGAATGTGAAAGGGTAGGGCCTAGTTTGGGCCTATGAGAATTGGGGCAGTCACTAGCTTGCTCTTCAAGGTATCTAGGGCTTCTTGACAGTTTTCCGACCATATGAACTCAACATCTTTGCCTAAGAGGCCAAACAAAGGAGAGGCTATCTTGCTGAAGTCTTTAATGAATCCCCTGTAATATCTAGCTAAGCCTAGGAAGCTTCTTACATCTCTCACCTTTTGAGGAGGTGGGACCCTTTGGATGATGTCAATTTTGTTGGGGTCCACCTGCAGCCCTTGTTGAGATATTGCATGACCTAGCACGGTCCCTTCAGTCATAAAAAATTCACATTTTCCACATTGAGGGACAGGTTCATCTGACTACACTTATCTAGAACTTTTCCTAGGTTAGATAAAGCTTCCTGAAAGTTAGAGCCATAAGGAGTAAAATCATCCATGTATATTTCTACTGCATCATGAACCAGTTCAGAAAATATACTCAATACCACTCTTTGGAAAGTGGTTGGAGTGTTACACAAACCAAAAGGAAGGACCCAGTATGCAAAGGTACCCCAAGGACAAGTGAAAGTGGTCTTATCTTGGTCTTCCGAGCTGATTTGAATCTGAAGCTACCTACTAAACCCATCTAGGAAGGAGAAAAACTTTTTCCTTGCCAGACCGTCTAACGCTTGATCTATGAAAGGTAAAGGAAAATGGTCCTTTTTAGTGGCTTTGTTCAATTCCCGATAGTCAACACAAATTCTCCACTTACCATTTTTCTTTCGCACTAGCACCAAAGGAGAGACCCATTCACTGTCAAAGATGGGATAGATGAATCCTGCATCAAGCAATTTCTGCAATTCTTCCTTAACAATATCTTTAAGTGTTGGGTTCATCCTCCTTTGAGGTTGCTTGACTGGCTTGCAATCTTCCTTGATGTATGTATGATGAGTACATACTGAAGGGTTCACTCCCTTCATCTCCTTATAACTCCAGGCGAAGGCATCTAGATCTTTTCTCAGTATGCTGCATAGCTCATTCCCCTGGGAAGTAGATAGGGATGGATTGATTTTCAATTTTATTTCTGGGCCGAACTCTATATTTTTAACACGGAGAGAAGTGGCTTCGGCCACACAGAGATCAGTTGAGGGGTTGTTTTGTGTTTCTCTTACTATGTCTTCTAATGGAGATACACTGGAAGGTGCATTCTGAATCAAATTTTCAATCATATCATCCTCATCTTGCAGTTTCCCCCCCGTGGCGATTTCTAATGTACAAAGTGGTGCAGAATAAACTTCATCCTCATCCTCCTCCTCCAACTAGAGAGGTAGATCATGTTCTAACAAGGGTTGGGCAAGAGGATATAGGATTAACTGCTTGGACATGTGCCCGTTCTTTATGGTCATGTTCCCAGCTCGGCAACTGATGTAGGCATCAGTTATAGCCAACCAGGGTCTTCCCAGAATGAGAGGATACCCAGTGAGCTTTGCCTTTGGCTAGAGAACTAATAAATTAGCAGGGTACTCCCAAGAATCAATGGAGACCATCACATCTTCCACAATCCCCTCAGGGGTCACTGTGGAGCGGTCTGCTAGCTGCAGTACTGTCGTGGTCTTCCTCAAGGAGCCTTGGAGGTTAAGTTTGAGCATTGTGTCCTTTGTCATCACATTAATGGCAACTCCCAGATCAATCAAGGTATGTGGGACCATTGTGCCATTGATGTGGACATCAACTACTGGGCTTCCAGGGTCTAGGTATTTTGGACAAATTATCTGCCCCAACATCAAGTCGGACAGTTGTTTTATGACATTGATGGTTGGGGCATCTCTCTTGCACCTTCCTGGATGCCTAAAGCACTTCTCTTTGATCAACCTATTGTAGATAGGAACATATTTTATGGCTTGGAGAAGTGGTATCTTCACACATAAATGTTTCAATTCTCCCAGGAGTTCAGTCTCCTCTAGGGTAGGTTGCATTGTCATGGATAGTCTCTCAGGAAAGGGTGGATTTGCTTTAGGTTCGCTTTCCTCTTTATCTTCCTCAACCTCCCTGGGTGGAGGCTGTCTATCTGGGAGAACTTTCTCGGATCGCAAGTTAATTTCATGAATCTCCACAACATAAGTTGGGCATGATGGTTCCCCACTATACACTTGCTGAGCCTGTCTGTTGTTCGGGTTCGGATTTGGCTGGGTAGGCATTTTGGGTTTCCGTGGTTGAGCAGAAGGTAACAGTTATGGTTGGGCAGGTGGTGGAGGCAGAAGAGCGGGAAGAGAGTTTTATTGGGGCCTCCACCCTTGATGAGATGCATTCCACTGAGGTTTTGGCTCAGCATAAGATTGAAATGAATGGGTTGTTGGTTGGGCATGATATTGAGATGTGAAGGACCAAGGAGGAGGCGTGGACCAGGAAGGATGAGCAGGGGGGCCCCAAGAAGGTATGGAGGTGACTTGGTTGGGGTTGTAGTATGCCTGAGATGTCACTTGCATCCCCTGTTGGTATGGTCTAGGTCCATGCGACCTCTTTTGGTTTATGTAATAGATCTGTTCAGTGACTCCTTCAGTCCCTTGGTATACAACTTTAAGTCTGGGCAACGAAGGGAACTTATCTATAGAATGATCTTCTTCATAGACTAAACAAACCTCTATAGAGTTGAATGGGCATTCATTCCTAGGATGCCTCCTGGTGCATCTAAGGCAAAAAATTGCCAAAGCCCTCTCTGCTTTCTCTTGTCTTCTTTTGATATGTAAGGTATCCATTTGCATGGCAGGAGTCTGCAACATCTCACTCTTGAAGTCTTCTAGCATGTTTCCAATTTCACCTTTAATGGATGAATTGGAAGAAGAGGTACTGGCTATGGGTTGACTCCCCCTACCTTTCTTTCTGGTTGCTCTAGAATGGTTTCTAGAAATAGTCTTTATGTCCTCATATGATAGTTGGTAGATGTTTCTCGCAGCCAATAGATGGAGGGTGTTTAAAAGGTCTTCTCGGATTCCCCTGAGCAGGACCAACTTCAGAGACTCAGGGTCAAGTGTACACCTGGCCCTTTTGTAATTGAGCTGGAACCTCTCTTCATAATCTTCTAGGGACTCATCACTTCCTATGGTCATTCAGAAGATTTCTTCTTTAGTATCTTTTGACCTACAATAGTCTCGATACTTGTCGTTAAAGGCCTGCTGCATCTGAGCCTAAGTTGTGATTTTATTTCCAGGTAATCCCATGAACCAGCGCAGTGCTGCATCCTTGAGAGTAGAAGGGAACATTTTCAACTTTTGCTCGTCTTCTGCATAGTCATAAGTTAGACAGATGACAACAAACTCGAACAAGAAGGTGTCAGGATCTTCTGTAGTCAGACCATGGAAGTGAGGTAGGGCTGAAGGGCTTATATTCTTCATTTTGGTGTCCCCGTTGGTTTCCGAATGGGGAAGGTACCCTTTATTCTCTCTCCATTTCCCCTAGCATTTTTGTTTTCAGTCATTGGCTCCAGAGGAATGTTTTCTTCTTCTTCTTCCCCTATAGGTTCTTCATATATGTATGGCTGTTCACCTAAGGGTTCTTCTTGATTACAGCCACTGAAGAAGAGAGAAGGTTAGCTGTGTGAAGCAGTAGGGGCGTTGGGCAAAATTTTTCCTAAGTTATCTCCAATCCTACGAGGCATGAAAGGAAATATTTTTGGTTGGTTTGTTGTTTCTTTTTCCCCACACTGAAAGTACCTGCAGAAAGTGAAATTGTGATTGAACAAAACAAATTGAAACTAGCTGAAATGAACTTGCTGAATGGAAATTTGCAGAATTGAAAAGGAAAGCAAGGAAATGCAGAACTGAAAGAAAAGGAATGACTAGTCTAATTTTGCCGAAATAAACTATTAGCAGAATGTTGCAATAGGAAATAGAAGAAAGCAGTAATCACAGGATACTCTGACACTTCCCTGACAACGGCGCCAAAAATTGGTGAGCGCCAATATTGCAGCAAGAATGCTACAACTCTTGGGCTGCCAACTTTACTTTTATCAACCCGGTAGTTCGTAACAAACTTGGAAGCGTCGGTGCTATACTCACAAGTACTAGTTCTCATTGCAGGTTGTCACTTGGTCAGCCGACGCGAAATCACTAGGAGCTCAAGCCAACTTCTATAGATTTCAGAAGAAGATCTATCTGTGATGAAAGGAAAGAAATATTACTTTACAGATGTTATTCTAACTGCAGAAAGGAGAAAGACTGGAATGTAAAGCAAAACCTAGTAAACCATAATTAACAAGCTAATTCTACTTTTTCCAAAAACAATACGAAAATCATGAAAGAAATGCCATTACCTAATCAATGAAGTAAACAACATCTAACCATGCTATTTCTGGAAGTAAATAAGCAAAAAACATATTTTTGGATTTTTATGTGTTTTTATGTGAATTTAACATGCATCTAATTTATTATGTGTGAGTGTGGCAGCGAACAAGTGGCATTAGAGGGTGGTTTTGGAGCTTGGGAGGATGTAGGATGGTGTGGATGGGTCCTAGGAGGTCTTAGGTGGCCTTCTGGAGGCTTTTCCCACACTCGGCCTTCAAAATAAATCCTACAGGAAAAACTACAGGAGGACACAAGAAAACTACAGGAGGAAAACAGGGAAACTACAGGAGGCCTACAAGAGGAGGCCGAGAGAAATTTTCATTGTTTTGAGGGTGTGAGAGTGGGTGGAAAAGGTGGATGAAGGTTGGAATGAGGTGTTAGGGTGCCTAAGGTCTACCATGAATCACCAAGAGAGAGAAAGATGATTGGGTTTGCTCAAAGAGAGAGGAAGAAATTCTATGAAAAATGAAGGAAACTAGGGTAGAATTGAGGTGAGGTTTTGGAGACCTATAGGGCATGGATCAGATGGAGGGTGTGATTGCTGGTAAGTTGGCCTACTGCTGGATGAGTTATGCTGCATAGAAACTGACAGTCAACCAAGAAAATCAAGAAACCAATGAAATGAGTGCATCCTATGAAAAACAAAGTTTTGCATTAAAAAGGCCTAAACTATAATGTATAGAAGGAAATGCTGGGGAAATGGTGTCAGAAAGGAGAACATGCAAAAGGAATATTGAAAATCAGGAAGTGAACATGATAAAGAAGATCTAAAGCAAAGCAAAACTGGACTATCAACCTACTAGAGAGCTGCAAACACTAGAAGTCCTAGGAATGAGGAAAATCTGTGTTTTTAGGGCAGCAAGAGAGTCTTTGCCTCAAATCATGGTCCCAGAGGGAGGAAGAAAATCCAAGGCATTGTTGCTAGAATTTTGAATCTTTTCTTATCACTACTTAACCTTCTACAGAAATCACAAATGGAAGGAAGCTACTAAATCATCAAAAGCAACCTATTCTTAACCATAAGAGAATTACATATAACAACAAACTAATTTACAACCTGAAGTAAAGCATAAAAATACAAGTAAAGAGAAGCTTGGCTGCTTGGATTGGGCCCTAACCCAAGAGATTCAGCCCTCTGAGGTAACTTAGTGCTAGCTCAAAAAGGATTCCATCTTCATTATCAAAAAATAGCAAGATTACATAAAACTGTCGTAAAATAGTAAGCTCAAAATTTGAGCAAAGTTTTCACAAGAAAAAAAGTCGACCCTAGTGAGGCACTAGCCGTCTCTACTTATAAATCTGAAGCTACCAACATCTTCCCTAAAATCAGGGAGGCTTGGATCCCAAAACTTGAGATAACTATCAATCATCTTCCACTTGCTCGGTTTCCTTCTAGTGCATGATTCAACTGCTTGTACTCTGAGTTGAATGAAGGAGAATTCGAAGTGAGGAGCAATAAATGAGGGGGATTCCCTCCTATAAATCCTCTCCTCTGTCTACTTCGAGTTATTGCTGCAGTTTGACCACTAGATCCTTGACTTTGACCTCAAAATCCATCAATATTCTGCATTAAATACATGTTAGACCACATGGCATAATAACTAACTCAACTCACCCTATAAGCATAAAAATATTCAGAAAATCATACAATAAGCTAAGATAATGGTTGATTTGACTAGGTTAGGAGGTAAAATGAGCCCATATAATTACCCATTTATGAGGCTCATCAGATGTGGCCACAATATTCTTGTTTCCCTGTGGGTGAATCATAAGGAAGACAAATTTCCCGGTCTGGGAATGATCTTACCGCATTTCTTCGCAGAGATCAAAGAGATGGCAATTGGAGGTGCTACCTCCTGTATCCTATATAACTTATTACCCAAAGAAATAATGACAATGTGAGGCCTACACCCATATACAACATGAAAATTCCATAAGTATGGTTGGCCTAATAATACATCACAAAATTTAAGAGGAGAAACATCGCACAATACCTCATTTATGAAGGGCTTGATGTTGTAGGGAAGACTTCATTGTTGGCTAGCGCAGAGATCTCGTTCCTGGTGAAGCCACCCAATGGTGTATGGTTATGGATGTGGTGTGGTCGGTAGGCCCAACCACTTCATGACCTCTGTTGAAATGGGGCTCTTTTGGCTTCCGCTGTCAAGAATAAGCTGCAGCCAGGAACCCTTAACCCACATCTATCAGTGGAAGAGCCACTCCCCCTCCTCTAGATATTTGGGCTCAATCTTTTAGATATTTGGAGTGGCAACAGTGACACTAGGTTTTGCATCAATGATCTACTTCCATTTGTCATTCCCCTTGTCGATTTTTTACTCAAATTTGGAACATTCATACGATTCGAAAGCCTTCAACTCAACCACCAGTGAATGCTTGGATCGACACTCACTTGTGTTGTGAGTGCGGCTCTTATGGAGCTCATGAAATTTCTCTGCATCATTCCTTGTCTTTGTGGTGTTGTTCTTCACTTGCAGCTTTGTCAGGTTGTCCTAGGTAACCCTGCCTTAGCTTTATCATTTATTCTATAGTTTGGGGGTGCCTTTCCCTTGCTTTGAATTCACAGATCCAAAGTCTCACTTCTTCTATTTAAATTTCTACTCCATCTTGACAGCATATTGATATGCGACGCCAAGCGAGGAGATTTCCAGGAACTCCATCTCATCCTAGATATACCAGTGTAGACAGTCGCGGTACTTGAGTACCAAATGCTACTCAGAACCTTGATACCCAGCTTCATGCGAAAGGGCATGAAAATAATTTTTGAAATCCAACACATTTTGGTCCCTTCCATGTCGCAACATGGTCCCCTTTATGTATTTATCTTCATAGCTCTTGAAACAGTAATATTGTTCCTTGATGGCGTCTCGAAAGGAATTCCAATTGGGTGCGACTAAAAATAGCGAGGATTCCCTCTTGTCCTTTTGTTCATAGTAGGTTTCCCACCAGTCGTTGACATGGTGGGCAACTTTGAGGAGTGCAAAAGTAATATTTTCCTGATTGGAAAATTCATGAACCAAAAAATATCCTTCCAACATATTTAACCATATATCTACGACGTCTGCATTTATCTAGCCTTCCAATATGGGAATTTCAAAGTTAACTTGTACCTTAAAAGGAGTGGCACCTCCATAATGTTTGTTGAATGAAGATGTGTCATCTATGGGTAGTCGTTGAAGGATATGGGTAAATTTATCCATTGTCGCGTTCCTTTGTCACTCGAGGGCCTCCTCGAGTAATATTTTGAAAGGATCTCTTGCTCTCTCATCTTTCTTTTCTTCCACCATGGGAGTTCATCGAGGTTCGTGACACTTGTCTTGCAAAGGTTAAACCAGTTTGAGCCCTAACTCCTTATACCCTTACCTTGTTGGGGACATGCAAAAAAAAAAATGAAAGAACATACTGCTCTCATACCACTTATCCAGACTTATGTAGGAATGCAACAAAATACAAATATAAAGATGAACATAGAGATGCAAAAAAAATAAAAAACTCATTGCATTAATCTCAAAGAACTAAAATATTCTTACATACAAAATGGAAATAAACTAGCTCGGGCGATGGTAGCTTATCTCTGAGAAGAGATGTGGCCGCAACAGGCCTCTGAATTGTGTTATAATGAGGCTCAGTGGCTTTTTTATTATTGAGAAACAATGAGAAACCTAAACATTAAAAATCCTAACCCTAAGAGATGAAGGGCGAAAAGATCATGGGCCCTATTTGGGTAAGTTGCAACATCAACTTCCCAGGGTCGTAAATTTGGCATACGATCTTTGTTTGGCTATCATAATACCTCATCTAAAATATCAAAGAGGAGGTCAAAAACAAACAAAAAAACTAGTTTGGCACTTTTTTGGTCTCTCTATTTTCCCTAAAAACGTATATTAGTCCCTCAAAACTATTTTGGAAGTTTAGGACCCGAAAAACTGCAAAAAATAGTAAGTTGTAGCACAATTAAGGAAACTGAAAAAGAACAACAGTGGGGGTCCAAGTCGAATACGTAGGTGGCCAAAGGTGGTCCACATTAAATATTGGGTGCAAGCCAAGGAATGGGGGAATGTTGAGCTCAAAATCATTATCTTCCACAACCTTAGTGATGGTGTAAGGCCCATATCGAAGCTGGTGAAGCTTGTGGTGGGACCCAACGAGACGCTCCTTCTACAAATGTAACCAAACTTTGTCAACTACCTAGAACTTGTGTGGCACCTAATGTTGATCATGACATTGTTTGTACTTAGCATTTGCTTTGTCCAATACGTCATGGACTTGCTGGTGAATGTACTAAATGCGTTCAATGAAGCTAGTAGCTATGTCAACTTCGGACTAGACATGAGTTGAATCTGCTTGAGTAGCTACATGTGGTATGGAAGCATCAATGGGACATAGTGGTTAGTATCCCAATCCCACCTAAAAGTGGTTATAATCAGTTGAGATATGGAGAGCTCTGTTGTAGCTGTGTTGGACATAGAGGAGGCTTTCATCACATGTGCGTGGATGCTTAGAGTTGTACATGCATAGAATGTGCATGATCATCCTTTTAACAACCTTTGCTTGGCCATCAGTTTGGGAGTGGAAGGACATGGACTTAGTGAGATTGGTATCCAACATTGACCACAGGCTTGACTAAAATGTACTCAGGAACCTGCTCTCTCGATCTAAGATAATGGATTGTGGGATCCCAAAGTGTACCCGCACTCGTTCAAAGAAGAGCTCAGTAGTGGCTTATGCTATGATACTCTTTTTAAAGGGTGCCAGAATGGAAATCTTAGATAATTTGTCGTTGACGATGAAAACACAATCGTTTCCATGCTTAGAAGGAAGGCTCAACATGTAATCCATGGAGATTGATTGCCAAGGCCAACTAGGAGTAGGTAGATGAGTATATAGACCTTGCTTCTTGATGGTCGGTTTGGAAATGGCACAGGTAGTGCAAGATCTGATGTACCTCCCCACATCCTATCAAAGGTTCAGCCAATAAAAATACTTATGTAGCACGAACATTGTTTTCTCTACGCCGAAATGTCCAACGATGCATTTGTAGTGTGCCTCACAAATCATCTTAGCACGCTCGCTTGTAGGAACACAGGGGTGTCCCAGATGGCATAAAAGTGCACCATGGAGGTGAAAATATGGAACTTTCTTTCCTTCCAGGAGCGTCTGGTATGTGTTACAAAATTCAGGATCGCTCTTGTGAAGATGTTGCCACCTCGAAGTCTCGTGTCCATAAGAGTTAAGCACAATGGCCAACGTCATTAATTGTGGTTGGTTGAGATATTTTATAACATTATTGGTGTTTTTGTTCTTGTACTTGATGTTTAAATGGAATTATTGCAAATATGTGCACGATTTATGATGGTGATTGTTCTGCAACTTCCCTTGTGTTTGTATGAACTATAACAGTCAATGGTCTGTGTGGATGACCATTTCCTTCCCCATAATGTAATTATTCCATTGTCGGCAAGCCTGCACAATATAATACATTTCTTTGTGATAAGTAGGATACTTTTGAACTGTATCTAAAAGTGTCTCATATGATATGCCACCAAATTCCCCTGTTGGGTAAGAAATGCAACAATAGTGTAGTTGGAGACGTTTGTCTCAATTTCAAATATTTGTTGTAGTTATGGTAGTGTTAGTACTAGAGCAGAGAAAAGATGATGCTTCAACTCGACAAACACCTTCTATTGGGATTCAAACCAAAACATTTTTTCTTTCGCTTCGCCCTTGGTGAATTGACTCAAAGGCCAAGTGATATGAGAGAATCGCAGCACGAACCCGTGATAGAAATTGGCAAGACCCATAAATTTATGTATCTCTGTTAAAGTGGTTGGGGATAGTCAATATCGAATAACTTGTATCTTGGATAGGTCCACATGCACACCCCGCTCATTAATGACGTACCCCATATTGAACCCAGGTCATTCCAAAAGTGCATTTCTGTAAATTGACACACAATTTGTGTTGTGGGTTTGGAGGACCTGTCGGATATGATATATGTTCTCTTCCCAACTTTGGTTGAAGACCAGGATGTCGTCCAGGTACACTATCACGAACAAGTTGGTAAAGGGCCTCAATATATCTTCCATTAGTCACATGATGGTTGCGAGGGAATTTGTCAACCCGGAAGGCATGACCAGTCATTTCAAAAGGCCCTCCTTGAATTTGAAGGTACTCTTCCACACATCGAAGGGTTCAATTGGTACCTGGTGATAACTGGACTTTAACTCAAACTTGTTGGAATATTTCCCCCCTTGAATTGGTCCAAAAGGTGATAAATCTGTGGGATTGGATACCTATTTAGGACAGTGATTTTGTTCAATGCCCGATAGTCAATACAGAGTCTCCAGATGTTGTCTTTCTTATGTATCAACACAACGAGTGTTGGCCACATGATCCCCTAAGGGAAGTTTTGGGGCTTAGAGCCCAGATTTTGGTCACAAATTGTAACTTCAATGTAAATACTCCACATTTTGTGGGCACGGAGTGCGTAGCTTGTAAATGAGTCATAGGGTTGTCCGCCCTTAATTTTGTAATGTAATGTCGGCTGTAGAGATCTACCCATGGTCCGTGGACCATGGGATTGTATAAATAGAGCAAGGCTCTAAGTAGTTGAGTAATGGAATCTTATCATGGAATATAATCATAGCGGAATATCCGAAGTGTAAAGTTGAGTCTTTGGGTCGTAGAGTAGGAGAAGGCTCTAGAGCTGAGTGCACAGAGGCCTAGTAGTCAATAGCTGAGTGCGCGGACCCCTGTAGCTGAGTGCGCAGGGTGAGTTGAGTCTGTAATAGTTGGAGCATTAATAAAGAGAAAGTTTTCATATCCATTCTGCGTATTGCGTATTTATTTCCTGTTTTATGCATCTGTTACATTGAATATATTGGGTATGAATTACATTTCTACTATTTAAATGATGCACGAACATTTATGACTGCGTTGATTAAGTGAATGAGAGATAGAATATTTGTTTACGCGAAAGTTAACTAACATCTGTAAGAAGATAAGTAAGATACGTGGTATAGTTTGAGGAAATAGCGCAGGTCACTACCATAGCAGCGCGAAAGCATCTTAGCCCCTGGTTAGGGTTGCGCAAAAGGCAATTATAACAGATCGCAAAGGTCTCACAGGTCCGAACAATGCACGAAGGTAGGAATAGTTGGACTAAATCGACAACTCAGACATCTCAAGGGTGCAGAAACCTGGTTCCAGCATCCCCCCATACTACTTCGGGTGAGACTTCAGTCCGCGCTCCACGGGCTGATGCCGAAAGGGCAAGTAGTGTAGGGATTTGTTTGGCTAATTAACTTCGAACCTAGTTCAGGCCCCATCAAGCCAACAAATGGTTTAGTTGCCGGGACCAGAATATGCATAGAGATGTCTGATGTCGTATCATTGGAATCCGACTAAGAAGGAAATTGATGGTTGGTTGGACAGAAGAATCCATGAGTTCGCGACACAGGAGAACAGGAACCCACGACTGACAAAAGAAGAGTGGTTATACTGCTACTTATATATAGAGATCCACAAAATCTTCTTCGCTTCCTTCCCCACTGAGCTATATGAGTGGATCCTGAAGCTAGCAGATAGACAAGGAAGGTGGAAACTTAACGGTCCTATTGTGTGGACCCCAGAGTTAGTGTGAAGGTTGGAAGCATCGAAGGATAAGATCGCGTATGCTGTTTCTCATTGGCTCGATCAAATTATAGGAGGATTCATTACTTAGTTCGCGGTAGACACTTTAGTCAGTTATAGCGAGGCAAAGTGACGCTTTCTCAAAGGACCGCGAGGTAAGTACATAATATCTTTGAATATTTGGATTAAAATCATATTATGCAAACAGAGGGTTATGCAGTTACCTTGATGTTCGGGGCTATGCAAAGTGGAAAAGCCTATAGGAACGAAGGAAGTAAGGGACCAGAAAATAGTCCCTTGATTTCACGTCTGTGAGGAGATGAGGAAGAGCTCGTGAAGGTCTATCCACAAAGTTCGATCCATTTTATAAGGCAAATAATTCTGCGAATACCACCCCCACCCACACCACCACCACCGCGATTCAATATGGCAAGCATAGTGAAGTTGCCTGTGTTCAAGGGATTGGGAAATGAGGATCCATGGTAAGAGCTGTATGGGAAGCGTAGGGAGTTACAAATGACAATATAAAGAAAGTGACATTGGTTAGTGCCCTCCAGGATCGCGCATTGACCAGGTATATTAAGCATTCTAATGATAATCCGAATGTGAGAATTGTGGATATCCAAATTTCGCTAAATAAGCAATTTAGGATTCCGAAGTCTAAAGAACAGTCGATCATTGGATTCAAAGAGATCACAAGGATACTAGGCGAGACTCCTTGGGAGCTGGATCAGCGGCTGAAATGTACGATTCACAAAGCTAATATGAATATGACGGATGGACAACACCACAAGTGGTTTGTAACATTGCTAACACCACATTTAAGGAGCGTGCTATCGTAGCAAAAGCTAACGACTCAGGCAGAGGCCTTAGAGATCAGATGAGGCTACATGAGACCCTGATGTAGGATCCTAACTTAGGATTTCAGCAGATCTTCGTGCAGTTGAAGAATTTATGCCTTGAGATGTAGAGTGTGAAACAAGACAGGACAGCTCGACGAGAAGTGCGTGAAGAGGTGTGGTGCATAAAATGAAAGGGACAGGGACATGACAAGGACCACTGCCAGGTGTTCGAAAATTACCTCGCAGGAGGAGAGCCGATTCCTTTAAGGCTGGAAGCGCAAGCATGACCTAGTGCGGTGCTTGCTTTGTGGTGCACGATTTGTCAAATAGCTGGAAAACATGCCATAGAAAACTGCCATTTGTTAGATAAGTACACGCAGAATTCAAAAAAATTGTTCTGTAATTTTTGTAGGTCAGTGGGACACGATGAGTGCACTTGTAGAAGCTATGAGTTGATGATGGATAGAATTCCCACCTACAGAGTTCAGGCTGAAACACGGCCCCTAGACCAGAATGCAGGAATGGCGCAAACAAGATTTCAGGGGCGTGGATGAGGTCGAGGCGGAGAAGGACCTGGAAGAGGTCGCGGTCAGTTGATATGCTACAATTGCGGAGGGCCAGGACATTATGCTCATGATTGTACGAATCTGACGCGATCGTCATGTTTGTATTGCACCATGTTTGATCATGAGATGGAAGATTGTCCTACGCTGATAGCTAGGATACGCAACAAAGGAGCACTACCACCTCCCCCAACTCAGAACCTACAGATGATGAGGTCTGAAACGCGTGAGGAAGATCTAAATGTGAACATTGTGCTCTGAATTGGAATCACGATGGGAGATTACAAAGACAAACAACTAGAAGATAGTACTTGGGTTCGCAAAGCTCCGATGAAAGAAGCAGAGTTTGATTTGGAGTGCAGCCGGGAAACCTTCATGGAAGCTAAGAAGAGCTTTGCTGATGCCTCCACTTCAGGAAGCAAAGATAAACCAAAGCCGGAGATGGATCCATCTATGCTCACGACGTGGAAACATGTATGAAGTTACTGCACAATAGTAAGGCTATAAAAGGATTACAGGAACTCATTAACAAATGCGTTGAGACCGTGTCAGGAGAACTGTGTGTGGTCCGAAAGATTGGAAAGCATAGGACAAGGACGGGAAGAGAAATGAGGCTAACCGTGCAGATTGGAGAATATGAAATGGACCAAGTAATTCTCGATTTAGGATCGGACGTGAATGTTCTGCCGAAACAGACATGGGAGCGAATGGGGAGACCTATGCTGCACTGGCCTACTATTCAGATGCGAATGGTGAACCAACAGAAAACAATACCCATTGGGCGATTGTAGGGAATAACTGTGGACATTGAGGGAGTGAGCGCGCTAGCAGACTTTGAAGTGAGAGATTGTTGATGACAACAATCCCTACCCCGCACTCTTAGGAATTGATTGGGCCACTGACATGAACGGGGTGATTGATCTGAAGAAGCGCAAGATGATTTTTGAGAAGAAATCACTAAGCGTAGTTATTCCCCTGGACCCTATTGAAGGATCGCGCTATATAGAGTTGGTGCTTGACTATGAAAGTGATGATGATTTGGACTGCATCTACAAGATAACAGCGCGAGAGCAAGATTGGGTAAATCCCACCGCAGATGGGTGGATTTCATGGGAGTGCGAGAGCTCCTGTACTTTAGATTCTGATGAGGAGATAGAGCGATGGCAGAATCGGTTACACGAAGTAACCACGCTGAATTGTAATATGATGACCAGGTCACTGTGCTACGTATCGACAGAAGTAAGAGATCTACCTACTTATAATGGGTTAAGCGAGGTAGATACCTTCTTGGATAAATTTGAAAGGGAAGTGTCGAAAAAGCAACGTTTCCAAGCCTTGGATTAGATACTGCGCGCTATGCTCGCAAGGTGGTGGGGTACACAAAAAGGAAGCTTTGACGACTGGCACGAATGTAAGAGAAGGATGCACACACGATTTGGGTAGCCTAGGGTGCGACTGACAGACAAGTACAATGGATGGGATGATCTATGCGTGCATCTTTCCAGGTGGGTGTAGGCATATGGAAAACAACCTACGTGAATGCACATGAACTCTGCGCTGAGAGGTATGGTCAATAAGCATGTGTTGGGGCGAAAAATGCACAAATGGCTCTTAATGTTGGGGAAACAGTATGTAGGAAGAACAATTGTACAAAAGGTTCCGCACGGAATGTTCAACAAGGTGTGCAACGCGCTAAACAAGGTATGCAACACACAACGAAGTGATTGGGACCTGCGCGTACCTGTAGTATTATGGGCTTATAGGATGACACGCAAGAAACTGATAGGACAGACACCTTTTAGGCTTGTCTATGGAGTAGAAGTCATAATGCCTATGGAATACATTGTGCCTAGTCTACGCATAGCAGCGGTCACAGGTATGACGGACCGCGAAGCCCTAGAGGAGAGGCTCACGCAGTTGGAGGAGCTCAAAGAAGAACGGTTTTGGCTGGATTCCACCAGTAGGTACACAAGCAGTGCGAAAAGTCCTGGCACGATCGACATACTAAGTTTCACACCTTTAGGGTGAATGTTGGGTCCCTATAATACTAGTGATTATCCCATTACTATTGTAGTTATACCCGTTATTAATATTGTTGTGCCCCTATTTCCCCCATATTGTTATTAATGTGCCCCATAGAAGCCCACTATTTTTATTATTGTGCCCTTACATTATTATTGTTATGTCGGCTATGATTATGTTATGACCCCTTAGACTCCTATATATAGAAAGGAGGTCTTTTCATTTGTATCATCCAAGACTTGTTCATTTATGTAATGTAAAGGAGGTTGCCCCCTCGAAGAGGCTGAATTCTAAGGCGTTGATCTATCTTTTCTATCTTTTCTTGAGCTGGTTTCATAACATTTGGTATCAGAGCTTTGGATTCTAGGGTTTCGCTGCTCCAAACAGGTCATCGTGGAATTTTCGCTATAGCTTATTTTCTGCGATGTTTCAGAAGTTACAAAAAAAATCCATTTGATAAGAAATCACGCTGAACCTTGGGTCCAAATTTCAGAGCTTTTAGCGCTATATTTGTGGAGATATGATCTGAGGAAGTTGGTCTTTTTGCAGACTCCTGAATTACATTCCAAACAGGTGACTTGGGGAAAATCGTCATAACTTTCTCTTTGGGGATCAGATTAAAATTTCGTAAGAAATTACAGAAAGAGGATGGACTGTAGTTTCTTGTATGCATTTTTTAGATCCAAAGGTAGAAACAGTGACTCGTGGAACGTCGTACAAGTTCGCTCTACTAAACTAGTCTATAATCAAGTCACTGTGGGAGATTTCACATAACTCTTTCTTGGAGAATCCAATTTGGATAAGGATGGTGGCATTGGAAAGAGGACACAGAGGGCTACTACAAGTCACAATTTCAGAACTTAAAGATCTGAAAGTACAGAGTTACAGTCGTTTCAAGATCGAGCTCCTAAAATCAAGAAAAATCAAGATGAGGAAGTTTGATGGCAAGGATCCGGTAAATTGGATACTTCAGATGGAGCAATATTTTGATCTACATGGTGTACCACTGTTACAAAAGGTATGTATTGCATCTTCATATTTAGAACCTGATCAATTTTTATGGTATGAAGGGCTTTGTTCTCGTAAACGACTTGTTACGTGGTCAATTTTCACGGAGGAAATGATAGCACATTATGAGGATACAAAGAGCAACACCTTCTTTAGAGCAACACCACAACAATTGGAAAGAGTAAAAGGGATTTGTGACATAGTGGAAAGAAAAAATATGGAAACCAGGAAGCATACCCCTCACAACTATACAGATGGAATTGTTGTTTCTCCTAGCCTTCCACAACCTACAAGGGTTACACCACAACAATTGGAAGAAAA
The DNA here is from genome assembly GCA_031772625.1 of Pinus tabuliformis. Taxonomy (NCBI): domain Eukaryota; kingdom Viridiplantae; phylum Streptophyta; class Pinopsida; order Pinales; family Pinaceae; genus Pinus; species Pinus tabuliformis. The sequence continues at coordinate 956,111,092 of CM062805.1, forward strand.
AAGAGAAAAAGGGCTTTGTTACAATTGTGATAGAAAATGCACTAAAGGTCATAAGTGTGCTGAGAAGAAATTATTTTACATAGAATATGAAGAGGAGGAAGAAAAGGATCAAAAAACATCAAAAGAAGAGGATCTATGCCAGGACCCCACCCCAGGGAAAGAAGAAATGAATCAGACCATATCTTGTAAAGCATTGGCAAGAATTACCACTCCTCAAACTCTCAAGATAGAAGGACATATCAAGAATAAAAAGGTGCAAGAAGTGAAAGATCACATCGAGAAAGAAGAAATGAATCCAACCATATCTTGTAATTCATTGGTCGAAATTACCACTCCTCAAACTATCAAGATAGAAGGACATATCAAGAAGAAAAATGTTCAAGAAGTGAAAGATCACATCGAGCATCAAGAAATGAATCTAACCATATCTTGTAAAGGATTGGAAGAAATTGTCACTCCTCAAACTCTAGAGATAGAAGGACATATCAAGAAGCAAAAGGTTCAAGCAGTGAAAGATCACATCGAGCATCAACAAGAAGTTCTCCAACTTTTAAAGGATAACACCACTTTGGTGCAAAATCAAACGAAGCAACAGGTAGATCAACATCATAGTGAAAAATGTTTTGATGTAGGTGATTGGGTATTTTTATTGCTACATCTCAACCAAGCTATTTATGAGAAGGAAATGTTGGCAATACTACATGCACTTAAAAAATGGCGACCTTACTGAATGGGAAGACTCTTCAAGGATGAGGATGTGGAAGCATGGTTTTGTGCTATTTCTATTATCGAACCAGATTGGATAAACGAAGCAAGGGATGAATGGAAGAAGGACGAAGAAGTATGGCCACTTATTCAAAAGTTGCAAAAGATCCCAATTCAAAAAATATTGCCAGAACTTGACAAGGAAGGAAAAATTATATTGGAACCGGAAGCAGTCATAGAAACAAGAACTCGACAGCTACGAAATCGATCAATTTCGGAGTATCTTATCAAGTGGAAGAACTTATCTGCTGAAGATTCCACATGGGAGGATGAGAATTTTACACAAAAGTATCCAGAACTACTCAAGCGTTTAGGACAACACTTTTTTTGAAGGAGAGGGGCATGTTGGGTCCCTATAATACTAGTGATTATCCCATTACTATTGTAGTTATACCCCTTATTAATATCGTTGTGCCCCTATTGCCCCCATATTGTTATTACTGTGCCCCATAGAAGCCCAGTATTGTTATAATTGTGACCTTACATTATTATTGTTATGTCGGCTATGATTATGTTATGACCCCTTAGACTCCTATATATAGAAAGGAGGTCTTTTAATTTGTATCATCCAAGAATTGTTCATTTATGTAATGTAAAGGAGGTTGCCCCCTCGAAGAGGCTAAATTCTAAGGTGTTGATCTATCTTTTCTATTTTTTCTTGAGCTGGTTTCATAACAGTGAATGATTTGGTGTTGTTATATGATAGTAAGTTTGATAAATTCCCAGGGAAGCTCAGAATGCATTGGATGGGACCGTATGTTATCATAGAGATCACTGATGGTGGCGCGGTGCAGTTGATGAAATTAAATGGAAAACTTTTCCCAGGAAAAGCAAATGGTAGTGATTTGAATCCATACACATGTGGCCCGACCATCTGACTAGCCGCATGATGCACAGTCTTAGTTCTCCAGGTAGTTGAAAGGAGGCGCGGTACTATAAACTACTTTGCCCGAGAGCTGCACGATGTCAGGATTGTGCGTAGTAGCGATGTTATGCTCTTAACCTGCAAGACGATACCAGAATACCAAATATGCGAAGAAATATACCAAGAACATAGAACAATGAGAAATAATAGTAATTATTTTATTATTCAGAAAGCAATGTTCACTTGCCTCTTGGAGGGGGTAACCTCCAATAGAGCCGAGCTCAATACAAAATAAGACACGATGCTCCTCAAGGGGAGTCTTTATCCTTTATATAGGATTCGTACATGCAATACCATGGGGCAATACCATGGTTCTTATTAATACCATCTATCTAATACCATGGCCCATTTGCAACTAACTGTGGTCCCTTCATTAAATGCGGGTTAACCACTTACAATTATTAATATGGGCTTTATTGACTCTTTACTTAACTATGACTCGATCCTATTACATAAATAAGGGGGTTATGGTGGGACCCTAATATGCCCTCCACCATAAGAATAGCCTTGTCCTCAAGGCTGAAGCTGTGGAAACTGCTGAAGAATAGTGGTTGGTTCCCAGGTTGCATCTTCCGGAAAGGTGTCTTTCCACTTGACGAGGACTTCTTTGATCATGCGGCCACGCAGGTGCCGTTCTCATGTGTCTAGAACCTGTTCAGGTTGGAGCCAGATTGACCCTTCTTCATCCAGTTCAGGTAGACTGGTTTGAATTCTGCAATTGTTCCTAATCACTTTCTTGAGGCATGAGACAAGGAAAGCTGGATGGATTTTTGCAGTGGGTGGCAAAGCTAGATTGTAGGCAACTTCTCCAATGCGCTGAAGTACTTGATACGGTCCGTAGAATTTTGGAGATAGTTTCTGACAACCCTTGTCTTTGAGTGATGTTTTCTTATATGGTTGCAGCCTCAAAAATACCTGATCCCCTTCTTGAAATTGACATTCTGAGAGATGTTGATCTACCTATTGCTTCATGCAGTTTTGAGCTTGATGAAGATTCTCTCAAAGATGGGCCAGCATGGTTGTGCGGTTCTGTAGGAGTTGATCCACTGCTTGTACCTTCGAGCATCCCTTGATATAAGAAGTAGGGGAAGGAGGGAGTTTACCATAAACTGCTTCATATGGAGTCATTTTGATGGTGGCATGATAGTTGGTGTTATACCACCATTCAGCTAGAGGTAACCATTGTACCCAGAGATGTTGCTTTTCTGAAGTGGAACACCTAAGGTAGGTTTCCAGACATTTTTTGATTGCTTCAGTTGAACCATCAGTTTGTGGATGATAGGAAGTATTGAGTTGTAGTTGGGTACCTTGTAGCCGGAAGAGTTCCTGCCAAAAGTTACCAGTGAAGACCAGGTCACGATCAGACATAATGGAAGTGGGCATGCCATGCAATTTGAAGATCTGATCCATGAAAGATTGAGCGACCAAAGTTGGTGTAAAATGGTGGGGTAGGGCGCAAAAATGAGCATACTTAGAAAGTCTATCCACAACCACCATGATGACTAACTTGTTTCCTGACTTTGGAAGACCCGTAATGAAATCCATAGAAACCTCTATCTAGATTGATGCCGGGATGGGCAATGGCTGTAATGTGCCTGGTGATTTGACTGTTTTTCCTTTGTGGTGTTGACAGACATCACATTTTGCTACAAAAGTAAGAATGTCCTTTTTCATTCCTATCCAAAAAAATGATCTTCGTGTGTGAGCATACGTCTTCTAAAAGCCTGAATGTCCTGCAGTGGGAGATGAGTGCAACTCCGCCAAAATCCGGCTTTTGAGGGTGGAGGTTGGTGATATTACGAATCTGCCCTTGTAGCAAAGAATCTCATCCTTCCACGAGTATCCTGCTGTGGAATTTGGATCCGCCTGCAATTGAGTAATGAGTTGGGAGAGCCAAGGATGTGAAAACCATTCCTTGCGAGCTTCTTCAATCCATTCTGGAATGGGAAGGGAAATTGCTAGCAGGGTACTTTCCTCCTCAAATTGGCGGGATAATGCATCTGCTACAATATTTTCGCACCCTTTCTTGTAGATTATCTCATAATCATATCCCAGAATTTTTGCGAGCCATTTATTTTGTTGTGGTGAGGATAGGCGTTGCTCCAAAAAATATTTAAGGCTTTGATGGTCTGTGCGGATTTGGAAACGTCGCCCCAATAAGTATGGTCACCAGGTATCTACTGCATGTAAGATGGCCATCATCTCCTTCTCATAGGTAGATTGTCCCAGATTCTTCCAACTTAGTTGTTGGCTCGTGAAGGCCAAGGGTCGACCTTCCTGCATTAAGACTGTCCCAATACCTATACCCGAAGCATCACATTCAATCACAAAAGATTTGGTGAAGTCGGGTGAACACATGGCAATTTTTAGAGCTGTAAAGGCCCATTGTGCTTCATCATTCCAGAGGAATGAATTTTTCTTGAGGCGTTGAGTGAGGGGCCTCGCAATGTGACCATAATTGCAGACAAATTTGCGATAGTAGCCTGTGAGACCCAAAAATCCTCTCAGGTTCTTCAAGGTCTTAGGTTGAGGCCAATCCTGCATTGCCTGGATCTTTTTGGGGTCCACCCTAACACCTTCACGCCCCACAATGTGGCCCAAATACTCAAATTCTTCCATGCTAAAAGAACACTTGGACATCTTCACAAATAATTTATGCTTGCGGATTAGTTACAAGAGTAGATCTACATGCTGAAGATGTGTGGCCCAAGTGCGACTGTAGATGAGGATGTCATCAAAGAAAACAAGGACAAATTTTCTGAGATATGGTTTGAGCAGGTGGTTCATGAGGCTCTGAAAAGTGGATGGGGCATTACAAAGATCGAATGGCATGAACAGGAACTCATAATGGCCTTCATGAGTTCGGAAAGCAGTCTTTGGAATGTCGACTTCTTTCATGCGAATTTGGTGGTAGCCTAAGCGAAGATCAAGCTTAGTAAAGAATTGAGCCCCATTTAGTTCATCCAACAAATCATCGAAAACTGGGATGGGAAATTTATCTTTGACTGTCAGCTTATTAAGGGCCCTGAAGTCTGGACACATACGCCATTCCCCATCTTTCTTGAGCACCATGACCACCAGTGATGAATAAGGACTAATGCTGGGACGAATGATGCTTGCTGTTATCACTGAAAATATTTCAAAGGAAAAGGGTAAGGTAAGGGAGAATTGGTCTTGGTTATTCTCATGCTCCTTTCATGCATAAGAAGCACTTGGAAAACTCATGGTCAACATACATCAGAGTTATTTGAAGGCTCAAGCAAGGCATGTAAGCTGAAAGGGATTACTTACAAGGTATAAACATCAAGCAAAGGCAAAACAAGGAAAGGAAAGACTTTTATGAACTCCAAAGTTTTATGTTATGAAAAGAGCAGTCAACTTCCAAGGGGATTACCAAGCAATGGAAAACTCATCTCTGAAAAGTAAAAGAGGTTTTCATTCTTAAGATACTAAAGTATAAAAACCTCTTCCACTTTCTTCAAATCCATTATGATTTGAGAGAAATGAATGATCAAACTTGCGCTACGAAACTGCTGTAGGTGCAAGTTTTCCACAGGCATATTTCTCTGTTTGACACCTGTTTTTCAAAGAAATATTCTGGGCGGTAGGGAAGGTGTTTCAAAAAACAAAGAGAGGTTTTTGTTAAGAATGGATTGTTTCACAAAAACCTCCTTCAGTTTCCTCAAATTCATTACGATCTGAGAGAAATTAATGACCAAAGTTGCGCTACGAAACTGCTGTAGGTGCAGTTTTTCATTTCCTGTTTTACACATCTTCTTCAAGGATCGATTCTGGGCAGCTGGAGTAATGTTTCAAAAAAAAAAAAGAGGTTTTTGTTCAGCATGGATTGTTTCACAAAAGCCTCCTTCAGTTTTTCCAAATACATTTTTTACGAGAAGTTATGAGCTCTGTCCCAAGACCTATTTTTCAGCCAGAACAGAGCAAGGGACAGTCTCCTAGTTTCTAGGAACACCAAAAGGATGAGTCATCAAGGGCCAGCTGGAAGGTTATGGGCTTCATCAAATTCGACTTCATGGAGTTTTGTGTGTCAAAAGGAGTGTTTAATTCTTAGATAAGGTTGTTGTAATCATGATAAGGAGATACACTCCTAGTTGTATTAGGTCTCTAGGACTGCTAGTTAGGTTTCATTTGCATTTAATAGTTAGTTTTGAGTGTCATTAGGTGTTAGGTCAGGTAGAATTCGAATTTTCCTCATCCTAGAAGAGGAATCTAAGTTGTGTAAAGAGCTCTATATATAGCAAAAGAGCTGATGTACAAAGGGTTGGAAATCTTTATGGAAAAACTTGTATTTGGCATATGTATGACTCATTTTCAATAATAGATGCTTGACTTTGCTTCTCAGGATTCATGAAGGGTTTTTCATGTTCAGAATATGTGATGTTGTCCTTTTTCTTAATTCTTACAGTGGTATGGATGTATAATCACTCAGAATTCACTGAATGTGCTCTGACTTCCTGTATACATGCATAAACTGTGTGTCCCATATGAATTTATGTTCTGAATATTTAAACGCTGAATGCCCTGACTTCCATGTAAGGTTGAGTTCATTGTTATATTGAGGTGTTGTTGACTCCATAAGCCCAATGGATAGTTTTGTTTAATGTGTTTCCACCATTCATATTTTTCATACTTGTTTCATAGAGTTAGCCATCTAATCTTTATCAAAATCATTAACCTTTGAGAGAGCCCTCTCAGGTTGAGGAGGCTAAGCCTCAGCCAAAAGTTGGTTTGAAATAGTTACTTGAAGTCTTCCTGGTCTGCAGCCTTCCAGGGCCTGATTTTGAGATAACACCTGCTTCCAAAAGTTCCTTGATTATTTTTTCTATTTCATTCTTTTGGGCGAACGGATATCTATACGGGAACACATTTGGTGGTTGGGCCCCTGGGACCAAAGTGATGTTATGATCATGTTACCCTCTTGAGGGTGGAAGCTCATGAGGCTTGTCAAAGACTGGCAGATGGTTATTTAAGATTTGTTGCATCTCAGGATGAATATGAAGAGAATTGGGTTCGAAGGCTTGGATGGCATTAAATTGAGCTATAACTCCATGGTGGCCCTTTCTTAACAATCTCTCCATCTGATGTGAGCTGATGATAGAGGAAGCTCCTGCCTGGAGTCCGTGGAGGGTATGTGTGTGGTTGTTCTGCTTAAATCTCATACATAACTCCTAGAAATCCATTGTGATTGGGCCAAGTGTGTGAAGCCATTCAGCACCGAGGACAATGTCGCACCCTCCCATGTGTATGGAAAACATGTGGGTCTTTAATTGATAATCCCCCATTTGAAGTTTGACATTTTCATAGCGGCCTTCACATTTCATTGTTCCCCCATCAACAATGTGGACCTGGAAGTTAGAAACTGCTTGGACAAAACAATGCACTGCTTCCACAACTCTTTGATGGATAAAATTATGTGTACTTCCACTATCAATCAAGACTACTACTAGGCGATGCTTAATAAAAGCTTTGATTTTGAGAGTTTGGGGCGAAGAAATCCCTACCAAAGCATGCAGCAAGATAACTGGTTCTTCAGGTACATTTTCCTGCTGGTTGTCCTCTTCTTCCTCCTCTGGTTCCTCAAGTGGTGGGGCTTCTTCCGATGAACTGTGATCAGTAGCATCAATTTGAAAGAATTTTGGCTCCTTACATTTATGCCTGGGGGAGTATTTCTCATCACAGTAGTAACATAGTCCTTGCTTTCTTCTTTCTGCCATTTCTGTCGGTGACACCTTTTGAACCTTGAGTATTTGGGTAGTGCTTTGAGCCTATGGGGGGCGACCCTTGGTGATGAAATTTGGGTGATTGGACTGGGCCGCTAATGCACGTTCTATTTCATGAGCTATCCTGCAAGCCTACAACTGTGAGCTAGGGTGGTGCAGTCGGACATGGGCTTGTATGGCTTCTTTAAGACCACTGACAAAACATTCCATATAGAACTCATCTTGTAGACCTCCAGTGTGGAAAGCTAAGGCTTCAAAGGCTGTAATATGTTCATTCACTATTCTTGTCTGTCGGAGCTTAGTGAGACGACCCAAAAAGGCATATTCATGGTCAAAGCGATCCATAAGAGCTTTTTTGAATGTTTCCCAAGTCAAGGGCCTTCCATAGCAACATTGATGCCATTGCCACCATTGCCATCTTTCATTGTCCAAGTACATGATACCCACACTAAGCTGAGTCGCATTATCCAGGATGTAATTCAAATTGAAATATTGCTCCATTTGTGCTATCCATGCTACCGGGTAAGAGCCATCAAATTTATACATGTCCAGCTTGGGTGGTCATGGATGGGATTGTTGGTGGTTGCCAGAGAGGTGAAGCGACTGGCTAGACTCACCCTCACTGTTTTCATTGCCAATATAGGCCTCCTTGCGTGCCTCCACCTTGCCCTTAGAGAGTGTTGTATTTAAGTTCTGCAGCAGCGTCACGACCTCGTTCAATGTTGATTCAAGTCTGTCGATCCTCTCATTCGCCATAGCTTGAGCTCTAGTTTCTACCATGCACCGATCCGATGTACTTGAAATTTTGGGACCGCCCAAATTTTTTTGGCACTAAAAATTGAATGGTACCACCTTTCTCAGCTCGTCGTCTTGATTCTGATGGGCTAAGTCACCAATAAGCACCCCAAGGCGTCTCAGACTTTTTTTTTTTTTACTCCTTGCTTAGGAATACTACAATAGACAAATCCCAGAAATGTCAATGCTGCCAAAAGTCCTATGAAAATCACGCCCAGGTATAGGAACCCACACAACTACTCAGATCTGGATGGCGGATCTGATGGATCTGAGAGATCCAAATGGCTGATTTGATAGATCTGAACGGCGGAACTGATTACTATTGCAGCTCTGATAGATCCGAATGGCTGTTCTGATAGATCTGAATGGCGAAACTGATTGCTGCTACTGCGACAAAAACCCCACTTGCGAGAGCTGATCTGGCAAAGATTATGCGTGATCCAGAGATAGAGAAGGGAACCATGGTCTCCAGGAGTGCAGGTGCTACAGATTGCAATATACATAAGGGTCTGACAGTAGTACTCGCCCCAATTTTTTAGGGCACTAACCAAGGAGGATCAACCGTACCCTTAGTTGTACAACCCGACTACCCTATCGTACGTGCGAGTAATCTCTCCGAGTGATGTTCTCAGTGTACTGTAGCAGAAATACAGCCAACGGTTTATCTATGGCAAGGTTTCAAGAGAGCTAGGGGGCGATATACCCAGAGGGTACTTGGAAGATAGTCCGTGCATGGTTCTGTCTAATGCACTACTACTCGAAGGGGTACCCATAGGGGTTACAAGGGAGTCCAACAAGCGTGACCACCTCTTGTATTTCCTGCGTGCATGCCTCCCCAAATCCGCAGGTTTATGCGCTCAACAACAGATCCCGTGGTTTAAAGACGTCGGAACACGTCTCTAGCCAAAAAAAAAGGTTTGCTAAAAATTGGAGATCCCACCGGCCCTGGAAAGCGCTCTGATTCCACTTGTTATGCTCTTAACCTGCAAGACAATACCAGAATACCAAATATAGGAAGAAATATACCCAGAACATAGAACAATGAGAAATAACAGCAAGTATTTTATTATTTAGAAAGCAATGTTCACTTGCCTCTTCAAGGGGGCAACCTCCAATTGAGCCGAGCTCAATACAAAATAAGACATGACACTCCTCGAGGGGAGTCTCTATCCTTTATATAAGATTCATACATGCAATACCATGGGGCAATACCATGGTTCTTATTAATACCATCTATCTAATACCATGGCCCATTTGCAAAAAACTATGGTCCCTTCATTAAATGCGGGTTAACCATTTACAATTATTAATATGGGCTTTATTGACTCTTTACTTAACTATAACTATGACTTGATCCTATTACATAAATAAGGGGGTTAGGGTGGGACCCTAACAAGCGAGCTGTCACAGGGTCCACGACAACGCGAGGGTAGTTGCACTGCCACACGGGTTGGCTAGAAAGTGACCGTTACAGTCACTATTCATGATGTGATCCTTGGTTTGAGACCAAATGGAGCAAGCGACAGGGATTTAAGGCGAATTTTATGGGCTAGATTTGTGAAAATATGCTGCCAAGTGGGCATTAATGGACCGAAAGAGGGGGGAACGGTTGAATTCGAATTCAAAAGGCGCTATAAATTACAAAGGGTTGTCCACCAAACAACACTTGGCAATTTGAGAAGTGAGTTGTTGCGCATCCAGACACTCATGAACTCATACTTGTTCGATCTTTTGAAGTCAAAGTCGTTGTTTGAGAACTTACCCGAGCCGTTGAGAGAATTGTGAAATAGCAGTATGGCAGAGCCTGAGGAAGCCATGGATACCGGAGTGATGATCGCTGAGGAGGCTGCGCAGGCCATGATGGAAGTAGAAGCCCCAGAAAGTGCTGGGATAGTCGCGTAAATCCCTAAATCGCCATGCACACCGAGACCCAATTAAGACAAGCAACCTATGGTACTGGTGCGCGTGTCCCCTAGAAATCCGTTAAGGACTAGGCTCACCATGGAAGAAAAGGGGACGACAATTAATTTGGAAGTCGATGAGGAAGAAGACTTTGAAGAAGTCCTAGTAGAGGAGGAAGATGATATAGAAATGGAGGTGGAAACATAGGGTGTGTAACTTCTGACCAGGCTTCCCACGTATGTTCCTCCACGGAAGGGGAAAGAAAGTGTGCCCAAGGACGTAGATGAGAGCAAGAGCTCTCTATAGAACCCGCTGCTCCTTGACGACATCAATTTTGAAGGAACGCACTTGGAGCGAGTGCCTATGCTAAAGTTTGAAGACTGGGATCTCGCGGACCATGAGAAGTTCCCACATCTAGCAACCGCGTAGCTAATGCACCAGAAGAAAAACACACCAAGGAGAGTTATAGAGTTGGAGTCGCGCCAATGGATGCGAGGTGTAGAAAATTCAGGCCTGTTAAACTTGCTCTGGGTGCCACATTACCATTGCAGCCCAGTGAGTATTTTCGTCATCAGGCAGCTTCTCTACCTGGTGCATGATGGGTGCTTGTGGCTGGAGAAGCCCATCCCCATCACAGATCACTTGATTCACAGAATTACCCGGCTTCCTTGCAAAGGGGAGGACCCAGCGAACATCTTAGAGGGTAAGAGTGATGATTTGGTCATCGCAGAGGCCAAGAATAAGAAGTTCAAGCTGGAGAAGAAGAAGAGAGGGTACGCGATTTCCAGCATCAACAACGCTACCATCAAAGTCACGATGCAGATATTGGACAGAAACGTTATACAGAAGTTCCATGCGGATGAGGTGCCCGCACCGGTGGTTGCGCTTGCCGCGCAATGTGCAGAAGGGGTGCAGTTTAACTGGGCAGACTACTTGTGCAAAGAGTTCCTGGAGAACTATCATGAGACGTAGGATTAGGGGAAGAATTTTCATTACGCGTGGTTGTTGTTGTCCATAGTGCTGGTGGCATGGGAATTTCCTGAGGACAACCAGTTCCCACCAATTACACAGGACCTTTCGAAGGCAGCGAAGTATGCTTCGCTGTGGGCAACTAGAGATGCGTAGAGAATACGAGACAACAAGATATTTTGGTTGTTCATGGATATGAACATCAGAATGGGGATTAATCGCAAGCCACGGTTATCACCCACTATCTACAACATTCTACAGAGATTCACGGAGTTCAAGGCAGACTTCCACCACGTGTACATCAAGGCACAAAAGGACCCCACAAAGACATGGAACGAGCTACCTTATCTAGCGACGGACGATGTCATATTCATCGTTCTTGAGTCGTGGCCGTAGGAGTGGCGCGCTCCAGACAGCTCTGCAGTGGAAGCAAAGAAGTCTGCCGCGTAGAGGAAAAAGGATGAGGCAAAAATGAAAATGGCGTAGTTGGCAGAGAGGCAAAGAAATGAAGCACCAGCAGCCAAGGCGTAGGAGGCGCGTGACACTGCAGAGGTGGCAGAAGAGCAACAGAAGGAAGTCAAGAAAGAGTGTGAGGGAGAAAAGACGCCTTTGCTCAAGCAAGAAATAGGTACAGAGAAAGGCAGCGCGGACCCGCAAATAGCATCCACACAGCTAAAACGACAGCACCCAATAGAGCAGGTAGGGCCACGGAAGAAGTCGAAGGCTTCAAAAACTTCTTTCGACCCAATCACCCTCACTAAGGGGGATTTGCATGACATTGGGGATATGGTGAGGGACGTCACCATGGAGGCCCTCCAGTAGTTTACAGAGGAACACCACATGGTGTTGGGGGCCCTCCAGGCGTAGATACAGGAGTTGCAGGTGCGCACTCCACAGGCTGGTACTGTGTCAACCAAATTTGCACTAAGCACGAACGCGACCAAGGAAATGCTGCGCGCCCAAATGACCAACTCTATAGTGTTGCTAGAGGAAGCACTGGTTACAAAAAAGGAGGCCGACAGGCCTATGGTCAGTGGGCTGAAGGGAGTTGGGATAAATATGTCTACTCTCCCTTGGCAGACACTCTATGTTTTGCAGGATGGAGTTACTGCAGAACTACAAGCCAAGGAGGGTCGCGCACTCCAGGTCATGAGCGAGCAACGCATCAACATTGAATAGTTGAGCCTGTAGCACGATGAGGTAGTGGAACAAAACCAAAAGCTAGTGCAAGTGGTTGAGGAATTCTGCCAGATGGTCTCGGAGTGGGCCATCCAAGCATAAGAACCAGTGGAGGCGCGCATATGGAAACTAGTAGCAGGGATGTGCAAGGCGAAGGAAGAAACAGCCAAGGTTCAGTTGGAGCTGAACCTTTAGCTAACCAAGCTACAATTGAAGTGCAACCTTCAACTCCACCAGTGGTGAAGGAACAATGCGCTAGCGTGATTACAACAGCAATAACGGAGGTCAACAGTGCACTGAAAGACTGCACAAAGCTGTTTGCGGAGTCCTTCGAGGTTCTCACTACTCTGCAGGAGGACCCGAACATAAAGTGCCTAGAAATAGAGGTTCATGAGCTAAAGAAGAAGTATGATGAAGTAAAATGGACCGCATAGATAGTTTCCCTTACATAGAGGCTCGTGCAGATGCAGTAAGTAAAAGTGCTCAAGGAATAGGTAGGCGTTGCGCGCCATAAGGAAACAATTTTGAAGGCGCGCTTAAAGCCATGGATTGATGAGGCGTATGTCATTACCGCCTCCATTGAAGCCAAGCTCGCACAAATGTAGGAAACACAAGAATAGGTTTAGGGAAGCAGTTTAGCTACAACGGTCTCTGAACAACGTGTCCAGGAAGTGCAGCAGGCAGCTGCTTAGTGCGTTGCCGATCTTGCAGCGATCCAAGAAGAGTTGGGAGGTCTTCGTGCAAAGATCTCCGCACCGACAGAGTGACTCGAGGGCGAGTCATGATGTTTTTGTTGGGGGCCTGTTGGGTGTGGGATCCCCCAAGGGAATTTTTGGGGCTTAGAGCCCAGATTTTGGTCACAAATTGTAACTTTGATGTAAATACTCCACATTTTGTGGGCACAAAGCGTGTAGCTTGTAAATGAGTCATAGGGTTGTCCACCCTTAATTTTGTAATGTAATGTCAGCTGTAGAGATCTACCCATGGTCCGCGGACCATGGGATTGTATAAATAGAGCGAGGCTCTAAGTAGTTAAGTAATGGAATCTTATGATGGAATAGAAACATAGCAAAATATTGAAAGTGTAAAGTCGAGTCTTTGGGTCATAGAGTAGGAGAAGGCTCTGCAGGTGAGTGCGCAGCATGGACCCCTACAGCTGAGTGCGCAGGGTGAGTTGAGTTTGTAACAGTTGGAGCATTAATAAAAAGAAATTTTTCATATCCATTCTGCATATTGCGTATTTATTTCCTGTTTTATGCATATGTTACATTGAATATATTGGGTATGAATTGCATTTCTATTGTTTATATGATGCGCGAACATTTATGACTGTGTTGATTAAGTGAATGAGAGATAGAATATCTATTTACGTCAAAGTTAAATAACATCTGTAAGAAGATAAGTAAGATACATGGTATAGTTTGGGGAAATATCACAGGTCATTGCCATAGCAGCGTGAAAGCATCTCAGCCCTTGGTTAGGGCTACGCAAAAGGTGATTATAACAGATCGTGAAGGTCTCGCAGGTCCGAACAGTGTGCGAAGGTAGGCACAGTTGGACTAAATCAACACCTCAGACATCTCAAGGGTGTGGAAACTTGGTTCCAGCATCCCCCCATACTGCTTCAGGTGAGACTTCAATGCGCACTCCACGGGTTGATGCCGAAAGGACCAGTAGTGTAGGGATTTTTTTGGCTAATTAACTTCGAACCTAGGTCAGGCCCCATCAAGCCAACAACGAGCATCCCACAAGGTGATGAACTTGTTGGAAATAATACTGAGAGGGGGGGTGATTCAATATTATCAAATCAATTTCTTTTTTATTTCCATACTCAGATTCATATACGCTACTTTAGTGAAGGGAACCTGCGTGTACACGCAACTGTGTCTAATGCAACTAGCGTATATCTAGTAAACTTATGATTCAATTAATCCATTAAATGTTAATCTTTAGTTAGTGCATCAGAACTTTTATTAACCATATGAACAGTAAACAGGTGCAGTGAAACAAAACAGATCATCACACACAAGAAGCACACATGAACACCATGATGTAAGGTGGAAACCCAATGTGGGTGAAAACCACCTGCTACAAGTCATCTCTATCTTCTTTTAATAAGAAACTTCTTTTTACAATATTTCTATACTGGTGCAGTCTTATACCAGTGCACAGGCTTCTACCTGCAGAAGGCTACAACCTTCTCTCGTTCTCCAGCTTCTCCTGGAAGGGAGTTGCAACCCCCTTAGCTCTTGTACTAGCCGATCCTTTTACTAGTATGTAGGTTCCAGCCTATTGAATGCTTCAACCTTCACTCATTTTCCAGCTACTACTGGAAGGGAGATACCACCCCCTTTGCTCTTGTACTAGCTGATGTACTAGTACATAGGTGTCGACCTACAAAAGGCTACAACCTTGTCTTTCTTCCTCCAGGTACCATGTTTCATAAATTTTCAGATTGGATACTCTTGAAGCACAAAACCATAATCTGAAGGCCACGTTTCATCCAATTTTCATACTGGACCCATCAATATCATTGAAGCACACAATCAATCAACACTATCATCATCAATCTCTGAATCACTGAAACCCTGTCAACAAACTTGCAGTCACCAGAACACAGAGCAGAACCCAGAACTCTACAACAATGTTTAGATCTAACTGTATCATCAAAAATCATGCATCAGAGTATATACGCTACTTGGAAGAGCCGAACCAGCGTGTATACGCAACTTCACCAAAGTGAACCAACGTATATGTCAAAAATTACTTACTTATAACTTTGCTGCACTTCCTGAATTCAGAAATACCCAGATCATTACATATACAAGGATAATACGTGTGTTAGCAACTAGATCTTAATCCATCAAATCACATAAAGATAGGTCATTATGATCCTGATCCATTGTTGGATCTCATCCATCAACACTGAAACTAAACACAATCAACCAATCTGAATATGCAGAATACTAACACCAGTAAACAGTCATCAGAACTCATCAACAACCAGAACCACCTGCAACTTCAAACATCATAGCTCATATGGTATACGCTACTTAGATGTATCTAACCTGGGTATGTACGCGCTTTTATCATAGTAAACCAGCGTATATATCTGTAAATATTCATTCATGATTTTTAGCTATTCAAAACTTGAGCTATACCCAAATCATAATACTTATAGAACATTACATGCATCAGTATACAGATCTAGAATAAGCGTGATCAAACCGTATAGAGATGATTCATTCCAAGCCATTGGATCCCGATCTATCCTTAGATCTTGTTCTCCATCAACCGCTGAGATTCCTCCTTAGCTCAGATCAAGCAAAGCATCATGAACCCATAACATGCTTACTGGATCTCATAATTCATCAGATATTCAAGACTTTTTCAGTGCCTTTGCCTAATGATATTCTCCTCCTTTTATAGTCTTAGGCCTGACTCAATACCATGGTCCAAAACCACTTAGAACCAATACCTTGGACCAAATACCTGGGATCAATACGTCAGACAAGATACCTTGGACCAATACCGTGGATCACGATACCATGGTCCAAATACCACGGACCAAAACCCAATGTACGCGCCTTACCTTGCATGAAAGTGCATGTATATATATACACACCTTTTGGTTGGCTAACTTGCGTGTATATGCGTCTTTATCAAGGGGCACCTGAGTATATACCTTTTTCTTCATTTTGTGATCTATCATCTTAGAAAGTTGCCATCAAGGACAACACCTGTATCATAATGCCAACAATCTCTTTGGACTTGATGGGAAAGCTAACTTGCCATACTAAGAACTGTCATTTTAATGAGTTGCCATTGTACATTACATCTGAACTTGATTCCTTTGAGCTGCCCTGCATCTCATGTATTATGTCGCATCTGATATCTCTTCTGTAGATTCTGTTAGGATATTCCGACACATAGGAAATACTTAAGTTCAACTTGGTCTAGTATAGAGTGAGGTATAGAGTTAGGTAAAGTGTGTTTCTTTACCGTTGTACATTTTGTAACTTACAATCCGACGGTCACGATATGTAGTGATCCGACGGTTCATTCTCTCCTCGGTATTACCGACACTTGATCCGTGGCTTGACACCCGATTGGTCCATGAGTTCTATTTAAAGCGCATGGAGGGTCATTGTTCGGGTAATCCGTGCATGAGAGAAGCTTATGTAAATTTTCATTCTTTGATTAATAAATTGCCTGTAGTACCCACGTTGGGACAGGCCGTGGACTGTTTCCCTCTTTGAGGGTTTTAACCACGTCAAAAATACTGGTGTATTGATCTGTGATCTGGTTGTGAGCGGTGTCCTTTTGGTATTCTTTCTGAGGAACTTACCCTGTAAATTCCTACATGGTATCAGAGCTATTTGAGGGCCGCGTCCGTTGGTGATCCAAATCTGAAGCCGGTAGAACTGCATGCGGCTGTCGTTTCCTAGATCTGTTGTTTCTGACTGCTTTCGGGCCGAGAGGACTGCTCTGTTGCGTTCGGAGCATCTGTTCCAGTGAGGAAACCCTTTCGTTTCATGCGAAAAGGTTTCCGGTAGCCCTAGCTGCGTCATTTTTCAGATCGGGAGGTATACAGTGTTTTTTGCAGTTTACTGTTATTTTCTCTCTACTTATTTCGATTTCGGTTTATTTAGCCTTTTTTTTTAACCGGATCTATACCTTTAATTTCTGCGTATGCTCTTTGCTCTGCGACTCTGTGCGATCTGGGTAAATCAGAAACAGAAAGGAAGGATTTTTCTCATGCGTATGCTCTTTTCCCTGCACCTTAGTGTGATCTCGGAAAATCAGAAACATTGAGAAAAATATTTAGTTTTTCGGCTAAAGCTAACTTTGAGATTTTTTTTAAAAAATTTCTAGTTTTTTGGCTAAAGCTAACTTCGAGCCACAAGGTTCATTTTTCTTTGCATATTCGTGTTGGGTTTTGTGTTTTGTGTTTTGTAGGGAAAAAGAGCTTTCTCAAGGCAAGCACGCAAACCAAGCCCCCCCCCCCCCCTCTCTCTCTCTCTCTCTCAAATTTCTTGTATAGATCAATTGGTTCAAAGCTATTTTAAGAGAGTAGAGGTCTTGGGTTCAAGTCTCCATTTTGTGGGGGCAGATTTTTTCATTCCCGCACATTCCCGCACTTTGCCGGCAACGTCAACAATTTTTTTCTTCAAAAAGCCATAACTTCTTCATCCGGAAGCCTTTTTCAGAGCCGTTTTTTTTAAAACCGCCTATTTTTTCGAGATCTATCCATTGGAACACTTACTTTCAGCATCTTCAGCTTCAGTTTTTTTAAAAAAAATGGAAAGTCCATGGCAAGTCATTCTTGACAGCACTAACTACTTCCAATGGGTAGCCTACATGGAAGATTTACTTAGAAGTAAAGGTCTCTTCAGAATAGCCACAGACCAAGAGAAGAAACCAAAAGATGAAGACAAGGCTGCAAAATGGGAAAATAGACAAGATCAAGCACGTGGTTTGATAGGGATGTCTATTTCTCCTGATCTTAGATTCCACATTGCAGAACTTGAGACTCCTCATGAAGCATTAGAAAAACTCGCTAAAGTTTTTGGGATTAAAAATGAAATTAGAGCCCATCAACTTGAAAATGAGTTGCTTACTTTGGATCCTAATAATTTTTCTTGCATTGAAGATTTCTTGTCCAAATTCAAGACCCTTAGATATCTCTTGGAAGGTGTTAAAGTTAAGAAAGAAGATGGTAACCTTATTTATTCCATCCTTACTAAGTTGGGACCAGCCTACTCTGTATTTGTTTCCACTTTCCATTCTACAAGGGAAGCTTTCATTTGTCAAAGAAAAGACTACAAGGCGCCTTCCTTTGACTCCTTTTGTGATTCCTTAATAAGAGAACAAGAAAAACTCTTACACCTTGGTCTTCTTAATCTTGGAAACTCTTCCACGAAAGCGTTAGCCGCCCAGCAGCAACCAAATTCAAAGAATCCTAAGAAGTCATATCCTCAAAAGAATGGTCCTAAACCAACTCAGCCTCAAAATGAAAGATCATTTCAGCAAAATGATAAGACCAATAAAAACAAATGGAAGAAGACTGATAGACATTGTAACTTTTGTAATCGAGATGGCCACTTAGAATCTAAATGCTTTAAGAAGATGGAAGCCTTGGAAGCTGCAATGAAGAAACATAACATCCATGTGGAGCCTACTTCAACTTCAACTTCCAGAATGGCACTTTCTGCATGTCGTTGTCAATCATCTCAGTCTGGTTATGCATTAAATGTATCTTCTTCTTCTTCTCATTCTCATGAGTGGCTCATTGATTCTGGAGCCTCTTATCACATGGCCAAAAACCAAGCCATGTTTTCTTCTTTAAATGATTGTAACACCAAAAATATATATGTTGGTGATGATAGATCTCTTAATGTTGTAGGGACTGGAACTATTCATCTAGACAATGGTCAGTTTAATGATGTATTATGTGTTCCAACCTTATCCTGCAACCTTCTATCTGTCTATCAGATAACTCATTCAGGTGAAGGTAAAATTGTTGAATTTTCACCTCATGATGTTGTAATCAAGGATCTAAAAGATCCTAAACAGATTCTAGCTACTGGTCTTGCTGATGATTCCACAAGGTTGTATAAGTTTCACAACTTTGGGTCATCAAATCTTCCCTCAGTATTTTTTGCTCATAATGATGAAGTGAGCAAAATTTGGCATGAGCGATTTGGTCACTTAAACTATCGCTCCCTTCAGCATCTATGTAAAGAAAATATGGTGACAGGTCTTCCTATGGTATCTTGCAGAGATGGTGTTTGTTCCGGATGTGTACTCAGGAAACATCATCGGGACAGTTTTGACAAACGTGCCTCTTGGCACGCCTCAGCCCCTTTACAGCTTGTGCACAGTGATTTATGTGGTCCTCTTCCTGTTGCTTCATTCTCTGGCTGCAAGTACTTCTTAACTTTCATTGATGATTTCTCCCGACGCACTTGGGTATACTTCTTAAAACTCAAGAGCGAAGTATTTAACACATTTTTGGCCTTCAAAGCCTTTGTTGAAAAACAATCTGGACATCAAATTCTTAAGCTAAGAACTGATAATGGTGGAGAATATGTTAAAAACACATTCATCAACTTTTGCACCGAAAATGGAATTCAAATGCAACATACTGTTCCATACACTCCACAACAAAATGGTGTAGCTGAAAGGAAAAATCGCACCTTAAAGGAAATGGCTAATTGTATGCTGCAATCTAAAGGACTCAGTCTTAGTTTTTGGGCCGAAGCAATTAATTGTGCAAATTATATAATCAATCGCACTCCTACTAAGGTTCTAGAGAATATCACTCCAGAAGAAGCTTAGAGTTCCATTAAACCAGATGTAAGTCACTTTCATGTGTTTGGAAGTGAAGCATGGGCCCATATTCCAGATGAAAAGCATAAAGCTTTAGAACCTAAGAGTGAGAAATGTACTTTTGTTGGATATTCTGAAGATGTAAAAGGTTATAGACTTATTCCATTTAAGTCCAAAAATGTTATCATTATAAGAGATGTAAAATTTGATGAAAATAAATCGGCCTGCGAGCCTAGTCCGGCGGATGTGCCACCTCTTCCTATCTCTTCTACTTTTGAAAACATTTCTTCTTCAGATGATGAAAGCGAGGATGATAATCCTCCCCCACCTTCTCAAGATTCTCAACTTCCTAGATGGGTCCGTGCTACTCGGGATGCAACAGGTGATCTTGCCGGTGATCCTAAAGATCAGCGACGTACACGTTATCAGTTTGAAAGAGCCTCTTCTTTACTGGCTCAAGCTCCAGTAAATCATGATCCTGACACTTTTGCTGAAGCTTCAGGCCATCCACATTGGGAAGCAGCTATGAATGAAGAATATCATTCATTGATGACAAATGATACATGGGATCTTGTTCCTCTACCAAAGGGACGCAAACTTGTTAGATGTAAATGAGTTTACAGAACCAAGTATGGACCAGATGGGAAAGTTGATAAACATAAAGCTCGTCTCGTTGCTAAGGGCTTTTCACAGGTTGAAGGCATTGACTACACTGAAACCTTCTCCCCTGTTGCCAAAATGAACTCTATCCGCCTTGTTCTTTCCCTTGCTGCCTCTTTAAAATGGGAAGTCCATCAGATGGATGTTAAATCTTCCTTCTTGCATGGGGACTTGCAGGAAGAAATCTATATGGAACAACCCATTGGCTTCATACAAACAGACTCCAGCCTTGTTTATCAACTTAAGAAATCCCTTTATGGCCTCAAGCAAGCTCCTCGGGCTTGGTATGCCAAAATGGATAGCTTTCTTTTAGAATCTGGCTTTTCTAGGTGTCATTCTGACAATACTGTCTACACCAAGAAAGTGGGCAACTCTCTTATCATCCTTGTTCTTTATGTTGATGATCTTATTCTTACTGGTAGTGATCCCAACCTTATAAACCATGTGAATTCCAGCCTTAAAAAGAAATTTGAAATGACAGACTTAGGACACTTACACTATTTTCTCAGTCTTCAAGTCTTGCAATCCAAGGAGGGTATTTTCCTTTCCCAGTCCAAGTATGCTTGTGATATTCTTCGTCATTTTCACATGGAAGACTATAAGCCAGCCCCTTCTCCCTTTCAGTCTGGAGTCAAACTTTCAGTCTCTTGTACTTCTCCTGAAGTTGATGCTACCTTATACCGTCAACTTGTAGGAAAACTCTTGTATTTAACCCATACTCGTCCTGATCTTTCCTTTGCTGTTGGCCTTGTTGCTTGTTTTATGCAAAACCCCCGTGAAAGTCATTGGAAAGCAGCTAAAAGAATACTTCGTTATGTTCGAGGTACTGTACAGTTTGGGATTCATTACAGTGCCAAAGCCACTCCTCTGTTAGTTGGTTTCACTGATTCTGATTGGGCTGGTGACCCTGATGATCGGAAGTCTACTGCCGGTTATGTCTTCACTCTTGGTTCAGGACCTATTACATGGGCTTGTAAGAAACAAGCTGCCATTTCTCTTTCGTCAGCAGAAGCAGAGTATCGTGGTGTCATGGAAGCTAGTAAGGAAGCCTTGTGGCTTCGTCAGATCCTATCAGAGTTTGGCTTTGAGCAGCAGCATCCAACCACACTTTGGTGTGATAATCAAAGTGCCATTCAGCTATGCAAAGATCCAGTCCAGCATCAGCGCAGCAAACACATTGAACTACACATGCACTTCATCAGAAAGCTCATTCGTGACCATGTTCTTGAAGTGCAATATTGTTCAACAGATGATCAGGTTGCAAACATCTGCACAAAGGCTCTCACAGAGGCGAAGTTCACTAAACTTCGATATATGCTTGGAGTTTAGGAAGTTGTCACTAAGGGGGGATAGGCTCTAGTGCCTCCTTCCTTCTCCTATTGTGTCATATTTGTAAATCCTTCAATCCTATCCCAAGTTGTTCTTAAGGGGGGATGTTAGGATATTCCGACACATAGGAAATAGTTAAGTTCAACTTGGTCTAGTATAGAGTGAGGTATAGAGTTAGGTAAAGTGTGTTTCTTTACCGTTGTACATTTTGTAACTTACAATCCGACGGTCACGATATGTAGTGATCCGACGGTTCATTCTCTCCTCGGTATTACCGACACTTGATCTGTGGCTTGACACCCGATTGGTCCATGAGTTCTATTTAAAGCGCATGGAGGGTCATTGTTCGGGTAATCCGTGCATGAGAGAAGCTTATGTAAATTTTCATTCTTTGATTAATAAATTGCCTGTAGTACCCACGTTGGGACAGGCCATGGACTGTTTCCCTCTTTGAGGGTTTTAACCACGTCAAAAATACTGGTGTATTGATCTGTGATCTGGTTGTGAGCGGTGTCCTTTTGGTATTCTTTCTGAGGAACTTACCCTGTAAATTCCTACAGATTCATCTAGTTATATATAAGTGAGTTGTTCTACTACAAGTGGGTTTCCATCAAGTACAACACATGCATCATAATGCCAACAGAACTTGGCCTGATGTGCCATTTCTTCAACAACTCATGAATCTACCTTTTAATTTTAACATTCTCTAGAAAAGAGCATAGGTAGATCAATCCATTGGGTAGCAGCACGCCCGGGGTCATATTGAGGGAGTGCTTGACCATACAGTGTAGGGGTACCCATGTGGGTTAGGTGAAGATGTCCCTATACTCTTGCAAGACCTTTTTCAGATGTTATTATCACATGGAGAAGCATTGTCTAGAGGGTGTGGATGTAGCCAAAGTCTTCTTCTTTCCCTTCGGGCGAATCATAAATTTCTCGGTCTGGGAAATGATCTTACTGCATTTCTTCGCAGAGATCAAAGAGATGGTGATAGGCGATGCTACCTCCGATATCCTATATAACTTATTTCCCAAATAAATAATGACAATGTGAGGCCTAGACCCATACACAACATGACGATTCCACAAGTATGGTTGGCCTAATAATACATCACAAACTTCAAGAGGAGAAACATCGCACAATACCTCATTTCTGAAGGGCTTGATGTTCTAGGGAAGGCGACACTATTGGTTAACCCAGAGATCTCACTCTTGGTGAAGCCACCGAATGGTGTATGGATATGGATGTGGTGTGGTTGGTAGGGGCCAATCGCTTCACGACCTCTGCTGAAATGGGGTTCTTTTGGCTTTTGCTGTCAAGAATGAACTGCATCAGAGAGCCCTTCACCCACATCTGTGACTGGAAGATCCACTCCTCCTCCTCTAGATATTCAGGCTCAATCTTTTAGATCTTGGCAGTGGCAACAGTGGAAGTACATTCTGCATCAATTATTCACTTCCCTTTATCATTCCCCTTGTCGATTTCTGACTCAAATTTGGAACATGTATACAATTCGGAAGCCTTCAAATCATCCACCAATGACTGCTTAGATCGACACTCACTTGTGTTGCAAGTGGGGATCTTATGGAACTCACAACATTTCCCTATGTCCTTCTTTGTCTTCGTGGTGTTGTTCTTCACTTACAGATTCAGAAGGTTGTCCTAGGTCACCCTGAATTGGATTTTTCCTTTGTTCAGCAATTTGGGGGCACCTTTCCCTTGCCTTGGATTCATAAATCTAAAGTCTTGCTTCTTCTATTTAAATTTTTGCTCGATCTTGAAAGCGTATTGATAAGCGATGCTAAGCGATGAGATGTCCAGGAACACCATATCATCCTAGATGTACCTGTGTAGACATTAGTGGTACTTCAGTACCAAAAGCCGCTTAGAAACTTGATACCCAACTTCCTGTGAAAGGGCATGAAAAACATTTGTGAACTCTGACACATTTTGATACCTTCCCTGCCGCAACGTGGTCCACTTTATGTATTTATCTTCATAGCTCCTGAAAAAATAATATTATTCCTTGATGACATCTCGAAAGAATTTCCAAGTGGGTGCGACTGAAAAAAGTGAGGATTCCCTCTTGTCTTTTTGTTCATAGTAGGTTTCCCACTAGTCCTTGACATGGTGGGCGACTTTGAGGAGTGCAAAAGTAATATTTTCTCGATTGGAAAAGTCATGAACCGAAAAATATCCTTCCAATAGATTTAACCATATATCTACGACGTCTGCATTTATCTAGCCTTCAAATATGGGAATTTCAAAGTTAACTTGTACCTTAAAAGGAGTGGCGCCTCCAAAATGTTTCTGGATGAAGATGTGTCATTTGTGGGTAGTCGTTGAAGGATTTGAGCAAAGTTATCCATCATCACGTTCCTTTGTCACTCGAGAGCTTCCTCGAGCAATATTTTGAAAGGATGTCCTGCTCCCTCGTCTTTCTTTTCTTCCACCATGGGAGGTCGTTGAGGTTTGTGATGCTGGTGTTGCAAAGGTTAAACGAGTTTGAGCGCTAACTCCTTATACCCTTACCTTGTTGGGGACATGCAAAGAAAAACAGAGAAAAAGTAGACCACTCTGATACCATTTATCCAGACTTATGCAGGAATGCAAAAAAATATAGATATAAAGATCAACACAAAGATGAAGCAGAAATAAAAAATTCATTTCATTAATATCAAAGAATTGAAATATGCTTACATACAAAATGGATATAAACTAGCTCGAACAATGGTAGCTTATCTCTGAGAAGAGATGTGGCCGCTACATGCCTCTGAACTATTTTACAATGAGGCTTAGTAGCTTTTTTATTATTGAGAAACAATGAGAAACCCTAAACATCCAAAATCTTAACCCTAGGAGATGAAGGACCAAAAGCTTGTGGGCCCCATTTGGGTAAGTTGGAATGTCAACTTCCGAAGGTCGTAACTTTGGCATACGATCTTTGTTTGTCTATCATAATACATCGTTTCAAAGAGCTCAAAGATGAGGTCGAAAACAAACCAAAGAAACTAGTTTGGCACTTTTCCATTCTCTCTATTTTCTGTAAAAATGTATTTTAGTTCCTCAAAACGGCTTTGGAAGTTTAGGACCCGAAAAACTGCAAAAAATAGTATTTTGTACTACAATTAAGGAAACTGAAAAGGAACAATGGTGGGGGTCCAAGTGGAATATGTAGGTGGCCACTAATATCCACCTCGATTAGTCCTCCAACCTTAGGAAGCAATGGTCCCCATTATGTTGAGTGCCTCCATGAGATGGGGAAACTTCTACTGAACTTGGTCCCTGGTGAGCCACTTGCTTGGTGCAAAAGTTGGCCAACTTTGACAACCTGATATAATTAAATCCTCTTTTGGCAAGTGTTCTTAATCTGCGTGTCCATGATCTGATTAGTTGGGGCATGTTCCATGAAGCCTAGGTTTAGCTCTGTTGGTGTGAGTTGTTTTGCAATATCTGATGTCTCTAGTAATTATGGAAAGTATGGATGAAGGCGGTCCACGTTGAATACTAGGTGGAGGTGAAGGAATGGGGGAATGTTGAGCTCAAAAGCATTATCTTCCACAGCCTTAGTGATGGTGTAAGGCCCATATCGAAGTGGGTGAAGCTTGCGGTGGGACCTAATGAGACACTCCTTCTGCAAATGTAACCAAACTTTGTTGCCCACCTGGAACTTGTGTGGAACCCGATGTTGATCATGTCATTGTTTGTACTTAGTATTTGCTTTGTCCCATATGTCATGGACTTGTTGTTGAATGTGCTAAATGCGTTCAACGAAGCTAGTAGCCCTTTCAGCGTTAGACTGGAAATGAGTTGAATCTGACTGAGTAGTTGTAAGTGGTATGGAAGCATCAATGGGACATAGTGGTTAGAATCCCAACCCCACCTGAAATGGGTTGTATCTAGTTGAGATATGGAGAGCTCTGTTGTAGTTGTGTTGGACATAGGGGAGGCTTTCATTACTTGTGTGTGGATGCTTAGAGTTGCACATGCATATAATGTGCATGATCATCCTATTGACAACCTTGTTTGGAAGTTCGTGGACTTAGTGAGATTGGTATCCAACATTAACTAGACAAAATGTACTCATGAACCTGATCTCCCAATATGAGATAATCTGTGGGATCCCAAAGTGTACCCACACTCCTTCAAAGAAGAGCTTAGTAGTGGCTTCTAATGTAATACTCTTCTTGAAGGGTGCTAGAATGGCTCTTGGGTGCAGATTTTGTGCATACTTTAGATAACTCTTTCCCCCATTTTTGACCATTTTACCTTTGAACCTGTGAGATTTACATCCTAAGTATCACTTTCCTAGTTATAAGAAGCAACACTTGTTGTGACATTATTTTTCCATTTTTGTTAAATATGAATGAAGTGATATATTCTTTTATGGCTAACAAGGGTAATTGTGGAAGAAGTTCTCTGGCTCTTTTTATTTCAGGTTTTTACCATGAATTCAAGGCCAAAGTGTGGAAATTTGTGGTATTAATTCACAAATATGCTTTGAGGATTTGTTGTTACAGACCATTGATATTACACCTCAAGTTGTTGTTACACCTCAATTTGTTGTTAGAGACCATTTTTGTTACACCTCAAGTTGCCTTTACACCACGAGATGTTGTTACATCACAACTGTCAAAGACTGTGGGTACTATTCCATGAGACAACTATCGTGAAGCATGAATTGTCTATGAGTGGTTAAGGAATCTAGGTGGTTATGATTTTATAAAATGATGTAACTTGAATAGGCCTTGTATTTAGAAACCAGTTGTAACAATTTATATTTTCTTTTAATATTGATCAACATGAGAATCGTGAGATTCTCATGACTGATCTGTTCCCTATTTTTGGCATGTAAACTTTATAAAAGAATTCAGTTCCATGAAAGGGAACAAGAAGACAACACGACATAGTATCGTCATTTTGATTTTGTAATGCACAAATATTTTAATACAAGAACATCGTTGGTGATGCTTTTAAAAATTCTACATTGAATCCTTAACTAGTTCACATTTCATCCCTGCACCCTACTAGGGACGAAGGGCCCTCCTCTTTAGCAGGGATTCAAGTATTAGTTGTAGCAGTAGATTAATTATTTCTTTCTCGTAAGTGTGAAGTTATTGTTGTCGTTGTATAATTAACAGAGCAAATTTATTTCTGTTTTTTAGATTTATTATATGTTGTTACACAGGATTGATTTAAGTTGTAATATTTGATTAACTGGTTCAATCATTGATATAGTGTGTGGCATTCCCTTTTCTTGGTAAAACATGAAGTGTGATTTCATTCCTGTAGAATGATTTTGATTTCTGCATGAGTGTTTAATTTTTTCAATTGGTTCAATGGAATTTCTTTCTATTCTTTATTTCTATCCTTGGTTGTTATGTATCGGCACAGATAGTGCAGACATCTTTGAAATAAACATACCTAACCTAGTTGACAATTAAATGGTTGTGGTTGAATCAATTAAATAGTGTTTAACCAACACAACATTTTGGTGTTGTTGTCAGGGAAGGCAGTTGACGATACAGTCAGCCAAGTGTGTTTCGTTAATATAGTGTTTCTAGTGCACAAGTGTTGGGCGGTAAGACGAGAGGTAAGAACCTACGCATCACTCTAACATACCTGGGCGGACTCACCACTATGATCATTAGGCCACTTAGGGTGTGTGAAATATTTGGATTTTCTTTAGAAGTGTTTTAAGCTTTATAGGCGCTAGGCAGTAAGATGAGAGGTAAGAACCTGCACATCGTTATAATATATCTGAGTGGGCTCACCACTATAGAATCTGAGACACTTAGGGTGTGAAATAAATACACATGGGGTCCATGTGTAAGGCATAGGAGTAGCAGATATACCAAAACACAAACACTCTAATAAATCACAAGAAAAACGGGTCATAAGAGGAACAAGAAGAGCGTAGATTTGGGGAGAAAAACATTTATTCAAGAACTAATATCAAAATCAGAGAAATAACAATCAAACTCACAGAGGGATATAAGGAAAACAAGGACACAAAAAGCTGTTACCCCCATAGCAAGGCCAGGAGCATATGGTTCCTCTGTCTCCGAACCTCATCATCCTCAAACTATTGTACCCACTCCCAAAACTGTAGGCTCAATTCAAGAACAACAATGGGGAACTAGTGGTCGTGACTTTAGGTTTGAGGGCTAAGGGGAAATGAGTGGGGAACACCAAGGGTGTGGATCAGAAAAGAATTAATTTACTTATCAATATCCAGATTCAAGAAACGCAGTGAAACAACCAGCCCCGTAGCAACCTGAGCTATCATCTCACAAATCTTCACCCACGAGACAGTCACCTAGACGGTCTCAAGGAGACTTATCACATTAAGAGTCGGGACAGTCAACAATGGGGGACAACAATAACAATAACAAAAACAAAAAATATGCCACCATTACTACTTTTGAGTTCCCAATAAGTGCTATAAGGGGTGAAGCTCCCATGAAAAACATTCCTTTGTCAGCTCTTCCATCTTTTCAAGGAATCACTGTAGAAGACACTGACACCTTCTTATTTGAATTTGATGTCTTGTGCATGAGCTATGATTATACTTCGGATGCTCAAAAGCTGAAATTGTTCCCTACTACTCTGAAAGGAGTGACACTGAGATGGTTTATGGGACTAGGCTCTGCTAATATTCGAACATGGGGCGACATGAAAGAGACATTCCTATCTAAGCATCAAGACTATTGTTAGACCAGGGAATTGAGGAAAGAAATATTAAGGATGACACAAAAGGAGTAAGAAATCTTGGAGGATTATGTGGAATGATACCATTATAACTTGCAGAGATCTAAACATAGTGATTTAGATCCAGAAATCTTGAAGACCATATTCATAAGGGGGATGAGAGATGACTGCCTTGATACCATGAATCTACTAAGAAAAGGAGACATATCTCAGGAATCATTTGATGAGATAATAAAGCTCTGCTTAAGATGCTTGAGAGGGTTTTCGAGAGGGAGAATCATGGTACAGCATGCCTCTATCAGAATACAAAAATCTACAAATGGAGGTGTGACCAGGGTTGAGATCAGAAATTTGTTCAAGAACCTTAAAACTAATCTCCTCAGTGCCTTTTCTACTCAAATAACGATGACACAAGTAAAGAAAGAACATGATGAAGCTAACACAGATTTAGTTGTGTTCTACCCGAAATGCAAGGAGAAGTATTCCCTGAAGGAATGCAGAGTAAACAACATCATCTTGTGCAACATTTCTGATCTAGAGAATTATATAGGCCATTTCTTAGAGCTTCCCAGACTGAAAGCAGTTCTCAAAGAATCAAGAAAGGAAGTTCAACCTTCCTATTTCATTAGATCTAGGAAACCATGGCAACCACGACCCCTGGTTATGTCTCAAGGCTTCTCTTCTTTTAATCCATGGAATAATACATATAATGCTCAGCAATTCCCATGGCAGTATTCTACTCCTTCTCCAACACAGTTTCCTTCACCTTGGAACTAGTGGTCTCCCTCTCCACCTTTCCAATACCCTCCATCTCAGCCATATCCTTGGACTCAGAATTGGAGAGGAAATTCCCTAGGTCCAACCCCTCTTGCAATACCAATGCAACAGTAATTACAGCTACCACCTCTTCAAACACCTGCTGCTACACCTCCTATACGACCCCAATTACCTGTGCAACCTAATCCTAACCCAAATAATAAGGTAGCCCAAAACATTGAGGCCCCGACTACCTTTCAAACTTATTATATCACTCATGTCGGATGTAATGAAATTCAACTGTGATCAAGGAAAGTGATTAACCCAAAACACTCTCCTATTATCACTGAAGAAGAGTGTGAGTCACTCAAAGAAGATACCACAAATCTTGAAGCTACTGTCACACCTGTAACAACTAACTCCAAAAGGACTGTTGCACCTATAACAACAAATTCAAGTAAAGGTGATGCACCTGTAACAACTAAATCGACTATTATAACTAAGGATCCTCTGTATCCCCAAATATTAGTCAAAGTTGGGATGAATTCACAACCATAATCTAATTTCCATAGGGAGTTGAAAAATGTACACATACGGATTCCTCTACTGCAGGCTATTAAAGATGTACCTATTTATGCAAAAACAGTCAGAGACCTGTGCGTTAAAAAACCTGGGAGGAAGCCTAAGGACCCCGCTACTATTCATGTGATGGGAAAGTTGTCCGAATTGATGACTAATCAGCCTCACTTAACCAAATATAACGATCTAGGAAACTCCATAGTCATTGTTTGCATCGATGATAAGCCCATTACCAATACATTGATATATTTAGGGGCAGCCATTAATGTAGTGACTAAGGAGCTCTTCACCACCTTGGGGTTACACAGACTAAGACACACACCTACGGTGTTGGAATTAGCAGACAGGTCCCGTGTCAAACCTGAGGGGGTGTTAGAAGACGTAGTGATCACAATGGATTCTTGGAGATATCCAGCTGACTTCCTTATTTTACAAACTAAATCAAACCTGGGGGGACATCCTTTGATTCTGGGAAGGCCTTGGCTATCCACTGCAGACATATTCATAGGATGCAGGTATGGGTCTAAGATAATTTTAGATGGTTAGGCCACAAAGAACCTTAGTCTTTACCCCCCAGAAAAACCAAGTATGGATTCGGGAAACCCCTTTTGGGATGAATTTGAACCCGAGTCACATTACTCCCAGCCACTTCTCACCCTCGGGAAAGCCCAGTACTTCAAGGATGAGACAACAAATGACATCATAAATGGTTTTATTAGTAATTCGCTTTTTTTTCCTTCTATTGAGGACTCGAGGGAGGAAGATGTTGTAGAAGACTTGAGCTTTAAACAGATGAAGACCACTCCAAACATCAACAACAGTCTAGTAGAAATAATACCAGGTAAATATCTAAATTTTAATCCAACCCTGACTGCTGAGAAAAACATATTGTTGTTACAGCTGTTATAGAAGTATAAAAAGGCATTTGGATGGGATTATACATATATGAAAGGGATCCATCCAAGCCTGTGCACTCACCACATCTATTTAAAGGATGGTTGCAATCCACTTAGACAACCGCAGCGACGGATGGACCCTACACTAAAGGAGGTAGTGAAAGAAGAACTGCAAAAACTCCTGAATGCTAACTTCATTTATCAAATTCCTGATATTCAATGGGTATCCCCACTTGTCATCATCCCTAAAAAGAATGGCAAGTGGAGAGTCTGTGTAGATTATAGAGAACTCAACAAAGCCACTCAAAAGGACCATTTCCCTCTACCATTTATAGAACAGGTCCTTGATACCCTACCTGGGAAGATTTTTTTTTCATTTTTAGATGGGTTTAGTGGCTACAACCATATACAGATTGTCCTGGAAGACCAGGATAAAACAAAATTTACGTGCCCTTGGGGAACCTTCGCATACAGGGTTCTTCCTTTTGGACTCTTTAATGCGTCGACAAGTTTCCAAAGGGAAATACTAGGAATTTTCTCAGATCTATTGAATGATTGTCTAGAAATATTCATGGATGACTTTACACCTTACGGTAATGCTTTTGAAACAACATTAGTTAATTTAGAAAAATTATTATAACGATGTGTGCATACTAATGTTTCTTTGAGTACTGTAAAGTGTCACATGATGATGAATATGGGGATTGTGTTGGGACATCTTATTTCCGCTGACGGGATTAAATTAGACCCTGCTAAGACAAAGGTAATCCCAAAAATTCCAATTCTCAGGACACAAAAAGAGGTACGTAGTTTTTTGGGTCATGTAGGGTACTATAGGAGGTTTATAGAAAAAAATTCAAAGATTGCATCTCCTTTATTCTCCTTACTTACGAAAGATGTGAAATTTGTATCGATAAGGAAGTGCGAGCAGGGCTTTATGGAATTAAAAAACTTTGTTTCAGGGGCTCATGTCTTGCAAGGACCGAACTGGAGTTTGTTGTTTCACATAGCTACAGAAGTATCTGATACTACTGTGGGAGCTATTTTGGGCAAGTTGGAGGACAGAAATCCATATACTATCTATTACATAAGAAAGAACTTGACTCAACTCAATTACATGGTGACAGAAAAAGAGTTCCTGGTGATAGTGCATGCCATCAACAAATTTCAACACTACATCACAGGATATCAAGTGTTTCTACACACTGACCACTTTTCCATTCATTTTTTAATGAATAAACCAGTCACTAATGGTAGGAATACACGGTGGTTATTGTTGTTATAGGAATTTGATATAAAAATCCTAGATAACTTGGGAAACATAATGTAGTGGTTGATTTTATTTCTAGGCTAACTGTTGGTGATAAACACATACCTATTGAAGATTATTTCCGTGATGAATACCTTTTTTCTATTTCAACTCACTCACCATGGTATGCATACATAGCTAATTATCTTACTGTAGGAAGATTTCCACAATACATATCCTCCAGAGAAAAGAGAAGAATTGTCTAGCAAAGTGCTAGATATTCGTGGATTGAGGGAAATCTCTATCACAGTGGGCCAGACCATCAGATCAGGCACTGTGTGAGGGAGGATAAATTTTTTGATATCCTTAGAGATTATCACGAGGAATCTTGCAGAGGAAACTTTGCAGATAAGAGGATAGGATACAAGGTTCTCTCAATAGGATACTATTGGCCCACAATATTTTAGGATGCTAAGAAATTTGTGAAGGGATGTGACAGCTGCCAGAGAATGGGTCAACCACTCCAGTCAGATGAGATGTCGTTACGACCTCAAATAGTTTTAGAGCCATTTGAGAAATGGGCCCTGGATTTTGTAGGACCAATTAACCTTTCATCCTAGCAAAAGTCCTACATCTTGGTCTGCATAGACTATGTCACAAAATGGGTTGAAGCGAAAACATTAACCAGAGCCACAAAGCAGGCTGTTTCAGAATTTTTGTTTGAAGATATTTTTGTTCGCTTTGGGGTACCCAGAGAAATAGTGACAAGTGGAGGGCCCTAATTCACATCTCATTTGATTCAAAAGCTAGTTGAAAAATACAAAATCTGTCATAGGATTACTCTGCCTTATCATCCACAAGAGAATGGCCAAGTGGAGAGAACCAACAAGGTTATTGAGGGAATTCTTACGAAGATTGTGACCAACAATCAAAGGAATTGAGTTGATAAACTTCCAGAGGCATTGTGGGCATACAGGACTACATGGAGGAATACTATAGGATTCCCACCATACAAATTAGTGTATGGTAAAAATCCTTTATTTCCCATAGAGTTCGAAATCAAGACATTAAGAATAGTGTTATAAGTGAACTTGGAACTGGAAACAACACAGAAGTAACAATTGAATCAACTCAATGAGCTAGATGAGAAAAGGCTAGCTGCTATCTAGTAAACAAACATCATTCAATAACAAAGGGCTAAGTGGCATGATATATTCATTAAAAAGAAGAATTTCAAGAAGGAGATTGGTCTCTATTATATTATTCGAGATTCAAGGATTTCAAGGGGAATCTCTCCACCAGGTGGCTAGGTCCTTATGAAGTTTATAAAGTCTTTGACAATGGGACCATGAATTTAGTTACCATTGTCAATGCTAGGACACCATTACTCGCTAATGGGCACCGTTTTCGACTATATCAAATACCCGCTTCAAAGGATTCATTCATCAACGTTGTCATGGATTTTGACCTTCAGATTACAGGGGCGGGGGAAAATTATCTTGTGCTACCAAATTCTTAATTCTCTAATAAGTGTAACAACCGAAAACCAACTTATGTTGGCAGTTGTTACACCTAGTAACAAAACAAAAAATGAAAATAAGAATATGACTATGAAAACCTCTTATAGGGACACAGGCAGAAAAATTGTGATAGTTGAAAACTACCATGTGGCAGTTGTTACACGTTCTTTTCTTTTTGTAACAACATCATTTATCTCATGCACATCTTACAATATATTGTTACAAGTTTGTATTATTTCCTCATTCTTTTCAAATTTTTGTAAGTATCAGCAAAGAGTAGTGTAAATAAGAAACTGTTGTAGAAATAGTGTTAGCAATTGTATTTGTTGTTACATTTCTAACAGTTGACAACCTAAAGTAGTGAGCCAGGCAAAATCGTCTGCCATAATAAATAACATTCATCAGCATCATGCTACAAGAGCTATTGACACAACCAACACGTCACCGCCAGAATTAATTATATCACTGGTACCTTTTCGCCAATCCCTTTTCGCCACATCACCTTAGGTACGTCACGCAAAAGGTATATCACTTTTTTCCCTCTATTTAACAATTATGGAAATTAATATGGCACCTTCTTTGATGACCGAGGATGGTCGTCGCATTAAACTCAGGGGGAGGGTGAATCATTTCGCAATTTGTGATTTCAAACTAAAATTAAAAGTGACAATCCTGTAATCATTATTAAACCCTGCCATTATTGTTATCTCTTTATGCCAATCATGCCAAGGACTAAATCACATTTAAATCCAGACCTCCACAATCTAGGATCAATAATGAGATCACAACGTGTGCAGTACGATCCCCCTGACTCAAAATTCTTGCTTTTATTGCCTACTTCACTGCCCTGATATCAACCTCAGCGAAGCATTGCACCCTCATTTCAAAATTCTTAGAGGAAGAACAGAGAGAACACAAAGTGCAGTAAATGAAACAGAAATGAGAGGAGCAGCAGTTCGACACGAACCCAATTTGACTGAAGCACTGGAGAATTACCCTGAGGCATGCCAGATCTTTAAGGAAGTAGGATAGTTTGAGTTCTTTGAGTGACTTAAGGGATCAGAGGAGTCAGTTGACATGGAATTTGCTAAAAACCTGAATAGAAACCAGACAGAGGTTAGGGGGATGAAGCTAGAAGTTATAGAAGAAGTAATTGCCTGAGTAACATCATTGCAGACTGGGGGAAAAAGGTGGTTTAACTGAAAGATCAATGACCCCTCCCTTAAGGCGGAATTCTTGCAAGGAGAAGAGAAATTGGAGAAAAAGGGTAGGGGAATTGACAGGTTATCACTCCCTCAACCATGGGGAGACATTTCCCTGTACATAATCAAGTACATTACTTGCGAAGGAAGGGAAATGATCGTGTTCAATTACCATTTCCCACTTCTAAACCACCTTTGACACAGGCAGCTGGTCAATCTCCCATATTTCCTGCTAGAAAATATAAGGCACATGTCTGCTGCCGTGAAAATTGTTGCACACCTAGAGAGTTGTGTTACCAACCACAACCTCATCAAGTTAATTGTGTTGGATGCATTGGAATGCCAAGGCAGGAGCTGGGAGGAGTTTATGAGTAGAAAGATGAGGACTTCTCGTCGAAGGCAAGCTGAAATCCCCGATGACGCTCCAAGGGAAGTTAGGGAGACTGAAGAACAAGGGTGAAAGTCAACTCACAACCAGAACCTTCACCTCCATTTAGAAAGGAGCCAAGAAAGAACAAGGACACAAGGAAACAAAACAAAGGGGAACCCATCCGGAAGAGGTCCCTCTACCAGGTAAGGACAAGACCCAACTTTTGCTGCATAAAATTGAAAATTTAGAAAAAGAAAATGAAAAATTAAGGCAGCAATTAGAGGAGAGTAAAGTGGAAGCACGAGTCCCAGGCCTAGACACCTTGGCAGAGGCTGTAGACAAAATGAGGGCGAAACCCACATCAGGTTCTATATGTGCAGCATGTGCTAGGGATCTAGCAGCAACTGGATATAAAGTCTGTGCTGCAAACACCATTTTGACAGAAACTCAAACCGAACCCTGGGAAGTTGTTACACAAGAATTTGTTAACGACACTACTTTTACACAAGAACCAACAATCGAAATGGAGGATCGCATGGAAAGCGACCTAGGAGCTGACACACAAGAACCTGCCAACAACATTGTTGTTACACAAGAACCAACAGTAGAGGCAGAGGCTACCCAAGAAGAAAAAGAAAGAGTTGAACCACAAGAACCTGTTGACGAAGCAGCGGGTACATAGAAACCAGCAACTAAAGCAGAGCAGCTCAATCCTCGAGATGTTGTTACACCCCCAAGTGATATTGCATGTGAAGGAACACAGGGTCTTGAAGCAGGATGGTGTTCGAAGAAAATTTTATTGACATCAGAATTTCATAAATGGAAACAACAGGCACTCTCTTTACAAGAGGGAGTGATCTCGCTGGAAGCACATCGGAAAGTGGTAGGTTCGCTCAAGGAAAAATGGGCTAAGAAGAAATTAGCAGAAGAATCAGAAAGACAGGAAAAGAAGGAAGCCATGAAGGAGAAAGAGGAGAAATTACAGTTGTTACAGCAGCAAGTTCGGGATTTAACAAATGATAAACACAAGTTGCACAAACTCGACTTAAATCTGTTAGGGTGTAGAAGGCCCTATCCATCTTATGCAGTCTTTCTATGGGAAAAAAATTATTTCTTTCAGTTGAAGGTGGTCTATGAAAATAGACCGTATTTGGGTAATTCTACCCAAACTTTTTTGGAAGTTTTATGTGATTGTGATTTTAATGACCAAAGCTTACTATATGAGTTGTTTCTTCATAATATAATATGTGAGCATGCTAGTTTGCATATGGTTGCGAGCATTTTCTCCTATATGGGGGATTTACAGTTATGTGCTTATATTTCTTTCATGAGAAATCAGATAGAATGGCACCTGGCCATGAAGTCAAAAGACACCAACGAAGAGAAGGCAACATTTTGGATAAGGACGAAACCAGGTATGGCTACAAAATTGAGGCGTGATTTTAAGAGATTTCTGAGTACTCCGGACGTCAAAGAGAAATCAACCATCTACAAAAGGAGAATCATGGGGTTCTGCCTACACCTTTTTGTGTAGTTAAAGAGTTGAGCACTAACAGGGTGCCTTAAACACATAAAGACCAGTTGCATCAGTCTACAAGAGGGTGACCCTTTTGGCTTTCAAAATTTCGTGGTTTTTGTTGCACGGGTTCCAGAGTACGCCCGATTGTGAAATCATTGGGAGCCTTCTAGATAGGGCTCAAGTTTAAATATCCTTTAATTTGGCTACCAGCGGAAGAGTACCATCCCCTTTATTAGTTGTGTGACTATGAGGAGGAATCTTGGTTGCATCAGTTGATGGCCACTCAGGGCTATAGGTCCGTTGATGAGGATATTGTTGGCGCTTACAACTTGACATATCTACATCAGAAGCAAAGTAGCAGTATCTGAGAATTTTGCATGAGGACATGCAATTGCTTCAGTTGGGGGGACATGTTGGGTGCATCTTTTGTGCATACTTTAGATACCTCTTTCCCCCATTTTTTACCATTTTACCTTTGAACCCGTGAGCTTTACATCCTAATTATTGTTTTCCTAGTTATAAGAAGAAACTCTTGTTGTGACATATTATTTTTCCATTTTTGTTAAATATGAATGAAGTGATATCTTTTTTATGGCTAACCAGGGTAAGTGTGGAAGAAGTTCTCTGGCTCTTTTTCTTTCAGGTGTTGCCCATGAATTCAAGGCCAAAGGGTGGAAAGTTGTGTTGTTAATTCACAAATATGCTTTGAGGATTTGTTGGTATAGACCATTATTGTTACACGCAAGTTGTTGTTACACCTCAAGTTGTTGTTAAAGACCATTGTTGTTACACCGCGAGATGTTGTTACACCGCAACTATTAAAGACCGTGGGTACTATTCCACGAGACAGCTATCATGAATAATAAATTGTCTGTGGGCGATTAAGGAATCTAGGCGGTTATGATTTTGAAAAAGATGTAACTTGAATAGGACTTGTATTTAGAAACCAGTTGTAACAATTTTTATTTTCTTTTAATATTGATCAGCATGAGAATCCTGATATTCTCATGACTGACATGTTCCCTATATTTGGCATGTAAAATTTATAAAAGAATTTAGTTCCATGGAAGGGAATAGGAAGGCAACGCGAGATAGTATATTCATTTTGATTCTGTAATTCACAACTATTTTAATACAAGAACATCATTGGTGATGCTTTACAGATTCTGCGTTGAATCCTTATTTAGTTCACATTTCATCCTTGTGCCCTAGTAGGGAGGAAGGTCCCTCCTCTTTCGCAGGGCTTGCAGTAGTATTTGTAGCAGTAGATTAATTATTTCTTTCTCATAAGTGTGAAGTTATTATTGTCGTTGTATAATTCACAGAGCATATTTACTTCTATTTTTTAAATTTATGATATGTTGTTACACGTGATTGATTTAAGTTGTAATATTTGATCAACTCGTTTAGTCCTTGATATGGGGTTTGGTGCACCCTTTTCTTGGTAAAACATGAAGTGTAATTTCATTCCTGTAGAATGATTTTGATTTCTGCATGAGTGTTTAATTTATGCAATTGGTTCAACCACATTTCTTTATGTTCTTTATTTCTATACTTGGTTGTTATGTATCAACACAAATAGTGAAGACACCTTTGAAAGACCTACCCTGATTGAAAATTAAACGGTTGTGGTTCAGTGAATTAAATAGTGACTAAACTAGCACAATAATGGCCATCTTATAGAATTTTTTGACGACAATGAAAACACAGTTGTTTCCATGCTTAGAAGGAAGGATCGACATGTAATCCATGGAGATGGATTGCCAAGCCCAACTAGGAGTAGGTAGATGAGTATATAGACCTTACTTCTTGATGGGTTTGGAAATGGTGCAGGTAGTGCAAGATCTAATGTACCTCCCCACATCCCATCAAAGATTCAACTAATAAAAATACTTATGAAACACAAACATTGTTTTCACTACTCCGAAATGTCCAACGATGCAACTATAGTGCGCCTCACAAATCATCTTGGAACGCTCACTTGTAGGAACATAAACGTGTCCCAAATGGCATAACAGTGCGCCATGGAGGTGAAAATCTGGAACTTTCTTGCCTTCGAGGAGCATTTGGTATGTGTTACCAAATTCTGGATTGATCTTGTAAAGATGTGGCCACCTCGAAGTCTCGTGTCCACAAGAGTTGAGCACAATGGCCAGCGCCATAACTGGTGATCCGATGAGACAGTCTACAACATTATTGGTGTTTCCATTCTTGTACTTGATGTTCAAATGGAATTTTTGCAGATATGTGTACTGTTTCTAATGATGATCGTTCTGCAACTTCTCTTGTGTCTGTATGAACTATATGGGTCGGTGGTCTGTGTGGATGACCATTTCCTTCCCCATAATGTAATTATTCCATTGTCTGATGCCTGCACAATCTAATACATTTCTTTGTCATTAGTGGGATAATTTTGGACTGTATTTGAAAGTGTCTCACTATGATATGCCACGGGATGCCCCGGTTGGGTAAGAAATGAAACAATAGCGTAGTTGGAGACGTCTGTCTCAATTTTAAATAGTTTTTGTAGGTCTGGTAGCATCAGTAATTGTGCAGAGAAAAGGCGATGCTTCAACTCGACAAATACCTTCTATGGGATTCAAACCAAAAGAAATTCTCTTTCACTTTGCCCTTGTTGACTTGACTCAAAGGCCAAGTGATATGAAATAATCCCAACACGAACCTATGATAGAAATTGGAAAAACCGAGAAAGTTGTGGATCTATGTTACAGTGGTTAGGGCTGGTTAATCTCAAATAACTTGTATCTTGGATAGGTCCACATGCACACCCTTCTCATTAATGGCGTACCCTAGATATTGAACCTGGATCATTCCAAAAGTGCATTTATCTAAATTGGCACACAATTTGTGTTGTCGTAGGGTTTGGAGGACCTGTCGGATATGATGTATGTTATCTTCCCAACTTCAACTGAAGATCAGGATGTCGTCCAGGTATACTACCATGAACAAGTTGGTAAAGGGCCGCAATATATCGTCCATCAGTCGCACGAAGGTTGCAGGGGCATTAGTCAACTCGAAAGGCATGACCAGCCATTTGAAAAGGCCTGCCTTGGATTTGAAGGTAGTCTTCCACACATCGGAGGGTTCAATTGGTACTTGGTGATAATCGAATTTTAAGTCAAACTTGTTGAATATTTTTCCCCCTTTAGCTGGTCCAAAAGGTCATCAATCTGTGGCATTAGATACGTATTTAGGACAATGATTTTTTTCAGCACCCGATAGTCAATACAAAGTCTCTAGGTGTCGTCTTTCTTATGTACCAACACGATCGGGGTCCCGCACAGTG
The DNA here is from genome assembly GCA_031772625.1 of Pinus tabuliformis. Lineage (NCBI taxonomy): Eukaryota > Viridiplantae > Streptophyta > Pinopsida > Pinales > Pinaceae > Pinus > Pinus tabuliformis. Next base: position 956,150,798 of record CM062805.1, read on the forward strand.
ATAAACTTAGCCTGATGTGCCGTTTCTCCAAAAACTCCTGAATTTGCCTTTTAATTTCATCATTCTCTAGAACAGAGCGTTGTAGATCGACTAGTTGGGTAGCAGCACGCCCAAGGTCAGATTGAAGGAGTGCTTGACGATACAGTGTAGGGGTATCCATGTGGGTTAGGTGAAGATGTCCTTGTACTCTTCCATGACCTTGTTCATATGTTGTTGTCGCATGGAGGAGCCCGTCTGGAGGCTGTGGATGTGGCCACAATATTCTTCTTTCCCTGTGGGTGAATCATAAGGAAGACAAATTTCCTGGTCTTGGAAATGATCTTATTGCATTTAGGCGGAGCTACCTCCGGTATCCTATATAACTTATTGCTCAAAGAAATAATGATAGTGTCAGGCCTAGACCCATACACATAATGACAATTCCAAAAGTATGGTTGGCCTAATAATACATCACAAAATTCAAGAGGAGAAAAAGCGCATAATACCTCATTTGTGAAGGGCTTGATGTTGTAGGGAAGGAGACACAGCTAGCTAATGCAAAGATATCGCTCCTCGTGAAGCCACCCAATGGGGTATGGTTTTACATGTGGTGTGGTCTGTAGGCCCAACCGCTTCATGACCTTTACTGAAATGGGGTTCTTTTGGCTTGCCTATGTCCATCTTTGTCTTCACTGCATTGTTCTTCACTTACAGTTTCGGCAGCTTGTCCTACGTCTCCCCGCCTTGGATTTGTCCTTTGTTCTGTGGTTTGGGGGAACCTTTCCCTTGCTTCGGATTCACAGATCCAAAGTCTCGCTTCTTCTATTTAAATTTTTGCTCGATCTTGACAGCGTATTGATAAGTGACGCCAAGCGAGGAGATCTCCAGGAACTCCATCTCATCCTAGATGTACCTGTATAGATAGTCATAGTACTTGAGTACCAAATGTGGCTCAAAATATTGATACCCAACTTTTTGTGAAAGGGCATGAAAAAAATCTGTGAACTTCGACACATTTTGGTCCCTTCCCTACTGCAACGTGGTCCACTTTATGTATTTATCTTCATAGCTCCCAACAAAGTAATAATGTTCCTTGATGGCGTCTCGAAAGGAATTCCAAGTGGGTGCGATTGAAAACATTAAGGAGTCCCACGTGTCCTTTTGATCATAGTAGGTTTCCCACTGATCCTTGACATGGTGGGTGACTTTAAGGAGTGCAAAAGTAATATTTTCCCGATTGGAAAAGACATGAATCGAAAAATATCCTTCCAATAGATTTAACCATATATCTATGACGTATGCATTTATCTAGCCTTCAAATATGTGAATTTCAAAGCCAACTTGTAGCTTAAAAGGAGTGGCGCCTCTAGAATGTTTATTGCATGAAGATGTGTCATATGTGGGTAGTCGTTGAAGCATATGGCAAAGTTATTTGTCATCGCGTTCCTTTGTTACTCAAGGGCTTCCTCAAGTAATATTTTGAAATGATATCATGCTACCTCGTCTTTATGTTCTTCCACCATGGGAGGCTGTCAAGGTTTGTGACACTGGCCTTATAAAGGTTCAACCAGTTCAAGCCCTAACTCCTTATACCTTGACCTCATTGGGGACATGCAAAGAAAAACAAAGAAAGTGCAGACTGCTCTAATACCATTGATCCGAATTTATGCAAGAATGCAACAAAATACAAATATAAATGAAAACACAAATATGCGGCATAAATAAAACTTCATTTCATTATTCTCAAAGAACTGAAATATGCTTACATACAAAATGGAAATAAACTAGCTTGGGCGATGGTAGTTTATCTCTGAAAAGAGATGTCGTGGCTATATGCCTCTAAATTGTGTTACAATGAGGCTCAGCAGCCTTTTTATTATTGACAAACATTGAGAAAACCTAAACATCCAAAAACCTACCCTTAGGAGATGAAGCTCCAAAATATTGTGGGCCCCATTTGGGTAAGTTGGAACGTCAACTTCTTGGGGTCGTAAATTTGGCATACAAGCTCTGTTTGTCTATCATAATAGATTGTTTTGAATATCTCGAGGAGGAGGCCAAAAAAAATAGAAAATCAACTTGGCACTTTTTCAGTCTCTCTCTTTTGCCTAAAAATGTATTTTAGTCCCTCAAAACAACTCCAGACATTTAGGACCCAAAAAACTGCAAAAAAATGGTATGTTGTGCTACAATTAAGGAAACTGAAAAGAAATAACAGTGGGGGTCCAAGTGGAATAAGCGGGTGGCCACCAGTATCCACCTCGATCAGTCCTAACCCCTTAGGAAGCAATGGTCCCCATTGCGTTCAGTGCCTCCTTGAGATGGGGAAACTTTTGTTGAACTTGGTCCCTAGTGAGCCACTTGCCTTGGAGTAGGAGTTGGCCAAATTTGAAAACATTATACTTTTGGATATTCTGTTGGAGAGTGTTCTTGATCTGCATGTCCATGACCTGATGAGTTGTGGCATGCTCTATTCAGCATGGGTCTATCTCTTTTGTTGTTAGCTCTTCTGCAATATTTGATGTGTCTAGTAATGGTAAAAATTATGGTTGAAGTCAGTCCACATTGAACACTAGGTGCAAGCCAAGGAATGGGGGAATGTTGAGCTCAATATCATTGTCTCCCACATCCTTAGTGATGGTATAAGGACCATACCAGAGTGGGTGAATCTTGCAGTGGGCCCCAGCGAGATCCTCCTTCTACAAATGTAATCAAATGTTGTCGCCCACCTAGAACTTGCGTGCAACCCGATGCTGATCACGACGATGTTTGTAATTAGAATTTTCTATGTCCAATATGTCATGGACCTGCTAGCAGATGTGTTGAATGCATTCAATGAAGCGTGTAGCTCTGTCAGCTTTGGGCTAGACATGAACCGAATTTGCCTAAGTAGCCGCAAGTTGTGTGGAAGCATCAATGGGACATAGTGGCTAGAATACCAACCCCACTTGAAAGGGGTTGTGGCCAGTTGAGATATGGAGAGCTCTATTGTAGTTGTGCTAGACAAAGGGGAGGATTTCATCCCTGTTGTGCAGGCAATCCTTTTTGCGGCCAAAAATGGTCCCTCTAGTCCTATGGGAGGATGTAGCAACAAACAAAGACAAATATGTGAAAAGTTTCCTAATTTATACCAAAAAACACAAAGGAGGATAGATGACCTACCTCACTCTGATGCTAATGTTCATTTGTGTCGTCCTTGATTCTTCTGCTTCCAAGCTCAATCTCCTCTTCGACGATATGGATGAATACCTTCAATGAAAATCATGTGGAAACAACAAATGCATACATAGAAAAAATCATTCCAATATAAACCATGTAACAGATCAAGGAGTATTACACTAAATGAGCAATGATAGACACATTTATGGAAAGCAAACACATAATCTATTATTAATAAATGGTAAAGGGAGAATTACAACCACTTAAGCCTTGATGTTGGAAGCCTCCTTTAGGTGAGTTTCCAAGTCCTAGCCTCAAACTTCAAACACTCCTTTCTCCTTAGAAAAATGGGCAATGTTTGTTCATAGTTCAACACTAATAAGGCAACCAAGAAATAGCCAACCAATTGTGGATAGTAGGGATATCATTTATAGGGAAGGAGAGGGAGTTAAGGATCCATAAAAGTAGGGATAGGTTCCACGTCTTAAGGGAAACATCCATGAAAGTAGGATCAAGGACCAGAAATGAGAGGTCTCGTTCCAACCCTCATTCACCTGTAACTAGCTCATCGTTCTCGACACTTCTAGTAAGAGAAGCTTCTCCTCCACTTTAGGGAAAACTACCTGAAGAGGTTTAACATGGGTTTTCTTGATAAAAACTATAATTGCAGTGTTAGGAAAATATAGTACAACAAGGTACCAGCACAGGTCACTAGTGATGGAAAAAGTATTGATCCTAAAAGCAAGGTTTTATGATAAGTTTCTTCAGAATTATTTCAAGGGAAGTTTTTTTATTTTTAGGCATTCTTCTAAACATGTTTCATGGTGAATACACTAATAGCTTTTTCCATTTGGACACTTCAAGATACGATACAGGGAATGTGACAAAATATTGTATAACAATCCCATGTGCATTGATGCTTCGAGTTGTACATGCGTAGAATGTGCACGATCATCCTATTGATGACCTCTGTTTGGCCATCAGTTTGGGGGTGGAAGGTTGTGGACTTAGTGAGCTTGGTACGTAGAATCAACTAGAGGCTTGACCAAAATGTACTTAGGAACCTATTGTCCCAATCTGAGATAATCGACTATGGGATCCCAAAGTATACCCACACTCGTTCAAAGAAGAACTTAGTAGTGGCTTCTAGTTTGATACTCTTCTTGCAGTCCATCGAAATGGCCATCTTAGAGAATCTATCGACAACCACGAAAACGTTGTCATTGCCATGCTTAGTAGAAGGAAGGCCTGACATGTAATCTATTGAGATGGATTCCCAAGGCAGACTAGGAGTAGACAGAGGAGTATATAGGCCTTGCTTCTTGATGGTCATTTTGGAAATGATGCATGAAGTGCAAGATCTGATGTACCTCCCAACATCATGTCGAAATTTCAGCCATTAAAAATACTTCTACAGCACAACCACTATTTTCTCTACTCTGAAATGACTAGTGACTCGACTGTAGTGTGCCTTCCAAATCATCTTAGCACGCTCACTTGTAGGAACAGAGAGGTGTCCCAGGTGGCATAACAGTGTGCCATGGAGGTGAAAATCTAGAACGTGGTTGCCTTCTAGGAGCGTCTGGTATGTGTTGTTGAATTTTGGATGGCTCTTGTAAAGATGTGGCCACCCATAAGTCTCATGTCCACAAGATTCCAGCACAATGGTCACTGCTATAACTGGTGGTCGGTTGAGACAGTCTGCAACATTATTTGTGCTCCCCTTCTTGTACTTGATGTTCAAATGTAATTGTTCTAGATATGTGGACCATTTTTGACGGTGATCGTTTTACAAATTTCCTTGTGTCTGTATGAACTACACAAGTCAGTGGTCTATGTGGATGATAGTTTGCTTCCCCAGAATGTAATGCTTCCATTGTCCGTAGGCCTGCATAATAGAATACATTTATTAATCATAAGTGGGATACTTTAATACTATATCTGAAAGTGTCTCACTGTGATATGCCACCGAATGCCCTTGTTGGGTAAGAACTACACCAATAGCATATTCTGACGTGTCTGTCTCAATTTCAAATAGTTGATGTAGGTCTGATAATGTGAGTACTGATGCAGAGAAGAGGCAATTCTTCAACACAACAAACACCTTTTGTTGGGATTCAAACCAAAAGAACTTTGTTTTCGCTCTGCCCTTGGTGACTTGACTCAAAGGCCAAGTGATATGAGAGAATCACAACATGAACCTGCAATAGGAATTGGCAAGACCAAGAAAGTTGCAGAGATCTATTAGAGTGGTTGGGGTTATTGAATAACTTGTATCTTAGATGGGTCCACATGCACATCCTACTCGTTAATGATGTTCCATAGATATTGAACCTGGGTCGTACCAAAAGAGAATTTCTCCAAATCCACAAACAATTTGTGTTGTTGCGGGGTTTGGAGGACCTACCGAATATGATGTATGTGCTCTTCCCAACTCCAACTGAAGATCAGGATGTCATCCAGGTACACTACCACGAACGAGTTGGTAAAGGGCAGCAAGGTATCATCCATCAACCGCATGAATGTTGCAGGGAATTAGTAATTCCAAAAGCCATGACCAGCCATTCAAAAAAGACTCTCCTTGGATTTGAAGGTAGTCTTCCACACATCGAAGGGTTCACTTAGTACCTAGTGATAACCATAATTCAAGTCAATCTTTCTCAAATATTTTTCCCCCTTGATCTAGTCCTGAAGTTCATCAATAAGTGGGATTGGATACTTATTTTGGACGATGATCTTGTTTAGTGCCCGATAGTCAATACAAAGTCTCCAAGTGTCGTCTTTCTTCTATACCAAAATGATCGGGCTCCCACAAGGTGATGAACTTGGCCTGATGTTCCGTTTATGAAATAACTCCTTAATCTGCCTCTTAATTTCATCGTTCTCTAAAACTACACATCAGTGGATTTTCCCATTGGGTAGCAACATGCCTGGGGTGAGATCGGTGGAGTGCTTGACTTGATAGTGTAGGGTTACCCCCGTGGGTGAGGTGAAGATATCCTTGTACTCTTCCAGGACCTTGTCCATCTACTGCTTCCATGCAGAGGATCCTTGTTTGGAGATTGTGGATGTGGCCTCAATCTTCTTCTTTCCCTGAGGGCAAATCATAAGGAAGGAAAACTTCTCTGTTTGGGAAATGATCTTATTGCATTGGTTGACAGAGGTCAAAGAGATGGCGATATGTGGTGCTACCTTTGGTATTCTGTATAACTCATTTCCCAAAGAAATAATGATAGTGTGAGGCCTAGATTATTCATACACAACATGACACTTCCACAAGTATGGTTGGCATAATAATACATCACAAACTTCAAAAGGATCGGCATCGCACAATACCTCATCTATGAAGGGATTGATGTCGTAAGGAAGCCAACACTATTGGCTAACGCTAAGATCTCGCCCCTGGTGAAGCCACCCGATGGTGTACAGTTGCAAGTGTTGTGGTTGGTAGGCCCAACCACTTCACGACCTCTGTTGAAATGAGGTTATTTTGGCTTTCATTGTTGACAATGAACTGCAACGGAGAACCCTTCACCCACATTTATGAGTGGAATATCCACTCCCCCTCCTCTGGATCTTCGAGCTCAATCTTCTAGATCTTGGTGGTGGCAACGGTGGCACTAGGTTTTGTATCAATGATCTACTTCCCTTTTTCATTCCCCTTGTCAATTTCTGACTCAAAGTTGGAACATGCATCTGATTCGGAAGCCTTCAACTCAGCCACCAATGACTTCTTGGCTCGACACTCACTTGTGTTGTGAGTGGGGATCTTATGGAACTCACACCATTTCCCTATGTCCTTATTTGTCTTTGTGGTGTTGTTCTTCGCTTATGGCTTCGGCAGGTTGTCTTGGGTTGCCCTGCCTTTGCTTTTTCCTCTGTTATATAGTTTGGGGGTGCCTTTCCCTTACTTCAGATTCAAAGATCCAAATTCTTGCTTCTTCTATTTAAATTTCTACTCGATCTTGACAGTGTATTGATTAGTGATGCCAAGTGAGGAGATTTCCAGGAACTCCAGCTTATCCTGGATGTATCTATGTAGATAACCACGATACTTGTGTACCAAATGTTGCTCAGAATGCATGAAACCCAACTTTGTAAGAAATGCATGAAAAACATTTGTAAACTCTGGCAAATCTTGGTACCTTCCATGCCACAACATGGTCAATTTTATGTATTTATCTTCATAGCTCCTGATAGGGTAATATTGTTCCTTAATGGCATCTCGCAAATAATTCCAAGTGGTTGTGGCTGAAAATAGTGAGGATTCCCTCTCGTCATTTTGTTAACAGATTTTTCCCACTAGTCCTTGACATGGGGAGAACCTTTGAGGAGTGAAAAAGTAATATTTTCCTGATTAGAAAAGTCATGAACAGAAAAATATCCTTCCAACAAATTTAACCATCTATCTATGGCATCTACATCTATGTGGCCTTCAAATATGGGAATGTCAAAGTTAAATTGTACCTTAAAAGGATTCGTGCCTCCAGAATGGCTGCTGGATGAAAACGTGTCACCTGTGTGTAGCCATTGAAGGATCTGGGCAAAGTTATTCATTGTCGCATTCCTCTGTCACTCGAGGGCTTCTTCAAGTAATATTTTGAAAGGATCTCCTACTCCCTTATCTTTATTTTCTTCCACCATGGGAGGTCGTCGAGGTTTGTGAGCCTAATCTTTCAAAGGCTCATCTAGTTCGAGCCCTAACTCCTTAAACCCTGACCTCGTTGGGGACATGCACAGAAAAACAGAGAAAGAGAAGACCGCTATGATACTACTAATCCAAACTTATGTAGGAATGCAAAAAAATACATATATAAACATAAGCATAGAGATGGAGCAGAAATAAAACTTCATTTCATTAATCTCAAAGATATGAAATATGCTTACATAAAAAATGGAAATAAACTAGCTCACGCGATGGTATCTTATCTCTAAGAAGAGATGTGGCAGCTACATGTCTTTGAATTGTCTTACAATGAGGCTCGGTGGTATTCTTATTATTGACAAACAATGAGAAACCCTAAACTTCCAAAAATATAACCCTAAGAGATGAAGCGCCAAAAGCTTAAGGGCCTCGTTGGGGTAACTTGGAACGTCAACTTCCTTGGGTCGTAACTTTGGCATACAATCTCTGTTTGGCTATCATAATACCTAGTTTTTAATATCTCAAAGAGGAAATTAATAATAAATCAATACATGGCTTTGGCACTTTTCCTAATCTCTTTGTTTCCCCTAAAAACGTATTTTGGTCCCTCAAAACAGCTCCAAAAGTTGAGGACCTGAAAATTTGCTAAAAATAGTAAGTTTTGCTACAATTAAGGAAACTAGAAAGAAACAATGGTGGGGGTCCAAGTGGAATAGGTAGATGGCCGTCAATATCCACCTCCATCAGTCCTCCCCCCTTAGGAAGCAATGGTCCTCATTACATTGAGTGCCTCCATGAGATGGCAAAACTTCTGCTAAACTTGGTCCCTAGTGAGACACTTGCCTTGGTGCAGGAGTTGGTCAGCTTTGATAACCCGATACAATTGGATCTTCTATTGGCAAGTGTTCTTGATCTACATATCCATGATCCGATTAGTTGTGGCATGTTCCATGCAATATGGGTTTAGCTCTATTGGTGTGAGTTGTTCTGGATATCTGATTGGTCCAGTAATGGTGGAAAGCATGGCCAAAGGTTGTCCACATTGAACACTCGATGGAGGCCAAGGAACGTGGGAATGTTGAGCTCAAAAAAATTCTTGCCCACATCCTTAGTGATGTTGTAAGGCCCGTATCAGAGTGGGTGAAGCTTGCAATGGACCCCATCTAGACACTCCTTCTACAAATGTAACCAAACTTTGTCGCCCACCTGAAACTTGTGTGGCACCCAATGTTGATCATGACATTGTTTGTACTTAGCATTTGTTATGTCCAACATGTCATGGACCTGCTAGCGGATGTGTTGAATGCATTCAATGAAGCTAGTATCTCTATAAACTTCAGACTAGACATGAGCCAAATATGCCTAAGTAACCGCAAGTGGCATGGACACATCAATGGGACATAGTGGCTAGAATACAAACCCCGCTTGAAAGGGGTTGTGGCCAGTTGAGCAATGGAGAGCTTTGTTGTAGTTGTTTTGGATATAGGGGAGGCTTTCATCCCATGTGCATGGATGCTTTGAGTTGTACATGCGCAAAAATTTCACGATCATCTTATTGATGACCTCTCTTTGGCCATTAGTTTGGGGGTAGAAGGTCGTGGACTTAGTGAGCTTGGTAACCACCATCGACCAGAGGCTTTACCAAAATGTACTTAGGAACTTGTTGTCCCGATCTAAGATAATGGACTATGGGGTCCCAAAGTGTACCACACTTGTTCAAAGTAGAGCTCAGCAGTGGATTTTGTTGTGATACTCTTCTTGCAAGCCGCGAGAATCGCCATCTTAGAGAATCTATCAACAACCATGAAAACGACTTCATTGTCATGCTTAGTAGAACGAAGGACCGACATGTAATACATGGAGATGGATTCCCAAGGATGACTAGGAATAGGCAGAGAAGAATATAGGCATTGATTCTTGATGGTCAATTTGGCAATGGCGCAGGTAGTGCAAGATATGATGTACCTCCCAACATCCTTTCTAAGGTTCGGCCAATAAAAATAATTCTACAACAAGACCATTGTTTTCTCTACTCCTAAAGTTCCAGCGACCCGACTATAATGCGCCTCCCAAATCATCTTGGTACGCTAGCTTATATGAACATAGAGGCGTCCCAAGTGACATAACAATGCGCCCTGGAGGCGAAAAATTGGAGCTTGCTTGGCTTCCAAGAGCGTATGGTATGTGTCGTCAAAATCTAGATCGCTTTTATAAATATGTGACCACCCCCGAAATCTCGTGTCCATAAGAGTCGAGCACAATGGTTAGCGCCATAAATTGTGGTTGGCTGAGACATTCAGTAACATTATTTTTGTTTCCCTTCTTGTGCTTGATGTTCAAATGTAATTTTGTCAGATATGTGGACCATTTATCATGGCGATCGTTATGCAACTTCCCTTGTGTCTATATGAACTGCAGGGGTCAGTGTTTTGTGTGGATGACCGTTTCCTTTCCCAAAATATAATGCTTCCATTGTAGGCAAGCCTGCATAATAGAATATGTTTCTTTGTAATAAGTTGGATACTTTCAGACTATATATGAAAGTGTCTCAATGTGATATGCCATCGGATGCCCCTGATGGGTAAGAACTTCACCAATAGCATAGTTGGAGGCGTCTATCTCAATTTAAAATGGTTGTTGTAGGTTTGGTAATGTGAGTACTAGTGCAGAGCGGAGGCAATGCTTCAACTTGACAAATGCCTTATGTTGGGATTCATCCCAAAATGAATTTGATTTCCCTCTGCCCTTGATGAATTGACTCAAAATCCAAGTGATATGAGAGAATCCCAACATGAACCTGTGATAGAAATTGGCGAGACCTAAAACGTTGCGGAGCTATGTTAGAGTGCTTGGGGATGGCCAATATAAAATAACTTGTATCTTGGATGGTACCACATGCACACCCTGATCATTAATGACGTACCCAAAATATTGAACCCGGGTCATACTAAAAGTGCATTTCTCCAAATTGGCACATAATTTGTGATGTCACAGGTTTTGGAGGACCTGTCAGATATGATGTATATGTTCTTCCCAACTCCAGATGAAGAATAGGATGTTGTCCATATACACTACCATGAACGAGTTTGTAAAGGGCCACAAGATATCATTCACCAGCCGCATGAAGTTTGCAGGGGCATTAGTCAACCTGAAAGGCATGACTAGCCATTCGAAAAGGCCCTACTTAGATTTGAAGGTAGTATTCCACACCTTAGAGGGATCAATTGGTGTCTGGTGATAAATTCCCTTGAAGTAAATCTGGCTAAAATATTTGGCCCCCTTGATCTGGTCCAGAATGTCACAAATCCATAGGATTGAATACCTATTTTAGACAATTATCTTGTTCAACGACTGATAGTTAATAAAGAGTCTCTAGGTGTCGTCTTTCTTCTGTACCAACATGATCAGGTCCCCACAGGGTGATGAACTTAGCCTGATGTGCCTTGAACTCGGTCGATCAATGTTGTCTGGCGACATGCCCAAGGTGAGATCGATGGAGTGCTTGACCTGACATGTAGGGGTACCCTTGTTGGTTGAGGTCAAGATGCCCCTGTACTCTTCCATGACCTTGTATACCTGTTGTTGTCGTGCAGAGGGGACCTGTTTGGAGGTTGTGGATGTGGCCACAATCTTCTTCTTTCCTTGAGGGCTAATCATAAGGAAGACAACTTTCCTAGCCTGGGAAATGATCTTACTGCATTGCTTCGCAAATATAAAAAATATGGCGATAGGCAGTGCTACCTCTGGTATCTTGTATAACTTATTGCCAAAAGAAATAATGATAGTGTGGGGCCTAGACTCATACATAACATGAAGCTTCCACAAGTATGGTTGACCTAATAATACATCACAAACTTCAAGAGGAGCAACATCACACAGTACCTCATATGAGAAGGGCTTGATGTTGTAGGGAAGGTGACACTATTGGCTAACGCAGAGATTTCACCCCTAGTGAAACACCCAATTATGTACGACTGCAGGTGTGGTGTGGTCGGTAGGTTGAACCGCTTCACGACCTATACTAAAATGAGGTTTTTTTGGCTTTCATTGTCGATAATTAACTGCAGCGAAGAACCCTTCACCCACATCTATGATTAGAATAGATTCACCCCCTCCTATAGATATTCAATCTCATTCTTCTAGATCTTGGTGGTGGCAATGGTGGCACTACGTTCCACATCAATGATTTGCTTCCTTTTTTCATTCCCCTTGTCGATTTCTTATTGAGAGACATAACATGCATCTGATTCGAAAGCCTTCAACTCATCGACAAGTGACTTCTTGGCTCAATACTCACTTGTGTTGTGAGTGGGGATCTTGTGGAACTCACACCATTTCCCTGTGTCCTATTAGTTTTCGTGGTGTTTTTCTTAGCTTGCGGCTTCGACAAGTTGTCATAGGTCACCCCACCTTCACTTTATCCTTTGTTTTGCAATTTGGGGTGCCTTTCCCTTGCTTCAGATTCACATATCCAAAGTCTCGCTTCATTTGTTTAAATTTTTGCTCGATCTTAACAGCGTATTGATAGGAGACGCTAAGTGAGGATATGTCCAGGAACTCCATTTTGTCCTGGATGTACCTATGTAGATAATCATGGGACTTGAGTACCAAATGCTGCTCAAAATACTTGATACCCATCTTCGTGCGAAGGGTATGAAAAACATTTGTGAACTCCAACACATCTTGGCCTCTTCCTTGCCGCAATGTGGTCAACTTTATATATTTATCTTCATGGCTCCCGACAAAGTAATATGTTCCTTGATGGCATCTCGAAAAGAATTCCAAGTGGGTGTGGCTAAAAACAATTAGGATTCCCTCTCGTCCTTTTTTTCATAGTAGGTTTCCCATTAGCCCTTGACATGGGGGATAACTTTGAGGAGTGCAAAAGTAATCTTTTCCCAATTGGAAAAGTCATGTACCGAAAAATATCCTTCGAACAGATTTTACCATCTATATATGGCGTCTGCATCTATCTTGCTTTCAAATATGGGAATGTCAAACTTAACTTGTACCTTAAAAGGAGTGTCTCCTCCATAATCACTATTGGATGGAGATGTGTCACCTAAGGGTAGTTGTCGAAGGATCTGGGAAAATCTATTCATCATCGCATTCCTCTATCACTCAAGGGCTTCCTCGAGTAATATTTTGAAAGGGTCTCCTGCTCCCTCATCTTTCTTTTATTCCGCCATGGGAGGTTGTTGAGGTTTGCGAGACTGGTCTTGCAAAGGTTCAACCAGTTCGATCCCTGACTCCTTATATCCTGACCCCGTTGGGGACATGCAAAGAAAACTAAAGAAAGAGCAGACCGATCTGATACTACTTATCCAAAATTATGCAGGAATGAAACAAAATACATATATAAACGTAAACACAAAGATGCAGCACAAATAACATTTCATTAATCTAAAAGAACTGAAATATTCTTACATACAAAATGGAAATAAACTAGCTCGAATGATGGTAGCTTATCTCTAAGAAGAAATATTGCAGCTACATGCCTTTGAATTGTGTTACAATGAGGCTTGGTGGCCTTTTTATTATTGAGAAACAATGAGAACCCTAAACATCCAAAAACCTAACCTTAGGAGATGGAGTGCCAAAAGCCTGTGGGCCTTGTTGGGGTAAGATGGAACGTCAACTTCTCGTGGTTGTAACTTTGGCATACGATCTTTTTTTGGATATCATAATACCTCATTTCTAAGACATCAAAGAAGACATCGAAAACAAATTGTAAACTAGTTTGGCACTATTTTGGTCTCTTCGTTTTCCCTAAAAACTTATTTTAGTACCTCATTACGGCTTCGAAAGTTTAGGACATGAAAAAATGCCAAACATAGTAAGTTGTGATACAATTAAGTAAATTTAAAAGAAAAAATGGTGGGGGTCCAAGTGGAATAGGCAAGTAGCCACCAATATCTAGTTGGATCAGTCCTCCCCCCTTAGGAAGCAATGGTCTCCATTTCGTTGCGTGCCTCCATGAGATGGGGAAACTTCTACTGAACTTGGTCACTAGTGAGCCAATTTCCCTTGTGAAGGAGTTGGCCATCTTTGAAAAACCAATATAATTGGATCTTCTGCTGGCGAGTGTTCTTGATCTGCATGTCCATGATTCAATCAGTTGTGGTATGTTCCATGTAGTATGGGTTTAGCTCTGTTGGTGTGAGTTGTTCTGCAATATCTGATGTGCCTAATAATGGTGGAAAGCATGGCCAAAGGTGGTCCAAATTGAACTCTAGGTGCAGGCCAAGGAATGGGAAAATTTTTAGCTCAAAATAATTGTCTCCTACAGTCTTAATGATGGTGTAAGGCCCATATCGGAGTAGGCGAAGCTTGCGGTGGGCCCCAATAAGACATTCCTTCTACAAATGTAACCAAATGTTTCCGCCCACCTGGAACTTATGTGGCACCCGATGTTGATCATGACATTTGTACTTAACATTTGATCTATCTAATGTATCACCTACTTGTGGATGTGATGAATGTGTTCAATGAAGTTGGTAGCTCTGTTAGCTTCGGACTGGACATGAGTTGAGTCTACCTGAGTAGTCGCAGGTGGTATGGAAGCATCAATGGGACATAGTGGTTGGAATCCCAACCCCACCTTGAAGGGGTTATTTCCAGTTTAACTATGGAGAGATGTGTTGTAGTTGTGTTATACATAGGAGAGGCTTTCATCTCATGTGCATGGATTCTCTGAGTTGTAGATGCACAAAATCTAAACGGTCATCCTGTTGACGACCTCTGTTTTACCATCAGTTTAGGGGTGGAAGGTCATGGACTTAGTGAGCCTGGTATCAGGCATCGACCATAGGCTTGATCAAAATGTACTTAGGAACTTGTTGTCCTGATCTAAGATAATGGACTATGGGATACCCAAGTTTACCCACACTCGTTCAAAAAAGATCTTAGTAGTGGCTGCTACTATGATACTCTTCTTGCAGGCCACCAAAATGGCCATCTTAGAGAATCTTTCGACGGCCATGAAAACGCAGTTGTTTCCATGCTTATTAGAGGGAAGCCCCAACATGTAATCCATGGACATGGATTCCCAAGGTTGACTAAGAGTAGGCAGAGGAGTATATAAGCCTTGATTTTTTATGGTTAGTTTGGCAATGGCGCAGGCAATGCAAGATCTAATGTACCTCCCAACATCTTGTCAAAGGTTTGGCCAATAACAATACTTCTGCAGCACGACCACTGTTTTCTCTACTCCAAAATGTTGAATGACCCGACTGTAGTGCGCCTCCCAAATTATCTTGGCACACTTTCTTGTAGAAACACAAATATGTCTCAGGTGGCATAACAGTGCGCCCTAGAGGTGAAAATTTGGAACTTGCTTGCCATCTAGGAGCATCTGGTATTTGTTGTCGAATTCTGGATCACTCCTGTAAAGATTTGGCCACCCTGAAGTCTCGTGTCAACAAGAGTCTATCATAGTGGTCAACACCATAAATGGTGATCGGCTAAGATAGTCTGCAACATTAATGGTTTTTCCCTTCTTGTACTTTATGGTTAAACGGAACTGTTGCATTTATGTGGACAATTTATTATGATGATAATTCTACAACTTCCCTTGTGTCTATTTGAACTATAAGGGTCGGTGGTCTGTGTGGATGATCGTTTCCTTCCCCATAATGTAATGCTTTCTTTATTCGCAGGCCTCCATAATAGAATACATTTCTTTGTCATAAGTTGGATACCTTCCAATTGTATTTGAAAGTGTCTCACTTTGATATGCCACCAGATGCCCCTGCTCGGTAAGAACTGCACCAATAGCATAGTCGGAGGCATCTGCCTCAATTTCAAATGGTTGTTGTAGGTCTGGTAATGTGAGTATTGATGTAGAGTAAAGGCCATGCTTCAAATCAATATAGACCTTCTAATGGGATTCAAACCAAAAGAACTTTTCTTTCGCTCTGACCTTGATGATCTGATAATGAGATCTTAGACAATTATTAAGGTATTACATACTCATATGCATGGACTTGCCTATATTACTTAGTGCAATGGATCGATAGGATTGCGAATAACATAGGCAATGAAGCAATTAAAGAAATATAATAGGAAAACACACATAACACAGCAAGTTTAATAAGGATTTCACCCAAAACTCTTGGGCTACGTCTCCTGGTCCAGCCTTCAGTGGTGACCTCTCTATTATGTCTTCAAGAGCAGAGTTTTACAAAGTGTGAGCTCAAATTGAATCTCAACACAACAGATACAACAACAGGAGTTTTGCTTGAATCCCTCAAGCCTCTCTGAGTACACAAAATCTTTCTATCACTCTCTGTCTCTGTCTCGGCACTGCCTACCTCTATCTTCTATTAGTTTGTGGCTTTAAAGCCAATGGGCATTGTCTGTTCATTTCCCCTTCTCGGGCTCTCTGGCTCCCAGCCTCTGTCCGCTCGAATCCCCCCTTTGAGCGTTAGCAATCATTTCTAAACGCCTTTATGGATGTTGGCCACCTATTCTATAATGGAATGGACCATTGATGCCTTTGAAATCCCAAAAATGGTCGTTCTCTATTTACACAGAGAAATACACGTAAAACTGTGAAAATTCACCAATCTGTCGTTTATCAGATTTGAAATATTATAAATTCCACCTTATAACTCCTCTCGGGTCCACCTTTATATCTCTTATCACATCTCCACCATTGATCTGAGTGATCCAAACCCAACGGTTGAGATTCATTTCGAGCAGCTCATGCGTACGGGGGTTAACCGCCTGAAAAGGGTGGTTTTCTCTCTCCAGCGCCTGGACACATGGCAGCCAGTGTATGGGCTCAGGAAAAGCCCGGCCAAAACCACGGACTGCCTATGGCCCGCCCGAAAGCCCGCTTGTTTCGGATCTCAAAACGTATATACCTGCATGTATAAACCCTTTCGGGTCCGGTTTATCGCTTTATTCACATTTTCTTTTTTTTTCGTTTATTTAACAAATGCGATTTACATTGAAAAAGCCCTTTTACCGAACTTGAAATATTATCAAATTTCACCCATAATCCTTTCGGGGCCGTTTTCATCGCATCAACATTTTGTTCTTTGCATTCCGTTTATTTAACGAAATCGCTAAATACAAAGGGAAACCCTGTTTTTCGGAACTCAAAATATATATACTTTATTTATAATTCTGTCGGGTCTGGCTGTCGCAGTCACATGTATCGGCCCTACTCCTTTGTGTTGCTTTGATGCGATATTGCGATGTGACTTTTCGCTATCGCATATCGCATAAGCCCCCGGGCCATTGTAAGCACTCCCTTATAATCTGTCGATGCGATATGGCGGGTTAACCTAGGCCATCGATCTTCGCACTTGATCGACGGTCCTCGTTGACCTAGCTAATCGCTATCGCAAAATTTATATGGTCACCTCCGATAGCCTCCACCTACCTTCACATATTACAATATGCCGATTGGATCTAGACCGTTGATCGACCAGATCTGACAGCTCCTGTGCAAAGTTGTTTTAAGCCTCCAATAGGCCTTATTTCACTGTTTTCTTCATCTTTTTGCCTCCCTATAGTGTAATCAGCCTTTTTAAAAGGTTCTTCTCAGGCGATACTTTTGAATTTTTGAAGACTTAAAGGGTGTTTTGGATCCATTTTGGATCACGCGTTCCCACTGAAAAACTTTTGGACCACAAAAAGTTGGTTTTTAGGCATAAATCAAATGAGGATACAACTTCCTCACTTGTCTAATTTGTATCCATCTTTCACTGCTTGGTTTTGAACCTTTGAGTCTGATTCTGAGGTACTCAACATCCCCTATGCATGTAGTTCTCACCTTCCTGTCCAGAACTGTATCTTCCTGTAACCCATTGAGATATTCAGGCAATAGATCATCAATAGAAGGCAACTAACTTTACTCTTCGAGATATTCAATCAATGAAGGTTCAAATAGTCTCAAGTTCTCTGCATTAACCACTGAATAGATGTGCATGTAAGCTAGCAAATCAAGGCAAAAAGCATTCTCACCAATTTTCTCAAGTATCTTGAAAGGCCCATACCTTATTGGCTTTAGCTTCTTACCTTCACCTTACATTCTGTCATTGCTGATGTACAACCAAACTTGATCACCAACCTGGAAGCTATGCTTAATTTGATGCTTATCATGCCTTGCCTTGTACTTGGCCTGGCTCTTTTCCAGCTGTTCCTACACTACCTGGTGAATTTCTTGGATCTGTTCAATGAACTTGGTTGATTTGTCCACATTACTGTGTCCATCAACTGCTATGTCTTTACTAAAGACAAAATCCAAGGGAGACCTTGGTGTGAAACCAAAACAAGTCTCAAAAGGAGATATTTGTGTAGAAGAGTGCTTAGCACTGTTGTAAGCATGTTGCACATAACACAAATGTTCATCCCAAAGCTTGGGATGCTTGCTACAATAGCCTCTGAGAAACTAGATCACAGTCCTGTTGACCACCTTTGTTTGGCCATCTGTTTTTGGATGAAATGTTGTGCTCTTTTTCAATCTAGTGTCCATCAACTCCCATATACTAGACCAAAACTTCCCAACAAATCGGGAATCTCGATCAGATACAATAGAAGTGGGTAACCAAAAATGAACCCATACATGCTGAAAGAACAAATTTGTTGTTTGTTCAGCTGTAATCTGCTTGTTACAAGGTATTAAAATACACATTTTGCTGAACCTGTCCACAATAACATATAAATAATCATGACCTTTTATAGATTTTGGCAATCCCCCAACAAAGTCCATGGAAACACTTTCCCAAGGATGAGAAGGAACTGGAAGTGGAGTGTACAAGCCTAGTTTTCTATTGTTGGGCTTGCTTTTAGCACACATGGTACACACTTTAATATATCTAGAAACGGTTTCATGCATTCTTGGCCAATAACAGAACCTTTGCAGCTAAGCAACTGTTTTACTTGCACCAAAATGACTTGATATTAGAGAAGTATGTGCTTCTCGGATTATGTTAACTCTTTCAGTTTGAGGAATACATAAATTTCCCAAATGATATGCATAACTTAAAGTTGCATATACATCTTTAAAATCTACATCTTGAGCATATTGTTCAATGTAGCTTTCATGCAATACTGAGTTATGCTTAAGTATCATAAATGCATTTATGATTGGTCTGGATAGCATATTTGCAACCTTATTGTGTATGCCTTTCTTATATCTGATGACAATATGAAACTGTTGTAGAAAACCCATCCACCTGTAGTGTCTTGATTGCTGCAATCTAGTTTGTGAGTGTAAATATTGAAGTGGTTGATGATCAGTATGTATAACTATTTCTTTGCCCATTAGGTAATGTTTCCACTTTTTCACACTCTGTACTATTGCATACAATTCTTTATCATATGTGGAATAATTAACTACTGCAGAATTAAATGTCTCATAATGATAACATATGGGTTTACCATGTTGCATCAACACTGTTCCCATGGCATAATCATTGGCATCTGTTTCAATCTCAAATGGTCTTTGAAGATCTAGCAATGCTAGTACTGGTGTTGTACTAATATTTTCCTTCAAGGTGTCAAAGGCTTTCTGTTGTTTTCCTCCCCACTGAAACACCTTATTCAGTCCTGTTAAAGCATGTAAGGGAGCTGCAATCAAGGAAAAGTTAGCAATAAACTTTCTCAAATATTGTGTTGCTCCTAGGAAGCTCCTAACTTCTGTAGCAGATTTGGGTTTAGGCTAGTTCACAATGACTTCAACCTTAGAGGGATCTATCTTCAATTCACCACCCCCTACGATATGACCAAAATAATTCAAATATGTTTTGCCAAATTCACATTTTGATAACTTAACATAGAGATTTTCTCTTTTGAAAACATCTAGAGTCTGCTTTACATGCTTTAAATGTTCTTCCCATGTTTTACTGAAAACAAGAATGTCATCTAAATATGCAATTACAAAATCATCAATAAAAGGTCTGAGTACATCATTCATAACTCTCATGAAAGTGGCAGGAGCATTAATTAAGCCAAAAGGCATAACTAGCCATTCATACAACCCTTGCTTTGTTTTGAAAGCAGTCTTCCATGCATGTTGTTCTGCTACTCTGACCTGATGATAGCCACTACGCAAGTCCAACTTGGAAAATTAAACTGCTTCTTTCAGCTGATCTAATAGATCATCAATGCGAGGAAGAGGATAAAGATTCTTGATCGTTATTTTATTCAGTGCTCTATAATCAATGCACAACCTCCATGAACCATCTTTCTTTCTCACCAACACAATTGGAGATCCACATGGTGATGTGATTGGTCTGATGAACCCTTTATCGAGCAGCTCCTGTAGCTGCTTCTTGATCTCTGTATTCTCTAAAGCGGATAGCCCGTACATTCCGATGCTAGGCAATGTGTTATCAGGAAAAATAGTGTCCATTCATAGCTGCTAGTCCCACTAATACGGGTAGCTATCTTAGAAACAAACAGATTAAATTTACTTGTGTTTTCCTTTATGAGAGATAGATGAGAGAGAAGCAGAGAGCACCAACCTCAGTCTTTCACTAGTCTCCTTGCTTGTTTCCTCTCTCCTTTGATAGAGCTTTCGCCACTCCTTTCTCGCTTGTCCCACTTCAAATAACACCTGTAGAGTCAAGGCAGCAAAATACCATCAAAGCATAGAGATATATAACCATAAATAATGTAGGATCAGATGTACATTAACCATATAAATGCATACACAAACAAGACTCAGAGATATACAAGCATATGGAGGAAAACTCAAGTAACTTTATTGATAGAAGTAGTAGAAGAGAGGATTACAACTAAGCTGTCTAATCCAGCATCATCCTCCCAGCATGAAAGCCCTCTTCACCTCATACAAAGCAAGATCACCCAACAATGTCTTCAAAGACAAACCAACAACACTTCCTTGCAATTTACAAAATTTCAGCCTCTAGATCTCTTAGATGAGGGATCCATATATAGATGTTTACAAGAGAGTGAGTCAGCTTCTGGGATTTTGATTAGTGTCATTTCACTGATAGTTCTTGGTTCCACTTGGAGATTTCAGATCTCTTACTCATCCCTGGGTGAATTCAGAGAGGCAAGTGTCATATGAGCAATTTCTAGAAGATTATCTAGGTTTCCACCTAGCAAACTGCTTCTGCCATTTGTCTGCTCTCGCTCATCGCACCCTACAAAAGGGATTTCCAATATGAATCTCACCCCCCATGTGTAATAGGTTAGATGCATCGCACCCTATGCATGGAGCAGTCTGTATGGTCTTGTTTTGACCAGTTCTGAGTAGTTTTTCATGGAGAACTTCTAGGAGATGATGTAATCAGCTGACCTTGTTCCTTTAGGGTATGAAACAACACTTTTAGGGGTTTATAAGCCCTTGGTTTATGGACATATGTGATTGGGGTTGCAGTGCCCAAATATGTCTATAACAGTTGCCCCCTAAAGCATGAGGTCGTAAATCCTTTTGATGTCGGGTGAAATGCTTTATAACGAGGATCCAAGGTTTTTCGAACTGGAAGGTGACCTGTAATAAGATACAATACAATACATTATCTTCACAATATTTTCATGATCTAGCTGAGGCGGGCATTCCCATGCTCAGCTTTATAAATTCATATTCATGTACATAAGATAGACAATCGTCTGTGTGGCAGACTGATGATTCTGGTGGAGCCATCATCCTTTAGTTTGGATGATTATCTGTGCAACAATGATGTACATTTGATGTCTTTATTTTCCTGAATATATCACAGCCAGGATGGATGAAACTAGATCCGGGGTCTTCAAACTCATTCAATTTTCGCCTGAAGTACAAGTCGATCCATGTGAAAAGATGTTCTGATGTCGAAAATGGAAAGACATCCCCTGATTTCCAGCCAATGATGTAATTTGTGAACAGGTGCGAGAGGAATCACCGATAACGATGATGACCCTCAAGGTACTGCAATACAATTCATGTGGTTTGAATACATGAGCTAATGTTGAACACCACGTAAAATCTTTTGGTCAAAGGCCATTGATGTAAACCTATCGCCGAAAGTGAGAAACTTGCCATTGAGGCATGCAAGCTTCAAAGTACTGAAAGTGTTGTCCCTAAGTCAACTTCTTGGATAATAAGCTAATGTCGACAAGAAGTGACCCGTTGCAGGAGGGCCTTAATGAATCCCACATCTATGACACGGAACGAAGCAAATGATTTTGTGGAGGTGAAAATGATCTGATGATACAAGGTTCAGGGTGGCGGTCATGAAAAATGGAGAGTGAAGGTATTGCAGCGGATGAGACGTTGGCTAGGTTGGTGAATTCTTTGAGCGACTTCTCTTGAACATACCAACGACACTGAAATGGATTGGTAGTGTTAACCCCAAGGTGGATGGTACGGTGGACCAATGGTGATATGACCGGTGAACGGAATAACCCAACCTGACTCAATCATGGTGACGGAGTGAAAGTGTCATGTTCAAGAGCGCCCTGCTACCAATGAAGCTATTCAAGTTTTCTTCCCTTTTTCCCCAGTCATTTCTGACTAGTGCCTCTTTATTTTTGTCAAACTTGAGGAGGATAACATATCCTTGTTCTATAGTCTGCCCTTAGGGAAAACCTGTTGCTATGTTTTAACAAGTCTAGTGATAATGAAACTCGCTCTTGTCTGCATGGACAAGTTTGTCGCTATTGTTTTAACGAGTTTAACGACAAAGATAACTCGGTCCTTTTCAATTTTATAGAGTCTAAAAGGGATGGAAAGGCAACTCCAGTGGTCCTTTTTCGTAATGTAATCCCTTAAGTCCGAAAAAAAGTGTAAAATAATACAAAAGGGATGACTTTTCAATAGTTTTAACGAGCCGAACAAGACAAGAACTTGATCTTTTTGTGTAATAATCCCTCAGGTCCAAAAAGATTAAAATCTAGAGGAGAGATGGCACTTCCGGTCACTTTAACAAGCTGGAGAGGCCAATTTCTCGACAATCTTTTCATATTTTACGAGTCAGATGAAAAGAGTTTAAAGGAGACTTGTTGTTTGAGGAACGAGTGATGTTTTGGATAGCAACTGGTTCCAGGTAAGGTTTGGAACTTTTCAATCACAACAATGTAAAGAGGGTGGCTAACAGAATCACTCGTCGCAACTATTCCTAAAAAGGGTAAACAATCAAATGGAGGTGTATGATCGGCTAAAAAAAGGGTGGAGGTGATGGTAAGAACATGACTAAGGTTCAAAAGCTGATAATTACACAATCACAATGGTTATTTACTGAGGGTGGGGTTCATTTTTTAATGAGCTTGAACTCTATGGGAACATTTGCTCATTGCTAGGTTTATTTTTTAACGAGCTTGAACTTCGCGTAAAACTGCTCATGGCGAGGTTTATTTTTTAACGAGCTTGAACTTTGCGTAAAACTGCTCATGCCAGTCATATAATAAGGATGTCTCATCAGTAGGTTCATTTTTTAGGGAGCTTGCCCCATGCGCAACTTTGCTCCTAAGCCTTTTGTATACAAGCTAGGAATGACCAAGTATTGTCCTAGGGGTTAAAGAACTACTAAGTTTAGGTAGGATAGCTTCTCGGTGGGAAACATCTCCTTTACTTTGCCATTTCTGTTGGTCCTGGCAAAGGTGAATGGTGGATCAGACCAATCACCTAATTTAAGCAGTTGAAGTTAGAAAAACTATGGGGTTAGAGTTACGCTGGTCACTTTTCACTTGCGTATGAAAAGGTTTGTATGCCCCCAGGTATAAAGTAGATTTTCCAGGTCACCATATGGAAGTTCTCGCATTAATGAGATTGTTCCATCCGCGTCACAGGCAAAACCTTCTTGGCGATGTCCATCGAAATGGAAAAATGTGACTGTTGTCAATCCCAATCACACAACCTTTGACGGGGAATCTTTTTCCAGTCCAAATCAATTTTCCTAAATGGACAAGGGTATCAGACTAGTCATATTCCTACAGGGAAACCTATCTTATATCTGGGGTTTTCCTACTAAAGCAGACCAGGGCGCATGCCTCGTGGGTTTCAGTCACAATCACCGAATCACTCGCGATCGTTAGGTGGACGGGCTGGAGATTGATTAGACATTCCTTGTGCAAAAAGACCAGTTAGGGATGGTATTTGAATAATAGTTGTGTTTGAACCAGGGAATGAAACGAGGTCAACTAGGTGGACCACCCTACCTTCATGTGGAAAACAAATCACTCGGAAGAGTGAGGAAACGATAGCTCCCATGCTATAAACGTAGTCACGTCCAAGGAGTAGATTGTAATCTAATGGCCCTTTGACTACCATCGCGTTCAAATAAACGGTTTTCCTTCTCAAATTTATAGGCAAATTTGGAAGGATCCCTAACGGTCGACTGTTTCCTTTGTTGAAGCCTGACAGATTTCGAATCTCAGGCATAAGAGATGGGGAACCAAGCGCTTTCCAAGTAGTGGAGGAAAGGATACTCACGAAAGCCCCTTCATCTATGATAGTACCAACCATGATCATTCTGTAAGCTTTTACTATAATTCAGAATGGTACATTAGATGGTAGGCGGGGTCTCCCTAGTAGGTTCCAATCGAAGGAAACGACTAGATTGCTTGGAGGTGGGACCGAATAAACGGCCGGATAAGTCTCTGACAAACTTCCTTCCTGCGGTAAAGGAATGGGTAGATTTCCCCCATGTTCATCAGAGTCTGTATTTACGAAGTGAATTTGAATAGTGTCGTTCTCATTCTCTTTGGCGACAGTATCATCTGAAGGTGGGTCCTCTGAAGACAAGATTGGTTCGACTGCCATCTCGACCTGTTGACTTTGGTCCAGTGTGGACTCAAAGGGTTTATCTTCAATGATAGGTGCTTCGACCGACAACAACGGTGTGTCAGGTGGATTTTCAACTAGCGATGGACTCAGAAAGAGTCTCTTGTATCCAGGAGGAAGTCGTTGTGGTGATGCAGGGTGGTTATCCAAGAATCTTTTTGCTTCATCTAGAAGGGACAATGGTGGAGGGCATGATCACCTTCACATAGTCTGCAAGGAAATCAGATCTTCCTTTTTGTCCATTGACTTCATTTTCACTAGTTGATGGTGTGCTCTCAACATGATCGTCAGAGGTTGAAGACACCGGATTGTGCAAGCGGGGAGACTAGTCCCTCAAGATCCTTGGGATGCAAGGACAATATCGATGATAGTGGTCTCCCTTGCAAATGACACATGGAGATTTAGGTTTGGATTGTGCAGTGTGTGGATTTTCACCAGACGATGCATGGTTGCCCCCTTTCGTCGTTGGATTCTTCTTCTTCTTCTCCTTCCCTTTCTTCTTCTTCTCAGTTACTTGGTTTTTAGTGTTACTAGCTTCACCAAGCAAAGAGGAAGAAGGAGAGGGAGAAACAAACGAAGTAGAAGGTGGGGGAGAAACTTCAGTATCATCTGGTTGCTAATTTGATTGCTAAGGAATTGCGGTGTTTTGAACGATAGAGGTCAAGAAAAATCATACGGGCAGGCCAATTGTGAGTCCTAGAAGGGACAATGTGGCCATGTGTGGAGCACCAACATCCCCCCAAGAGGAGAAGGGACTAGGATTTCCCCCAAGGGGAAATCCTTGATTGGTAGACTCCATTTCTCAACCTAAATACCAACGAGGGAACAGTGGCGTTATTCTTATTAAAATAAATTTTATGATGCTTTGACACAACTTGCTTTTTCAATTTTTAAGAGTCGAGAAAAAGCTAAAGATGACTATAGTCGCCTTCGATTTTTAATGAGCCTGAAGTGACAAGTGCTCAGATGGACCTTTTCTTTTAAGGAGTCTGAAAAGGAACGAAGTGACTACTTTGGAAATCTAGACAGAGGGGATTACCAAATCAATCGCAAAACTGTAGAATACTTTTTACGGTACAACAATCAATCTTCTTGAATGCTGTGTTCAGTGCATTGCGATCAATAGGGCGGCAGACACGGCTTCCTAAGGATAAAGGATATAGCCTATTGTTGTCTCCCAATATATACTCGATGGTACATGGGAGCACAAGTCTGTACTGACATTTTTCGGCTCAAAGAGGAGGAATCACCCAACCTATGATGAAAGCGAGAGTTACCAGGCTTTATGACGCCGGAATACATCTCTAGCCTAGACTTCTAGATGTCGTGCATTAGGTTCCAAAGCGTTTTTATGTTCATTGAAGTTTATTTTACAGTTGATCTTTCTTAAGAAGTTTGCCTTTAAGGTTCACCATGTGATGTAGATATACAATTCCTAAATATGCAATCTAAGATGATAAACAGTCGTTTATTTTCTTTTTGCAATGAAAATCCTAGCTACTAAGGAAAGAGAAATGAAATTCTTTCAACATAGAGCAGAGAGCACACACTAAGATGCACTATCCTAAATCAATTTCCACAAGCAGTCCAAATGCAAATGCACATGCATGTATTTGTTTTCCGCTTTCTTAATGTATAAATGACAAAAAGAATGCTAAGTACAGATCTAAACTATTCTTCTTTCAAAGCGACAGTACTAACAATTTTCTTTTCAAAAAAAATGAAAGTAAAGCCAAGACAACACTTTGGGATTTCGAATTCAAAATTGCTTTCGACACTTGAAATACTAATGATTCAAATCAAATAAAATGGAAAAAGTGTAATTGACTATCAAAAAGAGGAAGACTCTTTTCTTTGACTGAAAATGACACTTGCGACACTTTCAAATCAATGGACGACAGTTCGATTAAGCTATTGTTTGCACAAGAGAACTGTAAATGATGAAAAATACATAAAAACATTCACAATTCTTTATCAATGGAGGCTGAATAATGCAGAGGAAGGGAGTTTCAATAGTGATATACTGATCACAGACAATAAAACTATTGAATAAAGTTGAAGACAAAGAAAAAACCAAAATCTGGAGGCAGAAACAGTGTCATCTGATCATTGCACCTGTAAAACAGGGAAACAGGGATGCATCTCACCTACAACACATGGGAGGTGCGATGCATCCAGACTGCCAATGAGAGGCGGTGCGATGGTCCAGGAATGAGACTGAGCTTGGTTTTTGCTTGCAGTTCGCAGCTAAGTTCAGGGGTTTAGGCTGAGCTAATGATAGGCAGTAAACACAAAGTATAGGGTCTGATCTAATGAGGTTATTTGAGCTACCACCAGGGCACTTAGGATGTTTGCAAGCTAGATGTTCAGTTCATAAACCAACCTGGAGATTGATTGAAGAAGCGTTGATCTACTTTGCAGTTGCATAGAAAAAGCAGTTCGAAGGCTAGCTGGCTTGACTTCAGGCTCCATCTGTGGTTTATAAAGCAAACAATAATAACGAAACAAACAAACTATTCACTCCCCAGTGGAGTCGCCATTTTGTTATCGGGAAAACTAGTGTCCATTTAGAGCTGCTAGTCCCACTAAGATGGGTAGCTATCTTAGAAACAAACAGATTAAAGTTACTTGTGTTTTCCTTTATGAGAGATAGATGAGAGAGAAGCAAAGAGCACCAACCTCAGTCTTTCGCTAGTCTCCTTGCTTGTTTCCTCTCTCCTTTGATAGAGCTTTTGCCACTCCTTTCTCGCTTGTCCCACTTCAAAGAACACCTGTAGAGTCAAGGCAGCAAAATACCATCAAAGCATAGAGATCTATAACCATAAATAATGTAGGATCAGATGTACATTAACCATATAAATGCATACACAAACAAGATTCAGAGATATACAAGCATATGGAGGAAAACTCAAATAGATTTATTGATAGAAGTAGTAGAAGAGAGGATTACAACCAAGCTGTCTGATCCAGCATCATCCTCCCAGCATGAAAGCCCTCTTCACCTCATACAAAGCAATATCACCCAACAATGTCTTCAAAGAGAAACCAACGACACTTCCTTGCAATTTACAAAATTCCAACCTCTAGATCTCTTGGATGAGGGATCCATATATAGATGTTTACAGGAGAGTGAATCAGCTTCTGGGATTTTGATTAGTGTCATTTCACTGATAGTTCTTGGTTCCACTTGGAGATTTTAGATCTCTTACTCATCCTTGGGCGAATTCAGAGAGGCAAGTGTCATATGAGCAGTTTCTAGAAGATTCTCTGGGTTTCCACCTAGCAAAATGCTTTTTCCATTTGTCTGCTCTCGTTCATCACACCCTACAGATGAGATTTCCAGTATGCATCGCATGCCCCGTGTGTAATAGGTGAGATGCATCGCACCCTATGCATGGAGTTGTCTATATGATCCTGTTTTGACCAGTTCTGAGTAGTTTTTCATGGAGAACTTCTAGGAGATGATGTAATCAGTTGACCTTATTCCTTTAGGGTATGAAACAACACTTTTAGGGGTTTAGAAGCCCTTGATTTATGGACCTATTTGATTGGGGTTGCAGTGCCTAAATATGTCTATAACACAATGGAGCATCTTGCTGCAAATGAATATCATGTACTATTTCCCTTTTGGGTGGCAGACCTTTAGGTTCTTGAAATAGGATATCATATTCTGAAACAACTTTTTCTAAATCAGCTTTCTGTTTAGCATCACAACCTTCAAATGCATTTGTTTTATGAGGAATCTTTTCCTTTACAACCATTAGTAAAAATTTCTTTCATGAACTTACAATTCTTTTCATCTGGCCTGAGTTTATGAGAGTGTAGTTATTTTTGAGCTGATGAGCTCTTATAATATATTCTATTCCCTCTTTTGTGAGTTGATACTTATTTTCAGTTCTATAGAAAATGGTTTTTCTATCATACAATTAAGGACTTACTAAAAGAATACCGTGTATATCCAAGGGAACTATATCTAACTCAACCTCATCTACAAAAGTTGACCCATAGCAAACCTAAGTTTACATTGTCTAGTCACTTGTAGCTTTGATTTATCACATACCCAACCTAATGGATATGGCTTCTTGTGAGGTGTTGTTAGTAAGCCCAACTTCTTTACGATTGTTTCAAAAATCAAGTTTACTTGTGAACCACTATCAAATAAAGTATCAATCTTTTGATGCTTGGAAATAACTCTAATATGAAAAAGCTCATGTATTTTCCTATCATTATCTTCATTATCAATAGATTGAGTAGAATTACTTGTAGATGCTTCAGAATTTCTACCTTTTATACCTGTGGTTGTGACTGTTGTTTCATCACCTAAGTCCGAACCCAAATCTCTCTGAATAACAGCAGCAGTCTTCTTCTTCTTACCACTGAACTTCTTGGGTTTCAGCTCCAGATGCAAAGACCAGTAGTGTTCATCATCATGCCCATCCTTCTTGTAGTGAGTGCATGAAGGTTTGTCTTTTTGTACAGTGTTTGTCTTCCTCCCCTTCCATTTTTGCTTCTTCTTTTCCTTGTTCTTGCTTGGAGTGGGTTTTGATGATCCCCCAATCTCTAGGTTCACATTCTTACCTCTAGCCTCTAGATGTGTAGCCTGAATTGATACATCATCTAGGCTAGTGGGGTTAAACATGAGAATGGTGTGCCTCAAATAGCTATGTAGACCACCTATATACTTCAACAAAGTTTCAGGTGAGTCTAGAGAAATTCCTAGAGTTAAAGTTCTTTTTCTAAATTCCTGGGTATAGCTTTGTACACTTTGGCCCTTTAGTTATCGAAGAGTTTTCCAACTCATCATTTCTTGTTGCCTATAAGCTAGTGGATAGAATTGTTTTTTAATGGCAGAAACAAATTCATTCCAGGTAGAAAGAATTTTACCATGCTTCTTCAAATCAACTTGTGTCTTGCCTTCCTGTGTGGTCTAAAATGCGGATGCAAATTAGAGTTTAATTTAATGTCAACCCAGGAAGGTAAACTTAGAAGTGCTTATCTAAAATATATAGATCTAGAAAGATTCCTAATTTGTCCAAGATATTAAAGTCCCCTTACAAGAACATATTCATTAAGATCTCTTTCAATAACTAATCAAACTTAGATCTAACAATTGTTTGAGATCTATGATTCTCTTACAAGAACATATTCTACAAGATGTCTTCCAACATAGAACATCTAATAAGAAATTAAAAGCTGAAATGAAATAAACCTAGATCTAATGATTGTATGACATCTTACGGTTCTCTTACAAGAACACCTTCAAATAAGACTCTTCCAATATTAGAACATTTAACAAAACTTGAAAGCTGAAATCAAACAAAAACATAAAATAAATTATAAACAAATAAGCATGCAAGTGAGGTCATGGGGGCCCTCCATAACTCCACAAGCACACCACTTCAATGGAGACTCAGATGTAGAAGCAAAATTGAAGTATGACCCTTTATATCAAAATCTCCATTACAAACCAACTCTAAGATTACAACTCTAAGCTTCTAAGATTACATACTCCAAAATTCTAAGATTACAAAGACTTCCAGATTACAAATGGAGGAGATTGTACTCCTATTTATACAATGGGATGAGTAACAAACTCATAATGATCATCCACTAATCTCTCTTTAGTTCCATAAATCTCGCAACCATTTTTAACTACTTTCCCATTATTACAAAATATGATCCCTTTGAATCCTCCACAAGTCTCTTACATATCTTGGATAAGATATGCCAACCAAATCCTACATGATCTTCTCCTTAGGAATTGGATAAGATATGCCAACCAAATCCTCCGTGATTTTCTCCTTAGGAATAGGATAAGATATGTCAACCAAATTCTCCATGATTTTCTCCTTAGGAATAGGCTTGCATAATTATCTCCTTAATATAGTGGAGGAGATATGGATAAGTCTCTTGGAATTAATTCTTCACATATTTCCTACACATCACAAAACTCACATATTCTTGAGATATATAAAAATATGTATATTTTCTAATATTTAATCATAAATTCACTTGTAATACAAAAATGAATAAAATGGAAAATAAGAAGGTGAAACCCAAATGTATTTATGAAAATGATATGATAAAAGGTTAATGGGATGTTGAAATGTAAGGAATAGTGAAGAAAAAGGTGGATGAAAATATGACATTTCTGAGTCCCAACATCCTCCCCAACTGAACTTGTTGCATGTCCTCATGCAACCATGAATGGGTCTCTTTAAGAACATTTGGCATCTTGAACAACTTTGGCTTTACATGATGATGTCTTTAATAATGAATGTTTCCAGGATATGTGAAAGACATGAGTAACAACTTACATTTTCTTATGGTTGGTTCTTGTGTGACAACCATGAATACAAAGAATGTTGGTTCTTGTGTTAACAACATTCATTTCGTTTTCTTTTCTCTTTTCTTCAATAACAATGTAAACACTCACTGGAAATCATAAGCTATCAATGTGCATAAAAAAGCCCTTTTTTAATATTAATGAAGCAAAGTGCAACAAAGTATCATTGGAAAATAAATGTTGGTGAATGGTAAATGAGAAAAAATGGAGTGATAGTGGTGAAGAAATGGAATCATGGAAGTGAATATGTAGTGTGGTGAAGAAATTGAATCATGGAAGTGAATATAGTTCTCCCCCCCCCCTCAACTGAATTGGTTGCATGTCCTCATGCAACTTGACATGGCTCATGAAAGGAAATGTAGCATGGTGAGGGAATTTTCCAAAATATTCAAGTTAGCATATAAGGAATTGCATGATTAAAGATTAGAAAACAACATACCTCTACTTACCCAAGAATGATGAACTATGCAAGAGGAATGTAGCTGTTGTTGCTGTTGCTGGATCAGGAAAATGTGACTGATGTTGTTGTTACTGGATCCTGGGAAATGAAGGAATCTGAACTGTTGATGTTGAATCATGGAAAAGATAAATGTTGAAAGTGGAACTGTGGTACTCTCATAGATCAGAATTCATGCTGCTGTAACTGCTGAGGGAGTTGTGAAAAGTGTATAGTCTTCACCTGCTACTAAACTTCTTGGTACAATTCTAATCATGCGAAAGAATGTGTCGATGTCGAGCATGAATAGAAATCATTGGATTACTGGCCATTGATGTATTCTGTTAACCAATGCGAGGCAACTCACCATTGATGTCAATGATTACCAAGGTACCCGAGTACATCTTGCGAAGTGCGAATGGATGTGTTGAGGTCGAGCCATTTGCAAGATCTGAAGATCAAGGGACATTGATGTATTCCCATGATCATTAGCGAGAGAACTTGCCATTAAGGCATACAAGCCTCTAGGTACTAAAAAGGAACTCTACTCTATTTCCCAGATAAGGTGCTGATGTCGATGGGGCAAGACTTGTTGAAAGGTGGGCCTTAAGGAATCCCACATCAGACAACGAGAGTTTGTACAAAAAGATTTGGTAGGACTATAAATGGAAAGAACTCATGGATAAGCAGTGTGGATTAGCATGGCAAGGAAAACAAGGCAATGTAATCATGGAAAGGGAATGAGTATTATTCAAAAGGAAAACTAGAAGGCAAAAATAAACTGAAAAGGATAAGGGAATGTATGCGATTCAGAAAAATAGGCATGCATGAAGTCGTGAAAGATAAGGTAATGGAAGATGGCTGCAACATAGGGATGGTCTAGGCGTTTGGAAGGAAAAAGGGAGTAATCATGACGCAAAAGGATCGTTGTGTAGTGGAAAATGTCATGATATGTGCAGTGAAGAATTAGCTCCTTCTAGCATCCAAAAATGGATGTAAGGAAATGCATGGTGTATGAAGATGAACTCTTGCTGTAAAAAATGGATATGGAAATGTCATGCTTTATGGATTTACAATTGGTGGAATTCAAAATCTGCTTCCAAAAAGGGAGGTGCAAGGTAGTGGTTGTGGAGTTGGATTTGTCTTTATAATTTTCATGAATTATAGTCTTTGGAAGACCAATTGTCGTCACAACGTAATCTCCTTATGATCACTTGATTATCCTGTAACCTGTAAAAAAACTTGGCAGAAAGAAAACATAAGTGTGTTCAAGAAGAAATGGCCATTTCCTTCATGATTCTTACGCAAAAATTTCATACCAAATAAAACATATTAAGGACAATCAAAGTGTTGAAATTGACTTAATCATGATACTAAAATCAATCCATTCTTAAAATAACCATGAAAAGTAATACTCCCTGTTTGGGTCAGATGAAATATGCTCGGCAAAAAAATTGGCATTAGAAAGATCTGTTGTGGTCTGCATATTAGTATGTGATATAAAAGCATTCAACAGAAATATGTTATGCCAACTTGAAGCTATTGAAACAAGATAATCATCATTTATAGAATCCTCCAAATGTTTGATAAATCGATCCTCAAAATTTGTTTCCAAGTGTTCCATTTTTTTATTTTCAAACCTGCATGAATTTTGTGAAATTTTTTTATTTTTTTATTTTTTTATTTTTTAATAATAATATATATATATATATATATTATGTGAGAATTTTTTTTTTTTTTTTTTTTTATTATTATTTTTAAAAAACTAAAATTTAAAAAGACTAAGTTTTATCTAAAAAAAATTTAAGATGATTTTTCACTCATTCACAAAATTCTTTATTGTTGTATCGCAGATCAATTTTCCAACAAAAGTATTTTTATTTGAAATAAATCAATAGATTTTCTGATCTTCCTAATCGCACGAAGCGCGGGAAGAGAGCATACTAATCTCTTGATTTTTTTTATTTATGCAGGTTAGCGTGGATGGATAAAACACAATTAAGATCTGCGACAAAACCTTGCATTATCTACACTCCTTTTTCAATGTCACGGGGGCATTTAGACTCTCGGAAGACAAATTTTTCCGATAATCAAGCTCCTGGCTCATCCGAGATACAGAAACAAGACATAGAAATGCAAAGATGTGCCACTGAATTTATTCATGATGATTTATTTTTTGAAAACAAAACTAAAAACTTCTAATGATAACGACTTCTAATGACTTCTAATGAGATCTCATTTTTATTTTTCTAATCTATTCTATATTAACTTAAAAGATGTTTTATTTTCTAAGTAAAAGAATGCTTCCAATGAAGCCATCTACGGACTAAAAATTCGAACATGCTCACATCAAGATTTAAAAAATTTACATTATGTTTTGCAAGTATGTGAGAATCATGTCTTAGAGTTGGCTCAAGGTTATTGTCCTTGCTCTCCAAGAAGTACATGTTCAACATTGTCAAATTCATCATCCGTAGATGGATTAGTGAGAAATGGGGGGTTTAAAATAAAAACTAAATTTAAAATAACTATGTACAAAAATAAAAATGCTCCAAACTTTGAACTCCTTTACGAACCTGCTATCACCAAGTTCCACAAATTAGTCCATAAAAACAAATGCATAAAAACAATTACTAAATCCTTCTAGTTGCACTTCCCCGGCAACGGCGCCAAAATGTGTGGTCTAAAATGCGGATGCAAATTAGAGTTTAATTTAATGTCAACCCGGGAAGGTAAACTTAGAAGTGCTTATCTAAAATATATAGATCTAGAAAGATTCCTAATTTGTCCAAGATCTTAAAGTCCCCTTACAAGAACATATTCATTAAGATCTCTTTCAATAACTAATCAAACTTAGATCTAACAATTGTTTGAGATCTATGATTCTCTTACAAGAACATATTCTACAAGATCTCTTCCAACATTAGAACATCTAATAAGAAATTAAAAGCTGAAATGAAATAAACCTAGATCTAATAATTGTATGACATCTTACGGTTCTCTTACAAAAACACCTTCAAATAAGACTCTTCCAATATTAGAACATTTAATAAAACTTGAACGCTGAAATCAAACAAAAACATAAAATAAATTATAAACAAATAAGCATGCAAGTGAGGCCATGGGGGCCCTCCATAACTCCACAAGCACACCACTTCAATGGAGACTCAGATGTAGAAGCAAAATTGAAGTATGATCCTTTATTTCAAAATCTCCATTACAAACCAACTCTAAGATTACAACTCTAAGCTTCTAAGATTACATACTCCAAAATTCTAAGATTACAAAGACTTCTAGATTACAAATGGAGGAGATTGTACTCCTATTTATACAATGGGATGAGTAACAAAATCATAATGATCATCCACTAATCTCTCTTTATTTCCATAAATCTCACAACCATTTTTAACTACTTTCCCATTATTACAAAATACGATCCCTTTGAATCCTCCACAAATCTCTCACATATCTTGGATAAGATATGCCAACCAAATCCTACATGATCTTCTCCTTAGGAATTGGATAAGATATGCCAACCAAATCCTCCATGATTTTCTCCTTAGGAATAGGATAAGATATGCCAACCAAATTCCATGATTTTCTCCTTAGGAATAGGCTTGCATAATTATCTCCTCAATATAGTGGAGGAGATATGGATAAGTCTCTTGGAATTAATTCTTCACATATTTCCTACACATCACAAAACTCACATATTCTTGAGATATATAAAAATATGTATATTTTCTAATATTTAATCATAAATTCACTTGTAATACAAAAATGAATAAAATGGAAAATAAGAAGGTGAAACCCAAATGTATTTATGAAAATGATATGATAAAAGGTTAATGGGATGATGAAATGTAAGGAATAGTGAAGAAAAAGGTGGATGAAAATATGACATTTCTGAGTCCCAACACTTCCCACCACACTAGGGCAGTTCCTCCAAGGCGAAGGCTAGCCAATTGAATCTTTCTCCTTTCTGAATTGATGTTCTGCACCCTGCAATATACATCAATCTGTCTAATTTAGTTATCCAGCTTCTCTACATTTAATTCACCATCATAAATTGGTAAATCAAATTTCACATCTAATTTAATCACAACAATTTTCTTCTTTTTCTTTTCAGGGCTAGTTTTATGTGAAGAAGATGATGAGGATGGTGATGATGGAGTAGATGGTGGAGAGGACTCTTCTTTTCCTTTGCCTTCTAGATGGCCATCTAGAAGAGGTTCCTCTGCTCCATTTTCTGTTTGAGGTGCTAAAGTGCTTTCACCTCGGCCTTTCTTAAATTCTTAATACATCTCTTCCACCATGGATCTCATGGTCATGAAACTATTCATGAACTGAGAGTCTGATTCCAATGAGGTTTGTTCTAAAATCGTCCTCCTAGGATAGACTCTTTCAATTTCTGGATTAGCCTCAACAAGTTCTCCTTCTCCTAGTTTGAGCTTTGACCTCGTTAGCATTCAACAATCCAGCACAAGCTGCCTAACCTTAGCAAACCTAAAGCTCTGATACCACTTGATCTGATAATGAGATCTTAGACAATTATTAAGGTATTACAGACTCATGTGCATGGACTTGCCTATGTTACTTAGTGCAATGGATCGATAAGATTGCTAATAACATAGACAATGAAGTAGTTAAAGAAACATAATAGGAAAACACACATAACACAACAAGTTTAATAAGGAGTTCACCCAAAACTCGTGGGCTATGTCTCCCGGTCCAGCCTTCAGTGGTAACCTCCCTATTATGTCTTCAAGAGTAGAGTTTTACAAAGTGTGAGCTCAAATTGAGTCCCAACACAACAGATACAACAACAGGAGTTTTTCTTGAATCCCTCAAGCCTCTCTGAGTACACAGACTCTTTCTATCACTCTCTGTCTCTGTCTTCTCTCTGTCTCGACACTGCCTGCCTCTGCCTTCTGTTAGTCTGTGGCTTTAAAGCCAATCGGCATTGTCTGTTCATTTCCCCTTCTCAGGCTCCCTAGCTCCCGACCTCTATTCACTCGAATCCCCCCCTTGAGCATTAGCAATCATTGCTAAATGCCTTCAGGGATGGTGGCCACCTGTTCTATAACAGAATGGAACATTAATGCCTTTGAAATCCCAAAAATGGTTGTTATCTGTTTACACAGAGCAATACACGTAAAATTGTGAAAATCTGCCAATCTATCATTTATCGGATTTGAAATATTATAAATTTTGCCTTATAACTCCTATCGAGTTCGCCTTTATATCGCTTATCGCATCTCCACCGTTGATCTGAGTGATCTAGATCCAACGGTTGAGATTCATTTCAGGTGGCTCATGTGTACGAGGGTTAACCGCCCGAAAAGGATGGTTTTCTCTCTCCGGCATTTGGAAACATGTCAGCCAATGTATGGGATCGGGCGGAGCCCGACCAAAACCACTTACCGCTTATGGCCCCCCTGAAATCCCGCTTGTTTCATATCTCAAAACATATGTACCTACATGTATAAACCCTTTCGGGTCCGGTTTATCGCTTTATTCACATTTTCTTTTGTTTTTTGTTTATTTAATGAAAATGCGATTTACATTGAAAATTCCCTTTTACCAGACTTGAAATATTATAAAATTTCACCCATAATCTTGTCGGGTCAATTTTCATCGCATCGGCGCTTTGTTCTTTGCATTTCGTTTATTTAACAAAATCGTGAAATACAAAGGAAAACCATGTTTTCTGGAACTCAAAATATATATACTTTTATTTATAATTTCATTGGGTCCGGTTGTTGCAGTCGCATGTATCGACCCTGCTCCTTTGTGTTGCTCCAATGCGATATTGCGATGCGACTTGTCGCTATCGCATATCGCATAAGCCCCCGAGCCATTGTAAACACTCCCTTGTAATCTACCGATGCAATATGGCGGACTAACCTGGGCCGTCGTTGACCCCGCTGATTATTATCGCAACATTTATATGGTCACCTCCGATAGCCTGCGCCTACCTTCGCTGATTGCGATATGTTGATCGGATCTAGACCGTTGATCGGCCAAATCCGACGAATCCTATGCAAAGATGTTTTAAGCCTCCGATAGGCCTTATTTCACTGTTTTCTTCATGTTTTTGCCTCCCTATAGTGTAATTCGCCTTTTTAAAAAGGTTCTTCTCAGGCGATAGTTTTGAATGTTTGAAGACTTAAAGGGTGTTTTGGATCCATTTTGGATCACTTTATGACTTGACTCAAAGGCCAAGTGATATGAGAGAATCCCAACACAAACCTGCGATACAAATTGGCAAAACCCAAAAAGCTGCAAGGATCTATTAGAGTAGTTGTGGCTGGCCAATCTCGAATAAATTGTATTTTGGTTGGTTCCACATGCACGCCTTGCTCATTAATGATGTACCCCATATATTGAACCTGGGTCATACCAAAAGTGTATTTCTCCAAATTGGCACTCAATTTCTGTTGTCTCAAGGTTTGGAACACCGAGCGAATATGATGTATGTGCTCTTCCAAACTCCGGCTAAAGATCAGGATGTCGTCCAGGTACACAACCATGAATGAGTTGGTAAAGGGCCACAAGATATTTTCCGTCAGCTGCATGAGGGTTGTGGGGGCATTAGTTAACCTGAAAGGCATGGCCATCCATTCGAAAAGGATCTCCTTGGATTTAAAGGCAATCTTCAACACATCGGAGGGTTCAATTGGTACTTCGTGATAACCAAACTTCAAGTCAATATTGCTAAAATATTTGGCCCTACTGAGATGGTCTAGAATATCATCAATTCATGGGATTGGATACCTATTTCAGACAGTGATCTTGTTCAGTGCCCGATAGTCAATACAAAGTCTCCAGGTGTAGTATTTCTTTTGTTCCAACATGATCAAGCTCACACAAGGTGATGAACTTGGCCTGATGTGTCCTTTGTGCAACAACTCCTGAATTTTCCTCTTAATTTCATCATTCTCAAGAAAAAATCATCAATAGATCGGCTTGTTGGGTAGTCGTGTGGTCAGGGTGAGATAGATGGAGTGCTTGACCTGACAGTGTAGGGGTACCCCTATTTGTGAGGTGAAGATGTCCATGTACTCTTCCATGACCTTGTCCATTTGTTTTTATTGTGCGGAGGAGCCATATCTATAGGTTGTGGATGTGGCTTGAGTCTTCTTCTTGCCTTGAGGACAAATCATAAGAAAGACAAATTTTTCAGACTGGGAAATGATCTTACTGCATTGAGTCATAGAGATAAAAGAGATGGTGATAAGCGGTGTTACCTCTCGTATCATGTATAACTTATTTCCCAAGGTAATAATGATAGTGTGAGGCCTATACTCATACACATCATGACGCTTCCACAATTATGGTTGACTAAATATTGCATCACAAACTTCAAGAGGAGAAATATCGCACAGTACCTCATATGTGACAGGTTTGATGCTATAGGGAACGTGGCACTGTTGGCTAACATAGAAATATTTCCCCTAGTGAAGTCATGATATGGTGTACGTCTATGGGTGTGGTGTGGTCGGTAGGTGCAACCGCTTCACGACCTCTACTGAAATGAGGTTCTTTTGGCTTCAACTGTCGATAATGAACTACATCGGAGAACCCCTCACCCACATCTGTGAGTGAAAGAGCCTCTCCCCCATCTCTGGACCTTAGGGCTCAATTTTTTGGATCTTGGTGGTGGCAATGTTGGCACTAGGTTTCACATCAATGATTTACTTCCTTTTGTAATTCGCCTGTCGATTTATGACTCAGAGTCAGAACATGCATCTGATTTGGAAACCTTCAACTTGACCACCATTGCCTGCTTGGCTCGACACTCACTTTTGTTGTGAGTGGAGCTCTTATGGAACTCACACCATTTCCCTATGTCCTTCTTTTTCTTCGTGGTGTTTTTATTCGCTTGCGGCTTCGAAGAGTTGTCCTAGGTCACCCCGCCTTGGCTTTGTCCTTTGTTCTGCAATTGTGGGTGTCTTTCCCTTGCTTCAGATTTGTAGATCCAAATTCTCGCTTCTTTTTTTAAATATCTGCTCGATCTTGACAACATATCGATATGCGATGCCAAGTGAGGAGATGTCCAAGAACTCCATCTCGTCCTTGATGTACCTATGTAGAAAATCGTAGTACTTGAGTACCAAATGATGCTTAGAATCCTTGATACCCAGCTTCGTGCGAAGGGCATGAAAAACATTTGTGAACTCCTACACATCTTGGTCCCTTCCCTGCCACAATGTGGTCCACTTTATGTATTTATCTTCATATCTCTTGACAGGGTAATATTGTTCCTTGATGGCATTTTGGAAAGAATTCCAAGTGGGTGCAGTTGAAAACAATGAGGATTCTCTCTATTCCTTTTTCACTGTAGGTTTCCCACCAATCCTTGACATTGGGGGTGGATTTGAGGAGTGGAAAAGTAATATGTTCTCGATTTGAAAAGTCATGAACTGAAAAATATCCTTCCAACATATTTAACCATCTATCTACGATGTCTTCATCTATATGGCCTTCAAATATGGGAATGTCAAAGTTAACTTGTACCTTAAAAGGAGTGGTGCCTCCACAAAGGCTGCTAGATGAATATGTGTCACCTGTGGGTAGCCGCTGAAGGATCTGGGCAAATCTCTCCATCATTGCATTCCTTTGTCGCTCGAGGGATTCCTCGAGCAATATTTTGAAGGGATCTCCTACTCCCTCGTCGTTTTTTTCTTTTTCCATGGGAGGTTGTTGGGGTTTGCGAGGTTGGTGTTGCAAAAGTTCAAAAAGTTTGAGCCCTAACTCCTTATACCCTGACCTCGTTGAGGACATGCAAAGAAAAACATAGAAAGGGAAGACCGTTATGATGCCACTGATCTAGACTTATGTAAGAATGCAACAAAATATACATATAAAAATAAACATAGAAATGCAGTAGAAATAAAACTTCATTTCTTTAAACTCAAATAACTGAAACGCGCTTACATACAAAATCAAAATAAACTAGCTCAGGTGATGGTAGCTTATCTCTGAGAAGAGATGTGGCTGTTACATGCATTTGAATCATGTTACAATGAGGCTCAATGGCCTTTTTATTATTGAGAAACAATGAGAAACCCTAAACATCCCAAAACCCTACCCTAGGAGATGAAGCGCCAAAAGCTTGTGGGCCCCATTGGGGTAAGTTGGAAGGCCAATTTTTTTGGGTCATAACTTTGGCGTACGATCTCTGTTTGGCTATCATAATACCTCAAATAGAAGGCCAAAATAAACCAATAAGCTTATCAGGAACTTTTTCGGTCTCTTTGTTTTCCCTAAAAACATATTTTAGTACCTCATTATGGCTCCATAAGTTTAGGACATGAAAAACTGCCAAAAATAGTAAGTTGTGCTACAATTAACGAAACTGAAAAGAAATAACTGTGGGGGTCCAAGTGGAATAGGTGGGTAGCCACCAATATCCAGCTAGATCATTCCTCCCCCTTAGGAAGCAATGGTCCATATTGCATTGAATGCATCCACGAGATAGGGAAACTTCTGTTGGGCTTGGTCATTGGTGAGCCACTTACCCTTGTGCAGGAGTTGGTCATCTTTGACAACCCGATATAATTGGATCTTCTGCTGGAAATTGTTCTTGATATGTGTGTCCATGATCTGATCAGTCGTGGCATGTTCCATGCAGTCTGGGTTTAGATTTGTTGGTGTGAGTTGTTCTGCAA
This sequence comes from Pinus tabuliformis, assembly GCA_031772625.1. Classification (NCBI taxonomy): domain Eukaryota; kingdom Viridiplantae; phylum Streptophyta; class Pinopsida; order Pinales; family Pinaceae; genus Pinus; species Pinus tabuliformis. The sequence continues at coordinate 956,191,781 of CM062805.1, forward strand.
TATCTGATGTGCCCAATAATGGTGGAAAGTATGGCCGAAGGTGTTCCACATTGAACACTAGGTGCAGGTCAAGGAATGGGGGAATTCTGAGCTCAAAAGCCTGATCTCCCACAACCTTAGTGATGGTGTAGTGACCATATTGAAGCGAGCGAAGCTTTTGGTGGGCCCCAATGAGACGCACCTTCTGCAATTGTAACCAAACTTTGTCGCCCACCTGGAACTTGTGTGGCACCCAATACTGACAATGATGCAATTTGTACTTAACATTTGCTCTATCCAATATGTCATGGACTTGCTGGAAAATGTGATGGATGTGTTCAATGAAGTTGGAATCTCTATTAGCTTCATATTGGACATGAGTTGCATCTGACTGAGTACATGCAAGTGGTATGGAAGCATCAATGGGACATAGTTGTTGGAATCCCAACCCCACCTGAAAGGGTTTGTGGCCAGTTGAGATATGGAGAGCTTTGTTGTAGCTGTGCTAGACATAGGGGAGGCTTTCATCCCATGTGCATGGATGCTTCGAGTTGTACATGCATAGGATGTGCACAATCGTCTTGTTGATGACCTTTGTTTGGCCATCAGTTTGGGGGTGAAAGGTTGTGGGCTTAGTGAGCTTGGTATCCAACATCAACTAGAGGCTTGACCAAAATGTACTTAGGAACTTTATATCCTAATCTAAGATAATCGATTGTGGGATCCCAAAGTGTACCCACACTCGTTCAAAGAAGAGCTTAGTATTGGCTTCCGCTGTGATACTCTTCTTGTAGTCTGCCTGAATGACCATCTTAGAGAATCTGTCGATGACCACAAAAACACAATTGGTTCCATTCTTAGTAGAAGGAAGACCTGACATGTAATCCATCGAGATGGATTCCCAAGGCTGACTAGGAGTAGGTATAGGGGAATATAGGCCTTGCTTTTTGATGGCCAGTTTGGAAATAGCATAGGAAGTGCAAGATATAATGTAACTCTCAACATCCTGTCGAAGGTTCAGCCAATAAAAATACTTCTGTAGCATGACCATTATTTTCTCTACTCCAAAATGTCCAACGACCTGACTGTAGTGCACCTCCTAAATCATTTTTTCACACTCACTTGTAGGAACACAAAGGTGTCTGAGGTGGCATAACATTGTGCCCTGGAGGTGAAAATATAGAACTTTCTTGCCTTCCAGGAGCATCTGGTATGTGTTACCGAATTCTGGATCGCTCTTACAAAGATGTAGAAATTCCCAATGTAGATCACCTGATAATGCAATATACTAAAGAAAAATACTTGATCTACTTCTACAAACAAACTTGCGGAAGCTTAATCGATTTTGAGCAAGATAAAATAGAACATATATAACAAATGAAGAAGAAACAATCACAAATGAACACAAAATAATACTCTAGGGAAAGCCTCAGCTAAAAACCCCGCTATCTGTATTATCATACAAGTGGAAATATCTCAGGATTACACAAAGCTTTAGCTCACAAGCTATCTAGCTCTCAGTACAATCCCTCATTGTTGCTCATAGACAGAATAGACAACACATATGCCTTCCTTTAGTCCTCCAAGCCTCCTATTACCTTACGCAGTTTCTCCTGGGTCCTCCAGCTGCAACCTGTGTGATTGTCACCTCACACACAACACTGACCTCTGAAATAACTGCGCAATCCTGAAAGAGATGATTCCTTCTGCATGGATGAGTTTCCTTTATAGGAAAATTCCTCCAACTGATAGTACATTGTCCCTTCCTTTAATTTCAACTGGGTCTTTCTCTAAACTGACATGCGTGAGTTATTTATGAGAGAATATTTAGTTATTTGGAGAACACTAGTTGCATGCATGCATGCATTAACTGACTGAACTCACAATTAGTTCCTCCAACTGTTTGGAACTAATTTAACTGGACTTAACTCAGTTAACTGAGCTAACTAATTACCACTCAAATACAACTCATCCTTATCTCCTTAATTAAGGGATAACTTCCTTAATCAAAGGGATAATTGTTGCATGTCTTCACAAAGACTTCATCTTTGATTTTCTCCAACTAATTAACTCAAGATAAATTGATTAATTATTTTTCAAACGGCTAGTGAGACTAAATTCGAATTTTAGTTCTCAATTTTGATTCAAGGACAAAACAAAATTGGAATATATCCCGAAATGCTATTTATAGCAATGCTATTTTTAGCATTTCTAATTTTTGCTATTTCCAACAAGGTTGGAGTATATCCTGAAATGCTATTTATAGAAATGTTATTTTTAGCATTTCTTGTTGCTATTTTCAACACTCCCTCTCAACAAGAAAGGCATTCAACTCGAACCCGATCCTGAACCTTTCAAATGTTCTGCATGCAACAATTCTCTCAAGTGTTGTTGCTCCAACAACTCTAGAAACAAAAAATATACAACCTGAATCAATATAATGCATCTGTCATCAAAGTCTCTAACTGTTATTGCCTCTGTCGACTGAAAACTTTGAACCTCTGTGCTCTTCAGTATCTGACTGCTCTAGCCTTTGCCACTTTGATCTCTCACTGCATCATTCACACTGATTCCTCCTGCTGCATCTGTGCCGTTGCTGGTTCTATCTCCCAGCAATGCATCTGCACTGCACCTTCTCTCATCATGTTGCATCGTGCTACCCAATGCTGCACAGCATCTCAGTTATTGAGAAGTAAGTAACTGATCTCCCAACTGACCTCCCTATTGGGCTAGAAACACCCTCTGATGCTGAAGCTCCCTCTGCCGCTCCATCTACATCTGTTTATACCCACTGAGCTAGTCCTGCTACTCCTCGTCAAGACTCCCGTAGCAAGGTCTAATCAAAGAGGTTGGGTACCTCAAGGATCCTACCTGTATTTCAACCTTCTTGGGACTATCACTCCACATTGCCCCACCTCCCACCTGGAGGTATGGATGCATGTGATCCCTCTACCCACTTGGCTCGAAATTCCCCCCACTAGAGGTCTTTGTATGAGTGGATGCCTCCACTCAATCTCCTCTCGACTTCTCTAGTTGTGGCTACTCCACAACCTCCTAAAGTTTCTTTACCAATTGTGGCTCCTCCACAATGGTCTAAGACTTCTTTTGGCGCTGCGTGTTGAGAGGTAATGTACTCTCCCTCTCAACCACCAAGTCTCCAATAGTTTCCTTGCTCCTCAAGGCTTTGCATGCATCTTGAACCTCAAGAGCATATAGGTTCTTGACTCGTGAACCAATCTGCTTCACTTGTCTCATGGTGATGTGTCTAAGGAAAACATTTCCCTTACTGAAGACTACATCATAGCCTTTGTCCTCCAGCATCGCGATCGATACCAAGTTCTTCTTCAGTCATGGCACATACTTCACATCTGTCAAGGTGATGCAAGCTCCATGCTCCCTCTAAAAAGCAACCGTCCCTACACCTGAAACACAATACCTTTCATCGTCACCCATCTCTATGAGTATCTGGAGGTCTTTCTCCTCCAAGGTACTGAACAAACTCTTATCACCGCTCATGTGGAATGAGGCTCCACTGTCAAGAAACCAACCACAACCCATCATCGATGAAACCATGCATGTGATGAGGGTAAAATCCAATTCGAACTAAGAGGCCAATGCCTCACCTTTAGATCCTTCCTTGGATCCCTTCTTGGATTTCTTCAATGGATAATTAGTTGCATAACGGCCCACCTCATGACAATTAAAGCATCACACTTTATATTTTTCAATCTTCTTCCCTCCATGAGAAGAACTCGATTGAGGATGAGAATCCTTCTCCTTCCCTTTCTTTGCCTTACTCGCTAAGGAGAAATTTTCTTCATCCTCCTTGGATGAAGAACCATCTCTGGTGCTTCTCCTGATCTCCTCCTGCATCAGATCCGACCACAGTCGTCTTCCATTTACTGAGTCTTGGTAGCTATGCCAGCTCTTAGGAAGACCGAGGAGAGCAAGACTCACCATGTCATCATCAGTTGTCGTGATTCCTACACTTCCAAGATCATCTCTATATGTGGTGAGCTTGTTTAGATATGTAGAGATTGTGTCGCCCTTTTCACACTTGATTTTCTTAAGCTTGTCTTTCAGCGCCAGCTTCCTCTAATCGTTGTTGTTCTGATATAGATCCTTCAATGTTTTCCACATTGAAAATGATGTCTCCTTCCCATGGAGACTCGAGACAATGTGGTCACGAACTCCCTCCAGAAGAATCCTCCTCTCTCTAGCCACACATTTCTTCCATTCCACCAATTCTTAGGAATTAGTTGTTGCTGGCTTGGGGACTTCTTGATCAATGAAGTCCTTAAAATCATTGTCCTCTAATACCGCTTCCATGTGATCCTTCCAGGCTATATAATTTGAGCTGCCATCTAAGGCATACTCGAGTCTCAAACCATTGAATGCCATTTGTGAAATTTGAGATGTGATAAGTATTCGATTTCTATAATCAAAAAATTCAACCTTCGAACTCCTCCATTTTGTGTATATTGTTCTTTGCTTTGATCACCTTTACTCTGATACCATGTAGAAATTCCCAATGTAGATCACCTGATAATGCAATATACTAAAGAAAAATACTTGATCTACTTCTACAAACAAACTTGCGTAGCTTAATCAATTTTGAGCAAGATCAAATAGAACACATATAACAGATGAAGAAGAAACAATCACACATGAACACAGAAGAATACTCTGGGGAAATCCTCAGCTAAAAACCCTGCTATCTGTATTATCATACAAGAGGAAATATCTCAAGATTACACAAAGCTTTAGCTCACAAGCTATCCAACTCTCAGTACAATCCCTCACTACTGCTCATAGACAGAATAGATAACACATATGCCTTCCTTCAGTCCTCCAATCCTCCTATTTCCTTGTGCAGTTTCTCCTGGGTCCTCCAGCTGCAACCTATGTGATTCTCACCTCACACACAACACTGACCTCTGAAATAACTGCACAATCCTGAAGGAGATGATTCCTTTTGCATGGATGAATTTCTTTGATAGGAAAATTCCTCCAACCGATAGTACATTGTCCCTTCCTTTAATCTCAACTAGGTCCTTCTCTTAACTGACATGCATGAGTTATTTATGAGAGAATATTCAGTTATCTGGAGAACACTAGTTGCATGCATGCATGCATTAACTAACTGAACTCACAATTAGTTCCTCCAATTGATTGGAACTAATTTAACTGGACTTAACTTAGTTAACTGAGCTAACTAATTACAACTCATCCTTATCTCCTTAATTAAGGGATAACTTCCTCAATCAAAGGGATAATTGTTGCATGTCTTTACAAAGACTTCATTTTTTATTTTCTCCAACTAATTAACTCAAGATGAATTAATTAATTATTTTTCAAACTGCTAGAGAGACTAAATTCTCAATTTTGATTCAAGGACAAATCAAAATTGGAATATATCCCGAAATTTTATTTATAGCAATGTTATTTTTTGCTATTTCCAACAAAGTTGGAGTATGTCTTGAAATGTTATTTATAGCAATGCTATTTTTAGCATTTCTTGTTGCTATTTTCAACAAAAGATGTGACCACCCAAAGTCCTATGTCCACAAGAGTCGAGCACAGTGTTCAACACCATAACTGTTGGTCGACTGAGATAGTTTGCAACATTATTGTTGCTGATTAAAATGGAACTTTTGTAGATATATGGACCATTTGTTATGGCGGTCGTTCTTCAACTTCCTGTTGGGTTGTGTTATATTCTTTCCACGTAGTTAATAGGGGGTTTGAGGGCACCCATAACCCCACTTTATGGGGTCCGGGGCAACGCCCCGAAAAATTTTGGTTTTGGACCCTATGTTAGGTTGGGCAGACCCACCTATGGTTTTGTGCATGATTTTCGCACTTGTTTTTTGGACGCGATGGTTTTCAGTCCATGGTATTAGACGCGATGGTTTTCGGTCCATGGTATTGGACGCAATGGTTTTCGGTCCATGGTATTGGATGCTTCGAAATATATAAATATGTATTGTAACATTGAAAGGAACATAATGAAAAATCAAGCTAGTGGTCTCGGTTTTGGGATCCAAGGGAAAATCTCTGTGTATATGTGTTTTATGTATTATGATCTCGCATTGTTTATTTTCTGTTTTAGAATTCGTATGTAGGTAATTTCTATATGGGGTTAAAACCTACATTTGGTATCAGAGATGTTTTTGGCTTCAAGGGGACGCCTTTGTTGCTGAGGGGTTTCGCTCGGGCCTGTGGTAGACCCTGTTCAGTGGGAGATCTACGAGATCGATTCTGGTGGTGAAAGAAGATGGCGAGCAGTGGAAAGATAGAGATCGGGAAATTTAATGGTCAGAGTTTTGAGTTGTGGAAACTCAAGATGGAGGATCTGTTGGTGGATAAAGATGAGTGCATCGCAGTAGATTCAGGTACTAAACCAGCGGGAGTGTCTGATGAAGAATGGAATAAGTTGGATCGGAACGCAAAGAGCACAATACGATTGTGTGTCTCAGATTCAGTATTGTTGAATGTATCAAGGGAAGCTATGGCAAAGGCTTTGTGGGACAAGTTAGGGACTTTGTACCAATCTAAATCACTGGTGAATAAACTATTCCTGCGGAAAAAGCTGTATAACCTGAGGATGAAAAATGGAGACTCGGTGACAGAGCATCTGAATGCATTTAATACTATGGTAAGTCAGTTATCATCTGTTGATATTAAAATTTCAGATGAAGATAAGTGCATCAGTTTTTTGTGTTCTCTACTAGATTCGTGGGATAGTTTGGTTATTGCAATAGGTAGCAATGCAACTGCCTTGCATTTTGATGAAATAGTATCATCCTTGCTGACAGAGGATATGAGACAGAAAAATATGGAGAGCCAAAATGGTGATGCCTTGTCTGTACGACGGCGGACCCAGAACAGAAACAAAAATAATTCATCAAGTGGGAGATCTAAATCTAAAGGGAGATCTAAATCTCTAGGAAAACCTGTAAAGTTGGTGTGATGGAAATGTAGAAAGGAAGGGCACTACAAAAGGGACTGTAAATATAAAGCTCCTGACAAAAGAAAGGGATCTGATAAGGCTCCTTCTGCAGAGGTGAAAACTAACTCAGATGAAGGTGGGATGTGTACTTGGCTTCTTCAAGTACACATGTAGATCATGATGCATGTTTGATTGACTCAGGTGCATCCTTTCACTTCATTCCCCATAGAGAGTGGTTTTGCGAGTATGAGAAATATGATGGTGGTGATGTCTTCTTGGGGGATGACAGGAAGGCTAGAATCATTGGTCGTGGAAAAGTAAAGTTGAAGTTGCAAGGTGGAAGGGTTAGAACGCTTCAAGGTGTTCTACATATTCCTGCATTAGCCAGAAATCTGATTTTTGTTAGCAAGCTGAATGATGCAGGTGTAAAAACAGTGTTCGAGAAGGATACATGCAAGATGGTTCGGGGAGCACTGGTATTGATGTGGGGAGTTCGGATTGGAACTCTGTACAAGCTACAAGGTAGCACTGTTATTGATGGGCGCAATAGTTCTGTGGTTCCTGAAAGTGGAGCAGAAAATCTAGTGGTCTCTGGAAAGAAGACCATGTTGTGGCATCAAAGGCTTGGACATATTGGAGAAAAGGGCCTTCGGATACTTCATGGTAAAGGTATGGTAGAAGGTATGAGTAATAGCTCTCTGGATTTTTATTTCTGTGAAAATTATGTATATGGGAAGCAGAATCGGGTGAGTTTCCCCTCTGGTAGTAAGAGGGCGAAACAGATATTAGAACTTGTGCACAATGATGTGTTTGGACCTGTGAAGGTTCCATCACTGGGTAAGTCTATGTACTATGTATCATTTATAAATGACTTCTCAAGGAATACATGGATATATTTCCTTAATAAGAAATATGAAGTCTTTGACAAGTTTAAAGAATTTAAGGCTCTGGTGGAAAACCAGACAAAGAAGAAGATAAAGGTGCTGAGGACAAATAACAGTGTCGAGTTTTGCAGTAAGCAATTTGAAGAATTATGTAAGAAGTGTGGTATAGCACTGCAGAAGACTACTCCATATACACCTCAACAAAATGGAGTTGTAGAAAGAATGAATAAGACGTTGATGGAAAGGGCAAGAAGCATGCTCAGTGGTGTTGGGTTAGGACAGGAATTCTAGGCAGAGGCAGTGGACATTGCATGTTACCTGGTCAACAGGTCACCTTCATCAGCGTTGGAGGATAAGGCTCCACAAGAGGTATGGACTGGTAAGAAACCCTCTCTTTCATATTTGAGGGTATTTGGATGTGATGCATATGTACATGTTCCAAAGGAGAAATTAACCAAGTTGGATAGTAAATCTGAAAAATGCATATTTATTGGGTATAAGGATGGTTTAAAGGGTTATAAGCTTTGGAAACCAGTCACACGAAAGGTTGTGTACAACCGAGATGTGGTGTTCAGAGAGGTGAAAGATGTTATTAAACATGAAATCCAACCAAAGGAACCCAAGAAGATATAGTTTGAGCTAAAGGAGGAAGAATTAGGCTCTACAGCAGAGGAGGAATCAGAAGATGAAGAGCCACAAACTTCGGCTTTGAGAATATCAGTTCGAGAAAGAAGGAAGCCTGAAAGGTATAGTCCATCTGCTTTCTATTCAAATTTTTCTTTATCTATTACTGACGATGATCCCATAACTGTGAAGGAAGCAGTAGATTCAGAGGATGGAAAACTCTGGAAAGAGGCCATGGTTGATGAAATGGCATCTTTGCACAAAAATGAGGCTTGGGATCTGGTGGAGTTGCCGGCTGGAAGGAAACCCATTGGCAGCAAATGGGTGTTCAAAAAGAAGAAAAATGCAGAAGGAAAAGTGGGGAAATACAAAGCTCGGTTGGTAGCCAAAGGTTATTCCCAGGTGTCGGGAATTGATTTTGGTGATATTTTTTCTCCTGTTGCCAAGGTAACTTCTATTAGATTACTTTTATCTATTGTTGCTGCTTTTGATTTTGAGGTAGAACAGATGGATGTGAAGACATCATTTCTTCACGAGGATCTGGAAGAGGAAATCTACATGAAGCAACCTGAAGGCTTTGCGGCGAAGGGTAAGAAAGAACTGGTATGCAAGTTAAAGAAGTCTTTGTATGAGTTAAAACAGTCACCAAGAATGTGGTATCAGAAATTTGATACATTTATACAGGGACTTGGCTTCACCAGAAGCAAAGCAGATCATTGTGTGTATTTTAAATTAATTGGTGACCGTGTTATTTATCTGCTCTTGTATGTGGATGATATGTTGCTGGTTGGAAATGACAAAGAAATTATCCAGGATTTGAAGACCCGATTGTCCTCCAAATTCGACATGAAAGATCTTGGCGCTGCAAACTCTATTTTGGGCATGGAAATTAAAAGAGATCGGGCAAAGAGGAAGCCCTGGTTAAACCAGAGGAAGTATGGCGAGACAATACTGCAAAGGTTTAATATGCAGGATAGTAAACTGGTGAAGGTTCCTATTCCTGTAGGTGTGAGGTTATCTGCTGAACAATGTCCCAAGACACAAGAAGAGGAAGAGGATATGTCCCGTGTTCCATATGCAAGTGCAGTCAGTATCCTGATGTATGAAATGGTCTGTACTAGTCCAGACATTGCACATGCAGTGGAAGTATTGAGCAGGTTTATGTCAAAACAAGGAAAGGAGCATTGGACAACAGTGAAGCGGGTTTTCAGGTATTTGCATGGCACTAGTGATTATGGTCTATGCTATCAAGGAAGACCAGGAGTGGACAGAGTGTTGGATATTCGTGGCTTTGTTGATGCAGATTGGGCGGGAGATCTGGATCAGAGAAGATCTACAAGTGGGTATGTGTTTAACCTATTTGGAGGTGCAGTCAGTTGGATGAGTAAGAAACAATCTATAGTGGCACTATCGACTACAGAGGCAGAATACATGGCAGCCACTCATGCAAGCAAGGAAGCAGTTTGGTTGCAGAGATCATGTTCAAGTATGGGGTTAGTATAGGAAGCTATAAGGATAGGCTGTGACAGCCAAAGTGCAATTTTCTTGGAAAATAACCCTGCATATCATTCAAAGACAAAGCACATTGATGTTTAGTATCACTTTGTGAGGGATATGGATATGATAGAAGACAAAAAGGTGTTGCTTGTAAAGGTGGACACTTTGAAGAATACTGCAGATGCATTGACAAAATCTGTGAGCTCTAAGAAGTTCTCTTGGTGTAGAGAGACAATGGGCATTTCAGGGTTGGGAAAATGACTAAGATCTCTTATGGCCCCCTATGGAAAGAAAACAACAAGTGGGAGAATGTTGGGTTGTGTTATATTCTTTCCACGTAGTTAACAGGGGGTTTGAAGGGCACCCATATATTTGAGGTAGCATCACCTACTGCTATATATTTGATCTATGTGAAGTAATACAGTAAGATCATTTCCCAGACCGGGAATTTTTTCTTCCTTATGATTCGCCCTTAAGGCAAGAAGAAGATTGTGGCCACATCCAAGGCCTCTAGATGGAGCTCCTATGCATGAAAACAATAGATGGATAAGGTCATGGAGGAGTACAGGGACATATTCACCTCACCCCCAGGGGTACCCCTACATTGCCAGTTCAAGCAATCCATCAATATCACCCAAGGGGTGCCGCTACTCAAAAGACTGATCTATCAACACTCTGTTCTAGAGAACAATGAAATCAAGAGGTAGATTCAGGAGTTGTTGTAGAGAGGGCACATCATGCCAAGTTCATCATCCCATGGGAGCCCAATTGTGTTGGTATAGAAGAAGGATGAGACCTGGAGACTCAACATTGACTATTGGGCACTGAATAACATCGTTGTCTGGAATAGGTATCCAATCCCACAGATTGATGACCTTCTAGAAAAGCTCAACGGGGCCAAATATTTCAGCAAGATTGACTTGAAGTCTGATTATCAATAGGTACTAATTGAACCCTCAGATGTGTGGAAGACTGCCTTCAAATCCAAGGAGGACCTTTTTAAATGGTTGGTCATGCCTTTCAGGTTGACGAATTCCCCTGAAACCTTCATGAGGTTATTGGACAACATCTTGCAGCCCTTCACCAAATCATTCATGGTAGTGTATTTGGACAACATCCTAATCTTCAACCAGAGTTGGGAAGAGCACCTTTACTATATTCGACACATCGTCCAAACCTTGCGACAACACAAATTTTGTGCCAATTTAGAGAAATTCACTTTTGATATGACCCAAGTTAAATATTTGGGGTACATCACTGATGAGAGAGGTGTGCATGTGGACCCATCCAAGATACAAGTTATTTAGGATTGGCCAGCCCCAACCACTCTAATAGAGCTCTACAACTTTCTGGGTCTTGCAAATTTCTACCATAGGTTTGTGTTCAGTTTCTCTCATATCACTTGGCCTTTGAGTCAAGTCACCAAGGACGGAGTGAAAGAAAAGTTCTTTATGTCTGAATCCCAACATAAGGATTTTTTTGAGTTGAAGCATCACCTCTACTCTGCACTAGTGCTCACATTACGAGACCTGGAACAACCATTTGAGATTGAGATAGATGCCTCTGACTATGCTATTGGTGCAATTTTTACCCAGTAGGTGCATCTGATGGCATATCACAGTGAGACACTTTTATACATAGTGTGAAAGTATCTCTCCTATGACAAAGAGATCTATTCCATTGTGAAAGTCTGTCGATAATGGAAGCATTACATTTTGGGGAAGGAAATGGTCATCCACACAGACCATCGACCCCGACAATTCATACAGACACAAGGAAAGTTGCACAATGATCACCATTAGAAATGATCCACATACTTGCAAAATTTCCATTTGAACATTAAGTACAAGAAGGGTAGCACCAATAATGTTGCAGATTACCTCAGCCAAATCTCGTCCATGGTGTTGACCACTATGCTCGACCTTGTGGATATGAGACTTAGGAATGGCCACATCTTTACAAGAGTGATCCAGAGTTCGGCACCACATACCAGATGCTCCTGGAAGGTAAGAAGGTTCCAGACTTTCATCTTTGTGTTGGGTTGTGTTATATTCTTTCCACGACTAGCACACGTAGTTAACTGGAGGTTAGAGGGGGGAGGTCACAGGGGGTTTGAGGTCACAGGGGGGAAATTTTGGTTTTGGACCCTATGTTAGGTTGGGCAGACCCACCTATGGTTTTTTTCATGATTTTCGCACATGTTTTTTGGACTCAATGTTTTTCGGTCCATGGTATTGGATGCTTCGGCATGTATAAACATGTATAGTAATATTGAAAGTAACATAATGAAAAATCAAGCTGGTAGTCTCGGATTTGGGATCCAGTGGGAAAATCTCTGTGTATATGTGTTTTATGTGTTATGCTCTTGAATTGTTTATTTTTCTGTGTTTTAGAATTCGTATGCAGGTAATTTCTTTACGGGGTTAAAACCTACATTTGGTATCAGAGCTGTTTTTGGCTTCAAGGGGACGCCTTTGTTGCTGAGGGGTTTTGCTCAGGCCTGTGGTAGACTCTGTTCAGTGGGAGATCTGCGAGATCGATTATGTTGGTGAAAGAAGATGGTGAGCAGTGGAAAGATAGAGATCGAGAAATTTAATGGTCAAAGTTTTGAGTTGTGGAAACTCAAGATGGAGGATCTGTTGGTGGATAAAGATCATTGGATCGCGGTAGATCCGGGTACTAAACCAACGGGAGTGTTCGATGAAGAATGGAAGAAGTTGGATCAGAAGGCAAAGAGCACAATACGATTGTGTGTCTCAGATTCAGTATTGTTGAATGTATCAGGGGAAGCTACAATGAAGGCTTTGTGGGACAAGTTAGGGACTTTGTACCAATCTAAGTCTCTAGTGAATAAATTGTTCTTGCGGAAAAAGCTGTATAACCTGAGGATGAAAGATCGAGACTCGGTGACAGAGCATCTTAATGCATTTAATATTGTGGTAAGTCAGTTAGCATCTGTTGATATTAAAATTTCAGATGAAGATAAGTGCATCAGTTTGTTGTGTTCTCTATCAGATTCGTGGGATAGTCTGGTTATTGCAATAGGTAGCAATGCAATGCAACTGCCTTGCATTTTGATGAAATAGTCTCATCCTTGCTGACGGAGGAGATGAGACGAAAAAATATGGAGAGCCAGAATGGTGATGCCTTGTCTGTATGAGGACGGTCCCAGAACAGAAACAAAAATAAGTCATCAAGTGGGAGATCTAAATCTAGAGGGAGATCTAAATCTCCGGAAAAACCTGTAAAGGTGGTGTGCTAGAAATGTGGAAAGGAAGGGCACTTCAAAAGGGACCGTAAATCTAAAGCTCCTGATAAAGGAAAGGGATCTGATGATGCTCTTTCTGCAGAGACGAAAACCACCTCAAATGAAGGTGGGGATGTGTACTTGGCTTCTTCAAGTACACATGTAGATCATGAGGCATGGTTGATTGACTCAGGTGCATCCTTTCACTTCACTCCCCATAGAGAGTGGTTCTACGAATATGAGAAATATGATGGTGGTGATGTCTTCTTAGGGGATGATAGGAAGGCTAAAATCATTGGTCGCGAAAAAGTAAAATTAAAGTTGCAAGGTGGAAGGGTTAGAACACTTACGGGTGTTCTACATATTCCTGCATTGGCTAGAAATCTGATTTTTGTAAGCAAGCTAGATGATGCAGGTGTAAAAACAGTGTTCGAAAAGGATACCTGGAAGATGGTTTGGGGAGCACTGGTATTGATGTGGGGAATTTGGACTGGAACTATGTACAAGCTGCAAGGTAGCACTGTTGTTGATGGGTGCAACAGTTTTGTGGTTCCTGAAAGTGGAGTAGAAAATCTAGTCGTCTCTGGAGAGAGGACCATGCTGTGGCATCAAAGGCTTGGACATATTGGAGAGAAGGGCCTTCGAATACATCATGGTAAAGGTATGAGTAATACATCTCTGGATTTTGATTTCTCTGAAAATTGTGTATATGGGAAGCAGAATCAGGTGAGTTTCCCCTCTGGAAGTAAGAGGGTGAAACAGATATTAGAGCTTGTGCACAGTGATGTGTTTGGACCTGTGAAGGGTCCATCACTGGGTAAGTCTGTGTACTATTTATCATTTATAGATGACTTCTCAAGGAATACATGGATATATTTCCTTGAGAATAAATCTGAAGTCTTTGAAAAGTTTAAAGAATTTAAAGCTCTCGTGGAAAATCAGATAGAGAAGAAGATAAAGGTGCTGAGGACAGATAATGGTGGAGAGTTTTGCAGTAAGGAATTTGAAGAATTCTGTAAGAAGTGTGGTATAGCACGGCAGAAGACTACTCCATATACACCTCAGCAAAATGGAGTTACAGAAAGAATGAACAAGACGTTGATGGAAAGGGGAAGAAGCATGCTCAGTGGTGTCGGGTTAGGACAGGAATTCTGGGCAGAGGCGGTGGATACTCCATGTTACCTGGTCAACAGATCACCTTCATCAGCGTTGAAGGATAAAACTCCACAAGAGGTATGGACTGGTAAGAAACCCTCTCTTTCACATCTGAGGGTATTTGGATGTGATGCATATGTACATGTTCCAAAGGAGAAACGAACCAAGTTGGATAGTAAATCTAAAAAGTGCATCTTTATTGGGTATAAGGATGGTTTAATGGGTTATAAGCTTTGGAACCCAGTAACAAGGAAGGTTGTGTACAACCAAGATGTGGTGTTCAGAGAGGTGAAAGATATTATTAAACATGAATTCCAACCAAAGGAACCTGAGAAGATAGAGTTTGAGTTAAAGGAGGAAGAATCAGACTCTACAGCGGAGGAGGAATCAGAAGATGAAGAACCACAAACTCCGGGTCTGAGAAGATCGGTTCGAGAAAGAAGGCAGCCAGAAAGGCACAGTCCATCTGCTTTCTGGTCAAATTTTTCTTTATCTGTTACTGACGATGATCCCAGAACTGTGAAGGAAGTAGTAGATTCAGAGGATGGCAAACTCTGGAAAGAGGCCATGGTTGATGAAATGGCATCTTTGCACAAAAATGAGGCTTGGGATCTGGTGGATTTGCCGGCTGGAAGGAAACCCATTGGCAGCAAATGGGTGTTCAAGAAGAAGACAAATGCAAAAGGAAAAGTAGAGAAATACAAAGCTCGGTTGGTAGCAAAAGGTTATTCCCAGGTGTCGAGAATTGATTTTGGTGATATTTTTTCTCTTGTTGCCAAGGTAACTTCTATTAGATTACTTTTATCTATTGCTGCTGCTTTTGATTTTGAGGTAGAACATATGGATGTGAAGACAACATTTCTTCACAGGGATCTGGAAGAGGAAATCTACATGAAGCAACCTGAAGGCTTTGCGGTGAAGGGTAAGAAAGATCTGGTATGCAAGTTAAAGAATTCTTTGTATGGGTTAAAATAGTCACCAAGGATGTGGTATCAGAATTTTGATACATTTATACGGGGACTTGGCTTCACTAGAAGCAAAGCAGATCACTGTGTGTATTTTAAATTAATTAGTGACCGTGTTATTTATCTGGTCTTGTATGTGGATGATATGTTGCTGGTTGGAAATGACAAAGAAATTATCCAGGATTTGAAGACCCAATTGTCCTCCAAATTCGACATGAAAGATCTTGGTGCTGCAAACTATATTTTGGGCATGGAAATTAAAAGAGATCGGGCAAAGAGGAAGCTTTGGTTAAACCAGAGGAAGTATGTCGAGACAATACTGCAAAGGTTTAATATGCAGGATAGTAAACCGGTGAAGGTTCCTATTCCTATAGGTGTGAGGTTATCTGCTGAACAATGTCCCAAGACACAAGAAGAGGAAGAGGACATGTCCCGTGTTCCATATGCAAGTGCAGTCGGTAGCCTGATGTATGCAATGGTCTGTACTAGACCAAACATTGCACATGCAGTGGGAGTATTGAGCAGGTTTATGTGAAAACAAGGAAAGGAGCATTGGACAGCAGTGAAGTGGATTTTCAGGTATTTGCGTGGCACTAGTGATTATGGTCTGTGCTACCAAGGAAGACCAAGATTGGACAAAGTGTTGGATATTCATGGCTTTGTTGATGCAGACTGGGCAGCAGATCTAGATCAGGGAAGATCTACAAGTGGGTATGTGTTTAACCTATTTGGAGGTGCAGTCAGTTGGATGAATAAGAAACAATCTGTAGTGGCACTATCGACTACAGAGGCAGAATACATGGTAGCCACTCATGCAAGAAAGGAAGCAGTTTGGTTGCAGAGATTGTGTTCAAGTATGGGGTTAGTACAGGAAGCTATAAGGATAGACTGTGACAGCCAAAGTGAAATTTTCTTGGCAAAGAATTGTGCATATCATTCAAAGACAAAGCACATTGATGTTCAGTATCACTTTGTGAGGGATATGATAGAAGACAAAAAGGTGTTGCTGGTAAAGGTGGACACTTTAAAGAATATTGCAGATGCATTGACAAAATCTCTGAGCTCTGAGAAGTTCTCTTGGTGTAGAGAAACAATGGGTGTTGCAGGGCTGGATAAATGACTAAACTCTCTTGTGGCCCCCCTGTGGAAAGAAAACAACAAGTGGGAGAATGTTGGGTTGTGTTATATTCTTTTCACGACTAGCCCATGTAGTTAACTGGAGGTTGGGGGAGGAGGTCACAGGGGGTTTGAGGTGTACCTGTAACCCAAATTTATGGGATCCGGGGCAGCGCCCCAGAAAATTTTGGTTTTGGACCCTATGTTAGGTTGGGCAGACCCACCTATGGTTTTGTGCATGATTTTCGCACATGTTTTTTGGACACAATGGTTTTCGGTCCATGTTATTGGATGCTTTGGCATGTATAAATATGTATTGTAACGTTAAAAGGAACATAATGAAAAATCAAGCTGGTAGTCCCGGTTTTGGGATCCAGGGGAAAATCTCTATGTATATGTGTTTTATGTATTATGATCTCGCATTGTTTATTTTCTGTGTTTTAGAATTCGTATGCAGGTAACTTTTGTACGGGGTTAAAACCTACACTTCCCTTGTGTCAGTATGAACTGTTGGGGTTGGTGGTTTGTGTAGAAAATCGTTTCCTTCCCCATAATGTAATGATTCCATTGTCGACAAGCATGTATAATAAAATACATTTATTTGTCATAAGTGGGATACTTTCATACCGTATCTGAAATACTCTCATTGTGATATGCCATCGGATGCCCCTGTTGGGTAGGAATTGCACCAATAGCATAGTCAGAGGTGACTGTCTCAATTACTAATGGTTGTTGTAGGTATCGTAACATGTCAAGTACTAGTGTAGAGAAGAGGTGATGCTTCTACTCAAAGAACACCTTTTGTTGGAATTCGAACCAAAAGTACTTTGATTTCACTCCACCCTTGGTGACTGGACTCAAAGACCAAGTGATATGAGAGAATCCCAACACAAACCTGCGATACAAATTAGCAAGACCCAGAAAGTTGCGGAGCTCTGTTAGAGTTGTTTAGGTTGGCCAACCTTAAATAACTTTTATCTTGGTTTGGTCCACATGAACACCCTACTCATTAATGATGTATCCCAGATATTGAACCTCGGTCATATCAAAAGTGCATTTCTCCAAATTTGCATATAATTTGTGTTGTCGCAAGGTTTGGAGGATATGTCGGATATGATGTATCTGCTCTTCCCAACTCCGGCCGAAGATCAGGATGTCATCCAAGTACACTACCATGAACGAGTTGGTAAAGGGTCACAAGATATCTTCCATCAATCGCATTAAGGTTGTGGGGGAGTTAGTCAAACCAAAAGGCATGACCAGACAAAATACGTATATAAACATAAACATAGATATGCAGCAAAAATAAAACTTCATTTCATTAATCTCAAACAATTGAAATATGCTTACATACAAAATAGAAATCAACTAGCTCAGGCGATGGTAGCTTATATTTGAGAAGAGATGTGGCGGCTACATGCCTTCGAATTGTGTTACAATGAGGCTCGGTGGCCTTTTTATTATTGAGAAATAATGAGAAACCCAAAACATCTGAAAGCCTAACCCTATGAGATGAAGCGCCAAAAGCTTGTGGGCCCAGTTGGGGTAAGTTCGAACGTCAACTTCCTGGGGTTGTAACTTTGGCATAGGATCTCCGTTTGGCTATCATAATACCTCGTTTCAAAGATCTTGAAGAGGAGGCTAAAAACAAACTAGGGAATCAATTTGGAACTTTTCTGGTCTCTCCATTTTCCCTAAAAATGTATTTTAGTCCCTCAAAATGGCTCCAGAAGTTTAGGACCTGAAAAAATGGCCAAAAATAGTAATTTGTGCTACAATTAAGGAAACTGAAAAAGAAACAATGGTGGGGGTCCAAGTGGAATAGGCGAGTGGCCACCAAGATCCAACTGGGTCAAGAAAAAACCTAGTGCCTTTTTCTTTTCTTCAATCGCATACACATACACAATGTACATCACAACACATACATCCACACAATGGATACACCTACACCTGATATACATCATGAGACATATAGCTACATCCGGTGCACAATACAACGCAATACACATAGTACAACACAACGATTACACATGTCACTATGCCACGACTACACAATGCACAACGTAATACTGCATGTACACAACACAACCTGTACGACATGCGCACAATGCCACATGTACACAATACCACCTGTACACAACACCACCTGCACAACGTGTACAGAACATCACATGTACATGGCACCATCTAAACAATGTGTACACAACGCCACATGTACACCATACCACCTATACAATGTGTACACAATAACACATGTAGACGGCACCACATGCACGACATGTACATGACACTAGATGTACACAGCGCCACAAGCACTACATGTACACAACACCACCTACACATAGCACGACATGCACATAACACCACATGTACAATCATGCACACAACACCATACGTACTTAGCACCACATGTACAACATGCATGCAACACCATATGTACATAACACTGCATATACAACATGTACATAACACCATATGTACACAAGCCCTCATATCTAACATGTGCACATTATGATATGTACACAAAACTACATATCCAACATGTACATAGCACCATCTGTACCCAAAATTTCATATGCAATATATACACAACACCATGTATACAACATGCACATAACATCATATGTACACAATACTACATATGCTACATGTACACAACACCAGTACTTCACATCCTAAAACCATAATGTCCCTACCAAACAATCTTGCTTCTATTGTCTTATCCATGTTTGTCTGAGCATGCCACAAAGTAGATTGCTTTCATTCTGTTGATGTATCCCTCAGCATAGCTTGTCCATAACATAGACATAGTATAATCACATAATATCAACTCATAACCACATGTTATGGACCTCGTAGATTTGTCAGAACTTCTCCTCCCACTTGATTCCCCATAAGACCATGAATATCTTCATGTCATTCACCTGCATAAGAAATCATTCCTCCACAAGAATGATCCCTGGAAACCCTGTCAGATGTGACATAAATACATACATACATATACAGTCCCTGACATCCCTGTCAGTCACCGACACACACACACACACACACACACACACATATAAACATCAGCATAATCATGATCACAACATAATTACCAGATATCATAAGGTCTGTGTTAAGAGAAGTTCCTTTATCCATGCAACGCATGCACAATGTTGAGAACAACAGTTCCCAACATAGCTAAGGCATATGACGCATCAAATCCATTCACTTTACCTTTCTTTTTACCTTTCTCGTGATTGTCCTACCACTGTCCATTTATCCCAATGGACCCAACCAATCCAACACTCTATCATATTCTTGCCTTCAGTCACCCATATACATGAACCGAGCTTCATCTAGGTCTTACTTGTTGGGTTTCATTCAACTCTTTCAAACCTCCATTAAATTTCCTCTTTCCCAACCAATTTCCAAGACCCTCAAAACATAAAAGGAAAGCATAAGAAACAAACAAGAAGAAAATCATGAAAAATATAACAATATGTCACGACATGGCCATGCACCAGAAATAAACGAAACTGCAAATCAAACACAAACAAATAAAAAAAATACCGAAAGCACAAACTAGCAGCAAACACCATGACTCAACCCCATGGGTTCCCAATGCTTCCAAAGGAATGCTCAATCTAAGCCTTCTCCAAGTTTCCATGGTTGTCTCTTTGTCATGCAATCCCTTACATCATACCGCAATAACACATAACTGTCAGTGCATAGATAAAAATAACAATATATTGGTTACCTTATGTTGTTGTGACAAGCATGTTGCCTTGTAGCTGAACACGTACATACATCATCTCTCAAGGAACTCCAATTCCTTGATAAATCTAACTATAATTGGAAGCCAACTATTATACATGTCAAATACATGTTCATGAAGATAGCACATATCTACATAATATTAGGCATAATCAAGGTTAAGAAGACTTCTTGTTTCCATGCAAAGTACTCATTTGTTTGGAACTGCAACTTCCAAGCATGGCTAAATAAATTCTTTCCCAATTCCTTCCTTTTACGTTTTACCTTGCTGCAATCGAGTCTTTCTATGCACTGTCACATCACCCAGTTGTTAGTTATATAAAAAAATTGATTATTGCCTTGTCATGCTAATACCAAGCATGTTACCTAGTAGTTGTTCACACATGTCAATCACATGTTCCAAAGATCAAGACATCATGTCTATTAATTATCTTTTACCAAAACAACCATGCCAAAATCAACATTCAACTCACAGTCATTAATTTTAATACTACAACTAGCACTCACTTACACTCAAGTACATATTAGTTGTCTCAACACATATGTGTTAGTACAAC
Source organism: Pinus tabuliformis (assembly GCA_031772625.1). NCBI lineage: Eukaryota > Viridiplantae > Streptophyta > Pinopsida > Pinales > Pinaceae > Pinus > Pinus tabuliformis. The sequence continues at coordinate 956,212,516 of CM062805.1, forward strand.
CATCTTAAAACAACATCATTCCTTCATGCAATGTTATAGACACATGCTCATATCATTCAAGTAATCAAACATTCAAACAACAAATAAACGACATAATATACACCAAACACTCAAACACCAAATAAACGACATAATAAAACATTTAAACACTAAATAGACGACATAAGCAAACTCAAACCCTAATGTATCTCACGGGAGGCTATATTATCTACACAATCAATCTAGATTAGCATGACATAACTTCACAACACATCAACTCAAACTTAAATAAGGTCATGATATCCATAACAATAACTAGCTAACATGTTCACGTCATAAAATCATAAACAATTGTCATTCATGCATAATAATCACATAGGCACAATCAGTCTAAATTAGTATGACATAATGTCACAATATATTAACTCATACATGAATGTCATAACCATAATCATATGCACAAGCCAATCTAGATTAGCACGGTACATATAACATCAAGAACTTAACGCAATAACCATACTCATCATGCATATGACCACTCTATAACACCCTCCTCCCACATTTACTCTAGTTAACCAGTCCGTTGGGGTAAACATGTGACAAGATGCTACTATGATGTGATTCAAATCCCCGTGTTTAGTTAAGGAAGTGGAACCAAAAAAAAAAAATCATTCTGACCTTCCACGCATGCTACAAAACCTTCAAAAGCCAACCAACCCTTCTAGGTGACAAACCCCTGAGGCAACTTGACATTTCACTGATCTGGACCCCCAACTGCTCCCATGACAATCCATGCATGCAACTAAGGCCTTCTAGTCACTCCCACAGAAAGGGCATGCCAATGATTGTGGACTTTTTCAGTTGGTTATGAGCCAACGACTCTGGATTCTGTGCCACTTTTTCACAGCTAGGGCTCTGGTCACTGCCCATAACTTCATGAAACTTTCAGAAATGATAAATGACATTGGAACAAAGGTACAAATGCAAACACTTGATCAATGACTTGATTGAACCCCTACTAGCCATGATAGGAATTTCGTCAAGCATGTCACAAATATGTAATCTACAGGTCATAACAATAGATCTGAGCATAGGGGTCTCATATTTATCTGAAATTCGTAAAGAAGAATTGTTGCATTATCACAATAGTTGCATTATCATCTATTAGGTCATATATTCATTGTGCTTTCAATTACTCATCAAAACTTGATGAGATCCATACATCAAATATGCCATAAAACATACTCATAACCAACATATAACCAACAAAAATACAAGGATATGACAACCATAAAATCCACATATAAGTCAGTACATTTACACATGATATACCAAGGAGAAGAAACTATTATTAATGAATTCACAATCCAACCAGGTTTGGGACTTCCATGAACCACCTGACCATAGATTGGCTAAATCAAATCTTTCTTTCAGCTAATCACACTCATTCCATATTCCAAGCATGAATGTGGGACTTAAAACCAAACCAAACCAAGTTTCCTCAAGCTTTACCGCAATCCCCACCGGATCACCAGTACCTAAACACGCATGGATGCCACCAGATTTCTCCACCTACACCATGAGGAATTTTCCTATCTCCTAGTCTCTAGGCTTTACCATATATCTTGCCATACAACAGTCGAGGATTCCTAGGCCTAATCAAGACTCCACCCTCGAGAATTTATTATATATCTTGTCATTCACCAACAAAGGATTCCTAGGCCTGATCAAGGGAACACACCTCTAGGATTTATTGTATATCTCGCCATTCACTGGTCGAGGATTCCTAGGCCCACCAAGTAACATAAAATCTGACTTTACCACATTCCCAGTCCTATTCAGGTATTCCTATGCCATGTGTTCTTTGTTTCAGAGACCACCTCACTCAGTTTTGAAACCATACAGTAATCTATCTCAACCAAATACAAAAGAGCCCATCACACCATGGCTATCCAAAAATGGCAAGGAAAGTCTGAAGAACATTACACACCTAGCAAAACCCATGCTAATGAAAACAAGAGAACCAATACACATGCATGTACCATGCATACCAAATCTAGTAAGGAAATCACACATGCAAATTGATACCTGCAAGTAATTTTGTTGTAGTTAATTGATCCTAGTCTTCCTTGCTTGATCTTTGCTTCCCTTTTCCTTCTTTGTCCTTCCTTAGCTTTTCTTCCTCCAATGATAGAGTGCTCCAAGGATGTTCTATGTGTGAGAGAAAGAATGGAGAGAGAGCTCCACCCAAAACTATAGAAAAGCTTCTGAACTAATCCTCATAAACCTTTTTGTTTATGAGGCCTCTATTTTCTACTTTTTCCATTATTTTCCTTCAATTTCCTCCTCACATGCAACCTGTGACCTTTCAACCTGTGACCTTTCACCTTCCTTTTCTCCTAATTTCCTTTATTTTCGTAAATAAAATGCCAATTAATGCCACTTTGCCTTTTCAAATCCTTTGTCAATTTCCTTAGCCATAATAAACCAAATGAACACCCACAATATAATGTTTTTCCCAACATTCAACTTGGGATATGTGTCCCATAACCTTGGTTATTAGTTTGCCTTTATTACTTTATTACATGGATTTTTTACCAAGGTTGTTACACAAACCAATGAACAATGGAATGTTGAGCTCGAAAGCATTGTCCCCTATAGTCTTAATGATGATGTAAGACCCATATTGGAGCGGGAGAAGATTGCAGTGGGGCTCAAGGAGGTGCTCCTTTTGCAAATATAACCAAACTTTGTCACCCACCTGGAACTTGTTGGCATCCAATGTTGATCATGACACTTCTCGTACTTTGCATTTTCTCTATCCAATATCTCATGGACATGCTGGCGAATGTGCTGAATGCACTCAATGAAGTTGTTAGCCCTGTCAACTTCAGACTGGACATGAGTTGAATATGGCTGAGTATCTGCAAATTGTACGACAACATCAATGAGACATACTGGTTGGAATCCCAATCCCACCTAAAACACTACAACAAAACCAGTGATTTGCGCCAGATTTAGCGCCAGATTTTAGTGCATTTTTTTTGCAATTGTGATGAGAAACCTGGCGCTAAATCTGGCTCTATTGTACAATTTTTAAAGCGTCCTTTTTTGCACCTGATTTTTCATCCTTTTTCACGCTAGATTTTGCATCATTTTTTACACCAAACTATGCATCATTTTTTGCGTCAAATTTTGAACCAAGATTTGCATCTTATTTTATGACAGGTTTTGCTTCTATTTTTGTGTCATTTTTTGCATCTATTTTTCATTCTCTTTTGCTTCCTATTTTGTGTCATTCTTTGCTTCCATTTTTGCACCATCATTTGCATCAAGTTTACACTGTATTTTGAATCCAATTTAACGTCTTTTTATGCATCCATTTTGTGTCAGTTTTTGCATCTAGTCTTACGCCAGGTTTTGTATCTAGTCTTACACTAGTTTTTGCTTCTATTTTTGCACCAGCTTTGGTGCCTATCTTTGCACCATGTGTTGAATTTGATTTAGCACCAAATTTTGCATCCATTTTTGTGCCCATTTTTGCATCTTTTTTTGGACCATTTTTTACATCCACATTTACGTTTGATTTGTCTCCATTTTTCCCATCTCATTTTGCACCATATTTTGCGTCATTTGTTTCATCCAATTTTGCATCATTTTTAACACCATCTCTTGCATCTAATGTTACATCATTTTGAGCATCCAAATTTGCATTTATATTTGCATCTTATGTTGAGTCATGTGTTGTGTCCACCTTTGCATCTTATTTTGTGTCTAATGGTACATTCAATTTAGAGTCATTTTTTAAGTCTACTTTTGTATTTGTTTTTGCACCAAGTTTTGCACCCAATTTTAAGCTATTTTATGCCCCTTTTTGAACCATTTTTTTGTGTCTACTTGTGTCCAATGTTGCACCATTATTTACACCGACTTTTTCATCCAATTTTGCATTTTTTTGGTGTCTAGTTTTACATCGTTTTCACCATCCAAATTTGCATCTTTTTTGCCTCATTTTGTGTCCACATTTGCATATAATTTTGTGTCTGAGTTTGAGCCTAAATTTGCATGTGATTAGGAATCAATTTTTACATCCAATATGGCATCCTTGGTTTCACCTTTTTTCAGCCCCATTTTGCATCTTGTTTTATGTCTTTTCTTACATCTTTTTTTTTCCTTTTTTGCACCCAAGTTTGCATCCCAAATTTACACCATTATTTGCATCATCATTTGGCATATTAATTTGTAACGTTTTTTGCTTCTTTTTAACGCTCAACTTTGCATCTTATTTTACATCTAGTTGTTGTCTTTTTTTGCATCTAATTTGGTGCCCATTTATGTGTCCTTGTTTTTGCCCAATTTGATATTCTTTTGTATGCCATGTTTTGTTCCCTTCTTTGTGTCAACTATTGCACAATTTTTCACTTCTAATTTAAAACACTTTGTATGTCAATTGTTTGCATTTTGTATTAATTCCTAGTTTAACATCCAATTTTACTTTCAATTTTGCATCCATGGTTACATCCGCATTTGACTTCTTATATAGAGTATATTTTTCTTTACATATATGACCCCCTTTATAGATTCATAGTGAAATATATGATAGTTTCTAAATATCATTAAAGCAGATATCACAATTCAAAATCATTTGTAAAGAAATTTAAGAGAAATTGACAACATCCATCCAAAAAAATAACAATGTGTCATTAACAATTTTCAAAACATGTATTATTTTTAATCAAAACAAGTAAAATTCAAATATGATTAACAAATCAAAATATTTCATGAATATCGTTATTCTACGATAAATTAACAACATACATAAATCAAACTCATCGTATTACAAAATCAAAATGTCTCATTGATATAGGGTAAATTCACAACACCCATCTAAACATAACAATGTCATTCTACACAATAATTTCTTCATAAAAAACAATGCATGTGCATGCCTAGCTACCACCACCAAGATCATCCTCATGATCATCTTGACCATCCTCATTACTCTGATCCACATCATCACCAACACCGCAACTATCATCATCATCTCCTCCTTCACCACCATCATCCTCATCCTCATCCTCATCATCTCCTGATATATGTTGAACATAATTTGGATCATCGTCTTGGCAATCATTACCTATAGCATTCTGACAAAAAAAATCAATATTACATGTTAGTATTAATTACATAACACAACGCATGTTTTTGTTATACAATGTTAACCATAAAATGAGGTAAGATATAATATCTAATAGTACTAAAAAATAAAATGAAAATATGGTTTAAAAGTATATTGGAAATCCAACTAAGATTACATACCATAGAGTCCATCCAAACAACAAATTCAACCCATCTCTTTTGCTGCAGCACCTCCTTTTCCAAATGATTTGGAGGTCTTCCATATTTTAGTTCCTATCAATCAGTAAATAGGGAGAAATTAGATAACAATGACTTTCTTCTAGTACAAAATTTATTAAAAAAATATCACATGTTTAATATACTTACAAAGGTTGTTATCAGTGCTTTTAAACCTTTCTGGCCACTACGATGAGTGACTTTTGTCTTGGTTAACCTCGCCTTGGATGCCTTGTCCTTAAACATAAACCAATTCAATTTATTTTCACACAAATACATGTCTAAGATACTTATAAGTATTAATACATTCTAAATAATGTTTAATGAAAAATTCAATACCTGAATGCTCTCATTGCTGGCTTTTCTTTGTGCATCCAACTTCTCATATGATTTTACAAGTTCTTTCCATATTTTAAAAGGTATGTCAATAGGTCTTTGTTTCAGTCTTTGATCTTGAGGTATTTTTTTAATTTTTCTTGTTTGGTTAAAAATTTTGGTTAAAAAAAACCGAACAAGTAATTCACATCAATGGCATGGGGACTCTATGGATATGTGTAAAAAATGGCTATAAAGAAAACATCCAAAAAACATATGAGCTCTCCCTTTGATGGTCACTTGGGGCATATGGCTGGAAAGGAACAACTCCATTTTCGAAAATCAAGGACAATCCTTTCTCAAAGTCCTTCCTAATATTTGCTCCAAATGTCTTAAAATGAAAAACAAAATTCAAACATCATCCTTAAACATCTCCCTTAAATATAACGTTGGACCATAAATTCTTCACTTTTATTGTTATCGGCTCTAGAATGATTTTTCTATATGCAATTATATAATGAAATATGTGTGCACTAATGAAAAAACATTGAGTTTCATTTTTCATAATCACAAACAATGAAAAAAGAATCACACGTAACTAGCATCATTTTGGAAATTTTATATTTATTAAAAATATTTAACATGTTTTCCTCCCATATCTCATAAAAATGTGTGAAATTTTTTTATATACTCTCCAATAAGCACTACAACAAAACCAGCGATTTGGAGGTTTTACACTAAGTTTTTCAACATCGAGCTTACTAGGGCTTGCACCACCGGGGTTATTAGTAAGAATCTCATGAGGTTTTTATAGCCATGATTATTAGAATCAAAATAGTAGGATTTGCACTAAAAAACAGTTCATAGAGCTTTCCTACTGGGGAGAAAATCACAAGTTCAACTTCTGCAGTGCAGAGCACCGAGAGCTCGTAAGCTTTCTTCAGCAATCCACCTACATTTGGAAAATGTAGCTTGTTTGCTGGCGATGTTCTCAATCCTCTTCCTATGCATCTTTCCCCTCCCTATTCTTGTATGTCCTCTTTCGTTTTTCCCTCCAAACAAACCCTCTCAAATTGAGAAAGCAGAACAACTCACTCGATGAGAATCCGAATCCAATTATCGCTTCTAATAATAACCCAATACGATACCAGAAGTGATTACACAAAACCTCATTGACTCTTCATTTGTTTGGAAAAGAGCCAAGCATATACTTCTGACAAGGGTTTCTGTCTCAAGTCTGGCTCGCAGGATGTCGCTTAGTCAATTGCGAGAAAAGTTTTCCACCTGCCTGTCACATACGGTTTGTCACACTATATATTAAAATAAGGTTGATCATACTAACAATAAGGTTGTATAGTTTCAAAGGAGGGCTCTCCTCACTGCATTTGGTTGGTTTATAGAAAATATTGCTGGAATGTGTAATGTGAATGCTCTGCTAACTGTTTTTTAAGCATTTGGAAGTATTAAAACCCCCTGGGATAATTAATGTAAGACCTGTTAATTAATGTGTAAAGATGGCTATTGTCCTTGGGCTACCTTAGCTGTTCGTGTTTAGTGATCTGTGGTATTATGACTCCTCAAGTCACTATTAAACCATGAGAACCATGCCCAGGCAGACTAGTGTGACATTGTGGATGAGAACCAAAACTAGACTCCTATAACCTCCTTTTTCATCCTTTAAATTGCAGAATTAACTGACTGTTCTAGTAATCGTTCTTGAGCACCTGAAGATGTGCACCCTAAATAATAAGAATAATACCCTGTAACATATGAATAGTCCATCCTGTGCATGTAGGATATGCACATGAGGTCCAATAAAATCACTAACCAGAATACCAGGTGTTATTAAAGCCTCTACAGGGTAATTGCAATAGTTCTTCATTTCTTATTACAAGAGTTTCCAATAGATAGGTTTTGAAACAGCTAAATTAGTTCCATAGACATTGGTTACATAAAATTACAAGTTCCAATGCTCGAGGAGAAGTCTTAGCTTACCCATAATCTCCCTACATATACTTGTACAAAATTTGTATTGATCCCACCATATCAGAAGGCCATATACTCTGCCCATTGTTTTCTTCTATCTTTTGTGTTTTTTCAAATATACCATTTCAATTGCTTCACTTGACAACTTTGTTTATTAGACAAACACAATGTCAGGCTTGTCAAATATTAGCTTCTTTTTATAGAGCTCTACCCTTATTTTCTGGCTTACCTCTTCTAGTATTCGAGGTTACGATCTTCATGACATTGTAAAAGAGAAAAAAACGTTTTATTGACTTCTGGTGTTGGAATTGTAGCATCATGCTTTGTTCCCTAAAGCCTTCACAACCTTTTTAGATGTTTGGGGCCTTTCGAGTCCTAACAAGGATTTTTCCGACTGCTTCCAAGTTCCGTCTGCACAATCCTTGATAGACTTATTTGTTTTTTAGTTATCTGGGTGCACGATAATCCCATTCACATGGTTTTTCATGCTTCTGCTAAATTGTCATCCACAAGTGATGTTTTCCACCAAGAAAAGCATGTGTTATTTTGGGCTTGATGATTAGGCATGGAATAAGGGGCACCGGTTCAGCCTCTCTTCTCGATGCATATTCTGGTAAGAAAATGGGACAAATTTTCTTGTGAATGAAAATTGCAATCCCTGTAGTCTTGAAAATGCAAACCTTGACTATAATGGGGCCTCTAGCTGGAAATAGGGCAATATGTGTTCTCCTTATGCAACATCGACATATCAGTGATTTTCAGTTTGCCCGATTCTCAGGTGGGTGATATGAATTCCTTGTATATGGCTGTTGACAATCAAGTGACCCTTGCATGTTTACCCCCCATGATGTACATTCAGTTGTAACCTAGCTTGGAGATTAAGCTAATCCAGATCCACATGTTTTTAGCATACATTTGCTAAAGAACCTTTCAACTTGTAGATAATTCACTATATCTCATCCACATGTAGTCAACTTACTGAAGATTAATTAACTTGCACATTCTCTTGTTGAAGAGAATTTGTGCTCGTCCATGCATGAGCTAGATTGGAAATATTCTGGAAAGCTCCTAGTAGTCTCTGTCCATGCATTCTGATTTCTGTCTCATGAAGGTGTCAGATCTGCGTTAGCTATCCAAGACTTCGGTTCATCCTTTGACTTTGTTAAATTCAAACTTCATCTTATAATTTTTAATACTATGTATTGGGAAGTGTTCTCTCTCTGATCTGATTTGTGCAAAACTAAGAAACAGCTATGAGAAATTACTAATTAGCCTAAGGTCACAGCTAATTACTCCTCTGTTTGGACTGTCATTTCTCCAGTCAGGAGGGTGTCCCTCGTGTTCATGCACTTTCAGCACTTGGAAGCATATGCTTGGTCAATATGAGTGATCAGCACAGAAAGTAGTTTTCATTGATATATGTGTAAGCATCCAAGGACACAAGAAACTTATAAGATCAAATAATATGCAAAATCCCAGTCCACGACCACCAAATATGAAAGAAGAAAAGATGGTTGTGCACTTTTAAGTGATAAAAAATCTTCAAAGTACAGGCACTTAGGTCATTCACACTACTGCAACATACAACACTGTTCAACCATCGAATTTGGAGAGCTGTAAAGAAACTGCATGGTCAAACTCCATCACTGTATTAGTCAAAAGATTGTTTGCATCATGGAGATAAAATATGAGAATGATTGCAATAGTATGCACTGCACAAAGATGTAGGCAGCAATGAGAGAAAGGAAGGATGGAAGAGAACGTTGATTGCTCACTGAGAAAACTCTAGAAAATAATGTCATTCAGTGTTCTCTTATAGCTCCCCAAATTCCCAAAGGTGGGTGGCCTATTCATGCAAAATCTAACTGTTGTTGAGTGGCTGAAGTGAGGAAAATGCTGCAAAATTGCCCGATAACAACCATAAATATGGCTTCCACTAAACCATTGCAATAAGTGGCTTGATCTCTTCATAAGTAAACAAAAACTCATGCAATCAGCTAGAATTCCATTACTAACTAATTTGTCTCAACAAATAAGAATTCCAAATCAGCTTTCTTGTTCAATAATAAAGTTCCATCTCACATGTAAAGTTGCAAACTAATCAACGGGGTCAACTTTGTCAAAAATACAAAATAAACATTTCCCAAACTTCAAGTTTTCCAAATTTAACAAAGAGGAATTTTAAAATCACCCAAATTAAGTTAGGCAGCTCCTTTGCACCTCCTTTCTAAAAATGGTGCCAAGCCGCCCACTGAAAATAGAACTGGAGTCATGAAAAACCACTTTTAGCTAACTACCAGATGTACCGAAGGAAGGGAACCTAGGGTATTCCTGATAGGATTTCCTTATACCTCATAGGCAAACAACCATTGTCCCTTCTATAGATGAGCAGAATAAGTGCTTGGTTCTCTACACTAAATAAAGACAAAGTATAGTACTTATTGCTGACAAAATAGGATTTAAATCGCGGTTCAATTGCTTGACATTCAGCTGGTCACAGAATTGTAGAGTGCATAATCATAAGTGATGTTGCGAGCCTCATTGCTCAAAGTCTAAGGGTCTTGCGAGCCATAATCACAGCCATGTATGGCATATCTTGTGATTATGGCATTTTATGAGGTCAATTCTTGTGAAGACATTTCAGTTTATAATAAATTTTGAACCTCAACAGAGTTTTGGCAAGACCTGGCTGAGCTAGGACATCAACAACACAGCTGATATGAATGACATAATCTAGCCTCAAGAGGGAGCCTCTTTTGTTTCATCACTCTAACAATCTATGAAGTGGTGGAAAGCATAACAACTTCCCCTTGAATATGACACCTAAACTGAGTACAAATCCTAAATGATGCAACCCTTGGTGCATGTCTCTCAAAGTATCGATATTTCAAATGTTGAAAGCTCTTGTGCCCATTTGATATGCATTCGATTGCAGTTCCCCTGAAGAAAGAATCTTATAAAGGCGAGGCCATGGCCAATATGTTAGCCATATCCATTGGAGTTGCCATTGCTTGACAACTTTAGTGTGATCAGTCCCACCATGATTCACATGGGCTTCTACTCAACACTGGCTGTTGCTATTGTAAGAGTCTTCAAGCTCGTTGAACCCATAGTATTGATAAGTGTATTCTTTGGGTCTCTGGTTTTCAAATTCTGCCTATGTTTTCCTCTCAGTATCATTATTTCAAATGCTGAAAGCTCTAATTCCCATTGCTGTGTATTTGATTGTGGTTTCCCTGAAGAAAGAAGCTTATAAAGGTGAGCCCGAGGCCAATATGTTGGCCATATCCATTGGAGTTACTATTTCAGCTTATGGGGAGGCCAAGATGAATGCATGGGAGGTGATTCTCCAGTTAAGTGCAGTTGCATGTGAGACTACCCAATTGGTTCTCATACAAATTCCACGAACATCAAAAGGGATTAAGTTGAATCCCATCACATCTTTGTTGCTCCTTGTTGCCTTGTTTTTCTCAGCACCCCCTGGGCCTTAGTAGAATACCCATTTCTGATAATCAGGGTCTCTTCCTTTGATTTGGATTACATGACATTTCTGCTTGTGCCTTGGCTCTTAATCTTGCAGTGTTTCTTCTGATAGGAAAGACTTCAGCCTTGACTATGAATGTTGCTGGTCTTGTCAAGGACTGGCTGCTCATAACATAATCTTTGTCTGTAATAAATGAAAAGGTTACAGTCATAAACTTGAGTGGGTGTGGACTGGCTTTTCTGGCTGTCTGTTACTATAATCATTTGAAACTTCAAGCTCTCAAGTCCAATGACAACCAACCAAAGTACCTCAGCAGTGCAGCTGATGCCAATGATGAAGGAGAAGGTTTGATAATGACGAGTGGGAGATTCTCAATCAGAGATTCAGAACCAGTAGAGAAAAATCAAACTCAAGCTTCAGGATTAGGTATTTAGATCATTAATATTGTCTTGTGCTAGAGATTACTGTTCTTGGATTGGCTCCTCTATGCCCAGATCTATTTGCAGGGAACAGGCCAGTCATTCACAGTGAAGAAGATAATGACAAGATTAGTGTATAATGATGGACAGGATGGTGCCATGGTGCCAACCTAAATCTCAAGTAAGGAGACATCTGTTCATCAATTTGTCAAGAAGCATGGCCTACAATTCAATTGCTCTAAGCCTATCACTTCTTCCACCTGTCAAATAAATTGTTTCCTGTTTGTTTAGTTGACTATGGTTCTAATAAATATACTATTGTTTGATGTAAAAAGACAAAACAAAACAAAAAATATGGAAAGTTGTGACCCCATTTTCTAACTACAAATTGAAATCGGATTACCATAGTGACCACCTCTGCTTATTGGAATCAAAAAGGGGGTGGGTTATGCACAATCCTCCGTATCATTTGCTATTACCAGAGATAATTAAAGCCACCCTAAACTCAAGTCTTAACTATGCTGATAGGGTGTTTGGGGAGGGGGATCCCTTACCAACCCACTATAATCTGCACAAAAGCATCCTAAGAACATATGCAAAATCAACCCTTCAATGAAATGATCCAAGAATATAGGTACTCAAACATTGATTTTATCAAAGAAAAATACAAGACAAAAAAAAGATCATAACAAGGATTAGAAGAGTCTAAGAACAGTGCTCACTGTCTACAGAGCCAAGACGAATGCAGAAGAGTTCTTCCTTCAGTTCCCCATCTGAGAAATCAGTTGCATGCCAGACCCAAGTTTTATCACTACCTGCGTGCTCCTGAAGTGACATTGGGGAATGAACTGCAAGGCAAAAAAAAAAAAAAAAACATAATCCAGATAATAAGGATCAACACAAATTCTCGGCACAGAAAGCCTCTTAAAACTTGGACGTAAGATAAGCTATTGTAGCCTCTTAAAACTTGGACGTAAGATAAGCTATTACAATCTCAGGGGGGGAATTACACAAAAAAAAAACAAACAAACAAATTTACATACTTAAATGGTTTGCACATATTTTCAATGTCTTGGATTGCCTCATGACCATCCGAACCTTTGTAGTATCCTTGTGCTTAAGAAACTTTACTGTTCCTACACCACGCTCCTTCCATTGATTCCCATCCTTGTCAAACCTGTACAGCTTCGCCTTCCTGCAGGGTCAAACATATAAAAAAGAATGGGAATATTAATAAACAATGAAACTGCATTAGGATCATTTTAAGAGCCCATGGCATCCATTAGAAGTAACGTCCGCAATATCCCACCATATCAAATGCATTCAAAGATAAATTACCAACGACCTATTAAAAACACAGGAGATATTCCTTAACATTACCGAAAAGGATCCCACAAAAAAGCTCAATAATAACATCAAAAATGTAAGAATACAAATCATCAACTATTTAATAACAAAAGAATGCTCATCCCATACATCCCCATAAAGTACAGAAATGATCAACAGCCTGTTCAAAACATCATAGAAAGTCAACGAAAACAGTTGACAGAAGACCAAAACAGACATATGCCTGAATCATACCACCTCACAACATAAAAAGACAAATCACCCTAATGCCAATAACCAAAAGACAGATTATCAAATAGGCCCAATTCAGTATTCAATGGCTAATCCAAAAACCAAAAAATACGAAACCCCGTATGCTTAACAATAACAAATGACCATCACACCCCCCACTAAACCAGAATAACAGAGAAACCATCATAGATTCTTCAAAGACATTGAAAAAAGGATGGCCTATAGTTCAACAAAATATAAAAAGACTCGTCAAAATACAAAACCCCCAATGATAACAAATAAACCATCAAATGCATCCCCGAAAAAATCTTCATCGGCAGCCTATCAACATAGGAAAACAATTATTACAGACCATAATGAGATCAAAAAATGCTGATCAAAATATCAATGGGACATCAAAACAACAAGAAACTCACAAAATACACAGAAAAGCAAAACCCTAATTACCCGATAAAACAAACCATAGCCCGCTAAATGCATCTACCATAGAGTTTCTTCAGCACCCCATTGAAATGACAAATCCGATCATCATCAACAGGCGAACAAAACATCGAGAACCCGATAAAAACAGATCTTACTAAAAAGGAGAAAAATTAGAAGTAAATAACTACCCAAATGCATCTTCCTTATAGTCAAGGTCCCATTTATGTGCACAGGAAAAGGGCCACCGAAGAGGCCATGAAAACAACTTTCAACTGAGAAAACAAAATCATGAAATAGCCATGGATTAAGAAATTTACATGTTAAGAAGGACATCCTCCTCTTCTTCGCCCGTGGTGATAGTAACCTCCTCAAGCTTAACAATGGGTGCAACCTGAGCTCCAGTGTCCTCTTCCTTTCCGGCATCATCCTCGTTCTCTCTCGAATCGTCATCTACTGCCCGTGTAAGAACAGGATCCTCCTGAGTTCCAGCCATCCCAATACCAGATAGTGCACAGAGGGAGGGCTCGAATGAAATCGATGGATCCAAAATATGCCAGAAACTCGCCCAATATCAGACACGAATGCGAAACCCCGAGGATTTTGGACAAAGGATTTAACTGTGCAAAAATGCTTCGAAGGCAAAGGGCAATGAGGTCGACGGAGAGAAAACACTCTATATAAGGGTTTTTGAGGTCGATGGAGAGAAAACACTCTATATAAGGGTTTTGAAGAGGGAAGGTCGATAGCTGTTAAAGATTGAGAGTAAAAGTAGCATCGTTAAAGATAATATAATAAATTATTACAGGGATGGTTGGGGGTTTCAAAGGGAGAGAAGGCCATGGAATAACCCCTAAATCATCTCCAACATGAGAGGCCTACTTCATTCATGTTGTCATGTTGGGACCAGAGGTTGTTGTGTGTTTTTTGTTTTCGCAATTTTGAACTCTTTCCTCGGTGATATATTATTGTGTTTATTGTAATAATAATGGGATGGGGTTGAGGGGTTTGTAAATGAGATAAATATGGAAAAGTAATTAGAAATATTGGTTTTAAATTATTATAATAAGTATTGTTGTGGTTGATCCATGATAAGTTGTAGGGTAGTTGGTTTGTATGGGGTTTAGTTGTTACGAGGTCTTAAGTTCAAATGTCATGGGGAGGGGTTGAGAATGGAAGTCATTTTGGGGGCATCAAAACTATTCTAAGGGGCATCTTCCACTGAGCTTTACACAATCCTCGATGTTGAGGATGAAAATAATATGAATATGCCAAGCTCACTCTACAGCCTAGTATGGTTACAGCCATGTTTGTCCATCATTCCAAGGGGCATCTTCCACTGAGCTTTACACAATCCTCAATGTTGAGGATGAAAATAATATGAATATGCCAAGCTCACTCTACAGCCTAGTATGGTTACAGCGATGTTTGTCCATCATCAAAGTTGAAATTTTGCTAGTGTCGGCCAAAATAAATTTAAAAAAAAAAAATTTTAAAAAAATACAAAACATTTAAATAATGTTTGCTCATAAAAAATAATTGCCAATGAAGAAATTGGATCCCTCTCCGCTCATATTATATCTATATTTAAGATGGGTCTATGCTAGTGGATAACACAAAAATCACAAAGTGAAGAAGAGTTTAATTTCAAGTCAAAGCAAAACTTTGGGACTAGCGCAATTCATCTAACTTCTATTGAAATGCGGTATTTATACGTGTAATGTGATCTATATATATATATATATATATATATATATATATATATATATATATATATATATATATATATATATATAGTGTAATTGCTATTATGTTGTTAAATGGTTGTTTAATTAATGTTGGTTATTCGATGGCAAGATGGTTTTGTAACTCTTAATGATGTAATTGTTCATCTTCTTGGTTGTAGTGTGCCATGTTGTTGACATACAAATATTGTAATGGAGCCAAAAAAATGACAGTAAAGCATAGTTGGAAGTTATAAGTTTATCCTCCTGGAAAAGCAAAATTGTGGAGTTAAAGAACCACTTCTAGGAAATCAATTTCCATCACATCCATAGGGAGCTAAATACAACTGTAGATTCTCTCTAAAAAAGAATTATTTGTCTGGAGACAGGTTACATATATTATGATGAATTAGTTGGCAACCCAGTTCAAAGTTCTCATTCGATGCCCATATACTAATATGGATCAGCTTTAAGTCAAATTTTCAATTAGTTATCAACTAGCTTACTATAAATTTCAAGTGAGTCTACATTCAGCTTTCAATTAGCCTCAAATACAATGTCTTTCTTTTTCTCTTGACAGGGGCCTCTTCATGGTTGTATAATACACTTTCGGGAATTTTTGGTTACAGGCTAATGTCATTTCTAGTCACTGTCTTCGTTTTTCTCATAGTAGGGCCCTCTTCGTGGTTGTATAATACACTTTCTACAATTTTTGGTTGCATGCTATTGTCATTTCTAGTCAGTCTTATAATTTGCAGAAGAAAAAAAAATTGTAAAACCCTGGTTTTACAACAACTTCTTTTTCTCTTCTTCTGGGTCGTGATGCCTTGTCTTCTGGCAACCCATTGTAATGACAGAAGTTACAATCTTTTTGTCAATGTTTGTGCTTTTTTTCTTCCTCGTGAATAACAAAAGGGTCCTTTTTTTCTATAGTAATAAGAAGAAGAAGAATAAGAAGAAAGATATTGTAATGGTTGGCATTCCTAAATATAAGCAGATATAGGATAAGCATGCATGCATATTAGAACTTGGTGCGCATGGATGGAATTCAATGTGCCAAATGATGTAGATGTTTCACAAGCATGGGGTGTGACATTTCAACCCTAGTTATCAATAGTGATGAGAGGCCACCAAGGACAATACCCCTTGGACCCTATGATAAGTGTTGCACATTTTGGTGTTAGGAGTGGAAGGGTAAGCTTGGTTCGAGGAGGTTGGTTATGGGATGTTTTTTGGTGCACATGAGGTTGTGCATCAACTACCATGGCTACACTTGAATTAGTGGGTCTTTACAAAAATAAAGTGGGAGAGTTAAGTTTTGTGAACAAAAGTAGCCTATGGGTGATATTTGCATTGATCACTTGTGTTAGGAACCTTTTTAGGCAAGTTAACTAATACTTGGAAGGTGTGAACCATGTAATTGAAATAATTCAATAGTGTCCTCCTTCCTTCAAATGAAGCAACAAAGCCAAGAACGTGACTATCAAATAAATATTAGCCCCCTATTGAGCCCTTGTTGCACATTTACAAATTGCTCAGACATTGATGTCATGGTGTTTCACACTAAGTATATCTAAGATTACATGTGATAGTATATGCCTCATTTTAGTACTAACAACTTCATTAGTTTTGTTCTTATATATTACATACTTTTTTTATTTGTGGTTGTTATGTATGTGATGTTTATAATAATTACAAAACTAACTATGTGAAAGCATCCCTAACATAAATTTTCATTTGGCACTAATAATATTTTCCTTACAACCCCCTTCCTTCATTGGCGGTGGGAAGGAAGTTGATCCTTCCTTCCCCCCACACCCCCCTTCCTTCCTTTGGAAAGAGAGGTAAGAGCAAGAGTTGGAAAGATGCCGGAAAGAATGCCTACCTTTGGTAGTTGTGTTGTCGTATCGAGAGAAAGAAAGTCAGTTACCTGTCGTCCTCCCTTTGGTAGATGAATGCCTACCTTTGGTAGTTACCTTCGGTAGGAGAGAAAGAAAGTCGGTTACCTACGCTTCGCTTCGGTTGCCGTATCGAGAGAAAGAAAGTCGGTTACCTACGCTTTGCTTCGATTCGGTAGGAGAGAAAGTCGGTATGAGTACTTTGGGTGTTGTTGGTTGTTCTTTTTTTTCGAACAACTGTTACTTGTTTGAAGAAAGAAGTCTATCTTACTCTGAAAGAGGTAAGGGGCGGCACCGCAGGAGAACGGAACGCTCTCCGGAGGAGCCATCAAAGGTACGAGTTCAAGAAAAAAGATAAGCAGTAAGCGATCATAGGGCGAGGATAGGGGAAGGCACGCTTGAGGGCCGTTCGGGCGAGGGTGGGGTACGGGTAGGGAGAGGGGGGAAAGGACAGGGGAATAAGAGAAAGGAGAAAAGAAAAAAGAATAAGAGAGAGGAAATAAGGGAAAGGAGAAAGCAGTCGACATTAAATTCAACAACTAAAAAGAGGCTCTTTGAGCCATGGCTAGCTCTCAGAGAATTTCATTCTCTTCGAGCTCTATACATATTATACTCGTCTAGACATATGATACTCGCATCTCTACGTTTCACTTCTTTACTCTCTTCTCTACCGAGATAAAGATCTAGATCTAGTATAACTTAGCCATTCCAATAGCCAATAGTCTTTAGTCCTATTTAGTACCCTTCTAATAGTCCCCTTGGCATAGTAGGTAGATATTGATTCCTTGTCCATGCATGAAGTTCCATAGCAAGAGATTAGACCCACTTCACCATTGACCTTAGCATATGGAAGGAAGGAGGTGTAGATGCCAGTCATAAGGCCAGGAGGTGCCCTTCTAGATAAGCCCATAGCCGATTATAGAGGAATCCCCTGTTTCATCGCAGATTGATGCTTAATATTGAATTTGCCAGAATGTTCCTTGCTCTCGACACGACACTGGTGAATAAGAAGCGGGGGGGGCTTGACAAAGCACCCAACCCCTACTTTAGCCCATTGATCGGTGAGGCATCCAACCCTTCACCTTCTCTCTTTGACCCTGCAGCGCTTAACTACGGTACTCTCTCACTTCGCCTAGCTAGGTTGTTCCTAAACTTGACCTTGCCTAGCCGGGTTGTGAGCCTAACAATTGGTTGGTCGGGGGAATGGTTCAGGGGATAGCTAGTTCGCCCTTACCTCGTTCTACTCTTTATTGGCGAATACAGACCCTGCCGACGAGCTGGGACAAGAGCTCCTAAACATGCATATATAAGGACAGGTTGAGACTAGGGAATGTTTGGGCATAAGACTCCATGTGATAGTACTCCTATGGTAGTATATCCATGATAAATATTTCCAACATCTCATGATTGTTTTATTTGGTACTTCGAGGTAGTCGTACAGCATTTGGAGGCAGTTGTTGAACATGTAAGGCAATTGAAATACTATTTATGACCACACATAAGTGGATTGAATCCACCTCATTTCTATAGTTAACAAATTTGCATAGCGGCTCAAGCACGACTATTCACTATCTTAACAAAAGACAGGTTAACACCAATTCTACATAAGATCCACATACTGTGACTGTAATTAGAATTTCATTTATGTGCATCCATAAAATCATCTCATTAACGCCACATGCAGTGCATTTAAAACTCAAGCAAATTCTCTCATATGCTAAGGAATTTATAACATAGAGGGTAAGAAACCAACATACAGAACAATCCACGCAAGTGAGTCAAACTAGATCAAAAGAGAGAACAACACTTGGAAAACAGAGCACCGCTACCCAACCTAGAAATGACTCTTCAGTTCACCACCGAGTCGAGGTTCTTGCCATGGATCAACCGCCTCCAATTGATCTATGCAATGGGTATTTAATACCTTCTTTCATGATATGGTTTCCATTAGCGGTGTCTCGCTTTTATGGATCTTTTTATCCATTTGCGTAGGCTTATCTCATAAAAGCTCACCTTTCTCTCCCATGAGGATTTTCCTCATAGAAGATTGCCTTTCTCTCCCGCACAACTTTTATGTTTTTCTCAATGGATATTTATCTCCAATCCATCCAAATTATCTAGAATTAAATCGAGAAGCTTTACCATGAAAGAATTATCCTTTCCCATTCACCAATGTGATTTGGCAAGAATCTCATCTCTTGGTGTCTCGCTTTTCCAAGTGATTAATTTATTAATAATGTATTTACTTTTTATATTACACATCATACCTAGCTTTTCTCAGCTTAGGTTTGCAAAGTTTGACACACAAGGGAGGGGTGTTACATTTTGGATCCCTCTCTTTCCTTAAGATCCCTCCAACTGCAGCTAGAGTTCTTAGATGACTGTAAGGAGGAAGCCCCTATTGGAAAGGGACAGACAGTTTGAAGGTGTCTATCTTGTTGGTAATTCCTATATCGAAAAGTTGTATTTTCATAGTCCAGGGGTTGGGAATACACAATTCCCATCCACTTGAGCTCAATTTTATCTCGCAAAACTTCATTGGGATCTACCTAAACACATATGCAAACATAGGTGAAAATGCCTTTCAAAAGTCTTTCCCCGTCTACTTTGACGAATCTTCCAATAAAATTGCCCACTTTTTCTAAGAGATCTAGATGGGTAAAGTGAATGGGAAAACTGGGAATCTTACCCATACTAGAGTAGTCATCAGCAACATAGTGAGAGGATTGAAGTTGGGAAACCATGGCTTCACTAGAAGACCAACTCATCCCCAAAACCATGGACCTTGGTCAAGGATTTTTTTCTTATCCTCAAGACATTTGAAGATCACCACAAAAAAACATGGGTCTACATCCACCCAAACCGGCGTTCATCCAATCCTATCATAATCGAACAGAAAAACGCTACTTTTTCAATAGAAAATGGGGAATAAAAGTATCACCCAAGGATAATGACCATCGCATCAAGCACTCAATCATAAGGGAGGAGCAATAATTTGACAATCACACGTCCTTGATTTATGTTGATTTAACTCTGAACACTCATGTAATATTCTCTTGCTTGGCGAATTAAACACCACTGCATGGAATGGACGAGGATTGAGTCGAACCCTGGATGAAGCCCACTTCATTCTCATCTAAACACAAAACTATATATACGTCAAAGCTATTACAATAGATTCTGACTGTCAACACCTCGAGGTTCTGTTTATATGTGGCTACCTTTTATGGTTACTATTGAATGTGTGATTGGCAATAGTAATGGCAACTTAGGGCTGCCAAATTTCCTTCGATTCCCTCACTACATCCTAACGCAAATAGTTGTTCAATGCCTTGGTTGTCTTTCAAAACTGGCAGGCAGCGTCTTCTTTGATATTTCTCAATGGTTTTAATTCCACTACAATCACAACTTTCATTTACATAAACTTCGTGTTTTCGCACGAGCGACGATTGTTCCAAGGTGAAATGTCACTTGGATGGTTTCAATGTTGTTGACCCATCATAACTAACTAACGGATATGCCCATTACAATTTTATACCACCCCATTATCAATATCAATTATGCATGGGAACCAATTAAAGCAACTTTTCACATTAATTTTATATGAGCATGAGAACATGTGTTAACAAGCAGCCCATAAAGCCTCATTTTGAATGCCATAGTCACTTAGAAGGAATTCCTCTTGTAGTAGCATCCTCCCTACTAAACTTTGCTAGTGCTAACATTAGAACCACCATTACAACAAGATATCTTTCTAGTGTTGACAACACCATTATATTAAGATACCTCAAGAGAGACAGAAAATTTAAAAAGTATGGTAGTAATACGTATCCAGAAGATGGTATTGAAACTAGTAATTGTTCACGAATCCATAAGATTGTAAGGTCATTCTCATTATCATAATCATTGTCATCATCATCACCATCATCCTTGTCATTGTTATTGCCATCATTACATTATCATCATAATCACCATTCATGCCATCATCATCATCATTATGGACATTGTTTGCAATTGTTCATAATTGTAGATGTTGTAAGAAATATCATCAACCCAAAAAATGTGATCAATGCTAGAAAAGGGTTGTTTAGGACACATTGATATACGTAAGAGAAATAACAACTCTATTTTTGACAGATGATTGATGATGATCATCATCACCACCATTATTATCGTCATTGTCATTTTTATCATCCCCATCATCATCATTAATGTAATTTCTATCGACATTGTTGTAATCATGCATCATCATCATTCATGCCATTATTGTTTTTGATGATGACCTAGATGAAAATGATGATCATGACACCAAAGATAATGCTTATGATTATGACAATGACAACATCTAAAATTGGGAAGATTCGCCAACGTCATTAGCATCGTCATCATCATAATCATTGCCATCATCATCATTGTCATTGTAACCACTATCGTCTTTATCATCATAATCACAATTCATGTCATCGCCATCATCTTCATTTTCATCATTATCAATATTATTGACATTGTCATCAATTGTTCATAATTGTCAATGCCATAAGGAATATCATCAATGCAGAAAATATGATGAGTGTTGGAAAAGAGATGCAAAAGCGAACATAGAAATGGGAGCAACAATAGAAGTAAAATTGGATGAAAAGTGGATACAACATAATTAGATGCACAACAACATGAAAAACCTGACACAAAAGTGGATGCAAAAGTAGATGCAGTTGTCAATGCAAACTTGGATGCAAACATGAAGGCAAAAGTGGAAGCAAACATGGGTCCAGTGGTAGGTGTAAAACTTGGCACAAATTGTGGTGAAACAAATGTGGATGCAACAACGGAAACAAAAGTATATGCAAAAATGGATGAAACAAAAGTGGACGCAATAGGGGATGCAAACGTGGAAGCAAATTTGGTTGCAATGGTAGGCGCAAGATATGGTGCAACAAAAGTGGATGTAACAATAGACAAAAAATATGCAAAATAAGATGCAAAAATGGATGTAAAAGTGGAAGCAAACATTGATGCAACAGGAAAAACAAAATTGGATGCAAAAAAAGGATATAATGTAAGTAGATGCAAAAGTAGATACAAAACGAGATGCAAAACCCAATGCATAAACCTGACATAAAAGTGTATGCAAAAATAGATGCAATATTTGATGCAAAAGAGGATGTGAACATGGATGCAAAATTGGAAGCAAACGTGGATACAACAGTGAGTGCAAAACATGGTGCAAATTGTGGCATAACAAAAGTGGATGTAATGATAGATGCAAAAAAAGAATCAAAGTATGATGCAAATGAAGATGTAAAAAGGGATGCAAAAAGTAAAATTTAAAATGGGTGCAACAGTGGATGCAAAATTGTGTGCAAAAGTGGATGCAATAGAAGTCGATGCAAAAGTAGATGCAAAACGAGACACAAAACCCGATGCAAATCCCGGTCCAAAATTGGATAAAAAAAGGGATGCAAAAATAGATGTAATAGTTGATGAAAACCTAGACACAAATGAGGATGCAAACGTGGATGCAAAATTATAATCAAAAGTGGGTGCAAAAGGAGGTGCCAAACTAGGCGCTAATTGTGGCACAAAAATATTAGATGCAATATTGGGTACAATAATAGATGCAAAAGAGGATGTAAATATGGATGCCAAACAAGAGGGCAAAGTGGATGCAACAAAAGTAGATGCAAAATTTTATGCAAAACTAGACACAAAACACGATGTAAAACTTGGCGCAAAAGGGATGCACAAATGGATGAAAAAATGGATGCAAAAAACGATTTAAAAAAGGATGCAAAAAAAGATGCGAAAGTCGATGAAAAAGTTGATGCAAGTGTAGGTGCAAAAAGTGGATGCAAATGAGGATGCAAAAGTATGTCAAACAAAATTAGGTGCCAAACTTGATGCAAAACCTGGAACAAAACCTGGTGTAAAGGATGACACAAAACTTGGCATAAAATTTGGTGCAAAACGTGGTGCAAAACCTATTGCAATACCTGGTGCTAAACTTGGTGTAAGATTTGGTGCAAAACTTGATGCAAATTTTGTGTCAAATTTTGCACCATATTTGATAAATGGATGCAAATAGCACCAAAAATGGGCTCTAGATGCAAAAAAAGAAGTAAAAAGGGACGCTAATCGCTGGTTTTGTTGTAGTGAAAGGGGTTGTGACTAGTTGAGTTGTGGAGAGCCCCGTTGTAGTTTTGTTGGACATAGGGGAGGCTCTTATCCCATGTGTGTGGGTGCTTCGAGTTGTACATGCGCATTATGTGCTTGATCATCCTGTTGACGACCTCTATTTGGCCATTTGTTTAGGGGTGAAAGGCCATGGACTTAGTAAGTTTGGTATCCAACAACGATCAGAGGCTTGACCAGAATGCACTTCGGAACCGACTGTCCAAATTTGAAATAATGAACTGTGGGATCCCAAAGTGTAACCATACTCATTAAAAGAAGAGTTTGGAAGTGACTTATGCTAAGATACTCTTCTTGCAAGCCGCCAAAATGGCCATCTTAGAGAATCAATCGACGACCACAAAAACATATTCATTTCCATGCTTGGTAGAAGGAAGGCCTAACATGTAATCCATGGAGATGGATTCCCAAGGTTTGATAGGAGTAGGTAGAAGAGTATACAGGCCTTGCTTCTTAATTGTAGGTTTGGCAATGACATAGGCAGTGCCGAATCTGATGTACTTCCTAACATCATGTTGAAGGTTTGGCCAATAAAAATACTTTTGCATTACTGTCATTGTCTTTTATACCCCAAAATGTCCAATGACTAAACTGTAGTGTGCCTCCCAAATCATCTTGGCACGCTCGCTTGAAAGTACACAAAGGTGTCCCAGGTGGCATAATAATGCATCCTAGAGTGTAGGTTTTAACCCTATACAGAAATTACCTGCATACAAATGCTAAAACACAGAAAAATAAACAATGCGAGAGCATAACACATATACACAGAGATTTTCCCACTGGATCCCAAAACCGGGACTACCAGCTTGATTTTTCATTATGTTACTTTCAACGTTACAATACATGTTTATACATGCTGAAGCATCCAATACCATGGACCAAAAAACATTGAGTCCAAAAAATGTGTGCGAAAATCATGCACAAAACCATAGGTGGGTCTGCCCAACCTAACATAGGGTCCAAAACCAAAATTTTCGAGGGCACTGCCCCGGACCCCATAAAGTGGGGTTACGGGTACACCTCAAACACCCTGTGACCTCCCCCCCCTCTAACCTCTAGTTAACTACGTGGGGTAGTCGTGGAAAGAATATAACACAACCCAACATTCTCCTACTTGTTGTTTTCTTTCCACAGGGGGGGCATAAAAGAGTTTATTCATTTATCTAGCCCTACAACGCCCCTTGTTTCTCTACACCAAGAGAACTTCTCAGAGTTCACAGATTTTGTCAATGCATCTACAATATTTTTCAAAGTGTCCACCTTTACTAGCAACACCTTTTTGTCTTCTATCATATCCCTCACAAAGTGATACTGAACATCAATGTGCTTTGTCTTTCAATGATATGCAGGGTTCTTTGCCAATAAAATTGCACTTTGGCTATCACAGTCTATCCTTATAGCTTCCAGTACTAACCCCATACTTGAACACAATCTCTGCAACCAAACTGCTTCCCTGCTTCCTTGAGTGGCTGACATGTATTCTACCTCTGTAGTCGATAGTGCCACTACAGATTGTTTCTTACTCATCCAACTGACTGCACCTCCAAATAGGTTAAACACATACCCACTTGTAGATCTTCTCTAATCCAGATCTCCTGCCCAGTCTACATCAACAAAGCCACGAATATCCAACACTCTGTCCAATCATGGTCTTCCTTGGTAGCACAGACCATAATCACTAGTGCCATGCAAATACCTGAAAATCCGCTTCACTATTGTCCAATGCTCCTTTCCTGGTTTTGACATAAACCTGCTCAATACTCCCACTGCATGTGCAATGTCTGGTCTAGTACAGACTATTGCATACATCAGGCTACCGACTGCACTTGCATATGGAACATGGGACATGTCCTCTTCCTCTTCTTGTGTCTTGGGACACTGTTCAGCAGATAACCTCACACCTATAGGAATAGGAACCTTCACCGGTTTACTATCCTGCATATTAAACCTCTGCAGTATTGTCTCAACATACTTACTCTGGTTTAACCAGAGCTTCCTCTTTGCTTGATCTCTTTTAATTTCCATGCCCAAAATATAGTTTGCAGCACCAAGATCTTTCATGTCGAATTTGGAGGATAATTGGGTTTTCAAATCTTGGATAATTTCTTTGTCATTTCCAACCAGCAACATATCATCCACATACAAGAACAGATAAATAACACGGTCACCAATTAATTTAAAATACACACAATGATCTGCTTTGCTTCTGGTGAAGCCAAGTCCCCATAAAAATGTATCAAAATTCTGATACCACATCCTTGGTGACTGTTTTAACCCATACAGAGACTTCTTTAACTTGCATACTAGATCTTTCTTACCCTTCACCACAAAGCCTTCAAGTTGCTTCATGTAGATTTCCTCTTCCAGAGCCCCGTGAAGAAATGTTGTCTTCACATCCATCTGTTCTACCTCAAAATCAAAAGCAGCAACAACAAATAAAAGTAATCTAATAGAAGTTACCTTGGCAACAAGAGAAAAAATATCACCAAAATCAATTCCCGACTCCTGGGAATAACCTTTTGCTACCAACCGAGCTTTGTATTTCTCCACTTTTCCTTCTGCATTTGTCTTCTTCTTGAACAACCATTTGCTGCCAACGGGTTTCCTTCCAGCTGGCAACTCCACCAGATCCCAAGCCTCATTTTTGTGCAAAGATGCCTTTCATCGACCATGGCCTCTTTCCAGAGTTTGCCATCCTCTGAATCTACTGCTTCCTTAACAGTTCTGGGATCATCGTCGGTAATAGATAAAGCAAAATTTGAATAGAAAGTAGATGGACTATGCCTTTCTGGCTACCTTCTTTCTCGAACCAATCTTCTCAGACCCGGATTTTGTGGTTCTTCATCTTCTGATTCCTCCTCCGCTGTAGAGTCTGATTCTTCCTCCTTTAGCTCAAACTCTATCTTCTCAGGTTCCTTTGGTTAAACTTCATGTTTAATAATATCTTTCACCTCTTTGAACACCACATCTCAGCCGTATCCAACCTTCCTTGTTACTGGGTTCCAAAGCTTATAACCCTTTAAACCATCCTTATACCCAATAAAGATGCACTTTTCAGATTTACTATCCAACTTGGTTCGTTTCTCCTTTGGAACATGTACATATGCATCACATCCAAATACCCTCAGATGTGAAAGAGAGGGTTTCTTACCAGTCCATACCTCTTGTGGAGTTTTATCCTCCAACGCTGATGAAGGTGATCTGTTGACCAGGTAACATATAGTATCCACCACCTCTGCCCATAATTCATGTCCTAACCTGACACCACTGAGCATGCTTCTTGCCCTTTCCAGCAACGTCTTGTTCATTCTTTCTGCAACTCCATTTTGCTGAGGTGTATATGGAGTAGTCTTCTGCCATGCTATACCACACTTCTTACAGAATTCTTCAAATTCCTTACTGCAAAACTCTCCACCATTATCTGTCCTCAGCACCTTTATCTTCTTCTATGTCTAATTTTCCACGAGAGCCTTAAATTCTTTAAACTTGTCAAAGACTTCAGATTTCTTCTCAAGGAAATATATCCATGTATTCCTTAAGAAGTCATCTATAAATTATACATAGTACACAAACTTACCCAGTGATGGACCCTTCACAGGTCCAAACACATCACTGTGCACAAGCTCTAATATCTGTTTCGCCCTCTTACTTCCAGAGGGGAAACTCACCCGATTTTGCTTCTTATATACACAATTTTCACAGAAATCAAAATCCAGAGAGCTCTTACTCATACCTTCTACCATACCTTTACCATGAAGTATTCAAAGGCCCTTCTCTCCAATATATCCAAGCCTTTGATGCCATAGCATGGTCCTCTCTCCAGAGACGACCAGATTTTCTACTCCACTTTAAGGAACCACAAAACTGTTGCACCCATCAACAACAGTGCTACCTTGCAGCTTGTACAGAGTTCCAGTCAAAACTCCCTGCATCTATACCAGTGCTCCCCGAACCATCTTGCAGGTATCCTTTTTGAACACTATTTTTACACCTGCATCATCCAGCTTGCTTACAGAAATCAGATTTCTGGCCAATGCAGGAATATGTAGAACACCCGGAAGTGTTCTAACCCTTCCACCTTGCAACTTCAACTTTACTTTTCCGCGACTAATGATTTTAGCCTTCCTGTCATCCCCCAAGAAAAAGCACCACCATCATATTTCTCATACTCACAGAGCCACTCTCTATGGGGAGTGAAGTGAAAGGATGCACCTGAGTTAATCAACCATGCCTCATGATTACATGTGTACTTGAAGAAGCCAAGTACACATCCCCACCTTCATCTGAGGTGGTTTTTGCCTCTGTAGAAAGAGCATCATCAGATCCCTTTCCTTTATCAGGAGCTTTAGATTTACAGTCCCTTTTGAAGTGCCCTTTCTTTCCACATTTCCAGCACACCACCTTTATAGGTTTTCCTGGAGATTTAGATCTCCCACTTGATGACTTATTTTTGTTTTTGTTCTAGGACCATCCTCATACAGACAATGCATCACCATTCTAGCTCTCCATATTTTTCCACCTCATCTCCTTCGTCTGCAAGGATGAGACTATTTCATCAAAATTCAAGGCAGTTGCATTGCATTGCTACCTATTGAAATAACCAGACTATCCCACGAATCTGATAGAGAACACAACAAACTGATGCACTTATCTTCATCTGAAATTTTAATATCAACAGATGCTAACTGACTTACCACAGTATTAAATGCATTTAGATGCTCTGTCACTGAGTCTCCATCTTTCATCTTCAGGTTATACAGCTTTTTCCGCAAGAACAATTTATTCACCAGAGACTTAGATTGGTACAAAGTCCCTAACTTGTCCCACAAAGCCTTCGTCGTAGCTTCCCCTGATACATTCAGAAATACTAAATCTGAAACACACAATCGTATTGTGCTCTTTGCCTTCTGATCCAACTTCTTCCATTCTTCATCGAACACTCCCGTTGGTTTAGTACCCGGATCTACCACGATCCGCTGATCTTTATCCACCAACAGATCCTCCATCTTGAGTTTCCACAACTCAAAACTTTGACCATTAAATTTCTCGATCTCTATAGTTCCACTGCTCACCATCTTCTTTCACCAACAGAGTCGATCTCGTAGATCTCCCACTGAACAGGGCCTACCACAGGCCCGAGTGAAACCCCTCAGCAACAAAGGCGTCCCTTTAAAGCCAAAAACAGCTATGATACCAAATGTAGGTTTTAACCCCGTACAAAAATTACCTGCATACGAATTCTAAAACACAAAAAAAATAAACAATGCGAGAGCATAACACATAAAACACATATACATAGATATTTTCCCACTGGATCCCAAAACCGGGACTACCAGCTTGATTTTTCATTATGTTACTTTCAATGTTACAATACATGTTTATACATGCCGAAGCATCCAATACTTTGGACCGAAAAACATCGAGTCCAAAAAACATGTGCGAAAATCATGCACAAAACCATAGGTGGGTCCGCCCAACCTAACATAGGGTCCAAAACCAAAATTTTCCAGGGCTCTTCCTCGAACACCTCAAACCCCCTGTGACCTCCCCCTCTCTAACCTCCAGTTAACTACATGGGTTACTCGTGGAAAGAATATAACACAACCCAACATAGAGGTGAAAGTTTGGAACCTTCTTACCTTCCAGGAGCATCTGGTATGTGGTGCTGAACTCTGGATCACTCTTGTAAAGATGTGGCCATTCCTAAGTCTCATATCCACAAGGTCAAGCACAGTGGTCAATGCCATGGCCAAGATTTGGCTGAGGTAATCTACAACATTATTGGTGCTACCCTTCCTGTACTTAATGTTCAAATGGAAATTTTGCAAGTATGTGGATCATTTCTAATGGTGATCATTGTGCAACTTTCCTTGTGTCTGTATGAACTGTCGGGGTCGGTGGTCTATGTGGATGACCATTTCCTTCCCCAAAATGTAATGCTTCCATTATCGACAGACTTCTTTGTCATAGGAGGGATACTTTCGCACTATGTATAAAAGTGTCTCACTGTGATATGTCATCAGATGCACCTACTGGGTAAAAATTGCACCAATAGCATAGTCAGAGGCATATGTCTCAACCTCAAATGGTTGTTGAAGGTCTCGTAATGTGAGCACTAGTGCAGAGTAGAGGTGATGCTTCAACTCAAAAAAATCCTTATGTTGGGATTCAGACATAAAGAACTTTTCTTTCACTCTGTCCTTGGTGACTTGACTCAAAGGCCAAGTGATATGAGAGAAATTTAACACAAACCTATGGTAGAAATTTGCAGGACCCAGAAAGTTGTAGAGCTCTATTAGAGTGGTTGAGGCTGGCCAATCCTAAATAACTTGTATCTTCGTTGGGTCCACATGCACACCTCTCTCATCAACGATGTACCCCAAATATTGAACTTGAGTCATATCAAAAGTGAATTTCTCCAAATTGGCACAAAATTTGTGTTGTCACAAGATTTGGACGATGTCGAATATGGTGAAGGTGCTCTTCCCAACTCTGGTTGAATATTAGGATGTCATCCAAATACACTACCATGAATGAGTTGGTGAAGGGTTGTAAGATGTTGTCCAATAACCTCATGAAGGTTGCGGGGGAGTTTGTCAACCTGAAAGGCATGACCAACCATTTAAAAAGGTCCTCCTTGGATTTTAACGCAGTCTTCTACACATCAGAGGGTTCGATTAGTACCTAGTGATAACCGGACAAGTCAATCTTGCTGAAATATTTGGCCCTATTGAGATTTTCTAGAAGGTCATCAATCTGTGGGATTGGATACCTACTCCGGACAACAATGTTATTCAGTGCCCAATATTCAATATTGAGTCTCCAGGTCTCATCCTTCTTCTATACCAACATAATTGGGCTCCCACGGGAATATGAACTTGGCATGATGTGCCCTTCTCTTGATTTCATCATTCTCTATAACAGAGTGTTGATAGATCAGTCTTTTGAGTAGTGGCGCCCCCTATGTGATATTGATGGATTGCTTGAACTGACAGTGTAGGGGTACCCCTAGGGGTGAGGTGACTATGTCCCTGTACTCCTCCATGACCTTATCCATCTGTTGTTGTCATGCATAGGAGCTTCATCTAGAGGCCATGGGTGTGGCCACAATCTTCTTCTTGCCTTAAGGGTGAATCATAAGGAAGAAAAACTACTCGGTCTGGGAAATGATCTTACTGTACTGCTTCACATACATCAAATATATAGCAGCAGGTGATGCTACCTCTAGTATCCTGTATAACTTATTGCCCAAAGTAATATAACAATGTGAGGCCTAGACTCATACACATCATGACACTTCCACAAGTATGGTTGGCATAATAATACTTCACAAACTTCAAGAGGAGAAACATCACACAATACCTCATCTGTGAAGGGCTTGATGTTTTAGAGACGGCACCACTGTTGGCTGACATAGAGATCTCGCCCTTGGTGAATCCACCCGTTGGTGTATGGTTGTGGGTGTGGTGTGTTTAGTAAGCCCAACCGCTTCATGACCTCTACTGAAATGAGGTTCTTTTGGCTCCCACTATCAACAATGATTGCAATGGATAACCCTTCACCCACATCTATGAGTGGAAGAAATGCTCCTCCTCCTTTGTATCTTTGGGCTCAATCTTCTAGATCTTGGTGGTGGCAACGGTGGCACTAGGCTCTACATGAATAATATGTTTCCCTTTCTCATTCCCCTTGTTAGGTTCTGACTCAGATTCGGAACATGCATCTGATTTGAAAGCCTTCAGCTCAGCCACCAGTGGTTGTTTAGCTCGACACTCACTTGTGTTGTGAGTGGGGCTCTTTTGGAACTCAGACCACTTTCATGTGTCCTTCTTTCTTTTCGTGGTGGTTTTCTTTGCTTGTGGCTTTAGTGGGTTATCCTGGGACACCCCACCTTAGCTTTTTCCTTTATTTTTTGGTTTAGGGGCGCCTTTCCCTCGCTTCAGATTCGCAGATCCAAATTCTCGCTTCTGATGTTTAAATTTATGCTTGATCATAATAGTGCATCGATAGGCGACACCAAGTGAGGAGATGTCTAGGAACTCCATCTCATCCTGAATGTACTTGTGTAGACAATCGTTGTACTTGAGTACCAAATTCCGCTCAGAATCCTTAATAACCAACTTCATGTGAAGGGTATAAAAAATATTTGTGAACTCTCGTATGTCTTTGTCCCTTCCCTATCATAGCGTGGTCCACTTTATGTATTTATCTCCATAGCTCCTGATAGGTTAATATTGTTCCTTGATGCATATTAGAAAGAATTGCAAGTGGGTGCGGCTAAAAATAATGAGGGTTCTCTCTCGTCCTTCTGTTCAAAATAGGTTTCCCACCAGTCCTTGACATGGGGGGTGACTTTGAGGCCCTTCCTTATAAATAAAATTATGTTCCAAAGCCACAAAAAGCCAGTGCTAATCATATGAGTGTCACACAGAATTGGTCAAGGGTGCGGACACGGACTGACCTTCCTAGAAGTCTAAGACATTCTAATGACAAACAAGACAAAATGGAGTGATCTTTCTCTAAATACACCTTTTACAACATGAAAACTACAAGTGTTTAGGCTTACCTTATTCCAAAACGCTGTTGTTGAAGTCCGTTCTTGACGATCCGGATGAGCTCCTCCTTCAAGTCAATTCCTGCAACCACAAACAATCAAACAATTACCAAGCACTTGCATTTCATATAATAAAACATATATTCAACATGCAGACCAAGGAACACATGAAATAACTCATTAACACAAGCTATTGAGAAAAATAAACCAGTTTGTATTAATAACGAAACAAAGAAACTCTTACAACCTGGCCTTGGTGTTGTGCAAGTTCCTCCCAGGGTCCATCAAGGGTTTTCCTCTACTTTGACAAAGCTCACCCTCTTCCAAGTAGAATCAAGTAAAGACAATCTCTCCTCACAAAGGCTCTAATGGAAGACCTAAATCCTGCAGCATTTACCCAAAGAAAATGTATAGCTCCAACCTCTTCTCCCTCTGGCTCAATGTCTTTATTTATAGTGCTGTAAAGAGGTTATTCAGGTCCACTATCAATGGGATCATCCCCCTCTTTGGGTGGGATAGCTCCCTTATTGATGGGATAAGTTCCCCCTTAATAGAGATACATGAACCAACTGGAGGCGCATCCATTTCATCAAACCGACCTCTAGAATGTTCTAGAAGTAACCACAAGTAACTTTTTCAAGATAAAACTCGCGCATTTTGCCTTTTACAGAGGGACGCACCTGTCCCTTAACATACAGAGCGTCCATGGACGCAGATTTTGTGAACATGGTCAGCGTCCCCGCAGGTAAGGCTAGAGAGAACCTGCGACCCCAGAGATAAACATAGTTTTTACAAGACTTTCTCTCTTCTTTGAGTTTGAGATGGATAACAGAGGCATGAGACTTGCCTAAGAGGGTAGCATGACTGTTGATTTGAGCCATACTAACTGTAAGTAGTCAAGGTGACATTTTTTAGTGTAACAGATTGCCCCCTAAAGTGCGAAGCCTGGAATAGAGTAGGGTTTTGTAATTCTAGGAAGGGTGAAGCGCTTTATCATTTCAAGGATTGTCTTGTGGATGGCCTGGTTGGAACCTGCAATTTTCAACACAAAATACATGGATAAGATTATATCATCACTGAGGTAGGCATTCCCATACTCAGATTCAAAACTTTAACTAATGGACTAACTATTCTGATACAGGAATGATCTTGCAGTACATCATTTTTATAGACTTTTGTAGACACAGTATGGACGCAGCCATCTGTTTATGATTAGTCTACATAGATAATGAATACAAAACTCCTCGCAGCCTGGATGGTAGAAACTAGATCCAGGGTCTTCACTTCTACTTCCCGAATTGGTACGATTCTAGCCATGTGATTAAATGATTCGATGTCGAACATGTTAGAAACCACTTGATTACCAGTCGATGATGTAAACTGTTAACAAGCGTGAGAGAAACCACCAGTAATGTCAATGGTTCTCAAAGTACCAAGCACAACCCGTGAAATGTGAATAGATGTTTTGATGTCGAACACTTCACGGAATCCTTTGATCGAAAGTCAATGATGTAAACTGACGTCAAAGGCGAGAAACCTGCCATTGATGCATGCAGACTTCAAGGTACTGTCGATTCCTAAGTCATCTTTCTAGATAATGTGTCGATGTCGATAGAAAGCGACCCGTTGCAGGCAAGCCCACAACACGAAATCATTGTTCAAGTTGAAGAAATGTTGCTGTAAGGACTGACTCAGGGATGGTCAAATGGATGACAAGTATTTTGCAGATGAAAGTTTTTCTTGCAGACCTCTTGAACACATAACGACACAACAGATGGCTTGGTGACGAATAACTCAAAGTTAATCCCCGGAACCCGGTTAAAGACTTTCAAAGTGGTTTGGTCAACTGTGAGGTAAAAGATTTCCCAACCCAGGTGAATAAAAAGTGTCGTGTTCAAGAGCGGTAATAAAGTTTCTTTTGAGACAAAAGGTGACAAACAGGTTCATTCTTCTCTCTTTTCCCCCACCATTTCTGGCAAGTACCTCTTTATTTTTAACAAGCTTGAGGAGGATAACATATGCTTGATTATAAGCTCATCCTTCGGACGAGTCCAACCTAGTTTAAATTCGAACCCTAGGAAGGAGTGGTTCGTTCCTGTTTGTAATTGAACAGGTCCTCTACTGTAAAAGTTTAACGAGCCCAGTATAGGAGAAACTCGGCGTTTTTCAATTTTAGAGAGTCTGAAAAAACTAAAGGAGACTCCACGTTGAACTTTTTCGTATATTTGTGTCCCTCAAGCCCGAAAAAGTATAAAATAATACCTGGGGGAACCGCTTGATCTTGCGACCAAGGAGTACTTTCATAATAGTGTCGTTGACCTGAAAAGTAAAAAGCGATCAAGGACACGTCGTTTTATTTCCTTATCGAGTTCGAAACGACAAAAACCCGGCAATCTTTTCCTGATTTTGCGGTCAGAAAAGAGCTAAAAGGGGACCGTCTTTTAATTCCGTTTTAACGAGTGAAAAAGAAACACTCGGCGATCTTTTCATGTTTTAGGAGTCAGAAAAGGGCTTAAAAGATGACTCTGATATTTTTGTTTGTGAAAAATTACAATTTCCCTCGAAATCCCTTTGTCCTGCACAAAAGCAACACATTACTCATACCTGTTTAAAATAGGCAAAAATACATTCAAAAACATCTTTTCATGGTAAAAAATGAACTAATTCATCCAAAAAACCTATAAAAAGACCTTTTACCATGTCATTTTTACCGTTTCACTGTTGAGGTTGAAAAAGGAGCTTTTGACAAGAAACTTCCCGTGGTCGCTGCGGAAAATCTGACCGTCGGAATCGAACGCCGTCTCATCCAGGTATTTTACACATCCTACTCTGCATTTCTATCCGTTTAGAATTAATTTTTAGGTCTTAGTTTCATTTTTTGGGGGGGTTTTGGTTTTGGAATGCGCCTCTCGGCGGACGCAGGTGCCCTTCGGGTGACCTGCGTCCCCCGACTTTTTCTCATACGGGAAAACGGTCGGAAGACGCAGCCCGCCTTCAGGCCAGCTGCGTCCGGGCGCCCTGTGCTACAAAGCCGGGGTGCGTCTTCCGAGAAACGCGCATTTCAAAACCCCAACTCTCTCAAAAAACCACCAAAAATTCCCAAATCAATTTCTAATTGCTATTTTTGATATGCAGGGCATTAATCATGTTAGACTGGAGAGAAAGAGAGCATGTAGAGGAAGATGAAGCTGCAATAAATCATCAACCTTCCCTGGATGCCCTAAGAGCATGCGGATTATACAAATATTGGACCATACCGGGCATGAGGGGCCAGGTAAGATTCTTGGAATGGCTGGTTGAGCGATGGAACGTTCAAGAACAATGCTTTTACATAGGAGGGCACCAGCTCGAGATAGAGCCCTCGGATGTATACTTTCTCACTGGCTTGCCAAACAGAGGTGAGCAACTCAGTCTTGCGGGGACTAGGCCGGGTGGCCAATCCCTTGATAGTCTCCGCGAGGATTGGTGCACACGTGGGGCTCACCATTCAAAAGGCATAGAGATAAAACACATCACTCTACCGGAACTCAAAGTCATAGCGTTCACGGTTACCAGAATTTGCGGCGCGGCCGCTTTACACATTGCTTCCGGATCCCAAATGCGGATGGCAATTGACTGTTACCAAGGCACCATTTTCAACTGGTGTGAAGCTGTGTCGGCTCATATGAAGAGCCAACTGACCAAGGCAAAGAACGGACGACTAAAGACTTTTGGATATGGGCCTATAGTCGTGAGCTTTGCCTTGGAGAGAATTCCAATGCTGATCCCTCAGCAACTCACTGTTGATATCTTGGGTCCTCGGCAGCCAAAGCTGATACGATGGGTTGCGGTGATGGCCCGGCATCCTGACGAGGGCGCGACAGTAGTTCGATTCTCAGATAGTTATTTTGACTGGTTAGAGGGCCAGCTTTTTGTGATACAGGACTTTCCGTATGCCGGAATGGATTTCAGAGGTGATCCGGACATGGTTCTTCCACAGGGAGAACAATGGGACGACAGAGGTACTTTTATTTTCACAAGTTTTCTAATTATGTATTTTTTGTATTTTTTATATATATCGTCTCAAAACTAATAGTAAAACTTTTTCAAAATGCAGATGTTGGTCCACAGCGTCCAGCCAACCTCCGGCCTTATGATAGACTACATCCAGCTGCACCGGTACCGGCCCCACAGGACGCGACAGCAGAAGTACTAGCTGAGTTGGAGCATGATCTAGAGCGTCTCACGGCAGATATACCTGAGACTACTATGGACGACATTCCTATCAGGCTTCAGCGCTTCGTAGTCGCGGTCCCTGGACCGTTTAGGAGATTTTTGCGTAAGGTAGCCCGCGCAGTGGTGTCGTACAGAGAGCACCACCAGTGATTGACTAGTCACTTTTGTAGTCACATGTGACATTTTTGACTTTTTGTACTATCATTTTGCCGATCATAAGGTGTTTTCAACCTATGATCGAAGACGATGTATATATTTTTTGACACACTTCTATCTATATATATCACTATTACCGGCTTATCTTGTTTAACATGTATGATGAAATGTTTTTAAATTTACTTGCATGATTATTATAAATGTCTGTCCAACACTCGAGAAGCAATTGCATCTGCTAATGTATTCAAAGACCTTGGAATATGTTGATATTCAATGTAATCAAATTCACGTTCCAAGAGACGCACTCTCAAAAACAACCTTAATAACACAGGATTTCTAATGGCATAAACTCTATTAAGCTGTAATACAACAAGTTCAGAATCTAACCTCACTATCAAACGTCGAATTCCAAATGAAATAGATTCGGATAATAATTCAACCACTGCACTGTATTCTGCAATGTTATTCGTTGTTTGACCGAGGCTTACCCCATGCATAGAAACTAACTCGTCAGAGGGCGAATAGATAACCCAAGCTGCGGAAGAGATATTCCGTGTATTACGACAAGCACCATCAGCAAATCCAATGTATGTTTGGAGAGGCGTCGACATCTACAATATCAAGAGTAAAACCAAGATAAGCCAGAATAATGACGAAAAACCACACTCGCTAAGCTAAGCACACTGACTAAACTAACACACTTGCTAGCTAGAAAGGAAATCTAACCTATCTAAAAATTTCTCCATACCCATCATTTTAAGCATAATACCTCTTTAGGTAAAGTCCATTTCTGGGTTTACCCAAAGAGTCCCCATCAAAATCAACTAACTCATAAGCCCCTTTTGCTAGCTTTCGCTTTACAATGTAGGGCCCATGCCACATGGGAACGAATTTTCCGGCACCTAGCTTATCGTTAGCTTGATCATATAATAGTACTAGGTCTCCTTCCGAAAAACTTCGAGGGGTTACATTTTTATCGTACTGAGCTTTCATTCGTTTCGCGTGAGTCTCGATAGCTAAAGTAGCGTCACGTCGAGTCTCATCTAATTTAGCCAAGTATAATAACCGTTTCTCCTCTTCGGAAGTAGCTGGAAGTAATTCGACAGCCATTTGAAGTGATGGGATTTCGCATTCAATAGGTAACACAGCTTCTAAGCCATAAACTAGCTGGAAAGGGGTGAAACCTGTTGAATTTTTCACTGAAGTTCGATATGCCCATAGCGCCGAAAATAACATGTTATGCCAATTCGTTCGATGGATACCAATGATCCGTCGAATCATGATGACTAGAACTTTGTTGATTGACTCAACCAAACCGTTGGCTTGCGGATAATAAGGAGTAGAGCTATCGTGGCGCAAACCAAGCTGGCTTGTAAGCTCAGTCATCATGACGTTTCGAAAATGGCTCCCATGGTCAGTAATGATTGCTTGTGGGACACCAAACCTAGTTATGATATGATTGAATACGAAAACTGCAGCTGTCTTGCCGCTTGCGTCGA
Source organism: Pinus tabuliformis (assembly GCA_031772625.1). Classification (NCBI taxonomy): domain Eukaryota; kingdom Viridiplantae; phylum Streptophyta; class Pinopsida; order Pinales; family Pinaceae; genus Pinus; species Pinus tabuliformis. Next base: position 956,250,287 of record CM062805.1, read on the forward strand.
ATGTAGGCATCGCCTCGGCCCATTTTGTAAAATAATCAACCGCGAGGATGATATACGCATGCCCCCCGGCCGAGTGAGGGTTACAAGTAATAAAGTCAATGCCCCATTTGGCGAATGGACCAGCGGCAATTATAGGGTGGAGAGGAGCAGGTGGAGCGCGCATCTTTCGATCAAACACTTGACAGTTGTGGCATTTTCTGACGGCAAGGATACAATCTTTAAACATAGACGGCCAGAAATAGCCAGCGCGCAACACCTTCTGAGCTGTGGCATACCCAGACATATGACCGCCACATGCTCCAGAGTGACAATCATTCAAAACTCTCTCAGCCTCTTCGTGAGTTAAACAACGTCGAAAAACTAAGTCTGCCCCCCGGCGATAAAGTGTATCTCCAATAATTCTGTATTGCTGGGATCGAAACCGAATTTTTCGACGGTCTTCCTTGGAAGCTTCAGGCCGAAAGGTTTGGGTTTGGAGATAGATGATTATATCCCCATACCACGGATCTAAAGTGCTAATAAGAAACAAAGATTCGTCCGCAATGGACTCCTCTGCCACAGTCTCTGTGTCAGCACTCGGGAAATCACACATCAATTCCGCAAAAACTAAAGATTTCTTAGACTTGGACTTCTCGAACTCCAAGTCGAACTCTTGCAGGATAACAATCCATTTAGAGTACTTGCCCCCTAGCAGTTGTTTTGTCAAAATATAAATCATAGGGTTGCAATCCGAAATAACTGTAGTTTTGCGGAGAAGAATGTAGTGACGAAAACGCTGGACAGCTTGAACGGCTGCCAGGGCCAATTTCTCCACATGCGAATATTTTAACTCAGTGGGATTTAAGGTTCTACTAAGATAATATATCACATGCTCTGCTTTGAATTCATCTTCTTGAACTAACACCATTCCAATGGTGGAATGCGAAGCTGCGAGGTATAAGAAGTAGTCCTGGTTGTAGTTGGGAGGATGCAATAACGGTGCATGGGTCAACGCGTGTTTAAGTGCATCAAAAGATTGTTGGGCAATCTCGTCCCAAAAGAATTGTGCGTTCTGTTTCAACAACCGTGTAAAACCTTTAGTGACCTCGGCGTAGTTTGGGATGAATCGGCGTAAAAAGTTCGCTTTCCCTTGCAAACTTTGGAGTTGGCGCAAACTCGAAGGAGGAGGCAATTTGATGATAGCCTCGACTTTCGAGGGATCGACGCGAATGCCGGCTTTTGAAACAACAAATCCCAGCAATCGACCTGTTTCTATACAGAAAACACACTTGTGGGGATTCAACCGAATTCGATAATGCCTACACCTCATAAAGATTGCTCGTAGGTGGACAAGGTGATCAGCTCGATGTAAAGAATGAGCAGGCAAATCATCGAGATAGGGTTGCACAATGTGCTTGATGTCATGAAATGCATAAGACATCGCCCGTTGAAAAGTGGCCCCGGCATTCTTAAGCCCAAAAGGTAATTTGCAATAAGCAAATGTCCCCCATGGACAAATGAATGCCGTTTTTGGTTGGTCGGCAGGTAGAATATTGATTTGATTATAGCCTGAGAAACCATCCATGAAGGAAAACATCTCACTTCCGGCACAATCATCAATAATTTGATCGATATAAGGCGTAGGATAGTTGTCTTTTGGACAAGCTCGATTGATATCCCTATAGTCGATACAGATTCTTATTGTTCCTTGTTTTTTATTGACGGGAACAATATTCGATACCCAATCCGTTAACGGGATCGGATAAATGAAACCTGCTTTCAACAGCTTTTCGACTTCTGCTTTAATCGCAGCCGCTTTTCGAGGGTGAATCTGACGCAACCGTTGCCGAATGGGTTTAGCATCCGGGTAGGTTTTATTTCATGAATAACAATGGCAGGATCAATTCCTGGCATTTCCTCGTAAGACCAGGCAAACACGTCGCGGAATTCTTGGAATAGGGCCTTGTAAGTTTGGATTTCTTCTTCAGTACATGCGGCACCTATATGAATGTTTTCCTCGATTCCGGGCTTCACTGAAATATCAATGGGAATAGTACGAGAAATATTCCCTAAATTCAGCTCTGAATCAGAATGTTTCGTTGGATCCTGAGCGTCTTTGACATATTCAGCGGTAAAGATAGATGAAAAATCATTTTCAAATGCATCATCCTTAGGTAAAAACGAAGATCTGTGATGGAGATCTTCCCATGGTAGATCATCTACACTTAGGATTTCGCGAAGTTGTTCGTCAGATGACACTTCTTCGGGAAACGTTATCCGTTCTAAGGGTGAGGTGAAAAGTGACTCTTCACTGACCACATTCATTTGGTCGGTTTCGGTTGAATGAAAATCGGTAAAAGACATAAGAGCTTCATAAGCAATCTCATACGGACTCAACGGCATAACATCACCGAGTGAGTCTAGCTCAGAGTCAGATGGAACATACCAAGGATCATCATAAATAATGTTTTCTGACGTGATCATATGAATTGTTGCAAACGAAGGGTCTGCATTGAGTGGAGGGAGAGGAAAAGTTCCCAGTAAACCGGAATCCTTAACTAAACCTACACCAATGTCCCTATAAGGGATTGTCGTTTTACCAACATGCTGGATAGTTTCTGAAGAGGTTGGGTCGGATGAAAAGTATGTCAGCTGATCAATAGTCACGATCTTACCGTTATGTGGAAACTTAATGACTCTGAAGACCGATGAAACGACCGCTGTCATAGCATATGACCAACTTCGACCCAAAAGAAGGTTGTAGTCTAGAGGGGCATCAACCACTTCCACATCCAGACTAACGGTTTTACCTTCGACCCCTATAGGCAATTCTTGTAGAATACCAAACGGACGGAACCCACGGCCATCAAAGGCCTTAAGGATGGTGGGGGATTGGTTCAACGAAGGAGAACCAAGCGATCTCCAACATTGAATCGACATAATACACGTAGAAGCTCCCTCATCAATCACAGTCCGATGAATAGGCCTGTTTTTGACTATCACTGGAATTTGGAAAGCCATTTGATGGGGGAGACGCGGTGTACTATTTTCTAGATCAAAGATCATTAGGTTCGGGTCCTGAACATCGACAGCTCCGATAGCCGACAAAAGCAATTTTCGTTGCGCTGGACATGATTGCAGCACTTCGAGTGCCGACATTGCTGAAGGTGAAACAGCTAAGTCTTCAACAATGTTGTAATTCTGGGCTGCTCTCGCATGTGGATTGAAAGCAGACCTTCGAAGTACACCCTTGGCGGGCGGCTTAATCACTAAGTCTGGGTTAGGTTTTTCGATCTGTAGTGGATCGGAACCAGGAGCTGAGGTTGATGGGTTAGAGTGAGAAGATTCTGCTTCCTTACCATCAACAGGAGCCTTACTACCATAATCTTGCGATCGAGTCGCAATCCTGACATGAGACATCATCAAAATGGGTTCTTCACTGGCATTCGAAGAAGAACCTATCATCTTATTCTCCTGCTCTGGAAATGGATTTTTTAACACAGCAGGAGTGGGAGAACCTTTGACTATTTTCACTACCTCGGCCCGATGAGGGCAGTCTCTCGTAAAATGATCTTCTTCACAAATGAGACAAGGATATCGAGGTTTGCGTTTTTCGTCATTGGTTTCCGACTTTTCCGTTTTCTCCTTTGGAGCCTTGTCTGCTTTAGCCTTCTTCTTTCCTTTCTTCTTTCCACCGTTTTTTGGTTTGGCCGTAGATGACTCTACAGCGTGAATGTCGGCGGTAAGTTCAGGAGAAGACTCTCCTGTCGGAGAATCAGGCAAAGTGATAATTGGAGTATTGAAGCCTTGGAAGACTTCTTCTTACTCTTCGTAGTCACGATACCAATCATACCATCAGCGGCATGAGATCCCGAAGGAGCAGCAGCGATTTGGTTTGACTTTGGAAGATCCGGAATTTTCTCGTGTAACGTACCCGACTGAGTGTAAACTAAGTCAAGGTATTGTGCCTGAGCAATGACTTGCTCCTCAGTAACTACTCCGGCCTTAGCTACATCTTCAGTAATTCTTGGTAATAATGATTTGACAAACCATTCAGCTAAGATTTGGTCCGGGATAAAAACTTTCACTAATCTTCTTCGACGTCTCCACTCATGGATGTGATCAGAAATGTACGTGGATGTCGATTGTTTTAGCGAAGTTAATAATTCTGTACCATTATCGTATCTGACTGGTAACTGAAAATGAGTTAAGAACGAGGTAGCTAACTGGCTAAAGTTGTAAAAAGAGGCCCGTGGTAACTCAATGTACCACTTGGCTGCGAGACCAATGAGTGTACGCTGGAAAAGACGTAAGCGGATGGAATCATCTGAGATGGAATTTGATGCACACCAGAGGTGGTAAGTCATCACGTGATTAGACGGATCCTCTCCAGACTTACCTTCGAACTTGGGTATATCGCTGGGCAACTTATTTGGCATTGGCGGCCAGAACTGAAGATATTGAATTGGATCGTTCGTTAGGCGCGTCAAGTCGGGTAAATCTAAAGTCGCAATAAACGGTAACTGCCGGTTAGGATCTCTAAAACTCTGAGTCACAATACCAGCCCCAGGAGGAGGATATCCAGGATAACTAGGAACAGGAGTCGCATTTGGGATATTATATCCTCCTGGAAAACCAGGATTAACCGGACCGTACTGGGGTTGCTGAGGTTGTTGATAAGTGTACCCAGGATACGGTTGATACTGGTAAACCGGTTGTTGGGCAGCTTGCCCAGGTTGATACTGTCCCTGGTACGGAGGTTGAACAAATTGAGGTTGAGTAGTAACAACCGTACTTGTACCAGGTTGGCCTGCAGGCATCTGGACTGTGGTTTGAACCGTAGGTCCAGACAACGGTACAGATGTCTGAGGAGTGGTTACAGGGACAGTAGAAACCGGAGCTGCCGATACTCCAGAAGTAAGCATGGTAGATGAAGCGGTAGTTGCTGCAGCCGTGTGAGGTGGAGTACCAGGTGCAATTGGCGGCTGAGTAACTACGGAAGTTACAGGGGTCTGAACACTTGACTGGACAGGTTGCGGTTGCTGGGGTGGACCAGGAACTGCAGGTTGTCCTGCTTGAGGTACCGACTGTATACTTGGTTGCGACATCTGTTGACCCTGTGACGGATCCCATGTTAACATTCCAGGGTATTGACTCGTAACAGGTTGAGGATACTGAGATCCATAGCCGTATTGAGGATAGGGTTGATAACTGTAAGGTGCAGTCCCATATGATTGCCCTTGAGGTGGTTGATAACCTTGACCAGGGTATTGACCCGTAGGTTGATAACCTTGAGGTAAATACGAGTACTGGGGTTGACCTTGACCTTGAGGTTGGTATCCTTGAGGTTGATACCCTTGGGGTTGATACCCTTGGGGTTGCCATCCTTGAGGTTGCCATCCTTGAGGTTGATATTGATACTGAGGTTGACTTTGGGGTACATATTGAGGCTGGGGTTGATACCCTTGGGGTTGATACCCTTGAGGTTGCCCCCCAGTCACGAATGAAGTACCTTGAGGTTGCCCCCCAGGCATTAACGAAGGTTGCCCCCCAGGCGGTAATTGGCCACCTTGAGGTTGGTTAATGGGAGTTGAACCTGACATCATATAAATGTCACCTATACTCAATGGTACATTACCACTGTTTCCAACTAATAACCCATGATCAATGGGTTGAGGAGATGCTCCCGCAAAGGTACCAGAAAGTGATTGATACCCAGTAGGAACAGAAGGACCGCCATGTAAAAATGATTCAGGACTTTGCGAAAACACAGATGACTGACCAGACATATTTACAGGAGAATGAATTCCTCTAGGTGGAAAAGGAGTACGAGGTGTAGAAAAACCTACTGAGTTGTCTAAAAAATTGGTTAATGCAAGGTACCAAGATTCACTTCTAGGAGGACTGTAAAAGATGGATTCACGCTCCCTTAGATCAAGGGTAATTAGATCTTCAGAATCAGAAACGCCTATTTCTTCCTCTGGAACAAGTTCTTCTATAGCAATTAATCCAACAGGAAGATTTTCGGTGATAATTCTTTCTATTCTTGGTGAATCAGGAACACTAGGAGTTGGAGTAACAGGTTCGGAAATTTCAGGTTCTTCGCCTGTTTCACTGGCAGATGAAAAACTACCAGCAAGCTCGGAAACTGTAACAGCTTCGGGATTGTAACCTGTTTCTAAACTTTGGTAATCTGGATGGACTACCAAGGAAGATTCTCCTTCTTCAGGTGAACCTACTCTACTGTCACTAGGAGGAGTTACAAGGACCTTTAACCCTTCTAAATTACCTGGGTCGTCTCGAGGAGGGGATCCCCTAAGTCTACGGGATCTTCTCAACAATTCGGCCACAGAAACAACTTCAGGAGACTGGCCCGCAATTCGACGGGACCTTCTCGGTAATTCCGCCACAATTAAAGATTTTTAACTACAACACACGAAAACAAAGTAAAAATTTCAAATCAAACCACCTAAAGTCTTCTAAAGAAGCAAACAAATTTGAAGCACACGCCTAAATAATCTAGAGCGTCAAACCACACACAAACAGTAGTCTTCCGGACCAAAAGCGCTAGTTGGTGATTAGGCCCAACCTCGCAGGATTCAGTACAGAAATGGCGGGTGGAACAGTTACCCCGGCAACCTGCTTAATGAATAGACTGGCACAAGTTCCTCCACTTTAACCGTCTCGAAGTGAAGTGAACCCCCCGGAAAATCCAAGTGAGTATAACCGACGTCTGCTCCAGGTACAGTGGGACCTTCCCTCCACCGTCACCTCGGTAGAATCCTAGATTATGGCCACTAAGGTTACCAATCACAACAATTACACCTGGGGGAACAGTCTAAACTCCGACAGCACGCAAGGGCAGAGTAACAAGCTCCAATCCCCTTACCGGCTCCTTGACAACAATCCAAGGTTTACCGATAAGTGACCCCTGGCTCCTCGACAATGGTTAATCCGAGGTTTACCGTTTGTAATACGTACTGTCTGGCGTCGTTCCCAACGAGGGAGGAATGATCCCCTCACTGGTTCGGACACGAGCTCGTGCTTCTCCTTTAAGAGGAGCTTTCCCAGAGTGTAACTGAAACAATTGGATTTAATCTACTCAAGATAACTATCTGTTTGGTTTTGTAGTCTTGGAGAGTTAAGTACTCACCTACTCCAAGACCCTAGCCTAAGCTATGTTGGTGTTTCAGAGCCCTAGAAAAATAAAGATTACTAGATTGATTTTAATTTAAGCGTTACTTTTAAGGTTGTTTCTTAAGTCAAAAGGTGATGGAAGTGAAACCAGTGGTGTGTTGACTCGACTCGAAACCACTACAAAATGCACCTAGAATGATTTATCCACTACTTTACTTTTTCGATGAATTGCTTAACTAAAAAGTTGAGAGAATGCAATCTTTATAAAAGCAACTTCTTAATTGAAGACAATCAAAGAAACAATTCGTTTTTCTTTTCCAAGCATAAAAACATAACCTCTCTTTACATGCACGAAAAAACTTTTTCTTCTTTCAAAAACAAAAAGCTACTTGAAACAAGACTTTTAAAGAAGATGTTTTTGTATTTTTCTTTTAATAAAGCAAATAAATCTAATATAACCAAAAATCAATCTTAACGACTATTAAAATCTATGAAAATGCACTCATAAGCAAACTAAAAAGTAAATTTACTCTAAGCAATCTTAACGAGGCCAAAACTAACAATGATTATTCTAAGGTGTTTTACTTGATCACAATCAAATCAAGGACTAGCTTATTGCAGAACCAAAAACTAGTCAAAACAAAACTCTAATCTTTTTGTTCTTTTTGTAAAATGGAAATCAATACTTTATAAACAAGCAATTCGAAATTTGACCCAAAACAACTTAAATGGCAAGCTGCTCACACAAGGAGACTTTACGACAGGCCCGACTTCTAAGAAGGTTGACTAACCAGAGAGATCTAAGGTTGGACAACTTTCTACTATCAAAGTCACTACAAAACCTATCCAAAAATCAAACCCTAGGTCTAAACTTCGTTGAAAACCACTAAAACACTCAAAGCTCACAAAACAAGTTCAGGTGAAAATTCTTGACAGGGTACTAAAGGATCTGGGCAGAAAACACTAAGGAAAATCAAAATCTAAAAGCAATTTAAAGCAAAAATGGAATTTTCTTAAATTTTACAGGAAGACGCAGGCCACCCGTTATCACAGGTGCGGGCCCGCTCTGTGCAAACGGCAACAGCGCGTCCAAAGACGCACTGTGCAGTACTCAGAGGATGCGTCCTTCTGGAAAAATGAAGAAAAACCAAATCTAACTAAATCTAAAGCTAAGCCACCCAAATACTAATTCTCACAGTCAAAAACCAGAAAATAAAAATGATTTTCTCAAAGCAAAGTTCATATAAAGGAAAAGACTCTCTCATTAATGGATTCCCCAGCGGAGTCGCCAATTTGTCACACGGAATTGGTCAAGGGTGCGGACACGGCTGACCTTCCTAGAAGTCTAAGACATTCTAATGACAAACAAGACAAAATGGAGTGATCTTTCTCTAAATACACCTTTTACAACATGAAAACTACAAGTGTTTAGGCTTACCTTATTCCAAAACGCTGTTGTTGAAGTCCGTTCTTGACGATCCGGATGAGCTCCTCCTTCAAGTCAATTCCTGCAACCACAAACAATCAAACAATTACCAAGCACTTGCATTTCATATAATAAAACATATATTCAACATGCAGACCAAGGAACACATGAAATAACTCATTAACACAAGCTATTGAGAAAAATAAACCAGTTTGTATTAATAACGAAACAAAGAAACTCTTACAACCTGGCCTTGGTGTTGTGCAAGTTCCTCCCAGGGTCCATCAAGGGTTTTCCTCTACTTTGACAAAGCTCACCCTCTTCCAAGTAGAATCAAGTAAAGACAATCTCTCCTTACAAAGGCTCTAATGGAAGACCTAAATCCTGCAGCATTTACCCAAAGAAAATGTATAGCTCCAACCTCTTCTCCCTCTGGCTCAATGTCTTTATTTATAGTGCTGTAAAGAGGTTATTCAGGTCCACTATCAATGGGATCATCCTCCTCTTTGGGTGGGATAGCTCCCTTATTGATGGGATAAGTTCCCCCTTAATAGAGATACATGAACCAACTGGAGGCGCATCCATTTCATCAAACCGACCTCTAGAACGTTCTAGAAGTAACCACAAGTAACTTTTTCAAGATAAAACTCGCGCATTTTGCCTTTTACAGAGGGACGCACCTGTCCCTTAACATACAGAGCGTCCATGGACGCAGATTTTGTGAACATATTCAGCGTCCCCGCAGGTAAGGCTAGAGAGAACCTGCGACCCCAGAGATAAACATAGTTTTTACAAGACTTTCTCTCTTCTTTGAGTTTGAGATGGATAACAGAGGCATGAGACTTGCCCAAGAGGGTAGCATGACTGTTGATTTGAGCCATACTAACTGTAAGTAGTCAAGGTGACATTTTTTAGTGTAACAATGAGCCCCTCAGAGCAAGATTTATGTCAACAAGAGATGGCACAATTATTAGAACAGAAACTGATAGAGCCTTGTAAAAGCCCTTGGGCTTGTCCTGCATTTTATGTGAATAAACACAGTGAACAGAAAAGAGATAATAAGCGCTAGTCATCAACTACAAAGCTCTGAATGATGCCTTGTTTCCAATCTGGTATCCTTTGCCCAAAAAAGAACTGTTACTTGCCAAAATTGCTAATGCCAATGTTTTCAGCAAATTTGACTTAAAAAGTGGTTTTTGGCAGATAGGCATTCTTCCTGACGACAGATACAAGACTGCTTTTACAGTCCCCCATGGCCAATATCAATGGACTGTAATGCCTTTTGGTTTGAAAAATGCTCCATCAGAATTTCAGAAAAGGATGGAAGACATTTTTGGTGGGGAGGAGTACATAATAGTCTACATAGATGATTTTCTTGTTTTTAGCAGAGATGTAAATAGTCACAAGATGCATTTAGAGAAGTTTTATGAGCTGGTTTATAAGCATGGTCTCGTTCTTTCAGATTCAGAAGAAAAATTTCAAATTGGTAAAGTCAGAATAGATTATTTGGGACTGCATATAGAACAAAGACATGTAAATCAGCAACCTCATGTTCTAACCCATTTGTTGAAATTTCCTGACATCATTCCAGATATTAAAACATTGCAGAGATTTCTTGGTTTCTTGAATTATATATGACAGTTTTATGAGAAACAAGCAGATGATACAAAAGTCCTTCAGAAAAGATTAAACAAGCAAGCAACAGGATGGTCAGAAGAGATAACCAATGCAGTCAGAAGCATTAAAAGCAAAATCACAGATTTTCCAAAGCTTAAGCTGCCAGATACTAATCTTCCATTTATTCTTGAGACAGATCCTTCGGATCATACTTGGGCTGCAGTATTGTTACAGAAGCATGGAAGAAAAGAACTGGTATGTGCCTATTCCTCAGGAACATTTGATGATACTGAAAGAAAGTCTCCTTCTTCACATAAAGAGATACTAGCTGTTAAAAGAGGAATAAAACGGTTTCATTTGTTCCTAAAATGTGTCCGATTCTTAGTCAGAACGAATTTGAAACATGTGAAGAGCATTTTGGCAAACAAAACACTGCTTGAGCAAGGAAGTACCAGGCTATTGAGATGGGCATTATGGCTTGATGGTTTTGATTTTGATATAGTTTATAAATCCGGTGCTGAAAATTATCTTGCTGATATGCTCACAAGAGAAGGTTCACAAGAAATCAAAGAAATCAAAATGTTCAGGCCACTGCGACAAGATGAAGCTTCAAGTTCAGTCTAGTCTATAAGAGTCAGTCAAGTAATAGTTTGTAGTCAGTTCCACTACCATTTTTGTTGGGATTGTTTTGTAAAAAAGTTTGAGTCTTTACCATTAAGTCTTAGGGAACTAGTTCTGCAAAAATGGTTTGATTTTGAGGACAGCATGTGGTCATATGCTAGAGAGTTACCATATAGAGAGAGACCTTGGAGAGTTTATTATACTTTTTCTAGAGAAGTAGAGCCTTCATATCTTGCATTCATCCAGAACACTGACTGGACATGGCATGATTACTTTACCATTCATCAGAAAGCCAGAATACATGGGTCTGTCAGAGTCATATTTTTTGCTATAAATATAGATAGTGCTGTCAATTGGTGGAGTCCTTGGTTCAAAATATTTTTGGTCAAATATATGCCAAGAGTCAATTGGATGTTAGAACATGATACTAAGTGTACCCTTAGTACTCTAATGTGGGAGTTGCATATAGCTGCTCAAAATGATCATGACATAGAGTTCACATTAGTTCATCAGGATTCAATGGTAGTTGCAAATGAAGGAGACCAATATTTTAGTGTCTTTGTAAGTTTCCAAGGTAGGATTTCTGTCGAAGAACAATAAAGACCTCAAAATCTGTATTCATTCCCATTTTATTGTTGTTTCAGAGAACAATATCCCCCATGGTTATACATTCCTAATGAGGTTTTTGCCCCTGAGTTAAATGGCTTAATAGATTATTATCAAGAAAGGGATCCTCATCATCAACATGATCATGAAGAAAGAGAAAATAGTGACTGATTGCAAAAGATCACTCTAATGAAATCTTTGCAAATCACCTCTACTGAAAAGGAATAATTGCTTTTGGTTTCCGTGGGATTTAGTCCATTAAAAAATCTCCACTGTGTAAATATTTTTGTAAAAAGAGCTGATGTCCTAGATTCCGGCCATTCTGTTGATAGGATTTGTTTTCCGTATGTCAAGATTCGGTCCCCATATGGCCTAGCCTCTAAGGGACGAGATAACAAGTGGTTGTCCCCACTTGCCTGAATCTTTACTTTTAGTACATCTCCTTAGTCAGTTCTTGCTTCATGTACATCTCATTATTGTACTCCTACATTCTGACTATGATATCTTGCATGATAATCTAGCCGAAAGCAGATTCTTTTGGTTTCCAGTTTCCAGTAAAAGTTATGACTGGATGACCAGTTCTAAGGCTATATATTGCTGAGCCTGGCATTGTAAAGATCACCCGAAAATTAATGAAGAATTGCTCTCGCCAAGTGTTATGTGTTGTTATCTGAGTTTCATTCTTATTCTTGAGTTTTGGTAGCGGGGTGGTGGCTGGGCGATTCTGAGAATCACCCCACCACCCGGCGATTCTGAGAATCACTATTATCACCATTTTAAATGCTGATAATGTTATATGTTGAGACTGTTATTATTATTTATATGTATTCTTGTCTGTAGGCGTATACTCTATATCCTGGATTGAGTTACTTCTATAGATAGTCTATAGATATGTCAATTGGCTTGTAAAGCGTCTGTTCATGAATATTATTGTAAAGCATTTGAAACCTCAGCACATTAACATTGCTTTCAATCATAAACAATGGACTCTATTATTTGAGTATATTCAACATGATTCTCGGTGATCAATGGTTTATATGAATATATGTAGAGCCTCTGATGCCCTGGGTTTTTTAAGAAATACTGGGTGCAATTCAGAATCATGCTATTAAGGGGGCGATGGCTTTGATTTTAGTATTTGTGGTTGAAACTATCCGTTGCTCTTTCTGGGAATTTTGTTTTGTTATTAAATCAAATCCAACGTTTTCTATATCACAGAAATTTCACTGCTCTCAACAACACGGCGGCCGTGGGGGGTCTTATTGGAATGATGGGACATATTCAGGAATCAGAAGGATTATCACCACCACAAATGGAAATAATTGGTTAACTTCAATTCAACTGCATTATGCTCTGGAAGGGGATGCAAGTGTCAAGGATAAATATATCAAGGCCCTTCCGCATGGTCTCGGATTCGTACAGGACAACCGAATCGTATGGTAAGTAGTGTTTTATGCCCTTGATTGTAATTCAGTTGTAAATTTGTGTTATTGATACTTTCAATTAAAAAATCTAATGGTTCGCTTTGTGAGTAAGCTGTGAGATAACCCCAAAAGGGTTAATGATGAGAGCATCATACTCAATCACATGAATTGTATAAGTTAAACCTTCCAATACATAAAAACACTGAAAATAAGTATTTCTACTGATTACTAGTTTTGCTGCCCTGTGCATGCATGTGTGCAATACGATTTAAACTATCCAAAGGAGTTCCTCACCAAAATCAGTGGACGCCTTGGAAAATATGGACCAAACGAAGTGATCATTTCTTTGACATTTCATACGAATCAAAGGGATCATGGACCATGCAGGCTGGAAGAAGGAACTTATTTGAGTATATTCAACATGATTCTCGGTGATCAGTGGTTTATGTGAATATATGTAGAGCCTCCGATGCCCTAGGTTTTTTAAGAAATACTGGGTGCAATTCAGAATCATGTTATTAGGGGGGCGAGGGCTTCCAACTTGGTGTTAGTTATTTATTGGGTTTGTTGGGCCGATCGAAGCTGGAATTAACAGAAATATCATTCTTGGGGCATGTCATTTCAGGGATTTTTAGGAAGAGCCCAACCAACGTGCGTTGAGAATTAACCCTGGGCTAATTGAAGTAAACTTTCACCAACATATGGCAAAATCACAATATAATAAGCAAAAATATTATTGTAATGATAATTGTCCCTCTTAAGATGATAAGAGGGTCGGCTTTGATTCCTAATATTATTACAGTGATGATTACTGTTAATCTAAATGTTGAGAAGACAGTGAGTTTGTGCTTTATGTGTGCACAAGGAGTGCAACACAAATCTTGAGACAATATATATTGAATATCAATATAATAATTCTTCAGGTTCTGTCGCATTGTTCTAAGTGGAAATCACCAAAAAACGAACAAATTAAATTAATGCCATTGAAATTCAAGAGCCCAAAGATGGGTGCAATTGAAATTCAAATGCGGTCAAGAGCCCAAAGATGTTGTTAGATCCTTACTCCTTCTATTGTTAAATGAGAGATGCGGTCAGATGCATTGAAGCTAATTAGCTTAACACGTTAGAAAGGGTTTACTCGGTCAAATCTCCATATAAAATTGACGACTCTTGGATGGTAACTCACCAAAGTATCCAAGTGAAAGAAAGGCTTGCAAAGTCTATTTTCGGTGATAATAGTGATTCTCAGAATCGTCGGGTGGTGGGGCGATTCTGAGAATCACTATTATCACCATTTTAAATGCCGATAATGTTATATGTTGAGACTGTTATTATTATTTATATGTATTCTTGTCTGTAGGCATATACTCTATATCTTGGATTGAGTTACTTCTATGGATAGTCTATAGATATGTCAATTTGCTTGTAAAGCGTCTGTTCCTGCGCCAACCATGGGAAGAGCAGAAAATGAAGCTTCTTCTTATCACCGTCACTGTCCATCTGAATGGAGGATATATGTAATTTGGGTGGTTATCTCTGATTTTGTGCGTTGAATTTATAGATGAAAATAGCGGCTTGCTTTTTAACAATGGATAGAGAATACTCAGTCAGGGCGGCAGATAGGAAAAGAAAAGAAGTGATATGCTCTGCATTTTGCGTTGAAGACAAAAGTTGCATTCAAACCTGAGATGTTAAGATTGATACCATTGTAAACCGTGAAGTGTGACTGCGTTTTTCTTTTTCTAATACTTTTCTGTCTTCTAAAATATCATTTAAAATAGGTTAAATATTTTATAGAGAAATTATAATTTTTTTACATATATATGGGGGTTAATTAGCTTTTTCATGGGATAACTCCAAAAGGGAAATCGGAAGAGCAACCTAGCAGTGTGTCTCAGTCAGATTTCCATTGCAGATTTTAGTGAAGCTTCTGCCGAGAGGGAGGTTAGCAATATGATGGTGTTTAAACAAAATACTATATCTCCAAGAAAATTACATTCTCCAAAACTCTTGTTTTGCCATCATATAACATTTTACATGCATAAATCTAAGGGTTATACCTTGTTTAACCACTATATTGTATTTTATAAAACATATTCACACTGTATTTTATTAGATGTACCTTATTTTCTTCCCAGTGGTTATACCTTGTTTCTTTCAATAGCCCTTGCAATTATTTCATAAAAAGTAGTTGTAGTAAATTTATATAGCAACATTGTAGCCCTAGTAATAGATTTATTTTCTACAAATAGTATATTTGTTGAATTGAATTTTTGCAGACATAAAAAACTAGTGTTATCATTGTAAGAATTTTTAATTGTTAAATTGATTTTAAACTATTGTACATATTAGTATTAATTGTTGACTAGCTTAATTGAGCCAATTATAGTATGTAATTACCTCTATATCACTTGTTAATAATTGGTAACTGTTAATAATTGGTAAATTCACTTAGAGACCAGTAAACGTGAAATGAATAGCCAAATTGAAAGCTCATGACACAACATTGATATATAAAGTAGATTCTATATAAGAGATTGTAGGAGCTTGTCACGTGCAATAGATTTGGATTATTGATCTGACCATTAATTCAATGGATGGTGTTTGACATGAAGAGATTGAAATATGTTACTCATGAAGTAGATGGTGGGATTGAAACAAAAAAAAACATAGCACGGTTGATGTTGATGTTATGGTTGAGAACATATTGAATTTATACTTAGGAAAGAAAAATGATATTCTACCAAAAACATTAATGTGTTTTTTTCCTCATAAACAACTTTGTTTGGCACATAAAAATTTGGTTTTACTAGCATTTTTTTAAAAGTTTGAAAATTGACCCTAAAAAAAAAAATCATCGTTCCGGTATCATCACTTTTTCGTTTTGAAGCTATATTTTGCACAAAAATTTCGTAGTCACTGCCATTTTTAAAACATGTTCAAAATTCACCCCTAAAAAAAAAAGATCATCGTTCCAGTATACACACTTTTCGTTTTTAGCACTGTTTTTTATGTTTTTTCGGGGTTTTTTGGCCAGAGTTCCCGTTTTGAGTTTATAGTTCCCATTTCAAAGTTTACATTGTTCATTATGCACGTAAACCATTTTCATTACTTTGTTATTAATGGATTGAAGTTATGTTTTCATTGTATCCTGTGTATTTCTATTATATATAAATTTCATTTCATTCCTTCATACATCTAGATCAGTGGTATTATAGTGGGTTGCTCTTTCTTTGTGTTTTCTATGCATGTCCCCAATGAGGTCGAGGTATAAGGAGTTAGGGCTCGAAGTGGTTGAACCTTTACAAGGCCGACCTCGTTGACCACGACAACCTCCCATGGTGGAAGAAAATAAATATGAGGGAGTAGGATATCCTTTCAAAATATTCCTTGAGGAAACCCTTGAGTGACAAAGGAATGCGATGATAGACACCTTTGCCAAGATCCTTCGGTGGATGCCCACCGACGATGCATCTTCATCCAATAGTCACTTTGGAGGTGTCACCCCCTTCAAGGTACAAGTGAATTTTGATATCCCTATATTCAAAGGTAAAATAAATGCAGATGTTGTAGATAAATGGTTGAATCTGCTGGAAGGTTATTTTTTGGTCCATAGTTTCTTCGACAAGGAGAAGATTGCTTTTGCACTGCTCAAGACTACCCCCCATGTCAAGGACTTGTGGGAAACTTACTGTGAGAAAAAGGTCAAGGAACCCTCTCTGTTTATAGTCGCTCCGTCTTAGAACTCCTTCCGATAAATTGTCAAGGAACAATACTACCCCATGGGGAGCTATGAGGACAACTAGATATAGTGGACCACACTATGACAACAAAGGGACCAATACGTGCATGAGCTCACAAATATGTTTCATACTATATGCACAAATTTGGGTACCAAATACTTTGAGAAACATCTGATGCTTAATTATCATGGTTTTTTTCACAAATACATTAAAGAAGAAATGGAGTTCCTCGACATCTCCTCGCTTGGCGTAGCATACCGATATGTTTCTAAGATTGAACAAAAGTTTATTCAAAAGAAGCGTTACTTTGGATCTGCAAATTAGAATCAGGGAAAGAGTGCCCCCAAACCACAGAAGAAAGGACCAAGCCAAGTTAGAGCGACCCAGGAAAACCCATCGAAGCCGCAAGAAAAAAATGACACCACGAACACGAAGAAGGACATAGGAAAGTGGTGTGAGTTCCATAAGAGCCCCACTCACAACATATATGAAAGTCACACTAAGAAATTGGTAATGGCTAAGATGAAATCTTCGAAGTTCGATGCATGTTCTGATTCTGAGCCAGAATATGACAAGGGGAACTATAAGGGGAAGCAGAATATTGATGTATAACCAAGTGCAACCATTGCCACCACCAAGGTCAATAATATTGAGCCTGAATATCTAGAGGAGGGGGAGCGTCTCTTCCACTCACATATGTGGGTAAGGGGTTCACTGTTGTAGTTCATTATCAACAAAAGGATCCAAAAAAGCCTCATTTCAGTAGAGGTAGTGAAGTAGTTGGGCCTACCAACCACACCATACCCGCATTTTTACACCATCGAGTGGATTCACGAAGGATGAGATCTTTGCGTCAGCCAATAGTGTCGCTTTCCCTACAACATCAAGCACTTCACGTATGAGGTAATGTGTGATGTTTCTCCTCTTGAAGTATGCGATGTATTATTAGGCCAACCATACTTGTGGAAACGTCACGTTGTGTATGAGTCTATGCCTCACACTATTATTATTATTTTGAGCAATAAGTTATATAGTATATCATAGGTATCCCCGCCTACCACCATATCTTTGATCCCTGCTAAGAAATGCAGTAATATTGATTCCTAGATTGGGAAATTTGTTTTCTTTTTTATTTCCTCTCAGAGTAAGGGGAATATTGTGGCCACATCCATGGCCCTTGGGAAAGGTTCCTCCACGCAGTAGAAGTAGGTGGATAAGGTCTTCAAGGAATACATGGACATCTTCTCCTCACCCACAAGGGGGCTCTTACACTGTCAGGTCAAGCATTTGATTGATCTGACCCCCAGAGAACCTCTACTCAATGGGTCAATATACCTCTGCTACATTCTAGAAAATGAAGAGATCAAGTGGCATATCCAGTAGTTTTTACAAAAAGGGAAAATTTAACCAAGTTCCTCACCTTGTGGGAGCCCGATTATACTTGTACATAAGAAGGATGGGACCTAGAGGCTCTGCATTGAATATCAGGCACTAAACAAAATCATTGTCAGGAACAGGTATCCAATCTTGTGGATTGACAACCTTCTTGACCAACTCAAGGGGGCCAAGTATTTCAACAAGATCTATCTAAATTCTGGCTATCACCAGGTTCCAATAAATCTGATAGACGTATGGAAGGTCACCTTCAAATCTAAGTAGGGCCTTTTTGAATGGTTGGTCATGCCTTCGAGTTGATAAATACCACTGCTAATTTTATGAGGTTGATGGATGACATCTTGTGGCCCTTCACCAACTCTTTTGTGGTTGCATACTTGGACTACATTCTTATCTTTAGCAAGAGTTAGGAAGAGCACTTGCAACACATTCGACAAGTCCTTCAAACCCTGCGATAACACAAACTATGTGCCAACCTAAAGAAATTCACATTTGGCATGGGTCATGTCCAATACCTGGGTTACATCATACATGAGCAAGGAGTGCATGTGGATCTAGCTAAGTTCCAAGTCATTTGGGATTGGCAAGCCCTAACCACTCTCACAGAGCTTCACAATTTTAGGGCCTTGCCAATTTTTATCATAGGTTCACATTGGGATTCTCAAATATCACTTGGCCTTTAATTCAGGTTACCAAGGGTGAAGCGAAAGCAAATTTTTCCTTGTCTGAGTCCCAGCAAAAGGTGTTCATTGAGCTCAAGCACTGCCTCTTCTCTGCACTTGTACTCACATTGCCAGACTTGCAACAACCATTTGGAATTGAGATAGACGCCTTCAACCATGCTATTGGTGCAGTCCTCACCTAGCACATGCATCCAATGGCCTATCATAGTAAGACACTTTCTGATACAGTTCAGAAGTACCCCACCTATGATAAATAGATGTATTCTATCGTGTAGGCTTTCCAGAAATGGAAACATTACATTTCGGGGAAGGAGATGGTCATCCACACCGATCATATACCTCTTCAGTTTATACAGACAGAAGGGAAGTTGTAGAACAATCGCCATCAAAAGTAATCTACATATCTGCAACAATTCCACTTGAACATTAAGTAAAAAAAGGGAATCACCAATCATGTTGCAGATTACCTTAATCGGCCCGTATTTGCAGCACTAACTATTGTTCTCACCTCTTGTGGCCACAAGACCTTTGGATGGACGCAACTGTACAAAAATGATCCAGAGTTTGCCACCACATACCAGATGCTAGCGGATGGAAAGCAAGTTCCCAATTTCCACCTCAATGATGCATTATTATGCTACTTGGGCCACCTTTTTGTTCCTTAAAGTGGGTGATCTAACCTAATTTTGGAGGTGCACTATAATCGGGTAGTAGGACACTTTGACGTGGAGAATTGTGGTTGTACTATAAAAGTACTTTTATTAGCCAAAACTCCAAGAATATGTTGGAAAATACATCGAATCCTGCACTACCTATGCCATTGCCAAGCTGAGCATCAAGAAGCAAGGCCTATACACTCCTTTGCCTACTACCAACCAGCCTTGGGAATCCATCTCCATGGACTATCTATCTAGCCTCGCTTCTAACAAGCATGGTAATGACTGTGAATTTGTGGCCGTGGATAGATTTTCTAAGATGGCTATATTTGTGGCCTGCAATAAGAGTATCATAGCATAGGACACTTCCAAACTCTTTGTTGAATGAGTGTGGGTACATTTTTGGATCCCACAGACCATTATATCATATCGGGATAGCAGGTTCCTAAGAAAATTTTGGTCAAGCCTCTAGACATTATTAGACAACAAGCTCACCAATTCGACTGCATTCCATCCCCAGACTAATGGATAGACAAACATACTCTGCATGTACAACTCCAAGCATCCACGAACCTGGGATGAGATCCTTCCCTATATGCAACACAGCTATAACAAATCTCTAGATAGCCCGAATGGTCGTAGTGATTTTCAAGTGGATATGGGATTTCAACCATTATGTCTGATTGAGTTCAGCATGCCTCATGCAACTACACAGAAAATATCCACACATTTACAATTTGAGGACGATAAAGAAACCAAGCTTATTGAACACGTCCAACACATCCACCAACAGGTTCACGACATATTGGAGAAGTCCAATGCCAAGTACAAGCAACGACATGATCAACATTGGGTGGACATAAGTTTTAGGTGAGCGGCAAAATTTGGTTACATTTGCAAAAGGAACACCTTACCAGAGCCCATTAAAAGCTCAAACCACTCTGATATGGTCTTTACACCATCACCAAGGATATGGGAGAAATTTCCTTTGATATTAACATTCTCCCATTCCTTGTCCTGCACCAAGTGTTCAATGTGGACTGCCTTTGGCCATACTTTCCACCATTATTGGAAAAATCAAACATTGTAAAACAACTCACACCGATTGAGATAAACCCAGAGTTCATGGAATAATCCACAATTGATTGGATCATGGAAACGTAGATTAAGAACACTCGCCAACAAAAGATCCAACTGTATCAGATTGTCAAAGCTAGCCAACTCCTGCACCAAGGCAAGTGGCTCACCAGAGACCAAGCTCAACAAAAAATTTCCCATCTCATCGAGGCACTCAACATATTAAGGATCGTTGCTTCCTAAAGGGGAGGACTGATCCAAGTCGAACTTGGACCCCCACTGTTGTTTCTTTTCAGTTTCCTTAATTATAGGATAACTTACTATTTTTGGTAGTTTTTCAGGTCCTAAACTTCCGAAGCCAATTTAAGGACCTAAAAGACATTAGAATCCTATGCAACCTCCCCTCACGAATCCCAATGACCTTAGCATTTTCAATACTAGAAACCTTAGCCCATACCATAACCTTGCCATCAACAAAAGAAATTTTATCACCCTTATGTTCTAATCAAGAAATAGAGAGAAAGTTATTTTTCAAACCTGGAACATTGAGTATATTGTTGAGATGAATGTTTACACTAGTTTCAAGCTCCAAGGTATTAGATCCAATTCCTATAACCGAGTAGCTCTTATTGTCTCCAAGTTCAACTGCATGAGAAAATATTCCTTTTGATATGGTTCGGAGTTGTCCACATTCTCCTATCATATGTCTCAAGGCTCCATTGTCAATCACCCATATATTATCATCTTCAAAAGTCCCTATAAGAGTGGAGAAGAAAATTCCAGCCACGATTCTTTTTTATAGATTGGAGATGAACTTCATAACACCACTCTTGATGGTAACAAGGACACTCCTGAGAGTCTTGAGACCTTCCTTCATAAAGCTTGCCATTTTTTAAAGAGATTACCACTTCAAGAATATCTTCCAAACAAAACTGCCAACAAGGATGTGTTTAAGTATTGAGGGTCTTCCGCAGTGCACTATATTAGATATCATTTTTTTGGGATTCAACTGTGTTAAGAAATTCATTCATCTATGACCATTTGCATGAGAGGTAGCCATAACTGACTAATTTCACATGATTTTTGAATAGTCCACTTAGCACTTATTACATCGGGTGATTCTAACAGGGGTGAAGAAATGGGATTGAAACTAGTGAAATGAATCACATAGCTTCAATCATCACTTCCGGGGCTTGCACCTAGTAACTAGGACTTCCCAGGAGGTCACCCATCCCAAATCGCCTCTGGCTCAAGCACACTTAACTGTGGGATTTTCCCCACAATCAAGCCCATTTAGCTTGCTACCCCATTTGCAAAACCTTAGCAAGTATTGTGCCTCATGAACCATTCAAGTAGAGCT
Source organism: Pinus tabuliformis (assembly GCA_031772625.1). Classification (NCBI taxonomy): domain Eukaryota; kingdom Viridiplantae; phylum Streptophyta; class Pinopsida; order Pinales; family Pinaceae; genus Pinus; species Pinus tabuliformis. Next base: position 956,272,011 of record CM062805.1, read on the forward strand.
CCCTTCACTCTTATGTATTTAAGTATTGAGGGTCTTCCGTAGTGCATTATATTAGATATCATTTTTTTGGGATTCAACTGTGTTAAGAAAGTCATTCCATCTATGACCATTTGCATGAGAGGTAATCTTAACTAACTAATTTCTCATGATTTTTGAATAGTCCACTTAGCACTCATTGCATCGGGTGATGCTCACAGGGGTGAAGAAATGGGATTGAAACTAGTGAAATGAATCACATAGCATCAATCATCACTTCCAAGGCTTGCACCCAGTAACCACGACTGCCCGGGAGGTCACCCATCCCAAATCGCCTCTGGCTCAAGCACACTTAACTGTGGAGTTTTCCCCACAATTAAGCCTACTTAGCTTGCTACCCCATTTGTAAAACCTTAGCAAGTATTGTGCCTCATGAACCATTCAAGTATATCTCCCTTCACTCTTATGTATTTAAGTGTTGAGGGTCTTCCGCAGTGCATTATATTAGATATCATTTTTTTGGGATTCAATTGCATTAAGAAAGTCATTCATCTATGAGAGGTAGTTGTAACTGACTAATTTATCATGACTTTTGAATAGTCCACTTAACACTCATTGCATCGGGTGATGCTCACAGGGGTGAAGAAATGGGATTGAAACTAGTGAAATGAATCACATAGCATCAATCATCACTTCCTAGGTTTGCACCCGGTAACCAAGACTGCCTGGGAGGTCACCCATTCCAGATCGCCTCTGGCTCAAACGCGCTTAACTGTGTTGTTTTCCTCACAATCAAGCCCACTTAGCTTGCTACCCCACTTGCAAAACCTTAGCAAGTATTGTGCCTCATGAACCATTCAAGCAAAGCTCCCTTCACTCTTATGTGTTTAAGTATTGAGGGTCTTCCACAGTGCATTATATTAGATATCATTTTTTTGGGATTCAACTACGTTAATAAAGTCATTCATCTATGACTATTTCCATGACAGGTAGTCGTAAATGAGTAATTTCTCATGATTTTTTAATATTCCACTTAGCACTCTTTGCCCACAGGATGTGATCTTCTGACTTCCTTCATTCACCTTAGCTCCAATACCATGTTGATAAATCAATATAGATGTAGTTTAGGGTTGATTCCTCTTACTTGATAATTACTTATGAGTTAGTGTTGCCATTTTACTACTTTATTATATCTTCTTCATCAAGCAATTACCAAAAACATGAAGATCACAAGAACACAAAAAGCATAAGATATAGGATCCAAGCCAGGGAAAACCCCTCCAAGGAGAAAATCCATAAAACTCTTATCTTCTTATAGGATCGGATCAAAGTGAGACATCCAAGACAAAAAGACCAAGACCAATACCAAAACATCCTCAAGTACCAAGCCAACCCTCCTTCATATCTCTTCCAAACAAGCCAAGTCAACGAGAGCCAAAATCCTCCAATATAGAAAATTTAGGCCCATCAACTTCACAGAGTTTCCCCAACAACTTCGCAAACATAATTTCAACCTGTAATTTCGCATAGTAACCCTAGAAACTCGCACGTGTGGAGAAAGGAAAGAAAAAACTTGAAAAATATTTTCTTTTTCATTTTTGTCTCTCTTCCCTGATCTTCACACTTCTTCTTCTTGCTCTTACACATAAATCCAACTTGTGTGTGGTGTCCAAATGAGGTCGATGTCTCTTCCTTATATAGCCATTCCGGGAGGTCAAAATAGCCTCTTCTAGGCAAGGCTGACTTGGTGTTGGGAGCCACAAAGAATTTTCTAGGCTAAAAAAATTTTAAAAAATATATTTTGTTACAAAATTCCGAAAAGGGACTTTGATATATGAATTGACTCAAATAAACCCTAAAAGCATGAAGAACATGCCTTGTCTATGAAAATAACAATAATAACAATTTTTATTTTTCTTCTTTTTATTCTTTCAAGAAATATATATTGACACAAATACAAAGGTCATTATGAAGACCAAACCTAGTTACATTTTCAATAGAGCTAAGTGAGTCATTTCCTCCTCAACTGATGTACATTCTCCTTGTATCTATTAATTGCATGACTGAATCACTCGATCTCGAATTGCTTCAAATTGCTTGTAGAGACTGCGAATAGATACAAAGAGAAGGAAAAATTAACAATGACCTAAGGCAAAATGAATGAGATCGAAAAGCGGATGCTCTTGGGCCTTTAAAAATCCATAATTTGATGTTGTTCAAGAGGATATATGGACACCTGTGCACTTGGTAAATTGGGATCAAGTGTCATTTGTGAAGACACTTTAAGTAGGAGTACAAAAGGGGTGCCAATTTGGACGGGATAGTAAATGCATGTCGTCGAACCCTAAGGACCTTCGTCCAATGACAAGTTGAATTCATAGCCATCCACAAAGTGCTCCCAATCTCCAATTTTGTCATATATCAATACGCTTAAAAGGCCTTTGGGGCCCTTTATTATTACTTCTTTTCCATATAAAAGGGTCATGGTAATGGTGTTTTGAGAGATTTTGTTTATTTAACTCTAACATCCCTTCATCCATACTTGTCCCTTTATTGGCCAATGCATCCGCTGAAGGATTTAGGTGCCTTAGAACATGAAAGAATTCAATGTTTTCGAATGTATAAGTTGAATAGAAATTCTATGTAATATAGGAGAAACATTGTTGTTATGGGATCCTTTCGCTTCCCATTCTTGTCGAATTACAATTAGTGAATCACCAAAAACGTTGAGATTAAATATTTTATTTTCAATTGTCAATTCGAATCCTTTCCATAAAGCTAAAAATCCAACTTCATTATTGGTAGAAACACCCAACCCTCAAGCATATTGAATCTTAGTTTTTTCATCGAGGCTAAGAATCACCTCTCCCGCTCCCACCACCCCTAATTTAAATTGTATTTTTAAGTGTAAAGATAAATGCAAGTTTTTTAAATTAATATATATATATATATATATGTATGTATATATATATATATGTATATACATATATATATGTATGTATATATGTATATATATATATGTATATATATATGTATATATATATATATATATATATGTGTATATATGTATGTATATGTATATATATATATATATGTATATATATATGTATATATATATATATGTATATATATATATATGTATATATATATATATATGTATATATATATATATATATATATAGATATGTATATATATATATATATATATATATATATATATAGATATATATATATATATATATATATATATATATATATATATATATAGATATGTATATATATATATATATGTATATATGTATATATGTATGTATATGTATATATATATATATGTATATGTATATGTATATGTATATGTATATGTATATGTATATGTATGTTGGTTGAATAAAATATGTGAAATTACTTATCCTTATCAAATATGAATGAATTCTCATTTTTTTTCATAATCTTGGTGAGACCTTTCTTTTTCATTAACATCAAAATAGGGCAAGTTACATCCATATCCATATGATTAGGTGGCCTCAACTTGCCCAGAGGGAAAATTGATCCTCTTGGCTACCTAACTGCATGATAACCCATCCAGTAACAAAATGTGATAAGTCTAATCATCAATGCCAAGTAAGTTTGATTGTCTTTGTACTGCCTAGAATCTAAATAACTGTAAACATAACTATAAACATACTGGACATTATAGGATTGTTGCATACAATAAAAATAAAGACAGAGGGACAACCACCAAGCTAATCATCTTCCAAAGACTCGATAAGGGCAGGGAATTAATTTCTTATTTTATTAAAATTAATAAAGCATATAAATTTTAATGAACATCATTATACTTCAATATTTTCATAAATGGTTGCACAGATTAGTAACCTCATTTAAAGGAAATAATGATTATTATATTTTTCCATTTTCAGTTTGTTATTCCATCCAACTTTATTCCATTTCGTTTATCCGTTAAAATAAATATAAATTTGAAACTCCATAGTCTCGTTGCCGTAGTTATCATCGTTTTATTAAACCTTCGTTATTGTTGCAGCTTGTCATGCACAAAAAGTAAAATTAAGGAATTTAGACTTCTGTGATCCATAACATTGTTTAGAAAATCTTCAGCAAAATCACATAATCAATCTTTTGTCGACGCGTTTCGAACCAACCAGTGTGGTTCATCGTCAGGACAAGTTGAAGGACTGATCTGGCTAAGCTTGATTAAATAGAGTGTGCAGAGATCCCAACGGTTATATTGCAACGGCTAATTTTGACTTAGTCAAACTAATAATTTTATTATTAACCGAAACCTACTATTATTAGTTAATTGAATATAATAAATATAATGTTTAAATATAATGGTCATTATATTTATTAAAAATCTATATTTATTATTATTCTTAAATTAATTAATTCCAAATAAATAGTATTAAAATACTATTAATCTTTAGAATTTAGTTACAATGGTAATTGGTATTTAAACAATTTTTAAATACCAATTACCATTGTAACTAAATTCTAAAGATTAATAGTATTTTAATACTATTTATTTGGAATTAATTAATTTAAGAATAATAATAAATATAGATTTTTAATAAATATAATGACCATTATATTTAAACATTATATTTATTATATTCAATTAACTAATAATAGTAGGTTTCGGTTAATAATAAAATTATTAGTTTGACTAAGTCAAAATTAGCCGTTGCAATATAACCGTTGGGATCTCTGCACACTCTATTTAATCAAGCTTAGCCAGATCAGTCCTTCAACTTGTCCTGACGATGAACCACTCTGGTTGGTTCGAAACGCGTCGACAAAAGATTGATTATGTGATTTTGCCGAAGATTTTCTAAAAAAAAAAGTAAAATGTTGTCTCAAACAATTGAAACTAATGTCTATAGCCGTCCCCATCGCCCCCCCCCCCCCCCCCCCCCCCCCCCCTTTTCTTCATGTGAGCATTTTTTTTTAATATTGTTTAGAGTAATTGAGATGTTCCTCTCACATGAACTATTTTTAAATTATATTAATGAATATTAAATTAACTAGTTTATTACATTTTTTAAATTATATTAATGAAAAATAAATTAACCACCCTAGATCCATCTTAACATCAGATCTACCAAGCATAGAGAGGGATCAAATCTCTTTTCACTCTAAAAGAGGTTTGCACCTTAAGAGATTTGATCTCTTTCGACGCTTGGTAGATCCAGAGTTAAGATGGATCTAGTATTAGATCATGTCATGTCCAATGATCATATTGAAGGCATAACGTATAACGGTGCATATATTAGCATCAATAGCTTAATATGTCAATGTATTATGTCTTTTTCGTTAGAATATGGTTATTCTTATGTGTGCTAAATATGGTTATTGACTTATGTATGGTAAAAAATAAAAGTACAATGCATAGTCTTTGTAAATGTTTGGTTGGAATTGATCGAAGGTTGAAATAATGAACAATTTGGGTTACTTGTGGTTGCAATTTTTCCACTGATTCTTTAGTGATGGTTCCAACTAATTGGGAGTTCTTATTTATTAAGAGCTTATATAATATAAACGTTCTTAGAATGAAAATAGTGAGTATGAATTATTATTATTATTTATATTTTATTATGGGTTGAGGTTGTTGCTCACGGATGTTCATGATGTTTGGATGTGGATACAAAGGGTCATTGGGAGGGAAAATTGTTGAGGCAAAGTTTGTTGTCCACACATTTCTAAATGCCCAGTTTAAATTAATTATTCATTAGAATGTGCATCAAAATGGATAGAAAATTGAATGATTTTGTTTTTTACTTCTTGGAAAACAATGTTTTGCCTTCTTCCTTGTCCTCTTATATTTCCATTCGAAACTATCCTAAAAAATATCATTTAAACAATTAATTAAATGTTATCAATTATCAAATACAATATGCAATAAGGCCGCATAGCTAGCGTTCCCTGCCGCTTAGTTTAATTATTGAATTTTGAAAGACATGAACCAACTCCCACATTTGAATAAGGGCTATAGAGTAGCTACTTTCGCTTAGTTTAAATATAGTTAAATTAGAGTAAAAACAATAAAAACAAACAAATTTATATTAATAAAAATTACAATTACAATAGAAAGATAATTCATGATTGCATTATCTTTGGCTAGGCAAAGATAATAAGAACTCTATTTGTAGATGGTTTTTTTATAAACTTTATTATCATATTTGTTCATTTTAATCTATTATTTGTATAGATTTGTATGGAAAATTTATTTTTTCGACAAAAGGTACAAGTACCTTCTAGAAACACTCTCATGGGAAAAAACAGATGTGTGGTGTTACATTAAAATATAGTTAAATTAACTTAGTTTAAATATAGGTAAATTAAAATATATGTTAAGGGAGTGGTGGAAAATTGGGTCTACCTCGAAAAATGTGAGATAAATATCACCTAGTTCATGACTAAAGGAGCTTGAAGTACTCCAACAAATACATGGTTTTGACTTATTCTTTCCAAGTTCAAGTGAATGTGTATATATGGTTTTATTAGATAGTGGTTAAATAAAGTTTAATTGTTAAATAATTGAATGCGTTGGATTTAACAACTATTCGATAATGCTATTCCACATTACACATTGATCAAGGCTAGGTTATGATGTACACACTAGATTATAATTCAAATCAATGGAATAAGGCTCTCCTTTCAAATTCTAGTTGATCGTTATGATATATTTAATTTTGTTGTTTATCTATTCTATAAAATGACTATTCTTTGATTGGATAACGTATTTCACCTATTGGTTAGAATGACATTATTAGATATAATGGTTATCAATTAACTCTTTATGTGGTGATTTGGTATGGCGATCAATGGTCTATAATACCGATTATTTTCTAAGGATGTGTTGTATGATGGACATTGATCATGTTAGCTATATTAATTAAAGCCATAGACAACCATTAATGGTTGGGTATAATGCGGGTGAAACATCTCCCATCAAGGTGATTGAAAATGCTAGCACCTAGATAACAATGAACCTCTTATTGGACATCGATTTGTATCTAGGCCTCAAATTGATAAAAAAAATGGTTTCATCATGGGATATTATCATGAAGTTTGTATGGTTTTGGAAGTATTATTTTTGTGTTAACCTAGCACTATGTGGAGCATCATTAGTTTAGAAAAATAAACCTATTTTTGAGTCAATATGCCAAGGTTGTCAATGTGCATTATTTCATGATTACCATGACAACTATGATGTCATCTCAGTATAATCGCTAGTGGTGTTTTTTGACTAGATGAGTAGAGTAGGGAAGCATCCTTGACTAGCCTAGAAAGTGAGGAGAGGGATTTAGTGAAATGTTTAGAACCTAATTGTATTGTATATATTCAATCTTGAAGTTGTAAGAGTTGTTGATTTTCATGTTAAAATCATAATAGAAGGATACATCACTGAATTTGCAACTAAATTTAGCCATTATTTTTCACAAGTAGAGGAGTTCAAGAAGGGAGCTTTTGGAAGGATGGTAAAAAAAATTGTAACCTACGTGAAGATGGTTTTGGTGAAACAAGACTATATTCTTTTTAATGCACCAATCACGGTAGCATAAGAACTTGTGCTTGGTAGTAGTCTACGGTGAATCCAAAAGAATGAATAGTTAAATTCAAATGGTACTATGGAGGAGGCATAAGATCAAGGGAGAGAAGAGCAGTATAAGAAGTGAGGTGTAATATTTGAAAAGTGGTGGAAGGACAAGGTATGGGAGATTATTTTAGAAAGATGAAGTGGTGAGTGGAGTTAATGAAGAGAAGGGAAGGACTAAAGCATGAATGGACAAGTTGAATATATGGAAAAGGGGATAGAAATCTAACCAATGGTTGAGAGAATTTTTCTTGGAAGTTGAAAGAAGGTTGTGGAGGAAGTGTTAGAGGAACCACAATAGGAGCATGAATGTGATATAGATCATTTATATTATATATATTTCATCAATAAGATACCTCTAAAACATTTCTTGATTAGTCAATAGAAGAAGTCATGGGCATGGTTAGGTATATATTTTAATTTTCTTTGTTTTTTTACTCTTATTTGGTAAAAGGAAACAAAAATGAGAAAGCTAAGAAAAATAACATAATAGATGGAAGGTAAATAATTTTCAACATCAAATGTCATCTAGTAAATATTGACCCCCTTGTCCATTGAACTATATCACAAGAACAAGCTACAATAATTTCTACTACTTTGCTTTATTGTAAGCAATAGTAAGCTCTCGAAAGCACATGCATATATTATTCCATAACCTAACTATAAGTTTCTAGGAAAGATGGATAATTGTTTTAAAGATACACTATTATTTTATTAGGTAAAGACAAACTTATTATATTTATGACAATGATATTTATCACCACCTCTTTTCATTTCACTTCCACTAGTATAAACTTAATTCTAACATTAGGTCCCAACATCTTGTATTTTATTTCCAAAACCATTTGAATAATAAAAATTAAACACTAAATTGTATATCAATAATTACTTATAAAAATAAACTTAAATAATAATAAATAATTTAGTATTATAAATGATCTATTCATTCATGAATTTACCATACCTATTTATGATTTTAACCAATTTAAACAAATAATTATTAAAAAGTAGTTAAGATACTTATTTATTGTTTTCTTAAAAAAAAAATTATTTAAAAATAAAATAAATATTTAATATTCAAAGTTAATTAAATAAATATTTACTATTCAATTTTACTTTGAAGTATTCATTTGACTTTTACAAAATGTCCTCCTGTAAGATTAGTGAGAGTGAATGAGAAATCAACTCAAAAAGAAATGACAAATTCACCAATCTGACTACATGCATTATTGAGTTGAAAAGTTTCTCATTTAATATTGATGAAAAAATTGTTAATATATATATATATATTCTTATTTTTCCATCAAATTAAAAGCTTGGTTCCCTTTATACCAAACTTTTATAATATGGCATTTATAGGGCTTGTTTCCCAATTAATGATCATGGTTAATATAGAATTACATGCCCATGGTGATGGAAGGAAATAAAGTTTATATCAAATTTGTCCCACATTCTTCCCATCTAAAACCCATGTATATTTATGTATGATATACACTTTCACAACTTTATTAAAGCCATCATTTTAACCAAAAGTTATAAATAACTATTACAATGACATGTGTTCTTCGTTAAGTTTTCCATGGTGTTTTGAAATTTATACAAAGTGAAATTGTTAAACATAATTTCTACAAATGTAAATGTAAATATCAATATAAATGTAATTTAAAATTTAGTCCATGGTGTTTTGAAATTTATACAAAATAAAATTGTTAAACATAATTTCTACAAATGTAAATGTAAATGTAAATGTAATTTGAAATTTAGTCTTCCACGAATATCGCATGTAAATATAATATTTTCTCCCAATATGACCCTGTGTCCAAAGATGTTTAGGTATTATTATAATTGTGAGAAAAAATGAGACTTTGAAAAATCGAGCCCTTTTAAGCAGCGTCTTTTTGATGTTTTCAATGGCATGCAATTGGCTAAGATGAATGTTTTATACTTCAATCACAAATCCGTGGCATGTTGTCAAGCTCACTTTGTGTTGTATAATTATCATATATAGTTAAATGTAAGATATTGCAATTATTTAAAACATTAAAAATGCTAGATAATTTGGTTTATATTTTAAAAATGATAATGGGATTTGACTTATCTTAATATTAGAATCTTATTAAAAATAATAATAATAAAAATAAAAACTAGGTACACGAAAAAAAAGCCTTCCATATATGTGTTTGGTCATGTCTTTGTTAAAGAATATAGACTACAGAATTAGAAATTATAACGTTTTACTTTCACAAAAATAGAATTCAAACTCAAGATTATCACTGTCAAAAATTTTAGTTGTAAGAAATAAAGTCGAAATTATGTATGATTTTACAACCATCTTTATGTATCACACTTATTTAAAAAAAATTATTGACAAAATCTAAAAAAATTATTCACAAAATCTTTTGCACATTCTATTTGTTGCACATATACCTATGAAAAATTTCTGCATCAAATGCCTACTGAAATCTTTTGCATGTTCTATTTATTGCACATATACTTGAGAAAAATCTCTGCATCAAATGGCTACTAATTTTGCCATATAAATTATGGCTACTAATTTTGCCATATAAATTATTTTTAAAATTCTTACATCATTTATAAATCCTTGTGTAAATTGCTATGAAGTTGCAAAAAAATAAATTATTTATAACAGAGATTTAACACAAATCTACGTACACTCACGTGGGCATACTGAACACCAATGCGAGTAAACACACAACTATAAAATACGCAAGGTGAATTTGACGTGTTGGGTAACTTTCCATAAGAGCAGGACAACCATATGTATTTACATAATTCAATTCGAGTTGAATCCCGCGGGTAACTTTTCATAAGAGAAGGACAATGATATGTATTTACATAACTCAATTCGAGTTGAACCCGGTGGTTAACTTTTCATAAGAGCAGGACAATGATATGTATTTACATAACTCAATTCGAGTTGAATCCGGCGGGTAACTTTTCATAAGAGCAAGACAATGATATGTATTTACATAACTCAATTTGATTGGAATTTGGTGATTGGAATTTGGAGGCATGATAAGTGGTAGCAAAAATATTATTACCTGATAAGAGTTGAATCCGTGATCAAAGTATAATTTGAGTAGGCTTAATGATTAAGAGTATGTGTTTTTTCTTAAGAGGTTCAAAACTAGAGGGGTAGAGTATGTATACCTTTGAGTAGGCTTAATAATTAAGAGCATGTGTTTCCTCCTAAAAGGTCACAAGTTCAAAACCAGAGGGGTAGAGTATGTATGCCTTCGTAGACTTAGCAGTCAAATCTCTGCCCGGAGGTGGATCCCTTGTCTCACAAATAAGGGGGTCTCATACACCAATTTGATGTTTGACTTGATTATGACCTTAAAAATGGATATTATTATTATTACAAAATGAGAACGAAATCATCATGATATAATAAGACTCCAGCCACTCAACCAATTACACATAATAAAAATAAATAAATAAAATAAAATTATTTTTATAAAATTAACATTATTGTTTGTTATTTAATTTTTATTGCACACAAATATAGAATAGTCAACGCATTTTTAAATGCTTTATACCTTGAGCGGGCAGGGATAATAAGAAAACAGGGAAAATAAGAAAATACATTATCACATATAATAAGAAAACAGGGAAAATAAGAAAATACATTATCACATAAATTTCATTGAATGTATTTTAGCAAGGTCCAAATTAAAGCATGGCAAATCTGAGAATGTAAAGAGAAAAAGAGAAAATGAATGAATTCCTGTATCAAAAAATATTTGGCAAAAATAATAACTCTAATTTATTCTCTTACCTAAAATGTATGTTTTTCTTTTTGCAATAAAATTTTAAACTTAATAATATCAACTTTAGAATTGAGGCTTCTGTGATCCATCATAGTTATAAGAAAAATTTCGGCGGAAATCACATGTAGAAAGACCTTTGTCGACGCGTTTCGAACCAACTAGTGTGGTTCATCGTCACAACTAGTGTAGTTCAACTTTTTTATTTATTTTGATTATTTAAATAAAAATTATACAAATAGGTATTTAAAACTATAATTAAAATATATCTATCATTTTCAAAATATTAACATTCACAAAAATATTATTTAAAAATATTAAAATTTATATCTAGATTATTTTAAAATTTGTATTAACATGCAACAAAGAAATTCTATATCAATTAAATATATTATTGGCATTTATAACAATTCGAATTATAAAATTAAAGCAATACCAATTTTATTTAATTTATATTATTTTAAAGTTTAAAACAATTAGAGTCTTAGTCATTTAATTATGTAATAAAATTTTATCTAATCATTAAAAATGAAAGATATAACTTTCAATCATATAATCAATTTTTATCTAATCATTAAAAATGAAGGATACAAAAAGTAAACCCTAATTAAATTTTTCACAATTTGCATATATCCAAAATTTGGTAAAACCCCTAAAGAAATTATTTCACTATACATGGATTTTGAATTGTTTTTTTTGTTCAGCTAGTGTGACATGTCAGGGGGGGTTGAACTTTTGATCACCTAGATACACAAGGGATTGGCAACATGTTTTTTTCCCAATTGTGCTACCACCTGTGGACGAATGTTGAATTATGTTAGAATAAGTTTATGCTTAAAATTATTTGTCAATATCCCCGATAGGTGTGTCTGACACTAGGAACCATGCATCACGTGAAGAATGAAATTTGGTATAAGGCATAGGCAGAGTAGGGCAGGCATTGAACCCCTCCATCACGTTGTAATTAATTGATCTACATTTGAATGTGTGAAATATCTTCCTTTACCTACGTGCAAAGGAATTGTACTATCTCGAAGATCAATGATGTCGAAACTATGATGGTTAAGTAGTATGGTGCATGGAGCAGTCATGGTGTTTTTGGCTCATCAAGGGATACAAATTCACCTGTGTTCTCATTTCTTAGGCTCGTATGGGTATGGTGGTGGTATTTTGTTTATTGCTCCTCTTGCAGACTCAATAAGGTAACAACTCTTTCCATATTGCTATGGGTGAAACTTTCCCTCTCATTCCTTAACCAGAGGGTGTGTTGTTTGAGGAATTGGTCAGTTTTGGGCGTTGATGTTTTGGACCTGTGTGGTTTATTGCTTTGGCATTCCATGTGGTGGTTCTTTGTTTTCCTGTGTAAGGTGTTTTATAAGTGGCACCCGAGCTTCTAATGGTGGCATTTTTTTTCGGGCAGAGGTTTTGGTGCTGGTGTTGTCTTGGCTTTATGGCATAGGAATTTCTTGGCTTTTCCTTCCTGTGGCCGCTGATAGAAGAATTCCCTTCGACGAATCCCAATGGCTTTGGCGTCAATTGGGTTTCTGGAAGCCTGTTCTTATTGTGTGTGGCTGGGAGGTCTCCTTCTGGATTTAACTAAGCGAGGGGTTGTCTGCAAGTTCTAGCCTAGATTTGTGATTGTTTAGCAGTGAATTTGAGTCGAGGTGACCAGCAACGATGAGTTACCTTTCCTTCTTTGTCTATTGTGTGAAATGTTGGGTTTTTGGTGGAGGACGACTAATTGGTAGTTGGGTCATTTCTGGGTGTGTGGTGTTGGGTTTGATTTAGTGGTCCTTGGTGTCGTTTATGTAGTACTTTTGCTATAGGGTTAACTTATTCCATTAAAACTTAAAATTTGTTAAAACCAACACATGATTCATGTAAAATTCCAAAGAAGGAAATTTCCCCAAAAAACCACAAATTTTCTGAGTTTTTCAGTGAACCTTTCAGTTAGAAATTTTGTCAAACATGTTATGTACACATTGTTGTAGGTATATCTAAATAATTTTTAATTCCCAAAAAGTGGTTTACAGTAGATTAATATCACCCAAATATTGAGCCTCAACCTCAATATATAAAAGCAAGTATTTTGCAAGGATGAAGAACACAAATCATAGTATAGAATGCATTATCCTCTATTTAAATATCAGTCCACAATTACAGAGCATGAGTTAATTAAAGTTCAACAATTTACAACGAGATATATAGCAGATTTACACTCTAAAATGAGCACACAATGGAACCTGGAGTGGAAAAATAAACTGGAAATTCAATTGAACATCGTCTAACTTCTCGTACTAACCATCAAATCAGCTCCTCTAGACCCAACGCAACTTTGAGATATATAGCATGCACAAAAGTGAGAATATTGGCCTCTGTCTATGAACCAACTAGGCAAACCCTTCACCTCGAACCCTTTATGTAGTACGTTCACCCCAGATTCGTTTAGAAAGAAGGTGGCCCTCTTACAGTCAAAATCTTGGCCTCTTAAGGTGTGGACTCGACCAAAAGAAAAGGAGAATCCCAACCCTCTATTTTTGCAAACATCATGTCCCTTCTGCAAAGTGTATTGAACCAGAGGTATGTGGTATAAACTCATCCTCTCTCTAGCAATGAACTTGACCAACGGAAAAATGGAACTCGACCCTATTCAACAATGGATCTCGACCCTTAAACTTCAACAAAACAGTGGTGCCTTGGTCCTTTAAAATGGTCTAGGAAATCATTCCCTTAACCAGTATGAAACTTGGTCACTAAATCAACCCACTAGAATGATTATGAAGTTGGGAATCTTCATGGGTTCCTTCAACTTGTTAAGAAATATGATAAATAAAATATCAGAAGATAAAATCAACTGATAAGAACTATTTAGCTCAATATCTTCTAAAAATATTTTTTTCCATTAGATCACAGTGGTGAAATTTGAGTGATTTCACTCCTTGAATCAACTAGGGTGTCTAGTTTCAACACCGACACTAGTTATGGCGACTAGGGTTTCTCAAACCCTAATATTATTCTCCAAATATCTCCAACATCTATTCTTCTCAAAATTCAAGTGAAAGAATGAGGTGAGTTTCCTCACTTTTTCCCTTTTATAAACTTGTGGTCACTTTTACTCACATTTTACCCTTTTAACTTTTATAAAATCACTTTATAAAATTAAAGTGACTTTTCACTTGCCTATGAAGTGTCCCCCTTTTCATCCATTAGAATTTTATAATGTTTCCTTTGATGAATCCAGTCCCTTGATTAAATTCCTCCCCCCTTAGCCTATGGAAACCATGTTAGGCTAGTGGACTCCATTATATGCATCCTAAGTGGTTGGAACCATTACAATCCTCCCCAACTAAGATTTTTTGTCCTCAACCAGTTTTAACTAAAGATGTTTAAGCACTTTCTCACCTTTCCAGGTGGCATCATCCATGGGTAAGGCCTTCCATTTTACCAGGTATTCCTTCACTGTCTTATTTCACAACTTCCTCTCCCTTGTCTCTAGGATCATTTCTGGAACCAAGATCAACGCTCCCTCCTCCTCCAATGATGGGAGCTTTGTGGAAGTGAAAACATGTCGTCCCAGGGAATTTTAAGGCACAAAACATGAAATACATTGTGAATCTTATGTCCTTCAGGAAGCTCAACCTCATAGGCCACTTCTCCTACTCGACTCACTATTTTGTATGGTTCGTAGAAACTGGGTGTCAAATTTGCTACCCCCTTCGTTTTGAGAGATGATTTTTTATGGGGCTAAAGATGGAGGTATACCATATCTCCCACTTTAAATCTACATTCCACTCTGTGCTTGTCTACGTACACTTTTTGTTGATTTTGAGCCATTTGTAAATTTTCCTTGAGGGCCTTTAAAATATATTAGCTTTCTCGAATCCAATCCCTGGCCAAAGGTGCCCCACTATCAACAAATATTCTATTTGCAAATGTTTGGGAGTCATACCCATATAATTCTTTGAAGGGTTTCATGTTGATGAACACGTGGAAAGTGGTGTTGTAGAAATGCTCTCCCAGCTGCAACTACTTTACCCATACCTTTTGTTGGTTGGTTACGTAGTTTTAAAGATAGCCCTCCAACCATTTGTTGGCTATGTTTGTTTTTCCATCAGTATGTGGTGGTAGCTAGTGCTTGGTGTCAGCTCGATCCCCACAAGTCTCAATACCTCCTTCCAAAACTCACCCATGAACCTACTATCCCTATCACTGATGATGGTCTTTTGTAACCCATGTAATCTGAAGACCTCCTTGAAGAACAGTTCGACCACTTACATTGTTGAGTATTTTGATGGTATGGCAAAGAAATGAGGGAATTTTGTGAGTCGATCTACTACTATACATATATACAGTATTCTCCCTATGATGACAGTAGCCCAGCGATAAATTTCATGGAAATGCTCTCCCATTTTTGCTCTGGAATAAGGAGTGGTTGCAATAAACTTGTTGGATGAGTGTGTTTTGTCTTTTTCTGTTGGAAATAAACTGGAAATTCAATTGAACATCGTCTAACTTCTCGTACTAACCATCAAATCAGCTCCTATAGACCCAACGCAACTTTGAGATATATAGCATGCACAAAAGTGAGAATATTGGCCTCTGTCTATGAACCAACTAGGCAAACCCTTCACCTCGAACCCTTTATGTAGTACGTTCACCCCAGATTCGTTTAGAAAGAAGGTGGCCCTCTTACAGTCAAAATCTTGGCCTCTTAAGGTGTGGACTCGACCAAAAGAAAAGGAGAATCCCAACCCTCTATTTTTGCAAACATCATGTCCCTTCTGCAAAGTGTATTGAACCAGAGGTATGTGGTATAAACTCATCCTCTCTCTAGCAATGAACTTGACCAACGGAAAAATGGAACTCGACCCTATTCAGCAATGGATCTCGACCCTTAAACTTCAACAAAACAGTGGTGCCTTGGTCCTTTAAAATGGTCTAGGAAATCATTCCCTTAACCAGTATGAAACTTGGTCACTAAATCAACCCACTAGAATGATTATGAAGTTGGGAATCTTCATGGGTTCCTTCAACTTGTTAAGAAATATGATAAATAAAATATCAGAAGATAAAATCAACTGATAAGAACTATTTAGCTCAATATCTTCTGAAAATATTTTTTTCCATTAGATCACATTGGTGAAATTTGAGTGATTTCACTCCTTGAATCAACTAGGGTGTCTAGTTTCAACACCGACACTAGTTATGATGACTAGGGTTTCTCAAACCCTAATATTATTCTCCAAATATCTCCAACATCTATTCTTCTCAAAATTCAAGTGAAAGAATGAGGTGATTTTCCTCACTTTTTCCCTTTTATAAACTTGTGGTCACTTTTACTCGCATTTTACCCTTTTAACTTTTATAAAATCACTTTATAAAATTAAAGTGACTTTTCACTTGCCTAGGAAGTGTCCCCCTTTTCATCCATTAGAATTTTATAATGTTTCCTTTGATGAATCCAGTCCCTTGATTAAATTCCTCCCCCCTTAGCCTATGGAAACCATGTTAGGCTAGTGGACTCCATTATATGCATCCTAAGTGGTTGGAACCATTACAATCCTCCCCAACTAAGATTTTTTGTCCTCAACCAGTTTTAACTAAAGATGTTTAAGCACTTTCTCACCTTTCCAGGTGGCATCCTCCATGGGTAAGGCCTTCCATTTTACCAGGTATTCCTTCACTGTCTTATTTCACAACTTCCTCTCCCTTGTCTCTAGGATCATTTCTGGAACCAAGATCAACGCTCCCTCCTCCTCCAATGATGGGAGCTTTGTGGAAGTGAAAACATGTCGTCCCAGGGAATTTTAAGGCACAAAACATGAAATACATTATGAATCTTATGTCCTTCAGGAAGCTCAACCTCATAGGCCACTTCTCCTACTCGACTCACTATTTTGTATGGTTCGTAGAAACTGGGTGTCAAATTTGCTACCCCCTTCGTTTTGAGAGATGATTTTTTATGGGGCTAAAGACGGAGGTATACCATATCTCCCACTTTAAATCTACATTCCACTCTGTGCTTGTCTACGTACACTTTTTGTTGATTTTGAGCCATTTGTAAATTTTCCTTGAGGGCCTTTAAAATATATTAGCTTTCTCGAATCCAATCCCTGGCCAAAGGTGCCCCACTATCAACAAATATTCTATTTGCAAATGTTTGGGAGTCATACCCATATAATTCTTTGAAGGGTTTCATGTTGATGAACACGTGGAAAGTGGTGTTGTAGAAATGCTCTCCCAGCTGCAACTGCTTTACCCATACCTTTTGTTGGTTGGTTACATAGTTTTAAAGATAGCCCTCCAACCATTTGTTGGTTATGTTTGTTTTTCCATCAGTATGTGGTGGTAGCTAGTGCTTGGTGTCAGCTCGATCCCCACAAGTCTCAATACCTCCTTCCAAAACTCACCCATGAACCTACTATCCCTATCACTGATGATGGTCTTTTGTAACCCATGTAATCTGAAGACCTCCTTGAAGAACAGTTCGACCACTTACATTGTTGAGTATTTTGATGGTATGGCAAAGAAATGAGGGAATTTTGTGAGTCGATCTACTACTATACATATATACAGTATTCTCCCTATGATGACAGTAGCCCAGCGATAAATTTCATGGAAATGCTCTCCCATTTTTGCTCTGGAATAAGGAGTGGTTGCAATAAACTTGTTGGATGAGTGTGTTTTGTCTTTTTCTGTTGGAAAGCACTACATTCTTTCAAGAACCTCAACACATCCATATTGATTCCCTTCTAAGTGAACCTCTCCCTAATTTGTCTATAAGTCTTCATGTACTCCGGGTGCCCTGCTAAGGTTGAGTTGTGAAATTCCTACATAATTTTCTCCTTAAGTTGTGATTCTAGCATCGGGTAGATCCATTTCTTGTAGTAAATGATATCATCCACAACTTGGTACCTGTCATCATGAATCAACCCATCCATAATTTCACAAGCAAATTTATTCTTCGAATACTCCACTAGCAACAATAACTTCCAGTCATTTGTTATCTCCATGAGTGAGAGAGTGGATGGCATCCTCGAGATAGCATCTGCTAATTAATTATGTCTTCCCTTGACACAATCTATATTGAAGTCATAGACCTATAATTTATTGATCCAATTTTGTTGTCTCTCACTCAACTCCTTCTGATCCATGAGGAATATCAAGCTGTTATAGTGCATTTTTACCTTGAACTTGTTCCCCACTAGATACTGTAGGAATTTTGCCAAGGCATGGATGATGGCCAACATATCCTTGTCATAAATTGAGTAATGCCACTTATAATATTAGAGTTTGTGACTATCAAAAATTATGGGGTGGTGATCCTGATGTTGGCTTGAGGGGGCTTGGACCCAAGTTCAGAGTTAATTGCGTTAACCAACAAAATCCTACACTACCGACCCTTTTGGCAACAACCTGCGTAGCGCGGGCTGCAGTCTCACCCGAGGCAGTATTGGGGGATGCTAGAACTAGGTTTTTGCATCCAAAGGACTATGTGATGTGTTTTTGTCAAACTTAGGGCTTAATCTCGACCTTCGTGAAGCCCAACCCTTAAGATCCAGAAATAGTAGTAATTAACAGTTAACAGGTTTAGGTCCTTCACCGATTGCACTAAACAGTAATAACATCATATAAATACACAAATCTAAGTCTTCACGAATCTATTACCAACTTTTCCTGATTAATTGCATTCAACAGATAAAAAATATAGTAAATTCAGAGAGAAGTAGTAATACACAAATACACAGATAAGTATTCAAAAGAAGCCTTTATTATGCTTAGATCTTCAATTACATTCGTTTCCAACCCTACGCACACAGTTGCAAGAGCTCATGCACTCAGTTGCAGACTTACAAAGGTCTTCGCACACATAACTACATGATCCTTCCCCTTTGCCCAAGTATAGAATAGACAAAACAGACGCAAATCCTACACTTCTATGTTCTTACTTATCTTCCATGACTCTTCTATGACTTCCTTTTATATTATTCTTCATTACAATACCTTGGTTTGTGAACCATGGGTGGGTCACAAAACAGCTTGAATCTTAACAAACTAAGGGCCTTTAAACTTCTAAAATCCCATTTGACTCCTATCGACCTGCGCTACTCGCGCTCCACTCCTCAAAATGAGGATACTTTACAATATTTAACAATACTTTACAAAATTTGACCCCAGGGGACCCCGTCCCAACAGGCCCCCAACGCAAAGTCGTGACTCGTCCTAAGCCACTCTGCTGGTGTTGCCTCGTTATTTGCTTCCAAACCGGTGAATTCGATCTTCAAGGCTTGAAGATTGGTTGTTCCCTACGCAACGTCCTAACAAACTTCTTCGACCAATTTCTCCATGGTTGGACCTTTGACTGCAAGGCCCATGGTTCTCTACATCTGCTGCAGAGCCTTTAACTTGCTCTAGACTATCTGTGATAGTTGGCTTGCCTCATCGGCCCAGGGTTCCTTGAGGAGATAATGGAGGCCTTCCAACACAACTCATCAATCTGGGTTTGGATGAACTTTCCTTCCTGAAGTCTAGTGAACCTTTGCACAGGTGCTAAGGTCCACGTTGTTGCCTTGATTTCATCAAACTGCAACTATTTTTCACGGATGTCTGCTTCAATTGTCTGCAAGTGTGGATCCTCCTGCAATGAGGTCCACATATCCATCGTTTGTTCAAAGCTTCTAGAGTAGTCATATCTTCTTTAATAGCAGCCTCAACCTGCTCTCTGACTTCCGAAGGAGTGGTTGGCTGCATCTTAAGTTGAAGCTCTGATATATGTTGTTGCAGCTCAAAGCGGACCTTTATAATTTCCTCCTTGGACTCCTTCACTGCAGCAGCTAACTTCTTAATTTTCTCTGCAGAGGCCGCCTCTACTGGAACTTGCAGCTCAGGGAGCTCGTTGCATACTTAGGTAAGGGCGATCTCTAGCTGTTGATTTTGATATATCACCTCATCGTAGGCCTGCGCTTTCTCTTCAAAAATCTGTTGATTATTAATTTTAACCTCGTTAATAATAAAAAATGCTCGTTTCTCTCAGACTTTGATCTCATCGAAAAGTCCTTGGTGCAGCTCATGTATGGTCTGGATCGGTAGTGCTGCAAGGTTGATACTCAAGTTCTTCCATAACTGTGCATGTTCCTAGTCTTTGGTTGTCTCAGACTAGAGAGAGACCCTTGGTAGTGGTACTGTATAACAGCCCTGGTGAAAATTCCATGTAAAAATATATAAATACCATGGATGATGGGATACGTATTCCAAGATGAATGGTGGGTGAAGAAATCCTAGGGGGTGTTCATTTGGTTGTTTATGGCTAAGGAAATTGGAAAAGGCCATGGCTAAGGCTCTAAGAAGGAATGAGGCATTAATTGGCATTTTATTTATGAAAATAATGGAAATTAGGAGAAAAGGAAGGTGAAAGGTCACATGTTGCATGTGAGGAGGAAATTGAAGGAAAATAATGGAAAATGAAGAAAATAGAGGCCTCATTAATAAAAAGGCTTATGAGGATCAGTGGGAAAGCTTAGTCAGTGAAGGCTTGATCAGTTCAATTTTGGAGCTCTCTCTCATACTCTTGGTTACTTAGAGTTTTCTTGGAGCACTCTTGGAGGGTGTGGCATACTTGAATTCTTGGAGAAAGAAGGCAAAGGAAGAGCAGGGAAGCGCAATAAGGCATCGACATCAGTAGCTAAATCAGATTTTCTTACAGGCCGAGTTGCATGTATGATTTCTTCACTAGTTTTGGCATGCATGGCAAATGCATGTGGTTTCTTGGTTATGATCTGTCACGGACATGGAGGATGGTCGTGACTGACAGTGGATTGCCTAGCCTTTCTATTTCCTGGATAACCATGGTGATTGTGGGTTTCCTTTCATTGATTTGTTTTGGTTGGTTCTCATGTTTCCTTAGCTTGGGTTGAGTTATTAGTCCTGGAATCCCTAGTTGAACAAACACTCTCGAAGCCCTGTAACAACTTGGGTTGAGTTATTAGTCCTGGAAGCCTTGATTGGACAAACGCTCTGGAAGCCCTTGGTGGGTTGAGTTACTAGTCTTGGAAGCCTTGGTTGGAAAAAAACTCTGGAAGCCCTGTATAAGCTATGGGTTGAGTTACTAGTTCTGGAAGCCTTGGTTGGACAAATGCTTTAGAAGCCCTGGAAAGCTTGGATGGAGACCAATCTGATGATGGTTTTGGTGATGCCTGACAGTGAGGTGGAATCACTATTTGATGGGTTGAGGTGGATGGCCTTTGGAAGCCCTGGATGAGTTTTTATTGATGTGTTCTATGAGATCCCACAATCATACTTGGAATATGGCTCGAGGGTGAATGGCTGAAGAGAGATTTGGCTCAACCATTATACGGTCGAGTGGAACGTGGTAGTCCCATCTCCAGTTAGTTCATTACATTCATTAATGAGAAATATGTTCCCTTGAATTTCATGTGTAAAGGTACTGACGTATTTATGGATTTGATGGTTGATATGTTTATTGTATTTATGTTCCTATTATGTGGGTTATGTGCACATTTCATGACAGCAGCTATGTATGGCACTCAGCATGTTTTTACTTGTATATGAATGGGTAATGTGTTTATGAGTTAATGGAGGATAATGCAACAAATGGCATGAGGGAACAATGGTTCATAGCAATTCTCATATAAGTGTGAGATCCCTACACCTAATTCTGTTATTTACACTTGTAGGTTACATGTTGATGATATGTTTCACGAAAAGTCTGTCATGGCTAGTAGGGATCTAGTTATGATCTTGTTCATCTTATTGATTTTGCATCCTTATTTCCTTGCATCCTTACTAATTCTAAGTGATCATTCCATTATGGGTAGTGTCCCGAGCTCTAGGTCAAAAAAAGGTGGCTCAAATCCCAAAATTCTAGCAAAACAGAGCATTATTTTGAGACTAACTCGCTTGGGAAGTGTCTGGGAAGCATTATAAAGCACCTTGCCAATGTTTTGGGAGCATTAGTTTTGAGAATAACTCGCCTGGGCAGTGTCTGGGGAGCGTTACCCTTCCCTAAGTTTCTCAAATAGCAGTAGGACCCAGGGAAAGGGAGTCTCAATGGCTAACTCGTCTCCTGAAGGTTATTTGGATAATGTTGGATGATTGTATGTGATGTTCCATTGATTTCATGTCCTTAAAGTCACTAAGGAGGTTGAATCTTATCATAGTAGCCTCTCGTCGCATGTTTACCCCGGCTGGATGGTTGATTGGGTAGATGTGGGAGGAGGGTGTTACATAATGGATGAAGCCTGGATGTGGTTTCCACTACACTAACTCTCGGCACGTTCGCTTGATCTGTGCTCACTTGGATCACCCCTATCTGGACCTACAACTCTTTCAAGCCTTGTTGTACTTTGTCCAATACCTGGTGGTACTGGTACTCGATGTGTCCCTGAATAGTTTCAACAGCGGAGTGGACAACATCACCTATCTCATCAAGGTCCCCCTCTGTGAGGACCAATGGTGTGGCACTCCTAGACTTATCGGACTTCTGCTTCTTGCGAGGTCTCATGGAACTTTGCTTCTACCTCTTCTTGACCCTAAAGAGGGACTCCAAGTCTACACCCCCTTCCTCTTCACCTTCAGTCTCAACCTCAACATCGGTGCACTCTATTTTAGTTTCTTCGAGGTCAATAGTTACCTGTGATGTTGCTGCAACTTTCTCCTTTGTCACTTCCTTCTGTTTTGCAGAAACCTTTTCCTGTTGCGCTGCCATTTCTTTCTGCGCTGCCTTTTCTTTTGTATAAGCCTTCTGTGCTTCGTTCTCTTTATCTTTCTTGGTCGTTGTCAAAACTAATGTTTTTCCTATTTTGCCTTCTGTAGCCTTGCTTGTTCCTGCGCCTTCATCAGAGTGGGTGAGCCATTCGCTTGGCCATTTGCTGATGACCCTGATAATGTCATCCTCTGTGACTAAATATGGCAAGTTATGCCATGTTCCTAGAACATCCTTCTTTGTGCATATGGACAGATTGTGGAAATCTGCCTTGAAATATGCAATATTTGTATACTATGTAAGTAAACTAGGTGATAATTGCGACCATTATTTGATCACAATCTGCAACTCTGTCTTGAAAAAGACTAAGAAGATCTTTGTTTCCATGATGTGGCCAGGATCCTTCATCGCCCACAACAAGGCGAATTTCACAGCCTTGCACAAGTTTGGGTCCTGTGTTGGGAATTGGCTCTCCTCAGGCGTTCTCCATGCCACCAACATGATCAACAAAAGTAACCATGCATAGTGGAATGCCTTTCCATTCTCTTGGGCTTCATGACAATCCTCTAGTAACTCGTGACAGAGATACTTGGCTCAATTGTATTGGACCCCTTTGCTGCACTGCGCAGCTACAAATACTACTGGTGTCGGCACTTCATTGGTGTGACACTTTCGCATTATTTTTCCAGGCAAAATTTGTGCAACAAACTACACAACTCCATCCGAGATGGAGCTAATGACGTAGCCACGCAACTTCTTCACCAACCCGAAGTCGCTTTTCATCTAATCTTCAATCTTACTCTCCTACAATTTCCCCACAAAAGCATATATGGGGTTCGCACCCTAATAAGGCAACAAGGTGATGTGATGGACCAACATGTCGTCAATTGAAATGGGCCCTCCTAGCCAAAGTCAGCCATCATGAACCAGCGCCAACAATTGACGCACACAGTTAGTACTAATGATGTTGTTACTAAAGTGTGGCACCCATAACATGTTGACAAATCTCGCACGTTCAATTCCAGCTGCCCACTTCATTGGCTCAAGCCTTGTGACATCTGAATCCTCATAGTATACCTTCTTCAAATGTTTGTTGGGTTCCAACTGTGGGAACTTCGCATGATCACCCAGGTCCTAGCCCTCCATCTTCAGAAACGGTACCCAAGCCAACAAATTGCCCTCCACAAGTACGTCCTCCAGCAAAAATGGTGTGAAGACCTTGTATTTCACCAAGTCTAGGTCCTTAGTCACTTTGGCAGTGGATTTCCTAGGGGGTACATAAGGTGGTAGTCGAGTAATCGACATTGCTTCCTCTGCATCAATATCTTCAACCCCCATATTCAATTCTTCCTCATCCAAATCCAAGGGTTCTATCGATTTCTTTCTTTTATCCATCTGACCCTTCTGTCTAACGTCCGTTGGCTTTTTGTGTGGTGATTGTCGCACCAACGCTTGTTGTGGTTTCTTTTTCTTCTTCTCTCCTTACGCAAAGGTAGTGGGTTTAGGTCTCGGTCATCTAGGCATCGTGGTAGGGACTGCTGGTGTTGCAGCCATTCTTTCCTAGAATATTTCCTTCTTCCACTTAGGTAAATTTTCCTCAAACCCAAATCATTGTTGGGAAAATTTCTTCTATATCTCTTTCCAATCCCATCCAGACATGTAGTAATCTTCTCGGTGAAAACTAAGGCGCAAAATCTCAAGGCAATCTCGATGGAAGCAAAGTGTTCGAATGTGGAGAAGGATACTATATTTATAGCCCATTTTCAATTCAAATCCATCTGTTCCCTCCAGATATCCTTCATTAATGCTCTTTTGGTGGCAGATTTCCAAAGATATGCTCCTTAAATGCTCTCCCCTTGCTCCGTTTAACGGAAAAATAGCCATCCAATCATCTACAGTGTTGTCAACAGTTACTTTTTGGCCAGGCTATGCAGGACCCACCTTGCTAGCACGATTCCTTTTTTGTAGCTCCCCTCTTGCCTTTCTTCTAATCGTCGCGTAGCCCATTGGCTTCACCAAACTGTCCTCTTGGCAACATAGTTTATAGTCCCGCACTTCCTTGCAACTGCCTGAAGTACTAAGATTTTCCTACATCCATATAGTCATTACGTAGGGGTGGGATTACCCCTATACAACTTCAACCAAATCCCATTGATTTTTCCTAGAAATAGCTCCTCGTCTAGCTTCGTGAGATGAACTGCACCTCCATCCACAATCCCCTTGACAATGTATGGTCCCATCCAATGCATTTGAAACTTTCCTAGAAACTTCGTAAACTTGCTATCAAACATCAGTACTAAATCTCCATTTTGAAAGGTGCGTTGCTTAATGTGGCGATCACGCCACGCATTTTCTCTAGCCTTTTGCACTTGCTGATGAAAACCTGCCAAGAAGCAGTCTTCTTCCAACTAAAGTATCTGCGCAAGGCATTCTTCCATGATATCTCGATCGGCCATCTTTATTACTGAAAAAAATCCACAAACTGGGCATAATGTACTCCATTGGCATCATTGCCTCTTGTCCATAAATCAACCTAAATGGTGTCTGTCCAATCAACTTCTTATAGGTAGTTTTATATGCCAAAGAATAGCTGGTATGCACACATCCCAGTCGTTCCTATTTCATTACAGATCTTTGTCAAAGCAGTCTCTAGGATCTTATTAAAAGCTTCAACCATGCCATTCGCTTGAGGATGATATGGCGTGCTTTTTTGATGATACATCTGGAATTCTTCAAGCAAAGCAACAATTGTTTCATTCACGAAATGCGAACCCATATCGCTCATCAAAATCTTAAGTCAACCAAACTTAGACAAAATGTATTCAAATATAAACTTTGCAGTTGTAGCGCCACTACAATCCTTCACGAGTTGTGCCTCAGCCCATCTAGTCAAGTATTCTTTTGTCGTGATAATGTATCATGCTCCTGTCTTCCTTCCTGGTGGTTGAATAGGTCCTACAAAATCTATTGCCCATTTATCGAATGCCTATAACAAAACTTGCGAGTTCAGATGCAATTCATCCCTTCACAATGGCTTCCTAATCCTCTAACAGACATCACATGGTCTACAATATTCCTTAGAATCCTTGTGCATAGTAGGCCACCATAGCCCAACATGTAGGATCTTCTGCACAGTCACTCTTCTAGAATAATGTCTTCCAGCAACTCCTCTATGTGCTTCAGCAAGGATACTTTTTCATTCATTATCTGGTACATATCTGTGTAGAACTTCATCCCATCCCATTTTATTCAAGTGCCCTGCAATGACAGAAAAATCTACAAGATTGACCACCAATTGTTTCTTTTGTTGCATCGTATATCCTTCAGGAGTTGTACCTATAAACAGGAATTGGATTATATCTGCAAAATGTTCATTTGCAACACGCACAAAAAGAGTTGCGCATCAGGCAACCTTTCATCAAGACTTGTAGGTTCTTCGCCATTCTCAATACATGAAAGGTGATCTGATCCATCATTTAATCTCCCTAGCTTCAAAATTACTTCAAAGTTGTACTCCTGAAATAGCAGTAACCAACTACAAATTCCCCCCACCAACATAGGCTTGTTGACCAAGTACTTCAAAGCAGAATGGTCAGTGTACATTTTGAAGTGCGCACCCAACAAATAATGTGTGAAATTCTGGAGTGCATATACCATCGCCAATCCTTCGTGCTCCATGGTTGAATAATTCTTCTCTGCCTTAGACAACTTTCTGCTCGCAAATGCAATCAGATGGTCGATATCTCCTGTGCCTGGTTGGGTTAACACTGCTCCTAATGCTATGTAGGATGCATCTACATGTACATGAAATTGTTTCATCCAATTGGGGAACACTAGAATAGGTGTTGTAACCATTTTTTTCTTCAACACATCTAATATTTTCTGGAAATCATCATCCCAACAAAACGTCACATCCTTCTTCAATAATTTTTCCATGGGTGCAGTGATCTGCGCATATGCCTTGATGAACTTTCTATAGTATCCTGTATGGCCCAATGTTGCGCGCAACTGTTTTACATTCCTTGGAGGCTCCAAATTGATAATCACTATAATTTTAGTAGGGTCCACCATCAACCCTTGCTTACAAACAACGTGGCCCAAAAGTATCCCATATGGTACGCAAAATATGCACTTCTTCAGATTAAGGGATATCTGATACTTCCTACAAGTATCCAGCATTAGGTGAAGACTTGCAACATGCTTTTTCACTAACCCAAACATTGTCCAATCATCAAAGTAAACCTCCAAAAACTTATGAATAAATTCTTTAAAGGCTGCGACTACCACTCTAGAAAAGATCGCAGGGGAATTCTTAAGTCCAAAGGGCATAACCATTTACTGAAAAGAGCCCCATTCTATGGTGAAGGTAGTCACTTCGATCTTTTGGCGTGATCTTAATTTGGTGATATCTTGAGAACCCATATGTAAAAGAGTAGGCTTCTTAATCTCCAACGTTTTCCAAGACTTCATTTGTGAACAATGTAGGGAAGGGATCATGTACACAAGCATCGTTCAACTTCCTTAGATCTATGCAGATTCATATTTCTCCCTTTGTCTTCTTCTCCTGAACCACCATAGGACTAACCCAGTCTAATTCTTCTATAGGATCAATAATCCCTGCTGCAAGCATCTTATCCAGCTCTTCATGCACTTTTCTTTGTACTTAGGATTCAACCGGTACGGGCGATGCTTTATTGGCTTCGCATCTAGCTTCAGATTGATATTCATAACACCCAGATCACCTATTATCCCTTTTAGATTAGAGAACTTTGTTGGAAACAAGTCCTGATATTCCAGGAGTAACTGTGCAACCTTGTCAACTGTGTCCTCATCCCAGTAATCACCTATATTCTTGAACTTTGATTGTGCTTCCGACCCAATGTTCAATTGCTTGGTCTTCAATGGTTTGGAAATGTCAGGAACCTCTACTTTAGGCCCAGCAACTTCGCGTTGTCCGTCCGACTCAGGGATACTGATATTCCTAGGATCTTCGTCACCTTCTTCTGTAGTAACATTGTAACACTCCAGAGCACGGTGCAACTGCGTACTCCAATCTGTATGTACCCATGTGATAGGATCTACCAGTGTCCTGAATATCGCAGCTTCGATTTCCTATAATGCTTCATCAATACATTCGAATCCATCCTCAAAACTAAATGTTAACAGAAATATTTCCTTCAGAACATCCCACTCCATAGTTTTGTGTCGCAACTCTGTTTCTAGATACCAGTTCATCGGAATAGTATCCAAAGTGTGGTAGAATATACGTACCCATTCACGTTGTGGTTCCTCTCCCTGTGCTTTCATCCAACGAGCTAGAAGCTCTCGTGGATCATCCTTCCCTGTATATTTTTCAGTATTGTGGGTATTGGCATATCCAAACTACAACTTCATCATCCTATGGTATTCCTTCTGGTCTACAAAATTGTTCTTGTGTGTACCCCACGATCTGGCAGGCATAGCTCTCAGCGCGATGTCCAACACCTGGAACTAATGCTCCTCTGATACATCCCTTTCAAATTTTTCTAGAAACAAGTTTACATCTTCTAATCCATCATAGTATGGTAAATTGCATACCTCAGTAGATATACACTGAAGTAATTTAGTAAGTCTCTTGCACCGCAAGGTTGATACTTCATGCAATCTATTCTGCCAATGCTCGAGCTCCTCATCCGAATTTGAGTTACAGGAGTTGTTCTTTTCCCAAGTAATTCACCCATCCACTATAGAGTTGATCCAATCCTCATTCCACTCAGTAATCTTATATATCTACTCAATATCATCCTCCTCATAGTAATCTCATACTGGTATTGTATACCGTGCACCCTCAGCTGGATCCAATGGAACAATGACTTTTAGTTCCTTCTTCTAAAACATCATGCTGCACTTCTTCAGTTTGATGACCACATTCATATAAAATGCCCAATCAATTCCAAGCAGCACTGAGTAGGGATTACTATCATCCACTATTTCGATTACCTCAAAATCAGCTATAGTGTGCCCCTTCAATGTCTACAGTTACTCCATGTAAGCGCCCCATAGGAATAATATTTTGTTGGTTCACCATTCACAGCTAAATTGGGGACCATTGTAGCGCCGACTTTCCCATTCTTTCCCAGGTCTATTTAGGCAAAACATTCGCATCAGATCCTAAATATAGGATCACCTAGTCCATTTCAAATTCTCTGATTTGTGCACTCAATCTCATCTCCCGACCAATCCTTTTCTTACCCTTCTCTACTTTATGCATTGCACACTATTCAGGCAATGGTTTACCCTTGCCAGCGCAGTTATCTATCAACTCTTGTAGTCCCTCTACTACTTTTTGGTCCCTTAGGAGCTTCATGTAAGTTTGTAAGAATGATGTTAACATTAAAGGATCTATTTCCTATGTAGCAATGACCTCTTTAGGCTTCTCCGTTTGTGCACTCTAAGCCTTTGATATGGAAGCACCTGAATCCACAAAGCTCTTTTTCACCTCCATACAACTTTCCTTTTCCTTATGCAAATCAAATCCAACATCTTTGTCAGCAGCCTTGTGCACCCATATATTTTCTTTTGGTTTTTTTTCCTATGGATTTATCTTCTCCGGTAGCTATACCGCTTCACATAACGATATCGATGTTGGGCCCATCATCATGTGGTTCAGACCTCATCATTTGGATGTTCTGAGTGCATTGCTGGTTCTTCTTCTCTTGCATCTTTGCAATGAGCACAGGACAATCTTCTATAATGTGGTCAAACTTTTGGCAGTATTGACAAGAGGGGTGTGTCAGGTTCTGAAAATATCACACAAAGTGGCCTGGTTCCCCACAATTATAACAGATAATCTGTCTGCGACCTCTTCCAGCTCCTTCCCCTCATCCTCTTCCTCATTCTTGGAATCCTCCATGCAATGCAGTTGCACCTTGATCTTGCTGAAGACGTGTCTCAGCCTGTACTCTATATCTCGGAGTTTTGTCCATCATTAACCCATAACTTCGACAATTGCGCTCAGCATGGCCTACAAACTTATAGAAATTGAAGAATAATTGTTGGGGATTTTATACAAACTTCTACAACAAATGGCAATTGTCTGTTGAATATTTTCGTGTTATTTGGCAGATAACACAACATGGCACTACACCAGTACTCGATCCAACTGTATTTTCTGGCTTCAGTGGGATAAAACCTCCCCCAATTAGATAGTTCTAATATACCAGACAATGATCCTTGTCGTGACCATGCCCTTTACACTTTAAGCACCATACTTCAGCACGGGTCTCATTTTGGACCTCTTTCCCCTTTTTGAGATCCTGCAACTCCATATGCAGGCTAGCCAACTGCGACTAAATTTGTTGCACTCCCATATTCGTATCCTGAATAGGCGAAGCCTCCAACTTCATAGCAATTTCCAGTGCTTCAGCCTACGATCCAACCTTCTGTTGTGACAATGGTAATCTCAAATGAGGTAACAACGAAGCAATATACCAATCCTTATGTTGCTCATTCGAGATCTGTAGATTAGCCTGTTGTAGCAGACATTTCAACCTTTGATCAAAATCCCATGTAGATTCATTCACCTTCTACTTAATTTCTTTGACCTCAGTCACAGACTGGGCTTGAGACTTAGGTTTTCTAAATTCATTCTTCAGCGCATCTTTTGTGTCTTTCAACAACGCATCTGGATGAGTCATATTGTACTTAATATACCAACTCAGCGCCCTATCTTGCAATGTTGTGACCAATTGTGCTTTCTTCAGATCATCATCTGTTATCTGTTGTGACTTCCACACAACATCTACTACAAACTAGAATTGATCAGGGTCTTCTACCCCTGCGCCCTTGAATAAGGGCATCTTGATAATTTTCACCATACTGAATAGTAGAGATGGAGGTGGAGGTGTAGGTGTGTGAGGTGGAGGTGGAGTGGATGGATGTGGTATTCCCACAATACCATGATTTATCATCTGCAGCACACCTTGAGGCGTCTTCAGTCTATTACTTTCTTCGTCGCTATCAAATGCTCCCAATAGAGGACTGTACTTAGCACTTGAATCTAGATCTCTTCTGAATGGTCTCCCACTTTGCATAGCTTCGGTCGAGTCTTGTCTAAACATCAATTTATTGGCATAACCCATTTCTCACACAAAAGCATTTTAATCCAGGTTTTAAGAGACTTCAGATACTTACCTCTTGGTCCTCTGAAAAATCGGTTTCAGCTTCATTATAACTGAAAGTCATATCAATCGTGAACTCAATAACAAATCCACCCAAAATACTATTGATCCAATAATTGACAGCCTTCACGATCTTGTTTTCTGGTCCTTCCAGGTGCTTCACTAACTCTGGAGTCCACACAACAGGGTTATCCAATTTCCATGAAGATTCACCATCCGCCAATTTAGCCAATCATTCGTATAATTCACACAGAAAAGAGTAGAAGAAAACTTTGTGTTCTTATGTATACAAGTATATCTGCAACCACTCTTCTTTCGACAGCCGCATATTCTTGTTTTCTTGTGCTGCAAACTCATGCAAGTTCCGATCCATCCACTTTTCAATCTCCTTCTTAGTCAATATCCACTTATGTCACATCACACATTCCTTAAGTAAATCTCGGTCCCAGCAACAGAACCATTTGTTGGCGTGAGGGGGCTTCGACCCAGGTTCAGAGTTAGTTGCGCTAACCAACATAAACCTACAGTATCAGCCCTTTTGGCAACAACCTGTGTAGCGCAAGCTGTAGTCTCACCTAAGGAAGTATTGGGGGATGCTAGAACCAGGTTTATGCATCCAAAAGACTATGTGATGTGTTTTATTCAAACTTAGGTCTTAATCTCTACCTCCATGAAGCCTAACCCTTAAGATCAAGAAATCACAGTAATTAATAGTTAATAGGTTTATGCCCTTCGCCAATTGTGCAAAACATTCATAACATCATATAAATACACATATCTAAGTCTTCGTGAATCTATTAAGTGATTTTCTTGATTAATTGCATTCAACAGATCAAAAATACTATAAATTTAGAGAGAAGCAGTAATACACAGATACACAAATAATTCTTCAAAACAAGCCTTTATTATGCTTAGATCTTCAATTACATTTCTTTTCAACCCTGCATACACAATTGCAGGGGCCAACGCACTCAACTGCGAACTTACCAAAGTCTCTGTGCACACAGCTACAGGAGGCTTCCCCTTCACCCAAGTATAAAATAGACAAAAAAGACCCAAATCTTGCACTTCTATGTTCTTACTTATCTTCTACAACTCTTTTATGACTTCCTTTTATATTATTCTTCATTAAAATACCTTGGTCCGCGAACCATGGGCGCATCACAAAACAACTTGACTCTTAACAAACTAAGGGGCTTTGACCTTCTAAAATCCCCTTTGACTCCTATCGACCTACGCTACTCGTGCTCCACTCCTCAAAATGCAGAGACTTTACAATATTTAACAAAAATTTACAAAATTTGACCCTAAGGGACCCTGTCCCAACACCTACATCCTGGTCCCTGAAGTGTCACACTATAACACAAAGGATTGGTGAAAGCATCACCTGCTTCATCTTTTAAAATGTTTCATGTGCCTTCTCAATCCAACTGAAAGCCCTCTTTTTGGTAAGGTATGTAAGAAGCATTGTTAACTGTGAGAACCCCTTTACAAAAATTCTATATTAAGTGCAAAGGCCAAGGAAGCTTTTCAATTTGTTATATTTTTCAGGGCAGGCCATTCGATGATCACCCAAATTTTCTCTTGATGGACCTAAACCCCATCATGCCCAGTCACATGCCCCAAATAGAGCATCTTTTTCATGTCAAACTCACACTTGGACTCCTTAGAATATATTTCCTACTCCTCCATAATCCCCAACACCTCGTCCAAGTGCATCCTATGGTCTTCCCATGTCATGTTGTAGATCAATATATCATCAAAGAAAACCAACAAGTACTTTCACAATTTTTTATTAAACTCATGGTTTATGCATGATACAAAAGTCTTGGGGACGTTGGTTAGCCCAAATGGCATAACCAAAAACTCATAGTGCCCATAGTAGCACTTGAAAGTTATCTTCAAGATGCCCTGCTCCCAAACTCGAATCTGATGGCAGCTTGAGGGAAGGTCAATATTTGAAAAATATTTGGCTCCCCTTAGTTCATCAATCAACTCATATATCCTGGGGCAAAGGGTGCCAATTTTTTATTGTTCTCTTGTTAAGAGCCCAGTAATCAATACACATCCCCAAGGTACTGCCTTTCTTCTTAGCCATGGCCACTAAAGAAGAGAAGGGATTGGAGCTAGGACGAATGTGACCCAATCTTAACAACTCCTTGATGGCCTTCTCAATTTCGTCTTTGTATAGCTAGGGATGTCGGTAGGGGTTGGTAATGGCCACCTATATACCCTCATCCAATTCTATAACACGATAAAACCCCTATTTGGTGGTATACCTAGAGGAATGTTAGGAAAAAAAATTTGGTGTTTCCAAAGCAATAACTGAATGTCGTCGAGATGTTGTCGTGGTTGGTCTAGTTGTCTACAATCTATAATAAAGCACTCAACCACTCACTCAATATCGCCCCACCTCAATATTGCTTCCGTGCAGTTGGATGATACTAGCCTTGGTGGGTATTGATGCATGGCCCTCAAAACTATCACTTTGTCATCTACTAGATATTTTAATCCATCTCCATGTTCCATTGATCCATAATATACTTCCTGATATAGTAGAGCCACTGATATCCTAACACCACATTAGTGTTCGACACATTCACCATGAAGAAGTCCCAAGTCACTATGCAGTTCCCCATATTTAGCTACGACTTGGGGACATATCTATTGTAGTATGGTTACTAGGTATGGAAACCACGAAACCATCAAACTCCTCAGTAAGAATCCCTCTTCGTTCTACCATGGCCTCATCTATGAAATTGTGGGAAGCTCCATTATCAATCAATATTTTCACCTTGTTTCCTCCCATAATACTTCTCTCTCTAAAGGTATGATACCTGGGGAATCCTGACATTGATGCAATGATAGGGACTTTGTCCTCTACATGTGAAGTCTCACCCCCAACTATATGATGTATTTGTCCCTTTGCCTATCCCTGCACCAGATCCTCATCTCCATCATCAATGTCACTCTCATATTAGACTTCAATATAGTGAGCCTTTCCCATCTTGTGCTGACCTGTACACTTATGCCCTGGTTCCCACAACTTCTAATAGTTTAAACAAAGCTTCTTCTTTCTTAAATCATTCCGAGTCTCCTCACCCATCTTTGGTTTCCTATTCCACTCCTTCTTAGAGGGCTTGAACTCTTTAATCTTATAAGGGAAAGAGGGTTTAAGAGTGAATTTTTTTTGACATCCTACATATCCTTGGTCTTGTTAATTATCGTACGAAGAGTAATGGGTTCAAAGCCTTTGACCCATCTACATAGGGGCTTTGAAAACCCCTCTAAAAATAACATCACAAATCTGGCCTTTGAGATATTTGTGACCATAATTACTAGTCTTTGAAACTTTGAAATGTAAGCCTTTGGACTGCCTGTTTCACTGAGTTGTGTGAACTCTCTAAAAATGAAGCTTCAAGTCCTTCTTGTCAAACCGCTCAATGAGTCTCTAAGTGAAATCAGTATATGTGGTGATGTTGTTGTCACCCATAGTCACCAACCCATGGTACCACCACTCATGGGCCTCGACATCCAAGTGTAATGCAGCTAGCTTAGTAGCCTCCTCCCCTGTCATTTGATGCAACTAGAAATATGTATACTATTTCTGTACACTTTTTGGATGACCCACCAAAGCAAGGGTTTGTCACCTTCCCCAAATTCTTCTACAACTCATGATTCTGTGTCAAAGTCTTCTAAAATGTTTTGGGCTTGCTTTTCAATTAAAGGTGGCAGAATCAATCAAACAGATGACAACCTAGAACTCATGTCCCAATGCTTTGTACTCCTCTAGATATTCAGCATAGGGAATTCCTTGACTTGTCTGCTATGTGAGGTCCTCTATTGTCTCCTGTACCAATTGAGGCATGGTGGGTCTAAGGGGTCGGCTATACATGTGTGAGTGGTTGTGTGAGGTATCACACATATGACTTCCTTCCACATTATTAGACCCTTCTCCATTTATTGTTTCCTTTTTGGTGGTGGATCATTTGTTTGTCATCCCTCTCATTAGGTCTACCATCTCCTTTTGGCCTTTAGCCAAATCATTATTACATTGATTGAATGGTTAAAATCTTTAGTTTCCTTGTCACCCATGTTTGGTTCTTCTATCTCAGGTGTTTCTTCTACCCCTTTCCCTTTATCTGGTGTTTCTTCACCCCCACTATCTGGAATATCTTCTTCTTTAATAGGAGTGGGTTCTCTACGTGTGTACTTAATCATGTAATTTATCCTGCTAAAAGGACCTTCCTCTGCCATAACACCACTATCGAGTTGTCCTTAGACCCCACAATTGTCCTTAAACCCCACAACTATCCAAGAACATGTTTTGATACCACTATAAAATTCAAACTAAGGAAATTTCCCAAAAGACCACAATTTTTCTGAGTTTTTCAGTGAACCTTTTAGTTAGAAATTTTGTTGAACATGTTATGTACACATTGTTGTAGGTATATATGAATAATTTTTAATTCCCAAACAATGTTTTACAGTAGATTAATATCACCTAATTATTGATCCTCAACCTCAATATATAAAACCAAGTAATTTGAAAGGATGAACAACACAAATCAAAGTATAGAATGTGCTCTCCTCTATTTAAATATCAATCCACAATTACAAAGCACAAGATAATTAATGTTCAACACATTACAACTAAATATATAGTGGAATTACGCTCAGAAAATGAACACACAGTGGAACATGGAGTTGAAGAATAAGCCAGACATTCAACTTAACAACGTCTAACATCTTGTACCAACCATCAAATCAACTGCTCTAAACCCAATGCAACTTGGAGATATATACCCGAGTGTTTTTGCTACTACAACACCCTCCAAAATTTTGGCCTACATCCAAATTTTAGAGCCTACTTTAACCTTGCATGTTGTCATTTCTAGTAGTAAGAGTCATTCCATGTGTATTCTCTAAGTTTTCAAGTCCCTTTTGGAAGAAAACCAAAGTGTCGTCTTTTGGCATGGGAAGTGTTGCACATCGCATAAGTGGAGTTATGGTTCATCTCAAAAGGAAAATTTGATGTTGATGGGTCCTATTTATCATATAGACATGTGTTAGACCCATTCCTAAAGTTTTATGCACTGTCGCACACGTGTCACCACTATCGTCGCAAAGTCTATCTTAAGTGTCACACTTGGAGGTGTTTATTGTATTATTGTCACACTGATGGGATCATGTTGTTCTTGTGTAATGATTGTTAAATGTTGTGTCATTAATTGTTTTGAGTGTGTGTGATCATTCATAAGTTCGGGCCTAGTTTCATTTCTACCTCACTAATCCTACACTTAGTCAAATCCTACAAAAATTCCTGCTTGATCAACTTGACCTCACTCAGTCCTTCGGAACTACAAATTGTGCAGTGTCAACCTTCAAGTTCAGCCCTTGCCTCTTGGAATGGTGCAATGCACAGTTCCTGCCTCCAAGTCCTGCGCATTGTTTAATCCCAGTGCTTAGTCATTCCCTCTTGACCTCCACAACTGCACAGTTCAACCTCCTAGTCATCCTCCTTCTGCGCACTGTGCAGTGGCAAGCCTCAAGTTATCATCCCACGTCCTTGAATTGCGCAATCCCGAGGCCTCTCTCTCACCTATATTGTTCATAGGTAAACTTCAAGGCTCAAGATTTCCTCACTAAGCTCCTCAACTACATAGTCATCTTGCCCAGGCCTCTAGAATTGTGCACTACATAGTCTCAAGCTTCAGTCCCCACTCCTGACCCCTGAAACTGTGCACTGCACAATCCCTGAGTCTGCCTCTCAATCCAACACCCAGTTCCATCTCAATCAGTGATTTTCATGAAACTTGTTAGACTAGGAGTTTTTTGGTCTGATGTCATCTTTTTGTGGGTGTTTTCTAGTTGTAGGTACTATATGTTCACATGATAAGATGATGATTAAAAAGAAGGATAGGGAAACTATACTATAAGACACTTATGAAGTTGCAAAGACAATATTGATCATTGAACGAGAATATGAAGGGACACCAGATTGTGACAACAACTAAATATCAATATCATAATGAAGACTCCCTACCTTCAAGCCTTATGGAGGAGGAAGAAGAAAAACATGTACCATATTTAAATAAGGCACAAGGACAATAGCATAAAGAATGGCTTGACGTTTCCATATCATCATTGAGTCCATGTCATTAATGTCATGTCATGTCTTATCAAGGTGTCATATCAAGGTGTCACATGAGTAATCATTTGCCACATCATTTGTGGATATGATTATGTAATTTTCAATATATGAGAAATGTAATGTAAAGTGGAAGTCCAAGAGTCACATATAGAATGTGAAAGGTCATGTAGAAGTCAGAGTCATGAGGGAAGTCCAAGATTCATAATGAAGGTGAATAATCACCCCATTTGTTATATATACACCCTCATAGCTCATGCAAAGGACTTTTAAACTTGCCTCCTCCCACTAGGCCTTAGATAGGAAGATAATTCTTTTGGAGGAGAAAGTGGTAGCTCTAACACCCCACTATTGGAGCTAGTGGTGTTCATTGTACCGATGTATGTTGGAACTTTTTTTTAATACTTGAAGCTCGTTGAGATAGCACACTTTCATATCTCGTAAATGTTGTAATACTATTCTTTGAATGTTCGCGATATATGTTTTTTTCATATGTACTAAAGAAATTGAACTATTTCAGTGGATTAGGTGCCTATCCTGTTGAAGACATGTTGTATTTTAAATAATAATCGTTGCTTCTATGTGAACTATTTCACTTGTTGATCAACGATTCTTTCATATACATATGCTCGCGTGTCTTTATTATAAAAGTACTATTACTCTTCTCTTAAAGGCTCACTTTTATTTCCCCTCTCATGAAAGAACCTTGATACATTCTTCAATTAAAAATTCCACAAGGCATACTCATTTGTTTATTCAAAAGTACATGTATTTTACTCTCTCGTGTTAACCATCATAGCCAAGCCAAATATGTAAGAAAAATGGTAGTTAGGCCTTATTTATGGAAGGGATCCTAAACCAAATGTTGCAAAGTCTAATTAGGACTTTTCATCAGGGAGACCCCCTTGCATGTTGACAGGATCCGACACCGTCAACATTCTGGTGCTAGAAAGAGGGAAACCACCTTTTTATGGCTAATAACTCACCACATCGTAACACGCAGACTTCCACACAAGGTAGTAACATTCCCATTTCCACTCCAACTCATACTCCTAAGAAAGAAGAAGCTTCTCAGTCTAGTATGGGACAAGCATTTGAGGTTACTTATGATCACCTCCAGACTATCCAACCCATTACTTGTCAGTTTACAAGAGCTCTTGATTTACTCCCTGTAGTTGTTATTCTTCCTCATAAGTATGTAAAGAAATAAACAACCCCCAACGACGTATTGGTTTCTTCGGTGGAATATTTGGTTACAGTAACCCTTGAGAAGGTAGTTGATCCTAATAAAAGAACAAACCATGAAGGGTAAATTCCACCCATTTGAGGAGAATTTGGATAGTGAAGGGGAATATGTTCAATTTTTTGACAAGGAACATCTCGATTACAACGCAGATTTGAACGGTGAAGGAAAAGCCTCTTCAGACTCAGAAGAGGAGGAGGAAAGAGATGAAGACATGGATGATGCAGACTTGGATTGGATGACCCAAGGGCCACTTGCTCTTCTAGATAATATTCACAAGATGCCAAAACACCCAGAAAATATGTTGGCAAAGTTTGATCTCGATAATAAGACCAAAGTTGAATACCATATTGATGATCCAAGATCTTCTGCCTAAATATGCATAAATAATTACATATTACAGAGCATGTTAACCAGGAAAACTAAAAGCACATAAAATGAAGAGGAAAGAACATAACAAACATGAGATCACGACACAAGAATTTGATTATGGATTTCACATAATGTGGGCTACGTCTTCGGGCCCTACACAACAATGGGGAGGCCTTATTTTATTATGTGGCATTAAAGAGATTAAGTACAAGAAAAATTACAAAAGGGACCCTTATACCTCGAAGTTCAAAAATGGCCTAAAAATGGAGAGCTCAGCTAAAGAAACAGTCATCAACATTGAATCCCTGGTGTGAAAACGTGCAAAATCGACTATAAACTTGTCAAATTTTGACAAAGTCACCTCAGGGCCTCTAAGGAATCTCCAAAGAATATTTTATGATACCCCACTCAAGGTTTCGCACCCTGGGCCCGCTCCTAGTTCCGATGGGACGTGGTTCCCTCATTTAGAGTTCCACTGGTCCACTACGCTCCTCCTTGTGCAAATGAGGAAAGGCACGTTATATAGTGTAGAGGTGGCAAACTTTACAAAGCGCCCCACCTTTGCATGTTAGTTAGGGAGGAGAGGCTAAGGCCGGGATGTCGGGGGTTCCAACCCCATCGACCCCCCACCTTGGCATTTTGTTATAACGCAAATGTATTAATGAGAGGTTTGTTGGCATTAGAACCTTCCACTTAGCTGTCGGCATGTGATTGTTGTTTGAATACTCCACCATTTAATTGTTCAACATTTGACCTTTGTTTATTAGTTGTGATACCGCTCGGTGGAGGCTGGCCACGTGGGTCAGGCGGGTTCAAGCCCCGCTGGTCTTGGCTTTAAATATGTTGATTGGTTCATGTGGTGGGTGAAGTCCACACAATGTGACCTGTCCCAACCATTGTTTACCCAAAATGTATGTGCCATATAAATATGTGGAGTGGGGGTGGCAACCCCTCCTCCCCCCACCCAATAATTATATATTTTTGGTTTTTATATAACCAGCTATACAAATTTAAGGGTTCTTAGACAAATTAATCACCCAACAAATTCACCCGTTCTCGGGAGCCAAATTTCGTGTGCCAATTTGGGTCAATTTGTTGCCTCCTTAAGCTCGCCACTTGCCCACTTTGACCAGCCATAACTTAGCATACAAACTCAGATTTTAGTGACGTTTGCACTGTTGGAATCAGGGCGACGAGCAATTTGATTTGGTTCTAGTTTTGCTTCCATCTGATGACTTTGATTTTTGAGCTATTTTTAAAACCACTTGTACTTTGAGATCCTCCTAGATCAATTGATTGTTTCTACATGCATTTACAAATGCTTGAGGTACATTTTGACGATGTTTCTTGTAGACTCTTTCCATACACTTTAGAAGGTAGAACTTATGTATGGTATCACATTCTTCCGACCAATTCAATATGTAGTTGGAGGGAGTTTAAGAAGTTATTTTTGGAAAAATTTGTTGACAATAAAACTCCCACCATGTTATTAAAAGAACTTGGGAACCTGAAATGGGGGACAACAAAAGATTTAAAGATTTAAACCAAATATTTACTCATTTGTTGAACAAGTTCCCTGATGATGTACAACCACATGATGACATTACTAAGGATTATTATACATGGTCCTTTCTAACTAACATTTTTGTGTTTGTCAAAAGAGTTGTAAAGGATACTTTGGCCTTAAACGTTGTAGAATACCTTACTATCGAAAAATATTTGTGTTCTATTAGTCATTGAATACGTTGATGATCTTGAAGACTCCAAGGAAGTTGGTAATAAAAACCAAGCCTCTTCCAGCAAAACTAAGGAGAAAGAATCTTTCGATATGAAAATTTTGACCAAGTCTTTGAGGTTTCTCTCAAACAAAGTATTAGAGTGAAAGAGAAGGTCAAGTGAGGCATCTACTACTAGAATCAAGTATTTTAGGTTGCCTTTCTCTAAAAAGAACAATAACTCTCAACTGACCAAATATTCCCAAAGTTCTAACACAATGTTCAATGTCGAAAGTTTGGGCATGGATAATTTCTACACTTTTCACCAAGATAAACATTTAGAAAAGATGTTCACACAGTGGAAACAAAATATGAATATTGTGTTGGTTAATCCGATTGGTACTTTGTTAGTGGAAGAACAACCTAAGTAGAGTGAAGAAACAAATGAACCTATCACGACCGAAGAAAGTTCGGGTGCTGGACACTTAGTGAACATGTTTAATGTTATTTACAATGATGATAAGTAAGAGTGTTGATGAATTGTCAGTGAGTGAAGCTCCTCCCAAGCAATCATATGGTTGTTACAACTTGAGGAGAAAAGGACTTGTTTTTTAGCAAGAACTTAAGAAACAATTCTTGTGTAGAATTATACCACCTTCCAATCTAGCTCAAAATTCACAGAACAAGTCTAGAAGTGCTCCTTCTTCCAAGAACACTTCCACTAACAACAAGAACAAGTCCACCACTCCTAAAGCATCAGATAAAGATACACCACCTAATCTGTCAACACAACCTATTAAGATGGAAAGTATCAATTACAATGTTCTTAATTATATGAAAAGAGCTCGAGCCAACATTTCATTCTTTGAGTTCGCAAAGATAACAATTCAACAAGAACTGATTATCCAGACACTCTCCTCACACTCTTCGATAGGTAAAGAAGTTTTTGCTTCTTAGGTAATTTTTGGTAACTCTCACGATATTTTCGAATCTATAATTAATGTTGTCAATTTTAGTTCTAACACTCTGCCCTCTATTTCTTTTAACTTTCAAAATCTTTAATTATAATGTCCATAATTGTTTGGTTGATTATGATGCATCTGCGAATGTTATGCCATTGTATGCCGCTAAGAAAATTAATGTTAAATGGAATAAAATTGATGCATGGATCATACATCTAGATAAATCATTTGTTCATTCCATTGGTTAACTCAACAATGTTATCATTCATTTGTCATCTGACCATAGAGTTCACTAGTGCATAAACATTGTAATTATGGACATTCCCGAATCCTATGGTTTACTGTTGAGCAGAGATTGGTCCAAAAAATTACAAGGGTAATTTTCAATTGATTGGATTCATTTATGGCTTTCATACAAAGGAAAAGATAACCATATTCGAGTGGAAAGTGAGCCTTACATGAAAAATACTATGACACAACTTGAGGGAAAAAATGAACCAATGGGCTTTATAAATGTTATTTTTGGAAATTGTTTTCTAGAAGTAGACCATGGATGTTATCTGGCACAACCTTCACTCATCCCACCAAAAACACAATTGTAACTCCTTCCTCAAAATCCAACTCGTGCAAATTACTTTTGTACAATATATGTAAATATTAGTAGTAGCGGATATAGCCCTCGTATTTCGAATATTTAGATTTTGTACTTTGATGGTTCAAAAACGCAGGAGGGATATGGAGTTGGTTGCATTTTAATAGAATGACAATAGAAAAAAATCTAATCTCTTATTTCTTGGAATTTGAGTGCACCAACAATGTTGTTGAATACAAGGCACTCATTATGGGTTTTAAGAAAGCCAATGAACTCAAATTTGAAGTGCTTACAACAATAAGTGACTCAAAAATCATTGCACGATAGGTACAGAACACAATACATTGTGTGTTATCTAATCTAATAAATTATCAACAAGAGGTATGGCATTTAATTTCACAATTCCAAGCTTTTAATATTATTTATGTTCCTATAATTCACAATGTTGTTGTTGATACGTTAGCAAATGATGTTGCTAGGTTGTCACTATTAAGGGATGGCTTTTCTATTGAAATTATTTATAGGCCATCCATTCATGATAATATCAGTAATTTTCACGTTTTTAATGAAGATCGGTAGATATTGGACTTTATGGTGAATGTTGATGCATTCAAGGACGCAAATATCGACGAAGATGAGCACGAGAAATATTTGCAGGATTCAGCTCAAGCAAGCAAAGGAAACCCCATGCCCAAGGGTGTGGTATCACTTGAAAAGTTGTATGACCTGCAGAATCACTTCAAAGGACTAGTCAACATGAAGACTCATAGCTCAACTCTTTCTCATGAACAACTAAATATTAGCACAAAAGAAGATCCGAACTATGTCAATCTCGGTACTTGTTGTAAACCTCAAGAGCGACAAGCTTTTATTCGCCTATTTAAGCAATATCTAGATGTTTTCACGTGGACATACAAAAGATCTATGATATGAGAATAATCCAGCATGTGATTCCTATCAAGGAAGGGGTCAAGCCTTTTCAGCACAAACCAAGGAAAGTTCATCCTACTCTTGAGCCCCTCATTTAGAAAGAGTTGAGAAAACTTTTGGATGTTTGGATCATATTTAAAGTTTTACTTTCAACATGGGTCTCCAATCTGGTTCTGATAAGAAATAACTCTGAGAGATATGCTTATGTGTTGATTTTCGCAATCTAAATCATGCCTCAGACAAAGATAATTATCCTATTCCATCGATGGAACAAAGTTTGCAAACAATATCAGGGTTTGAAATGTTTTCATTGTTGGACAAATTTTCAAGATACAACCAGGTTCTGGTGGCAAAACACGACATGAACAAAACTACGTTTAAAACCAAATGGGGTACATTTGCCTTCAAAAGAATGCCTATTGGACTTGTTAATGCAAGTGCTACTTTTCAACATGCTATGGACATAACATTTTTTGGTTTAATGGGACAGAGTGTTGTGGTTTACTCAGATGATGTGACAGTGTTTTCGAAAAGGAAATCTGATCACTTGCATCATCTAAAGTAAATTTTTGAGTGATGTCACAAATATGGGATATCTCTTAATCCTAAGAAGAGAATTTTCGCAGTGTTTGAGGGAAATCTCTTAGGCCATATTATCGCAAAGAGTGGGATTAAAGTGGACCCTGAACGAGTCAAAACTATCACTCAGATTCCCTTCCTAGTGAACAAGAAAGCTATGTAGTCCTTCTTAGGGAAAATTAATTTCTTTTAGAAGTTCATCTCACAATACACATAGATAGTGAAACTACTACAAGAGATGATAAATAAGGATGTGGCCTATAAGTGGGACAAAAGGGAAAATGATTCCTTCGCTCGTATTAAGCAAGAAATCACAGAAGCTCTAACACTATATAGTCTAAACTTCGACAAATATTTCTGGTTGTACACTTTTGCTCTTAATAATTTTCTTGTTGTTCTTCTTACACAAAAGAATGATCAAGATAATGAATGACCTATATCATTCATGAGTGCCAGCTTGCAGGTATCTGAATTAAATTACCCCGCCATTGATAAACAAGTTTACGCAGTCTACAAGGCGGTAAAACACTTCAGGCCTTATCTTATAAAAAATCATGTCATTATCTTTGTGCCTCACCTAATTATTAGATTGTTGTTTGTTCAACAAGAGCTGGGTGAAAGAAGAGCGAACTGGATGACAAGCTTGCAAGTGTATGATCTTGAGTTCAAGACAGTTCACATGATAAAGGGCCAATGCTAGCTAGCAATAGAAGTGACAAGTTAATTAGAAGATGACTCTTCTAGATGGTAGTAGGAAATGGAAATGTATAACATCAAACAATTTAACCCCATCGATGCATCCACCTCTTGGTATGCAGATGCACGACAATGTGTTAATCATGGTACCCTACCCTCTCATTTATCAGCGAGAAAGAAGAGGGATACTAGGCTTAAAGCTCTATCATATCAGTTGGTACATAAAGTGCTTTTTAGGAAGCACCATAATGGTGTCCTGCTCAAATGTCTAGAAGCACCTGATTCAGAAAAGGTATTTCATGACCACCACGATGAAGCAACCGAAGGGAAATTTGCAGGTGACACTACTGTGCACAAGATTATGCG
This sequence comes from Pinus tabuliformis, assembly GCA_031772625.1. Lineage (NCBI taxonomy): Eukaryota > Viridiplantae > Streptophyta > Pinopsida > Pinales > Pinaceae > Pinus > Pinus tabuliformis. The sequence goes on from CM062805.1 coordinate 956,316,874, forward strand.
GGCCAATTTCTATTGTCCCAAACTTTTCAAGGATGCTCATGCTTATGCCTGCAAATTCCCAGTTTGTCAAAAATTCACTGGATGAGATAAGAAGTTAGTTGCCCCATTGCAGCCCATCGTTGTAGAACCTTTCCAACAATGGGGATTGGATGTTATTAGTGAAAATTTTCCACACTCATCGAAGTAGCACCACTACAAAATACTTTACGCAGTGGACATAAGTTGTTCCTCTCAAACAAGTGAATGATCAGGAGGTTATTAATTTCCTCAAACATATTAATGTTACCAAGTTTTACGTTTTGACATCACTTGTTTTTATAATGCAACTTAATTCTCATCACTTAAACTCTAATATTTTGCATTAGAAAATGGCATTGTGTTAAAACATTAAGCTAACTATTATCCACAGGGTAACAGTCTTGTTGCTTCAATCAATAAAAATCTCATCGATATCATCAAAAGGATTGTCTTCTTTGAACGTAGAAACTAGCACAATGTCTTGGTGAATGCTCAATGGGCTGACTATGTTACGCCTAAACCTTATCTGAGAACCTCTCCTTACTTTTTGGTTAATGGAAAAGAAGACATCCTACCTTCGAACATTTACTTGCCTACCCTTCAAATTTCACAAGAGTCTCAGGGTAAGCCTTGTCTTTTGGTTTAGAGTAGGATAAACACACTCTTGAAGCTACAGGAAGAAAGGAGGAAAGCAAAAAAAAATTGCTCTTCATCAAAATCATATCAAGAGAAGGTTTGACAAGAAGTTTGCGAGGAAGAAGGAATTTAGTGTGCGAGATCTAGTATTGAAGTGGGACAAAGCCCACGAAGAGAAGGGGAAACACACTAAGTTCTAGTCATTGTGGATCAGGTCGTTTGTTGTTTGTGAGAAACTTGGCCACCACACTTATTGTCTCAAATATTTGTATGGGAAGATGTTATCTCTTCTTATCAATGGCCAAGATTTGAAACAATATTTTCAGGAACATTCTAGGGTTGTGCCCTACCATATGTATATAGTTTTTCGTCTTTGTTTCTTTGTTTGTCATGTTCAATATTTTTGTTGTCTTCTTGTTCTTGTGAATAAGCCTTGTGTGAAAGTATTTTGTTTGGTTCCAATGCATGTGGCAAAATCGAAAAGGGCCTTGTGATGCTACATCATTTGGATAACCTTTAGTGCTTCTTCTTCATCTTGTTCCATACGTTTTGGTCGATGATGTTTTGATGGAAAATACAATCCTTATGTAAGGGGGGCTTTGCGTAGAACCATGATACCCATACTTATTCTAGGAACCTCGTCCCTATGCTCGGTTCTTTGTGTTTCAGCATTTTGCACACTTATCCAATCAAGTAGAGAAGGATAAGGGGAAAATCTTAACAATCATGTTAATATCAGAGTTATATACATAATCTTATCTAAAGGAACAACCTATTATGCTCTCAATAAGTTAGAATCCCTCTTCCACCCCATGAAATAAATAAGTGCATTTTCACATTTCTATAAAAATAAAGGGTCAAAGAAGAGAAAGGATTCCTGCGCAGAAAGGTGAATCAAGCAACTTCGTCGGGGTATTGTCTAGGTTCATTGGTAGCGAAGCAATGATTGTGTTCCTGTAGTGACTCTATTGGGGTATTGTTCAGGCCTTTTGGTAGTATAGCAACACCAGAGATGAAAATTAATACTCTGAATATCTAAAGCTCACAAACTATGTTACCCTTCTCCTAAATCGAAACAATTGTGATATGACTAGATTTATGAATGTGTCCAACTAAGAAATGGATGAAGGGCACTATGTCTATAATCAGATTAAGTGGGGAAGCTAGAGTAATCCATACAATGAATCAATACTTCCTGGAGAACTAGACCCTGAACAAGAGGTTAGAACAAGGTAGAGAAGATAGAGTTCTTGTGGTGTGTTGCCGCTACAACACCCTCCAAAATTTTGGCCTACATCCAAATTTTAGAGACTACTTTAACGTTGCATGTTGTCGGTCCTAGTAGCAAGACACATATCATGTGTATTCTCTAATTTTTCAAGTTCCATCGGAAGAAAACCAAAGTGTCGTCTTTTGGCATGGGAAGGGTCACACACCGCATAAGCGGAGTTGGTTCATCTCAAGGGGAAATTTTGATGTTGATGGGTCTTATTTAACATATAGACATGTATTATACCCATTCCTAAAGTTTTATGCATTGTCACACACATGTCATCACTTTATTCGCAAAGTCTATCTTAAGTGTCGCACTTGGAGGTAGTTGTTGTATTGTCGTCATATTGAGGGGATCATGTTGTTCTTGTGCATTGAGTGTTCAATGTTGTTTCGTTAATTGTTCTGAGTGTGTGAGATCATTCATAAGTTCAGAACTGGTTTCACTTTTACCTCACTGATCCTGCACTGAGTCAAATCTTGAAAATTTCTTTCCTGATCAACTTGACCTCACTCATCCCTCTATAATTGTGCATTGCATAGTGTCAGCCCTCAAGCTTGTCCCTTGCCTCTTAGAACTGTGCAATGCACAATTCCTGCCTCCAAGGACTATGCCCCTTAATCCCAATCCCAATGCCTTGTTGATTTTCATTAGTTGGGTCACAGCTTCTCAGCCCACGAACTGAAGCTAGCGATGGTTCAGCAGTCCTAGTGCTTAGTCATGCCCTTTTGACCTCCACAACTGCACAATTCACCCTCCTAGTCAGCCTCCTTCTGCATACTATGCAGTGGCAAGCCTTAATCCGTCATCTTGCCTCCTTGAACTGCAAATTGCAAAATCCCTGGGCCTCTCTCTCACCTGTACTATGCATTGGGAAACTTCAAGATTCAAGACTGCTTCACAAAGATTCTCAAATGTGTAGTTATCTTTCGTAGGTCCCCATATTTGCGCACTGCACAATCTCAAGCTTTAGTCTCCACTCCTGATTCCTAGAACTATGTACTACACAATCCCTGAGTCTGCTTCTCAGTCTAGCACCCTGTTCCATCTCAATCAATGATTTTCATGAAACATGTTAGACTAGGAGTTTTTCGGACTGATGTTGTCTTGTCATGAGTGTTTTCAAGTTGTCGGTACTATGTGTTAACATGATAGGATGATGATTGAAAAGAAGGAGAAGTAAACTATACTAGAAGACACTTATAAAGCTGCAAATACAAGATTGATCATTGAACGAGAAGATGAAGGGACACCATATTGCGACAACATATGAAGATCAAGATCATATTGAAGACTCCCTACCTTCAAGCCTTATGGAGGAGGAAGAAGAAGAGCATGTACCATCTTTGAAGAAGACACAAAGACAACAATAGAAAGAATGGATTGACATTTCCATATCATCATTGAGTCCATGTCATCAATGTCATTTCATGTCTTATCAAGGTGTCACATGAGTCATCATTTTCCACATCATTTGTGGATATGATTATGTAATTTTCAATATATGAGAAATGAAATGTAAAGTGGAAGTCCAAGAGTCACCTAGAATGTGAAAGGTCATTAGAAGTCAAAGAGTCATGAGGGAAATCCAAGATTCGCAAGGAAGGTTCATAGTCACCCTTTTGTTATATATACACTTTCATAGCTCATGCAAAGGACTTTTCACGTTGGCTCCCCCCACTAGGAATTAGAGAGGAAAATAATTCTTTTGGAGGAGCAAGTGGTAGCTCTAACTCTCCACTATTGGAGCTAATGGTGTTCATTGTACCGATGTATCTTGGAATTTTTTCTTAATACATGAAGCTTGTTGAGCCAACACACTTTCGTGCATATGTCGTAAATGTTGTAAGACTATTCTTTGAATTTTGTGATATATATTGTTTTCATTTGTACTAAATAAATTGAACTATTTCGGTGGATTTGGTGCTTATCTTGTTGAAGGTGTGTTGTATTTGTTTTAACGATAGTTGCTTCTATGTGAACTATTTCGCTAGTTGATCAATGATTCTTTCATATATATATGCTCGTGTGTCTTTATTAGATTAGTATTATTACTCTTCTCTTAAAGGCTCACTTTTATTTCCCCTCCGGTGAAATAACCTTGATACATTCTGCAACTGAACATTCCATAAGGAATACTCACTTGTTCATTCAAACTTACATGTTTATTACTCTTTCGTGCTGACCATCACAGCCAAGGAAAATCTCTAAGAAAAATGGTAGTAAAGCATTATTTCCAGAAGGGATCCTACACGAAATGGTGCAAAGTCTAATTGGGACTTTTCATCGGGGAGACCCCCTTGCATGTTGGTTGGATCCAACACCATCAACACTAAGGAACTAATAGCATGCACAACAGCGAGAATCACAACCTTTATGTATGAACCAGCTAAGCAAACCCTTCACCTCAACCCCTTTAAGTAGTACATTCACCCCAGCTTCGTGTAGAAAGAATGCGACCCTCTTATAGTCAAAATATCGGCCTCTTAAGGCATGGACTCAACCAGAAGAAAAGGAGAAACTCGGTCCTTTATTTCTGCAGACAACACTTCCCCTCTCCATTATGTATTGAACCATAAGTATGTGGTATAAACTCATCCTCTCTTTGGCAGTGAACTCTTCCAATGGCACAAGGGAGCTCAACCCTATTTCATAGGGGAACTTAACTCATAAACTTCAACAAAACAGTGGTTCCTTGGTCCTTTAATATGGTCCAAGAAATCATTCCCTTCAACAATATGGAACCTGGTCACTAAATCGACCCACTAAAATGATAGTAAAGCTGGGAAGCTTCATGTGTTCCTTCAATCTGTCAAGAAATATGATAAATAACATATTAGAAGATAAAATGAATTGATAAAACTTCTTTACCTCAATAGATTCTGAAAATCTTTTTCTACATGAGAACGTAGTGGTGAAATATGAGTGATTTCACTCCTTGAACCAACTAGGGTGTCTAGTTTTAACACTGAAGCTAGCTATGACGACTAGGGTTTCTCAAACCTTAGGCTTCTTCTCCAAAACTCTCCAAGAGCTCTTTTTCTCAATCTACAAGTGAAAGGATGATGAGAGTCTCCTCACTTTTTCTCTTTTGTAAACTTGTGACCACTTTTGCCACCATTTTACCCTTTTAACTTTTATAAAGTCACTTTATAAAATTAAAGTTACTTTTCACTTGCCTAGGAAGTGTCTCCCTTTTCACCTCTTAGAATTTTATAATGTTTCCCTAGGCGAATCAAGTCCCCTTATTAAATTTTCCCCGCTTTAGCCCGCGAGAACCATGTTAGGTTAGCGGACTTTGTATATACATGTAAATTCATAGTACAAGAGGGCCATTACCAATTGGCTTGTGATGTCGGTCAATGAAACCTCATCATCCAAAATAGTCAGAGATAATTGAAAAACTCTTAGTCTATTGCACATGTTGTCAATCCAGACCTTGGAGCTGACATGTTTTTTCTTAATAAAAAATACACTCTCTTCTAACATACCCTTTGAAATTAGATTAATACTCTGATATTGAAGAAAAGTATAATAGACATTAGAATTAGGAACATTACTCCCATCCACTGCTATGAAAAAATATAGAGAAGACAAGTTTCCAGACTTACCTCGATCCCAAGGCATATAACTGAATTTGTTAAGGGGATGAGTGCTTCCTTTTACATTGTCGACAGGAAGTTTCACCACCCTAAAAAAACCAGTTAATATCGAAAAGAGCTATGAGAGGACCAAAAACACATTCCTTTTATCCAAAAAATGAAGTACTTCACACATAGTAGAAGGAGACCACACACATCCGGACCCACCTCCATACCACTTCTTGTCATTAATAATCCTCTTCATAACAAAACTAAGGTATGGGTGCATAGCTCCTAGAGACATTCAAAAGCAATTCTTCTTTGTCCAACTTGGATGCTTCGTTTGCTAGAAGATCAACCCTTTAGCAGTTTGTCCTTAACACATGGAATATCAAATCCATAATATTTAAAAAACTTTAAAAATTTAAAATTGACTAACAATTTGACCTATGCACTTATCAACAACAATCAACTCAAGTTGCTTAATAAGCCATATGTAAAATTAACAATGAAATAAATAATAAAACTAAAGACATTCATAATCTTAGAAGCTATATTTCTAAAAAAATAAACATATTGCAATGAAAGGGGGAATCTATTCTCTTTTGTATACTTTTCTTACCTTAATAGCGAGAGGGAAAATATATTCATCCACATATCACTATTGTTTCATATACTCTAAACATATTGAAATGAAAGGGGGAATCTATTCTCTTTTATATACTTTGCTTACCTTAATAGCAAGAGGGAAAATATGTTCATCCACATATCATCGTTGTTTCATATACTCTAGTCACCTCAATAGGAAGAAGGAAAATATATTCAGCCATATATTATTGTCCTTTAATGATAAGTCTATTGTTAGCACTCACAGTATGAAAATTTGTGATTCCAACAAATTCCTACATAATTTTAAATATAATTGGTCGATTTCAAAAAAAAATGCCAAAACTTATAAGGTTTAAACTATAATTAATAATAACAAGTGTTGCATAGTAATTTGCAAAAGAAACATAATGAATAGTCAAAATTAATATCACTAAATACAATTTATGAAAAGAAAATTATTTACTCATAATTAAAACATTCAAAATTAAACAATTCATTTTAAAAGAAAAAGAAGATTTAAATCTTTTGGAAAGCAACTTCACACAAATAGTTATTAGTTATAAATTAGACATTGGTATCATTGTAATAATTGGATTTATTCATACTAGCCCATGTATATTACCTATTAATATTATGCAACTAATAATAAGTAATTGCGTTGAGAGGCATATTCGAGGGCGACGTGTGATTCTGTTTGTGCTCAACGTGGAGTTGACACACTCCACTTATCCCTTAAAAAAATGTCAGCTATAACAAATACATAAATGATTATACATATTTGGTTAGTTTTAGTTCAAAACATTATAGAACATCAATAATCTCATTCTCATTGTGCTCATTTGGTTCGTTGTTGAGCCAAGAGGCTCATTATACAACCCAATGTGATGTGTAACCATGTCCGTCTATCAACAAATTTGAAATTTTGCTCATGTCAGGCAAAATAAAAATTAAAAAAAAAGAACTAGAAAAAAAAGCTATACAAAACATTTAAATAACGTTTGCTCATAAAACAAAATGCACATAAAGAATTTGGATCCCTCTCGGCTCACGTTAGATTCGTATTTAAGATGGATCTATGCTAGTTAATATTACAATCCAGTATGAAAGAGATATGGTAAAAATATTTCACTTTTGCTATTGGAGTTATTATAAATATTTTAATGTTTATGTTAAACTAGTATTATCCATTTTAATCATGGATCTGGTAAGAGCCGATAAGGATCAAATCTCTCGAGGTAAAAACTTCTTTTAGAGTGCAAAATTTGAATAAAATGTTTGCCAGATTTAATCTGTTGAATATGTGTGTGTGTGTGTGTGTGAGAGAGAGAGAGAGAGGGACCACTTATAATTTTTCATTGTTTATGTTGCATTTTTGAATGTATAAATTGGATCAAAAATTTACTTGGGCATAAAATAGTGAAACTGCTTAAAATATTTTTAATTATATATATATATATATATTTTTTTTCAATTGCTTTATATAATGTATATATGGTTCTTTTTTAACTTTTAACTACTTTCTTTCTCTATAAAGTTGATATAAGATCATGTTGTTCCATATGGACATTGAAATATTTTGTTTATGGCTGAGAGTGAGAGTGAATATTTTTACCACTTCTCCTTAGTATGGACACTGAGAATGTGAGACTGAGATTATTGATGTTTAATAATATTTTTAATTAAACAAACCAAACATGTATCTTCATTTTTTATTATTATTATATTTGACAATTTTTTTTTTAAGGGACACTTGTCAACTCCAAGTTGAAGACAGACATACTATCACATCTCTCTCCTACTGGGTTGTAGAATGAGCTTGTTGGCTCAATAATATAATTTTATATCAATTTTATAGAGATAAAGTAATAAAAAAAAATTCTAATTTTATTATAAACATTTGAATATAGAACTTAAATAAATTGTTTAAATATCCATATTTTAAGATATTTTAATATGAAATATAAAGAGAGATAGAGTTAATGTTGACCTTAGTGTGTGTGTGTGTGTGTGTGTATAACTTAAATAAATTGTTTAAATCTCCACATTTTTAGGTATTTCAATATGAAATACAAAGAGAGATAGAGTTAATGTTGACCTTAGTGTGTGTGTGTGTAATTTAAAAAATGAAAAATTTCACATGGTTTATACACATAGAAAGAAAGAAAACTATTATACATCCATTTTAATCACAGATTTATCAAATACTAAAAGAGATTAAATCTCTCCATGGGTAAGACTTTTTTCAAATTTTGCATTCTAAAAAGAGGTTTGCATACCAAGAGATTTGATCTCTCTAAACACTTGGTAAATCCCTGGTTAAGATGGATCTATAATGGTATATACGCACACATACATTAATGTATATAATGTTATCAAAAGAACCTTCACAAGATTACTTAAAAGGAAAAAGAATTGAAAATATTTTTTATACAATTGAAAAGTTTTTTTTAATGGTTATACTTTTTTTTTAATATTATTTTCTATTTTGGTAAAAAAACTTTGATTTTCAATTACTTTTGAAATTTTTAAATAGATTTTATAAAGTTGATTAAAATTGGAAAAAAAAAAATATTAAATTGAATATTTTGAAAACTATATTTTTTTTAAATGTTAATTGTTTTTTTCCCAATTGATTGATGACTAATATTATGTGGTTTTAAATTGAATTGTGAGATATATTTTAATAAAAAAGTAAAATAAAAAATATATATTCGTGAAGTGTCATAATAATCATTGTTTTGCATAACACAGTACCATGTGGATCGTTGTCCACCATAATTTAAGCAAATATTTGCATAAAAAATGGATAGTAACAAGATGTAAACAAGTGTAAATATTATATTAAACTAGCAATTGTAGCAAATGTTGCAAGGGAAACGTCATAAGGCAATAACATATAGCACTAATTAATTCTTCTTTGAAAACTATTGAAAAAAAAAAAAGAAAAAAAATATCAACAAAAGGCAAGGATTGTGCTACAAAGAAATCATATTGCAATACTGCTTCATTGAGCCTTATAAATCATGAGGACTATGTTTAAGTTAAAGACCTTGTCTAATTATGCCAACATGAATCCCTCGTAAATAAAGAAACAAATCGTGATTTTCTACCTTCAATATCATACGGTGTTTTGGTACAATACCTCCATATTTCTTCTTGAACACTTCCTCCTGGTATAGACAACCTTAATAATACAAGGCAAATTTTTGTAGTTTGAAACATGTGTGTACAAACAACTATAACAATTTTGTAAATAAAACTTTGAATTTCTGTGTGAATTAAGATTTACCCTTAAATAAAAGGGCACATATCTCCAATCTGGAAATTAAACCCAAGAATAGTATCAACTACACCTCTTCTTGAGAAAATTGTTTGTGTTTCTCCTTTGACTTTTGACTCACATCCATATTATTTACTTCATGATGCTTGAAACTATTCAAAAGATCACTTTGATCCTTGAAAGAGTTATTGCGAATTTCTCATTTTAGACAAGAAATAGGGATAAATTTGACAAAAAAAGTTGGATGAAAAGAAAAACATGCACGTGGAAATTGCACATAGTGGCATTTGTGGTCCTATGAGAATTTAGTCATTGGCAAGTCCAAATTATTTTATGACATCCATCGATGCCCTTCCAAGAAAAATTTGGTTGTGTTTTCTCAAGTACAAGTCATTAGCTCTTATAACATTGAAGGAATACAAAGAAATGGTTGAAACTTGAAAGTAAAATTGATAAGAAGATTAAGGTTCTCATAAATTAGAGTTTAGGAAACTAAACTCTAATTACTTGTATAAGTATTGCAAGAATCAAGGTATTTACGCAACAAAACTGCACTATAGAGAGGAAAAAAGGAGCATTGTTGAGATGGAAAAGAGCATTTTCAAGGAAAAAAACTCTCAAACAACTTTTGGGTTGAAGCAGTCTATACTATATACAACAGTGTAATCATTCAATAGAAGCCCCACTAAGGTTGTAAGAAACATCTCACCTACAAATGCATAAGTGGTAGGAAATCATAAGTAAATTGCTAAGCTTCTTGTAGGTACGGACACACGTGATATCTGGTACAAATATGACATTTTTCTATAACAACCTAGATACAATATGGCTAGGAAATGACCAATTTATATAGAGAAATGTGTGTGTGCATGCAAGAAGGGGAGAAAATTTTCAGAATGTCAATCAATTTGGAAATAGAGCCAAAAAGATAGTTCTCATTAATATTAGCCAACTTGATTTGTAAGCATTACATGCAAAATGAGTTTCTTGTCACTCTACTCATATCTCTCTAGACTCTACACATTAGATTTAATACTAATAAGAAATTACATTTCATAAAAAATATCATCATTTTACATTCCTTGAGTCTCCAAGTACTTATACTCTGCAAAAATTAGGGTTTTGGTTAGTGGCCTTTGTTTATTTCAAAATTTTACTTCAATTGTTGATTTAAAACACAGACAATGTCTTCATATTGGGAATTGGTCTCAAGCACTTTGTTTCTTCTTCACCCCCTAGTTATTTTTTTTTATGGAGAGGAGATTATACCATTAGGGCTTACCCATTCATAATAGTGCTTGCCATGTTCAAATTGGGCGGTTGTTAAACCTCCCTTATTTAACTGGAAATATTAGCCCATCAGTGTGTTGTGAGGTTTTCCTAAGCATTCACTTTGGAGGTTCTAGCATAGTAGTTTGTTGTCTCTTCTAAACTAAGTCCACTTTTATGCTAAGAAGTACACAAGCTGTGAGGATTTACACATACTTGGCCCTCCTCTCATTTCTTGTTCAATATTCATTCATCGTGTCTTATCAACCTAAAAACAAAATTGTGGTATATATGCTTCCCAGTATATATTAGTAACAATAAATTTTTATAATATTTTCTACACTAATTTACTTGTTTGCATCAAATATATTCACCACAAATCATGGTAGTGAACACTAAAAACAAAGTTCTCAAATTTACCCAAATTATATCATAAGTACATGCTTCACAATATTTTAAAAGCTAGTTTGAGTGCTTCTGAATTCAAACCCATATTATTATACATCATAAAATCGAACATATATTGGCTCAAAGCATGCATAAATCACAATAGGGAGGGCACACATCAAGAAAATAAAGTTCCTTTCTCTTATTTCTTTATCATTTTGGGGCCTTGGAATTTCCTAGGGGAGGGGCTTCTTAGAGGGTCATCCATTTAATCTTATGATTTCTTAGTAGGTCAATCTATGGAGGTGGGATTTAGAGTTGCCTATAATAGTCACTTTCACCTTACAGTCTAAAGGGGTGTTTTCGTTGTACCTTGGGGGAGGAGAGTCTTGTCTCATAGCAGGGAGTGGGAAAGTTGCCTAATATTTTCGCTCAACCAATGAAATTCGTGAGTTATAGTCTACACTGGTTGGGTATGTGCAATTAACGTTCAACCATTCAAGTGGGACACAGAGTTGAATTTTCCAACTTTCTTTATTCACTCTCTTAAAATTACAAACTAAATTAAATTAAAAAAGGTTAAACAACATCATCATTATCATTTATTAAAAACTAAATATTATGTGTTGAAAACCAACCAAGCTAAAACCATAAAACACAACTAATTAGAAAAAAACATATCTAATAAAAAAATATAGATATGTCCATGGGGCTTTGGATTGACGGTGAATGGGTGCACTGTTAAGGCACTCCTTGCAATAGGTCACTGGTTCAAATCCCCTGTGGGTGCTTACCTACCCAAAAAAAAAATATAGATATGATCCTATGCGTGCTTCTCAAACTAATTATTCATTTCCCCTTCTTCAACAGATTGGAAAACATATTTTAACTACTAAGACACTTTTCGTAGATAGATGGATAAAAGTTACAAGTATGCAAATGAGATGGATTCATTTACAACCACATAATTGGTCTCCCATATTTTATCGCGAGGGAAAAATTGTATTTATTTGAGTATTCTACCTAGCAAATAACTAAATCCAATATTTTGTCTTCCATAAAAAATGATAAAATGAGAGATGCTAATTGAATCCCAAGACTCCATTTTTTAAATTAGAAAGCCCGTAGAGAAAATGTCTATCTCTTGACATTGTTTTGATAGTTCTTGTCAATGTCTACCGAAGCAATTTAACAATTCTCAGTGATATTTTTGTTGGCATTCTATATATCTTGATCTGCAAATAACTCACACCATTTATTTCTGAGCTAAATATCATCTAATAAATGTAAGGTTTGCTAATATACAAAGTCTTCATATAGAATAATGCCATGTTCTACACTGTAGATCTTATGACATGTGGTAATTACTAATAAGTTGCATCGAGCCATCTCTAATACAATATAAAACACTACAGTTTATCAGTGCATTATCTACTATATCCATGTAATTTGTATATAAATAAATAGAAAGAGAGAACAAAACAACAAAATGTAAATAGTCACATTAACATTTTAGTATATACGAGTTGCAGGTCAATCATGTTTGTTTGATGATTTTTCTTTGGTCTATCAGATTTTGAGAGGAAAAAATGGTAAGGAATTAATTTTTTTTCTTTAGAATTTTATTCATTCCCTTAATGTAGAATTTACAAACTGTTAAACAACATCATTATTATCATTTATTAAAAAATAAATATATTGTGCTGAAAACCAACCAAGCTAAAACCTAAAGTATTAAGAAATGAATTTCAAAATAATAAAAAAATAATATGATAAGAAAAAAATATTTAACTAAAAATACACAATTAAAAAAAAAAAACACATTTTTGATATCATTTTTTTTACAATCCTAAAAAATGCTACCATTAAATTAAATATATTTAATTAAATTTGACAAGAAAATTTGGATGAAGAAAAAACATTCATTTGGAAAAAGCACACATTGATCTTTGTGGTCCTATGAGAATTTAGTCATTGGTAAGTCCAAATTATTTTATGACATCCATCGACCATGCTACAATGAAATATTATTGCAATACTACTTCCTTGAGCCTTACAAATCATGAGGCCTATGTTGAAGTTAAAGACCTTGTCTGATTATGCCAACATGAATGCCTCATAAATAAAGAAATAGACCTTGATTTTCTACCTTCAAAATTAGAGGTTGTTTTGGTACAATTCCTCCATATTTCTTCTTGATCACTTCCTCCTGCTATAAACAACCTTAATCAGTAGAAAGCAAATTTTATAGTTTGAAACATGTGTCTACAAAGGACTATAACAATTTTGTAAATAAATTTGGAATTTCTATGTGAATTAAGATCTACCCTTGAATAAAATTGCACATATATGAACCCAAGAATAGCATCAAATACACCTCTTATTGAGAAAATTGCTTATGTTTCTCTTCTGACTTGATTCACCTCTGTATTATTTCATTCATGATCCTTGAAACTATTCAAAAGATCACATTGCTCTTTACCACTAATCTCCTTGGTGTCTGCCATGTTCTTGTTTTAATCCAATAGATTTTGCTTAAGAAAATCTAACCCATGTTATGCAGTTAAAAATGATGTAGAGATCATTCAACAACATTTAAACCATTTTATCTTGAAAATCAAGCGAGTGTGGTCCATAACCACCACAATAAATTTATTGTTTTTTTTACATCAAAACACCACACCTCACCTTGGTTTTAATGCCACTCATCCGGTCCAATCCATCGAGAATTAGAAGCACGCCACCACCGCTTCTCCACTTACTTACCCAATCACCAGGATTAACCCATTACACCACTGGTTCACTCACATGCTACTAACCACCGATTCATTTATTACTCATTAGAATAGCCCCAAAATTTATATAACCTACTCATCTATCTGAATAGTAAAAACATGAAAGAGTTATTGTGAATTTCACATTTTAGACAAGAAACACAGGGATAAATTTGACAAAAAAAGTTGGATGAAGAAAAAACATGCATGTGGAAATTGCACATAGTGACCTTTGTGGTCCCATGAGAATTTAGTCATTGGCAAGTCCAAATTATTTTATGACATCGATTGATGCCCTTCCAAGGTTGTGCTTTCCCAAGTACAAGTCATTAGCTCTGAAGTCAAACCCATATATTTATACATCATAAAATCGAAGATATTAACTCAAAGCATGCATAATATCCAAACCCTTCTCAAAACATTTTGAAGCTAAAAAAAATATGCAATCTGATAGTTTACAGTCAATGAATCAGTTGTACCATGTGAACCCATAAAAATGTACATTGGAAGTCACGTCATGAATATGCAACGTGGTATATTCTTTGTGTATACAAAATAATTTGGTGCATTTTAGGGCTCACAAGACATTTAGAGTGAATATCAAGTCCAACACACATAATCTAAATTCATAATATATAAAAGGTCTCTCTAAAGATTTGCATTCATTACTAACTGAGAAGACACTCCAAATGCACAAAATATCAAGAGAAGCTCAAATACCAATCACCTTTGCCAATCAACCTGAATAGGGATTGCCTTTTCTGAAATAAAAAGACAAAATGTCAGCATTTAAATAAATTGCTCCAAAGAAATATGAACAAAGATAAATATCCAAATTATGAGAGAATTGACTTCCTACCAATGCCAAGAGATCGATCACTTTTTATGTGCCCCTTGGTTGATTGAACTTGTGGCAACAATCTCTGAGTCCTTGGTGATATAGAATTGGGTTTCCCATTAGGAGCTACTAGAAGAGAATGTCTCCATACTATATGAGTTCCCTTCTCTCGGACATCTGGACTCGACCTTTGAGAATAACCACGAAGATTTGATTTTCCAAACTCAGTAGCAATCATGAAATTTGGAATTGATACATTGCCTTAAGAAGCATGTTTAGTATACTAAGTTTTAACATATCCAAATGAATTGCGTCTTCTGGGTTCCTCCTTCTATAATGTTATTTCGCCTATCCTCCTGCCTTAATAGTAATTTACGCCTAATAATAGAAGCATTGTGAGTTATACCAAACAAAGTATCTAAATTCCCTTACCATTTAAAAAGCATCCTCAATTCTTGTACCACCCACCTCAACATCCACTCTAGAAATCTTAGGTTATTCTTAATTGATCAAGAGTTTATAATTTTTAGGGTGGTGTTCTATGTGCACTAAAATACCTATGAGGTCCAGGACTATGTATGGGGGTTCATTGCAACCTTGGATATATTATGTGAGTTGATGTGATGTTTTTCTTGTGGCTACAACTTAGTTTTGGTTCTCACCTAGCTATCATGATTCAAAACTCAGTCATCATCTCAGACCATTCCATTGCAGCATTGGATATATTCTGTGAGCTAATGTGATGTTTTGTTTGTCACAATGATTCAAAACTCAGTTATTATATCTCAATATTGACTTTCTCACTATTTGTTTTGTATATGAACCCTTTAAAAAACCACAGTAACATTTGATTTTACACTATTATCTCCCGAGCATGGGTGGGGGTTTCAAAAATTGGAGAGAGCAACTTAAGTGGCTATTGTTAGAAATTGTTGTATAAGATGGAAAGTTGCATGGTCTATAAGCAATCTAGATGCCATAACAGATATATATTTTGAATTTTCTATTGTCTCTAGCCACCATGCATCTAATAGTATCCATTTCAACTAAGAATGTTAATATGTCACTGCGCCAATGACAACGACCATTTATTTTTCTTGGAAGGGCATCGATGGATGTAAAAAATAATTTGAACTTGCTAATGACTAAATTCTCATGGGACCACAAAAGGTCACTATGTGCAATTTCCACATGCATGTTTTTTCTTCATCCAACTTTTTTTTTTTCAAATTTATCCCTATGTTTCTTGTCTAAAATGCGAAATTCACAATAGCTCTTTCATGTTTTTATTAGTTAGATAGACAAATAGATTATGTAATTTTTTGGGCCATTATTTTAAAATCAAGGTGAGGTGTGGTATTTTGATGTATTAAAGCATTATTTTCATTGGGGTGCTTATGGGCCACGCTTGCTTGATTGTCAGGATAAAATGGTTTAAATGTTGTTGAATGATCTGTACATTATTATTAACTACATGATATGGGTTAGATTTTAAGCAGAATCTGTTGGAATAAAACAAAAACATGGCAGACACCAATGAGATTAGTGGTAAAGAGCAATGCCATCTTTTGAATAGTTTCAAGGGTCAAGAATGAAATAATACAGAGGTGACTTTAATAGTTAGAAGAGAAACACGTGCAATTTTCTTAAAAATAGGTGTAGTTGATGTTATTCTTGGGTTCAATTTCCAGATTGGAGATATGTGTAGTTTTATTCAAGGGTAGATCTTAATTCATATAGAAATTCCAAATTTAATTACAAAATTGTAATAGTCCTTTGTAGACACATGTTTCAAACTATAAAAAATTGCTTTATATTGAATAAGGTTGTCTAAAGCAGGAGGAAGTGATCAAGAAGACATATGGAGGAATTGTACCAAAAAAACCTTTGATTTTGAAGGTAGCAAATCAATATTTATTTCTTTATTTACAAGGCATTCATGTTGGCATAATCAAACAAGGCATTTAACTTCAACATAGGACTCATGATTTGTAAGGCTCAAGGAAGGAGTAATACAGTGAGATTTCATTGTATCATGGTTGGTGGATGTAATAAAATAATTTGGACTTGCCAATGGCTAAATTTTCATGGGACAACAATGGTCACTATGTGAAATTTCCATATGCATGTTTTTTCTTCATCCAACTTTTTTGGTCAAATTTATCCCCATGTTTCATGTTTAAAATGCAAAATTCACAATAGCTCTTTCATGTTTTTACCAGTCAAATAGATGAGTAGATTACTATGTTTTTTGTCTAAAATCCAAAATTCACAATAACTTTTTCATGTTTTTACCAATCAGATAGACGAGTCAGTTATATAAATTTTACAACCATTATTTTAAAACCAAGGTGACGTGCGATCTTTTGATGTAAAAAAACAATGTTTTCATTATGGTGGTTATGGACCACACTTGCTTGATTTCAAGATAGAATGGTTTAAATGTTGTTGAATGATCTCTACATTCTTTTCAATTGCATGACATGGGTTAGATTTACTTAAGCATAATCTATTGGATTAAACATGAACATGGCAGACACCAAGAAGATTAGTGGTAAAGAGTAATGTGATGTTTTGAATAGTTTCAAGGATCATGAAGGAAATAATATAGAGGTGAGTCAACATTAAAAAGAGAAACACAAGCAATTTTATCAAGAAGAAGTGTACATGATGATATTCTTGGGTTCAATTTCCAAACTGGAGATATATGCAATTTTATGTAAGGCTAGATCTTAATTCACATAGAAATTCAAAATTGATTTACAAATTGTTATAGTCCTTTGTTGATCCAGGTGGATGTTGGTGGCCACCCACCTACCCCATTTGGACCCCCACAACTGTCTCTTTCAGTTTTTCTGTTTCCTTAATTATAGCACAGTTTACTATTTTTAGCAGTTTTTCGGGTCCTAAACTTCCGGAGCCATTTTGAGGCCCTAAACGATGTTTTTTGGGAAATCTACTGCCAGCGATATTTTTGTCTAAAAATTGTCTTTTTTGTCGTAGTCCTCAGAGAGATCTTTCCAACGGGCTATCATGCGCGTCAAACAGAGATAGTACGACCAATTCACGACCCCGGGAAGTTGATGTACCAACTTACCCAAAAAGGGGCCCACAATTTGGCATTTCATCTTCTAGGGTTAGGTTTTGGAATGTGAAGGGTTTTCCATTGTTTCTCAACAATAAATAGGTCCTCGAGCCTCATTGTAACACAGTTTTTGGAGAACAGTTCAGAGGCATGTAGCCGACACATCTCTTCTCAGAGATAAGCTACCATCGCCCTAGCTGGGTTATTCCATTTCTATTTGTAAGCATATTTCAGTATTTTACAGTAATGAAATGAAGTATTATTTCCGCTGCATATTTGTCTTTATGGTTATCTCTGTAGTTTATTGCGTTCCTGTTTAAATCCCCGGCAACGGGGCTCGACCAACGGGAGAGGAACTTTGAGAGAAGCGCTCCCTCGGCAAGGCAACACTTCGTTAGAGCGAATTCCCTTCTGGCTCGCTCCAGTCGGTACCTATAGATATAGGGGGGATAACGAGATGGATCGGATTCCTAAGGGATCATTGACCATGGGACTAGCCGAATCGACGTCCCTGCCTCCCTGAGAACAACTGTTGTCAACGAAGCGACCTGTACATTCCGTGAAATTGAGAAAGGATTATGGCCGGATTTAAACAGGAACGCAATAAAATACAGAGATAACCATAAAGACAAATATGAAGCGGAAATAATACTTCATTTCATTACTGTAAAATACTGAAATATGCTTACAAATAGAAATGGAAATAACCCAGCTAGGGCGATGGTAGCTTATCTCTGAGAAGAGATGTGTCGGCTACATGCCTCTGAACTGTTCTCCAAAAACCGTGTTACAATGAGGCTCGAGGGCCTATTTATTGTTGAGAAAAAATGGAAAACCCTTCACATTCCAAAACCTAACCCTAGAAGATGAAACGCCAAATTGTGGGCCTCGTTTTTGGGTAAGTTGGTACATCAACTTCCCGGGGTTGCGAATTGGTCGTACTATCTCCGTTTGACGCGCATGATAGCCCGTTGGAAAGATCTCTCCGAGGACTACGACGCAAAAGATGATTTTTAGATAGAAAAATTGTTGGCGGTGGATTTCCCAAAAAACGTCGTTTATGGCCTCAAAACGGCTCCAGAAGTTTAGGACCCGAAAAACTGCTAAAAATAGTAAACTGTGCTATAATTAAGGAAACAGAAAGACTGAAAGAGACAGTTGTGGGGGTCCAAATGGGGTAGGTGGGTGGCCACCAACATCCACCTGGATCATTTGTAGACACATGTTTCAAACTATAAAAAAATTACTTTCTACTGATTAAAGTAGTCTATAGTAAGAGGAAGTGATGAAGAAGAAATATGGAGGAATTGTACCAAAACGACCATCAAATCACAATCTATTTATTTATTTATGAGGTGTTCATGTTGGCATAATCATACAATGTCTTTAACTTCAACATAGACCTCGTGATTTGTAAGGCTCAAAGAAGTAGTATTGCAGTAAGATTTCATTGTAGCATGGTCCTTGCCTTCTCTTGATATTTTTATGTCTTTAAACAGTTGCCAAAGAAGTATTAATTAGTGTATATGCTATTTCCTTACATCGTTTCCTTTGCAACATCTAGAAATTGCTAATAAGCTGCACTGAGTCATCTCTAATACAAATACAAAGCACTACAATTTACCATTGCATTATCTAATATATCCATATAGTTAGTATATAAATATATAGAATGAGAGAACATAAAAATAAAATGTAAAGAGTCACATGAACATTTTAGTATATACCAGTTGCAGGTCAATCATGTTTGTTTGATGATGATGATTGTTAATATCCATTGAGACTATCTTTGGTGTATCAGATTTTGAGAGAAAAAATGGTAAGGAACTAATTAGTTTACTTTAGAATTTTATTCACTCTCTTAATGTAGAATTTACAAACTGTTAAACAACATCATCATTATCATTTATTAAAAACTAAATATAATATGTTGAAAACCGACCAAGCTAAAAAACTGAAGTATTAAGAGATGAATTTCAAAATAATAATAAAAATATGATAAGAAAAAATTATTTAACTAAAAATACACAATTAAAAAAGGTTATCATTGAATTAAATATATTTTAAAATTAATTTTCTCTATCCTATTTGGTTGTTATTCTTAGACATGACCACTATTTACATAATAATAATAATAATATAATTACTGAAAAATTCAAAATAGAATTCAGGTTTCCAAATCCAAAACAAAATTAAAGCGCACTGACACATGAAAATCACATGTTTTAGAAAAACACATTAGACATGACAAAATTGGATAGATCAAATATCCACCAATACAACTCTTTTCTTAAGTGATCTTTGAGTTATGCCAAATTTAGGAGGTTCCAATTACTTTTTCTCCAAAAAGGAAAGGTCATCTACAATCATTGCAAGTGAGAGAATTACATCAGGATTTGACATTGACAAAGCTACAAAAGTTTATCTATATAACCAAAAAAGAAAAGTGATAGGTTTCCAAAAAGTTGTTATGAAATAATCAACCAACAACAACCAAGGGGAGGTTCCAATTACTACATAAGCATTCTTCAAAGATCATTGAATTTTGTGGAATTTTGGAGATTTTTACCTATCACATAAATGAGGTTCCAATTACTACATAAGCATTCTTCAAAGATCATTGAATTTTGTGGAAATTTAGAGATTTTTACCTATCACATAAATGTTCTTGAGCTATCTTCAGGTTGTCCTAAATTTAGGAGCATGCAATCACCATATAAATATTGTTAAGTGATCATTCAGTTATGCTAAATTTGGGGTCCAATTACCGTATCAACGAGAGCTCGAAGGAAGAAAAGGGAAACGGTGCCCTATATGTAAGAAGGCGAAAAGATTTATATTATAAGTTACTAGTAATGTGAAACTTTTGCATAATTAAATCATACTTTGATGATTAATGACATTAGAATATTTAATATAATGAGGTCGATGATTAAGTGTATTAGAATATTTAACATAGAAATGTTGATTATCAAATCAAAATGCCAACAAACTAATCATATGAAAATGATGTGTTTATTTTTTTTTATTGTTGGGAGTAACGAGAAGTTAAAGCATACAAGAATTTATATGTCCTTTTTGTGTTGATCTCCATCTAGATTATTGAAAGGATTGAATATTAATAGTAAAAAATTGCAATAAAAGGATTCACAAATTAGCATTAGTGAAATTAAATAAAGAATATAAATAAAATTTAACAATTTGGCATTCTAAAATTGCGAAACTAAATCTTGATTAGTGAAAACAAAATTTAAATTAAGAATATAAACAAAATTTAATAATTCAACATTTTGAAATTGTGAAACTAAAGCTTGAACAAATATGGCAGGACTTTGTAAAATTCAGTAGATCCTTGATTTGTTGTGCGTTCTTTTCTTACAGAAATTCAAGATTATACATATATTTAATGGAGAAGTATTTTTACAACTACTTCATTTTACATTGCTCTTAGCCCTAGTACCAGAAGTTAAAAGCCTAGAGGCATTTACATGTCTAAAATACTTTCAAGTTTAGGACCTTTTGTGTCGATCTCGATTACTTAAAATAGTAAAAAATGACAATAAAAAAATTTGACATTAACATTAATGAAAAGTTCAATTAATGCTTTACCATCCCTAGTGTGTATTAGGAAAAACATTCTGCTCTGACCAAAGAGAGACTTTGATAACTAAAATCCCAATTCTTACTTAACCAAAACCAACAAATACATAGCCATACAACAACACTTATACACGTCAAAATATAACTAAATAAATAAAAACAAAATAAATCTCATTTACATAATAAATGATAAATTATATATTAAAAAATTAAAATTAATTTGAAAATAATAAAAAATAATAAATTTATAATTATAAAAATAATAAATCATATCGCATTAATAAATAATGAATGCTTATAAATAACTATTTGTAATATATATAATCTCAAATTTCTTCCTTATTGAATTTTATACAAAAATCTTTTTCTATCCATTCAATTCGGTTCAACAAGAAATTCGATAATTCGAAATCGGTATAGAATTTTGTGAATATAAAATATAATATTTAAAAAATAAGAAACACAATTTTTTATATTAAAAGAATTAGAGTAAACAATAAATTGTACATTAAAAGAACTGGGTTAGGTAAGGATTTTGGTTAATATAAAAATTTAATATTTAAAAATTTATAAAAAAAATTTCTATATTAAAAATTTTATAATGATGATAGAATTTGGTATTGATTTTTGTTAATATAAAATGAAATATTTAAAACTTTAAAAAAGCTATTAAACTCTAAATTTGTTATAAATTTGAAAATAATAGAAAATAATGAATTTGTAATTATTAAAAATAATAAATCTTATATATAAATAAGTGTAATATATATAATTTCAAATTTCTTTATTGAATTTTATACAACAATATTTTTTTATGAATTGAGTTTGAATTCCAATTTATATTGGGTAGTTATGGCTGTCAAACACAGAAAACAAAGATTTTTAGATTGATTCTTTTTTTTTGGAGTTCGTTGAAATCCAAAAATATATTTTACATTTTTAGTGTAGTTTATGAGGAACATGGAACTTGTTCCTAACTCTGTAGTTTCAAACAATTCTCTCGGCAACTTAACATTGGTCTTTTCTGGTGATTCTGTCAATTTATTGAGGTCTGAATACAATCTAGAATTGGATGAGAAAAAAGCCCACACACGAATACGTAATGTCTTCCTATGTAGAGAAGTGTTTATGATCGTCTTCATTTGCAACAACCTTAGTAACCAAAAAGCTTGACAACAAACAGGATGAAAGATCTATAACAACCTGGGATGAATAATTTGTTAGAATTTTAGTAACTTCCAATATTTCATAGAATAACAAATGCGCATCAGATTTCCTCAGAAGCATATGCCATAATTACGTCAACAACCTGGGATGAATGATCTGCTAAAATTTTAGTAACTTCCAATATTTCATAGAATAATAAATGCACATTAGATTCCTTAGAAGCGTATGCCATAATTACATCTGCAAAACATTTCGATAACTCTCGAAATTATTTTCTCACATAAATCTTTTGGAAGGGAGAATTTTAATAGTCGGAAGTGATGAATTCTTTACGGCGAAGCAATAGGTTCATGAGTTAGAATAAAAATGAACAAGTTGAACGGTTACACAAATCAAGATTCACTTAACAGTTAAAGGAGTGTGATCTAATGGTAGAAGAACTTTCAATTGTCTAACATTGGATCTGACGGTACAGAGGGGTGCAGAGTGGAAACTAGGGGAGTTCTTCCTAGAGGAACGCCTTACGGCATAAAAATAAAAATCTAAAAAAGTTTCTATTTGACGAGTGTCATAATAATGATTGTTATTGTAGTTTTTTCACAACACAATGTCACGTGGATAACTGCCCACCATAATTTAAGCAAGTATTTGGATAAAAAATGGATAGGAACAAGATGTAAACAAATATAATATAAAGTTTATTAAGCTCTTATTATGTTAAATTTTTATATTAGTTTTTAATGTCGTAGTCTAATTAAAATTCGGGAGAGATTTTAAGAAACTCTAGGTTAAGTTGTTTGATTTGTAGGATTCGAGTACCCAAGGGGTTTTTTAGGGTGTTTAATCCATTTATGCATTCAAAAAACAATTTTAAAAAACAAAAGATCACATTCTTGCTTGAAATTGTATTGCCAAATTCTAGTGAAAAAATACTATTTCATTTATAAATTAGACTGCTTATTTTTAATATATATATATATATATATATATATATAATTTCCCCACCACTGCGGGTGCCTGGAGCTGACAAATGTCGGCGAGCATTCAATGCCACAGGAAATCATCAGACATCTGGCCATGCTGTTAATCCTCTGGCACGCTTGTATTCACCTTGATATGATGTCTGCACCTGTAAAACCTTGGTCATTGTACTTCACAGCTAGTTCACATTACGGGAAAATAATGGTTCCTCATTATTACTTATAGTGGTTTCTTATTACGTAGGACGAGGGTGGCATCATGGTGAGTCGATGCCCTCCCTTGGGTCTATTTCTAGTCCTTGCCACCTCGTCTCGGAAATACAATGTGTCTGGTGGTAACAATGTGGAGAAAGTATGTCTCTAATGCTTATCCTCTCTTATCATTCAACAATTAGCCCATTCCTGGGTATACTGTGCTTATCTCGGAGGTGGAATGTTTGTGTAGCAATTGGTCGAACTCTCAGCCATCCCCGACCTCCAATGCTTGTAGGATGGTTTTGACATCTTCAATGGCCCCCTAGGCTCACTATATTTATACATCCTTCCCAAAACATCCTCTATTTTCTTATCATTCACAGGTTATAATTACAGAGGTGCAAGTCAAGGTCTGATCCATCTATCTCCTTATTACTATGTCTGTTGAGCACTCAGGTAACAATTTGTGCAATTTGAGTGGGGCGACAGAGCTCAATTAGAGCAATTCAAGTATGCTTGGTGAGGTTAGGAGTACAAGCACGACCTCGACTATTGAATACTCTTCCAGGAACCACACTTGCTGTAATACAGGAGAATTTCCTTCCATGGTACATAAGAACCAATTCACAGTTCAGTTGTTTAATTTTAAGAAACTCTAGGTTGAATTGTTTAATTTGTAGGTTCGAGTACCCGGGGGGTTTTTTAGGGTGTTGAATCCATTTATGCATTCAAAAAACTATTTTAAACAACAAAAAGTCACATTATTGCTTGAAATTGTATTGCCGAATTCTGGTGAAAAGACTATTTCGTTTATAAATTAGACTGCTTATTATATATATATATATATAATTTCCCCACCACTGCGGGTGCCTAGCGCTGACAAATGTCGGTGAACATTCAATGCCACAGGAAATCATCAGACATCTGGCCATGCTGTTAATCCTCTGGCACACTTGTATTCACCTTGATATGATGCTTGCACCTGTGAAACCTTGGTCATTGTACTTCACAGCTAGTTCACATTACGGGAAAATAATGGTTCCTCATTATTACTTATAATGTTTTCTTGTTACGTAGTATGAGGGTGGCATCATGGTGAGCCGATGCCCTCCCTTGAGTCTATTTCTAGTCCTTGCCACCTCGTCTCGGAAATACAATGTGTCTGGTGGTAACAATGTGGGGAAAGTATGTCTCTAATGCTTATCCTCTCTTATCATTCAACAATTGACCCATTCCTGGGTATACTATGCTTATCTCAGAGGTGGAATGTTTGTGTAGCAATTGGTCGAACTCTCAGCCATCCCCGACCTCTAATGCTTGTAGGATGGTTTTGACATCTTCAATGGCCCCCCGCGCTCACTATATTTATACAACCTTCCCAAAACATCCTCTATTTTCTTATCATTCACAGGTTACAATTACAAAGGTGCAAGTCAAGGTCTGATCCATCTATCTCCTTATTACTCTGTATGTTGAGCACTTAAGTAACAATTTGTGCAATTTGAGTGGGGTGACAGAGCTCAATTGGAGCAATTCAAGTACGCTTGGTGAGGTTAGGAGTACAAGCACGACCTCGGCTATTGAATACTCTTCCACGAACCACACTTGCTCTAATACAGGAGAATTTCCCTCCATGGTACATAAGAACCAATTCACGGTTCAGTTGTTTAATTTTAAGATTAAATTGTTCAATTTGTAGGATTCGAGTACCCGAGGGGTTTTTTAGGGTGTTGAATCCATTTATGCATTCAGAAAACTATTTTAAACAACAAAAGATCACATTCTTGCTTGAAATTGTATTGCCGAATTCTAGTGAAAAAGACTATTTCGTTTATAAATTAGACTGCTTGTTTTTAATATATATATAATTTCCACACCACTGCGGGTGCCTAGCATTGAAAAATGTCAGTGAGCATTCAATGCCACAGGAAATCATCAGACATGTGGCCATGCTATTAATCCTTTGGCACGCTTGTATTCACCTTGATATCATGCCTGCACCCATGAAACCTTGGTCATTGTACTTCACAGCTAGTTCACATTATAGGAAAATAATGGTTCCTCATTATTACTTATAGTGGTTTCTTGTTACGTAGGACGAGGGTGGTGTCATGGTGAGCCGATGCCCTCCCTTGAGCCTATTTCTAGTCCTTGCCACCTCGTCTTGGAAACACAATGTGTCTGGTGGTAACAATGCGGAGAAAGTATGTCTATAATGCTTATCCTCTCTTATCATTCAACAATTGGCTCTCTTATCATTCAACAATTGGCCCATTCCTGGGTATACTGTGCTTATCTCGGAGGTGGAATGTTTGTGTAGCAATTGGTCGAACTCTCAGCCATCCCCGACCTCCAATGCTTGTAGGATGGTTTTGACATCTTCAATGCCCCCCTGGGCTCACTATATTTATACAACCTTCCCAAAACATCATCTATTTTCTTATCATTCACAGGTTATAATTATAAAGGTGCAAGTCAAGGTCTGATCCATCTATCTCCTTATTACTCTGTCTGTTGAGCACTTGGTAACAATTTGTGCAATTTGAGTGGGGCAATAGAGCTCAATTGGAGCAATTCAAGTATGCTTGGTGAGGTTAGGAGTACAAGCACGACCTCGACTATTGAATTCTCTTCCACGAACCACACTTGCTTTAATACACGAGAATTTACCTCCATGGTGCATAAGAACCAATTCACGGTTCACGAGCTACTTTGAATTGCAATCAATAACAATTGGTTCCAAAATACTTCAATTGGTTTCTTGATGGGGTTAGGATGGCGTTATTTAGAAGTACATGGCATAAAATCTCTATGCACAATATGAAAGCCCTTCTTAGGAGTTTGGGGAATCTCTTCATAGTGGAATTGCCCAGGGTTTCAAAGCTCCATGAGATGACCTATGATAATGCTCCAATGGTCTGGGTCAGCAAAGACCGACAACTCACAAGAAGCTTCAGGTTGGTGGGCGATCAAAACTTCATCCCTACACAGAGTTGGCAACTGTGGGGATAAGTGGTGGTCAAAAGCTTCACTCCACTTTCTGGCTCAAAGTCCCATTAAGGACGCATGCACGTGGTTAGTGTCTCGTCATATTGTTGTTCTCTGTAAAGAGTTAAAGTTATGGAGCAATTGGATACTTTTTGTCCTAGTTTAAATGGTTCAGAGCTATAAATTTTGAAATCATAGGCACAATGGTTTTAGTCCAAGTTATCCTTTCATTTTGTTGGATAAGTTGTTAGGAAAAACATTTGCAATCTTAAGAAACTAATCTTACGTTATTGCGTTGGTTTCCCATCTAGGTGGCCAATAACACATAGGAAATTTATATGTATTCTTTTAATTCAATAGTATAAAGCTGAGCATTATACTATATATAAATTTAAAATTATTAATTACTTTTTGTATTAAAGGCAAGTACAACATATTACTTATTTATTAAATTATTTTAAATTTAGTAATATTTTGCAATAAATTTTAATTCTCTTCCTAGTTAAAAGATGAAAATTAAAATTTAAATATATATATAATTTTTTTTACAAATAAATAAATAAAAATTAAATATATAAAAAAACCTTAACAAATAAATAAATAAAATTTAAATATATTAAAAAAAACTTTATTTAATTGTATAATTAATAGTTTTCATGTGTGATTTTTTGAAAAGTTTTTAAGTCTAATTTGGATTCTTCATCTGTGATTTTTTGAAAATTTTTTTAGTCTAATTTGTCTAGAACTCATAAAGATTCATTGAAATAATAAATTGTGAACTCTTCAAAATCAAGTGCCTCAAACGGTTTTTGAAAATGCTATCTATATGTGTAATAAAAAACAAACCTAGATTAAACCAGACAAAATTTGATTCCAATTTTTTTTGCCAAATTCATAACAGAAATCTACAAAATACTTCAAAAATCACACTTAAAACAATAATTAGATAAATAAATCTTTATAGTTAATGGAAAGACAATAATCAAAATGATTTATAGTTTTCAGAGACTATAAAATACATTAAAATAAAACATGGATAAACACCAAAAAAATAGAGATATTTTTTCAGTTCCCGTGCGGAGTCACGCCACGATTATTTATTCCCCTAATAACAGAAATGAAATCACCATCACAGAAAGCTGGTACACAGTTTTTTTAATCCTTTCGAAGGTGTTTTGTAAAGAAGCACCGAATTCAAATATAACAGAGATGGAAGCAACACTGACGTATGGGTCATCTTCTAAGGTCTCCGATGGTAATGACAAATCTATGGACAACACTGATCATCTGGTAAAGGAGATGGGGCTGCTTACTGACGGAGGAGTATTGGCAGGGAAGGGTGGGAATTCGGCAGAGGATATTCCAATTGAGGCTCTCATTGATATATTTTCAAGGTTGGATTTGGAGGAAAGATGGAATGGTGCCTCTCTAGTATGCAAGGACTGGTTTAGGGCTTTCCAGGATCCGTCTTTCTGGCAAATTGTTGATTTCGAGAAGTATTTTGCAAGGAAGAGAGACACTGCTTCCTGGTGGAGTACAGAATTTGAGAAAAAAATGGATAAAATGGTGAAGCTTGCAGTCGATTACAGTCATGGGGATCTTAGAGAATTGCATATCAGACATTGCTCTGATGAAGCGGTCACTTATTTGGCCCAAAGGTATGATGCCAATCCACATCCTTTTCTGGTTCTTGCGTAATGAAAAGGAAGAAAACACGGGTCTTTTTTATCTCCCTTTATAGCAGTTGATAATGAAGTGGCACCAACCCAATCTGTGAATTAACTTTATAGGATCTATATGGTGTTTTATATGAAATGTGGAATAGGGATATTATTTTTCTCTTAATAAGTCATGGAGGGTTAGGCTCCCCTGGAGGTATCAGGGTAGTTCACAGCAACACCTCCTCTCGAGGTTTTAGGATAGTTCGCAGCCACTGCCCCCAGCACGGATCTATCTCAACATAGGCTCTGTTATGCATGGAATGGTATCGAATTCCCTGAGGTGTCAATCTCAATGTCTTTTCACCCACTCGTTGTGATTACATAGTGTTAAAGTAGTTGTCTGTATATTGTGTGATTAAACAGTCTTTCAGTAGTTGTAGGTGAAAAACATTGAGATTGGCATACCAACAACCTGATACATCTTGGTCCTTAATAGATTTAGAGTTAAGATGGATCTATGCAAGTGGCAGTCACTCCCGTATATTGTGTGATTAAACAGTGTTTCAGTAGTTGTAGGTGAAAAACATTGAAATTGGCATACCAAGAATCTGATACATCTTGGTCCTTAATAGATATAGAGTTAAGATGAATCTATGCGAAGTTAAGATGGATCTATGCAAGTGGCCATCACTCCTAGTTGATTTAGAACTAAAGTTTTATATTAATTATATACATTTATGTCATATTTTAAAAGTTTATGCAAAACAATATGAAGAAGGAAAATAATAATTACAATGTTGTAGTGAGACTTTAAAGAATATGATGTAACAACTTTAAGTTTATATATATATATATAACAAATTAGTGAATTACATATAAGATTTAATCTAGAAACTAAAACATTTACATGATGATGATACAAATTTAATCAAACATACAACTAGTACTACATCAATGATGATAAATTGAAAAACACACAAAAAATTAAAACCATAAACTGTAATTTTCTCATTCAATCATCAAAATCAAAATGTATTACATAGATATTGACTCTCCAAGTCATTGCTACTATAAGTGGGAATGCTAATGACAAATACAGTACAGTGTAGATAATAGAACCATAGATCAAGATGGAAGAATCTCATAGGTCATGTGATGCAGGAGCATTTTTCAAGGTTTATAAGACCTAAGAGTCTTATCACACATTTACTAAAGGGAGTGGGTTCCCTTAATTATTTATTTAATTTTCAAAGTTTATTTTGAGTTTTAAAGAGACTGGAATGTAATTTGATTAATGGAGAATATGTCGTGACTCGTGAATGTAGAGATCTTAGAGACAATTAAGTAATCCTAGGAAGAGTGAGGACTTGAGGGATTTAAAAGATTAATTTGGGTTTCTGTTTGAAAAAGAGTGGAGCTGGAGAGATAATTTGGGAGAGAGTGAGAGATTGTTGGATCTGAACTAAATTGGTTCATGAATATGTTTTTGTATAAATTGTGATCTTTTGAATAATTCGAGAGGTGAGCCAGAGGTTAGCTAGAGGTTAGCCAAAGGTTAGCTAAGGGCTAGCTAGGGGTTAGAAAGCAAGAAGATAGTAAGAGCAAGAGTGAGGAGTTAGTAAGAGAAATAGATGGACTTTATGGAAAGGAACTGAAACAGTCGAATGTGACTGTTTCCCTTGTAAATATTTTATAAAATACCAAAACAGTGTGGATTTGTATATATCATATATGGGAATTTGTGTCTGTATGTGTCTTAATAACCTTATGGTGCATTGATTGTGAATCTGAGAAATACTGTGGAATTTATGTGTTGAATAGCATGAATGACTAACGGAATTTACTTTACGGGATTAGTATTTAATTGTCTAATAAAACCTGTGTATAGGCATGTAGAAATCAGGATTTCCCTTTTGAATGGATGGAGGGATTAGCTGGAAGTGAGCGTAATTGGTTTTCACAGTAGACAGAGGAAGATTGAGAATTATCTTCTATAGTGGAGGACACATGCTTTTTCTCAATTTCCTAAAGGATTGTAAAGAGACAGTGAAGGGCGAAAGAACGGTGGAGATTAAGTCGCATCGTTGAAAATGGAAGATCGACGGCGTAGAAAGAATTAAAATGACAAAGAACGGGAACCGTTGGATCAGCCAGATCGACGGATAATAACGATGGAAGAGGAATGGTGGAGGAAACATCATAGCCGTCCGATGGGAGGAGATCCACGGTGATCGCGTGGAAACTTGCAAGCAAGTTACCTCGGCTAGTGGACTCGAGAAAATCATTAAAACGAGTTTAAAGTCCGGAGGTGATCGGATTGTCCGTTGAAAGGCGATCGGACACATATCACGTGCCAACAAGCGCGGACCTTAATTCCGAAAACGAACGCGATAAGGTTTTATACAACGAGATTAAAACCTTGTTGAGATCCGGCCATCCAGACCGTTCGTTGGTTGAATGATCGGACGGTAATCGCGCTCGAATGTGCGCGTGGGTTAACATTTCTGGCGGACCCGATATGTTATGAACTAGGGTTTATCTCCTTTTGGGTTTCGGCCATATGCGTTCAAAGAAGGATTGACGGTGATTGGTTGGGTTTCGTTGTGTTTTTGCCAATTAGAACGCTTCCTGATCCGGACTTAAACAGGAACACAACAAATTACAGAGATAACCATAACACAGATATGCAACGGAAATAATACTTCATTTCATTAATATAAAACATCGAAATATGCTTATAAACAGTAATGGAAATAAACCAGCTAGGCCGATGGTATCTTATCTCTGAGAAGAGATGTGGTGGCTACATGCCTCTGAACTGTGTTACAATGAGGTTCGAAGGCCTATTTATTGTTGAGAAACAATGGAAAACCCTTAACATTCCAAAACCTAACCCTAGAAGATGAAACACCAAACTGTGGGCCCTGTTTGGGTAAATTGGTACATCAAATTCCCGGGGTCGTAACTTTGGCATACGATCTCCATTTAACGCGTACAATAGCTCGTTAGAAAGATCTATCCGAGCACTACCACTTTGGGAAGGGCAACATTGGTCGTCTATGGACCCATGTTGCCCCCAGATCTCCCAACAAACGTCATTTAGGGCCTCAAAACGGCTCCGGAAGTTCAGGACCCGAAAAACTGCTAAAAATAGTAAGTTGTGCTACAATTAAGGAAACTGAAAATGCTGAGAGAAACAATGGTGGGGGTCCAGGTGGTCTTGGTAGGTGGCCACCAATATCCACTTGGATCATTCCTCCCCCCTTAGGAAGCAATGGTCCCCATTGCGTTGAGTTCCTCCATGAGATGAGGAAACTTTTGCTGAACTTGGTCCCTGGCGAGCCACTTACCCTGGTGAAGGAGTTGGCCTGCTTTGACAACTCGATACAGTTGGATATTCTGTTGGCGAGTGTTCTTGATCTGTGTGTCCATGATCCGATCAGTTGCAGCTTGTTCCATGCAATCTGGATTTAATTATGTGGGTGTGAGCTGTTCTACAATGTCGGATGTGTTTAGCAATGGTGGAAAGTATGGCCGAGGACGGTCCACATTGAACACTGGGTGCAGGGCAAGGAACAGGGGAATGCTGAGCTCAAATGCATTGTCTCCCACAGCCTTAGTAATGGTGTAAGGACCATATTGGAGTGGTCTCAGTTTCCGATAGGCTCCAGTAAGGCGTTCTTTTTGCAAATGCAACCAGACTTTGTCGCCCACATGAAACTTGTGTGGCATCCGATGTTGATCATGTCGCTGCTTGTACTTGGCATTTGATTTCTCCAGAATGTCGTGGACCTACTGGCGAATATGTTGGATGTGCTCAATGAAGCTGGTTGCCTTATCTGTTTCGGACTGGACATGAGTCGAATCTATTTGAGTAGTTGCAAGTGGTATGGCCACATCAATGGGGCATAGTGGCTGGAATCCCAAGCCCACCTCAAAATGGTTGTGGCCAGTCGAGCTGTGAAGAGCTCGGTTGTAGCTGTGCTGAACATAGGGGAGGCTCTCGTCCCATGTGCGTGGATGCTTTGAGTTGTACATGCGCAGAATGTGCACAATCATCCTATTGACAATCTCTGTCTAGCCATCATTTTGAGGATGGAAGGCTGTGGAATTTAGTGAGTTTGGTGTCCAGCATTGACCAGAGACTGGACCAAAATGTACTAAGGAACCGACTGTCCCCATTTGAGAAGTCTCGTGCCCACAAGAGTTGAGCACGGTGGTTAATGCCATGATCGGTGGTCGATTGAGGTAATCTGCAACATTATTGGTGCTGCCCTTCTTATACTTGATATTCAAATGGAACTGTTGTAGGTATGTAGACCACTTCTGATGGCGATAATTCTGCAATTTCCCTTGGGTCTGTATGAACTGCAGGGGTCGGTGGTCTGTGTGGATGACCGTTTCCTTCCCCAAAATGTAATGCTTCCATTGTCGGCAGGCCTGCACAATGGAATACATCTCTTTATCATAAGTGGGATACTTCCGAATTGTGTCTGAAAGTGTTTCACTATGATATGCCACTGGATGCCCGTGTTGAGTAAGGACTTCCCCAATAGCATAGTCAGAGGCATCTGTCTCGACCTCAAATGGTTGTTGTAAATCTGGTAACGCGAGCACTGGTGCCGTGTAGAGGCGATCTTTCAACTCTATGAATGCCTTCTGTTGAGATTCAGACCAAAAGAATTTTGCTTTCGCTCCTCCCTTGGTGACTTGACTTAAGGGCCAAGTGATATGAGAAAAACCCAACACGAACCTGCGGTAGAAGTTGGCAAGACCTAGAAAGCTGCGGAGCTCTGTCAGAGTGGTTGGAGATGGCCAATCCCGAATGACTTGGATCTTGGCTGGATCCACATGCACCCCCTGTTCATCAATAATGTATCCCTGATACTGAACTTGGGTCATGCCAAAAGTGCATTTCTCCAAATTGGCTACATAGCTTGTGTTGCCACAGTGTTTGGAGAACCTGTCGGATGTGGTGGTAGTGCTCTTCCCAACTTTGGCTGAAGATCAGAATGTCATCCAAGTATACCACTACAAATGAGTTGGTGAATGGTCATAAGATGTCATCCATTAGCTTCATGAAGGTTGCAGGAGCATTCGTCAATCCGAAAGGCATAACCAACCATTCGAAAAGGCCCTCCTTGGCTTTAAAGGCAGTCTTCCACACATCAGAGGGTTCGATTGGTACTTGGTGATATCCTGACTTCAGATCGATCTTGCTGAAATATTTTGCCCCCTTTAGTTAGTCCAGGAGGTCATCAATCCTCGGGATCGGGTACCTATTACGGATAGTGATCTTGTTCAGTGCTCGATAGTCAATACAGAGTCTCCAAGTCCCATCCTTCTTCTGTACCAACACGATCGGGCTCCCACAAGGCGATGAACTCGGACGGATGTGACCTTTCTGCAGGAGCTCCTGCATCTGCCTCTTGATTTCATCGTTCTCCAGAACGGAGCGCCGATAAATTGGTCCATTGGGTAGCGGCGCACCTGGGGTCAGATCGATGGAGTGCTTGACCTGACAGTGCAGAGAAACCCCTGCGGGGGAGGTGAAGATGTCCTCGTACTCCTCCACGACCTTGTCCATCTGTAGTTGTCATGCGGAGGGGCCCTGTCTGGAGGCCGTGGCCACCGTCTTCTGAGCTTACTGCATTGTTTTGCAGTAATCAAAGAGATGGCGGTAGGCGGTGCTACCTCTCGTATCCTGTACAACTTATTTCCTAATGTAATAATAACAGCATGGGGCCTTGATTCATACACAGCATGTCGCTTCCACAAGTATGGTTGTCCTAATAATACATCACAAACTTCAAGGGGAGCAATGTCACACAATACCTCATCCGTGAAGGGCCTGATGTTGTATGGAAGGCGACATTGCTGGCTTACGCGAAGATCCCGTCCTTGGTGAAGCCACCCGATGGTGTATGGTTGTGGATGTGCTGTGGTCGGTAAGCCCAACCGCTTCACGACCTCTGCTGAAATGAGGTTCTTTTGGCTCTCGCTATCGACAATGAACTGTAGCGGGGAGCCCTTTACCCACATCTGGGAGTGGAAGAGACGCTCCTCCTCCTCTGGATCTTCGGGTTCATTTTTCTAGATCTTGGCGGTAGCAATAGTGGCGTTGGGATCCGCATCAATGATCTGCTTCCCTTTGTCATTCTCCTTGTCGGGTTCTGAGTCAGAGTTGGAACATACATCTGATTCTGAAACATTTAGCTCAACCACCAGTGACTGCTTGGCCCGACACTTACTTGTGTTGTGAGTGGAGCTCTTATGGAACTCACACCATTTTCCCGTGTCCTTTTTCGGCTTTGCGACGCTGTTCTTTGCTTGCAGCTTCAGCGAGTTGTCTTGGGCTGCCCCGCCTTGGCTTTGTCCTTTGTTCTGTGGTTTAGGGGCACCTTTCCCTTGCTTTGGATTCGCAGATCCAAAATCTCGCTTCTTTTGTTTAAACTTCTGCTCGACCTTGACGGCATATCGGTATGTTGTGTCGAGGGAGGAGATGTTCAGGAATTGTATTTCTTCCTGGATGTACTTGTGCAGGCAACCACGCTATTTGAGTATCAAATGCTGCTCCGAATCCTTGATACCCAACTTTGTTCGAAGGGTATGGAAAAGATTGGTGAACTCCGGCACGTCTTGGTCCCTTCCCTGCTGCAGCATGGTCCACTTTATGTATTCATCCTCATGGCTTCCGACAGGGTAGTACTGCTCCTTGATGGCATCCCGGAATGAATTCCAGGTGGGTGCGGCTGAAAATAGTGAGCCGGTACTTTCATCCTTTTGCTCGCAGTAGGTTTCCCACCAGTCCTTGACGTGGGGAGCTGCTTTGAGAAGAGCGAAAACAATCTTTTCCTGACTCGAAAATTCATGAACAGAAAAATAACCCTCTAGCAGATTTAACCATTTATCTACGACATCTGCATCTATCTGACCCTCGAATATGGGGATTTCAAAATTAACGTGTACCTTAAAGGGCATGGCGTTTCCAGAGTAGCTGCTAGAAGCCGATGCGTCACCTCTGGCTAGCCGCTGAAGGATCTGGGCAAAGCTGTCCATCATCGCATTCCGTTGTCGCTCAAGGGCTTCTTCAAGCAAGATTTTGATAGGATCTCCTGCTCCCTCGTCTTTCTTCTCATCCGCCATGGGGGGCCGTTGGGATTTGCGAGGCTGGTCTTGCAAAGGTTCGACCGGTTCAAGCCCTAACTCCTTATATCCCGACCTCGTTGGGGACATGCAAAGAAAAACAGAGAAAAAGCAAACCGCTCTGATACCACTGATCTGGACTTAAACAGGAACGCAACAAATTACAGAGATAACCATAACACAGATATGCAGCGGAAATAATACTTCATTTCATTAATATAAAATACTGAAATATGCTTACAAACAGTGATGGAAATAAACCAGCTAGGGCGATGGTAGTTTATCTCTGAGAAGAGATGTGGTGGCTACATGCCTCTGAACTGTGTTACAATGAGGCTCGAAGGCCTATTTATTGTTGAGAAACAATGGAAAACCCTTAACATTCCAAAACCTAACCCTAGAAGATGAAACGCCAAACTGTGGGCCCTGTTTGGGTAAATTGGTACATCAACTTCCCGGGGTCGTAACTTTGGCATACGATCTCCGTTTAACGCGTACAATAGCTTATTAGAAAGATCTATCCGAGCACTACCACTTTGGGAAGGGCAACATTGGTCGTCTATGGACCCATGTTGCCCCCAAATTTCCCAAAAAAGTTGTTTAGGGCCTCAAAACGACTCCGGAAGTTCAGGACCCGAAAAACTGCTAAAAATAGTAAGTTGTGCTACAATTAAGGAAACTGAAAATGCTGAGAGAAACAATGGTGGGGGTCCAGGTGGACTTGGCAGGTGGCCACCAATATCCACCTGGATCACTTCCGATATATACGTGGGCCCATAACCCACAGGTCCATGCACTAATTTTGTAATGGTGCAGCTTTGCTATGTTAAAGCAGCTGAGCTGTCATCATCATGAATGTCAGTAGCCCCCCATGTCATTGTCATCAAAACCAACATCACTGCTAGTGCTTTCTCCTCCATCCTCCTTTGTGGTTCTCATGTAAAATGTTTATAGTTTTAGATGATGATGATACAAATTCAATTTTAAAACTAGTGCATATAACCAAAATAATACTGAGTACAATCCATCTTTGAACCATAACTACATCAACAAAGAGGCTCGAAATGGCCTCTAGAGTCCAAAAAAATTCATGCTACAACAAATAACTACATATCATTAAAATCATTGCCTATATTAGGATCCCCATCATCAATATCACCCTCTAAGCATTGAAATGAGATAGAAAAAGCTTAACATGTCAAATCGAGATTTTTTTGAGTGATGGGTACATTTTCACTAGGGTCATGACAAAGAGTTCAATAATCACTGCCGCCGACATTGAGGTATAAAGCGAACTTGGTACTATTCATTAAATGCTAGTTCCATACCCTCATACATGATAGAATCAAATGGAAATGTTGCAATCCCCCAAATCTTGAATTTTTGAAAAATGCTAAGTTTGTTGGATTTTGAGTGGGATCTAAAATTCTACTATCTCCATATGAAATCCAATGAGGTTGGAACCATTCTCAAACATTCTGGAAAAATTAATGGTCGTGTAAAAATTTAAGTAAAAGGATGTCATTGTCATCCTTTTTATTTCAAGAATTTATCGTTACCATTAATTACATAGCATTAGTAGGGCTTGGACAAATCCATTTATGTAATATCCCCAATTTTTTGAGCATGAGAAATTTGCCTAATTTTGGTGACATTAAGTAAAGGGGCAAATATTATTTTGGAGAAAGGTGGCAAGTATTATTTTATTGGAGATTGATGGCAAATTATTATTATATTAAAATGGAGGCAAAAGTCACTTAGTGGAAAATGGCCCCCACCAATAAAATAATAATTAAAAAAAGAGTCTAGAAGCATGGGGAGAAATTATAAAAGGAGGATGGACTCATTTGCTAATCATATTTTGATTATACACTTCACATTACATTTTCTATTGGAGCTGTTTAGCACAAGAAGGGAAGTGTTGTTTATCACATGAGTTCCAAGTGGAATTCCACCCTCATTTAAGAGAACTTCAAGTGTCTCCCTAGTGAGGAAATTTGGGGAGTCCAATTCAGGATTTCTAGAGAGCTTAATTGTAGGTGTTCACCCAATTCTATGCACTTCCTTGACGTAGAGGTAGTTTGTGAAGCACAAAGTTATTTAGCTAGAGTGCGTCGGGAGATTCAGTGATTTGCAGAGAGATTTCCTATCTTGAGACCGAAATTTTGGTAGTGTTTCGTAGGGCAAGAGTCTTGGCCATTTGGTGATCTAAATTTCTCCATTCTGGCAGTGTGTGGAGCTCACTAGAGAATGCTTGCGCAGGGGAAGAGAGAAACTAATTTCTGGAGGAGATTGGCTGGAAGAGAAGGTAGATTTTAGAGGGGATTTTGTGTGGAATTTTAGTGGCATTATAGCAGAGGAATTGAGAATTTTTGGAGCATTATTTCTCAGTAGTGCGTGTAGCCAGCTAGAGGGCCACTCGCACTATTTGGTGGGCTCTCTCGTCACTTGGAATTAGCCCAAACCCTTTTTGGGTTTTTGTGGGTATTTGGAGAGGAGCTTGTGGCTGCATTATCAACGTGATCTGGGCAATATTCAGGCCAAAAATCCACTCTCTTTCAACAGTGTGTTTTATTAGTTAGCTGGCAATCTGCACCACTTTGTGGGTTTCCAGGAGAGTTGGTTTGGGGCCAATCCCTTTATGGGTTTTGTTGGCCTTGTTGAGAAAGTGCACCAACTAATTTCTCAGAATTTTTTGAGCACTTCTGAGGGCATATTTTCCATTTCCTATCTGGTAGCAGCAACAAAAATTTATTGGGTCAGTGCAGAAATTGGGGAGGAGATTCTACAACACTTGGGCTTCATTATTATCACTTGAGTTTTGCCTTGCTTGCTTGTAGCAAGCCCAGGTTCTACTATTACCATCTGTTGTAC
The DNA here is from genome assembly GCA_031772625.1 of Pinus tabuliformis. Taxonomy (NCBI): domain Eukaryota; kingdom Viridiplantae; phylum Streptophyta; class Pinopsida; order Pinales; family Pinaceae; genus Pinus; species Pinus tabuliformis. Next base: position 956,355,235 of record CM062805.1, read on the forward strand.
CCATTTTGCTCATATTAATAAAATGGCTTAGAGCTTGGTTCACATTTCTGGTGTTTAATTCATGTGCTTTCATGTTTTTGAGATTGTAATTTGTAGTTAGTTCATAGACTCTGTTATTTCCTATATTTTCCTATTAGGAATATTACAGTGGTATCGGAGCCATGATATGTGGCCTGCTGTGGGCCTTAAGCCAAGTGATGACAAGCCCTGAATAAAAAAAAAGCTAAGAAACAATGGGATCCAAAGAAAGATTAAAATCAAACAACATGGCAGTAACCTTGAATGAGGTGATTAGGATGCAACAAATGATGATTGATGTGGGGGGGCAATTGATTCATACCACAATTGGGAATCAAGACCATTCTCAATTCTATAACAAATCCACTATGCCCAAAGTTATGGATAATGCGTCAAGATGGCAAGACATGATTGCAACTGATGTTGAGTTATTGGCAACAAATTGGAGGGCATGCCAATCATTGGGACATGACATTCACACGTCCCTCTCCTTTTGGGAGTTTGGTGAACTAAGCGACATGCACAAATCAGTGGGAATTCAGTGGAATTATGCAGGGATGATGAGGAGGATTAAGGCAAAAGATGAAAAAGTAGTTGAAGGGGCCATGGTTGGCAAGGAGATAGTTGAGCATACATCGCTTGGTGAGATGTCGACATGAAGTACCCAGTGTTGTGACTAAGTTTTCAGGTGATAGCAGCGCACCAAAGATTGATGAGGTGCCTGGAGCCATATTCACCGTTGATGAGGAGTCGATAGGTACAAGGCATCCAAACCTGTGATAGAGCTTCCATACAGTAGCTACCTATCGTTTATTGTTGAGGATGTTATGCATGATGAGCTAACTGTGGAGGGGAATTTAGTGGCTCATGTTGAGCCCATGGTAGAGGAGGATGAGCAACCATCGTTGGAGTCAGCCATTGACGAGGAACAGTTAGGTGCATCGGCAGCCAACAAAACTATCGTGCTTTCAGACGATAGTCCCCTTTAGGCATACATTGATGGGGCTTGCAACATTATTGGACTTGCCTCCTTGTGTTGGTGAGAGAGAGGCCACATTACCTAGGCAGATTACATGGATTGGCCAGACTAGCGAGATGAGGCGACACGAGTTGCGCAAGGTGCAACATTCGCAGGATGGAGGACTTGCTCCATGTATGGTTCGTGCATTTGATCCCCCTCTCAGGGTTGGATGACGAGAGATATTGAGTTGGTATTTGGTGTAGCTGGCTAAGAGGTTAGATGCATCCATGGCCACAGATCAGCAGGGACTACTGATTACTAGAGGGGCTTGAGGGCTAGATTGCTGTTGGGATCTAGGTGGGATTCTCCATCAGATCATGGAGTCAGTGGGTGATGGTAGTAGCTGCATGACAGACTCAGTGGTTGGGCACACACACCCTTTCATATCCCCTTTAGAGTTCCTAACAACACTAGTGACGGGATGGATTGATAGGGGAGCAGGCAAAGTTCATGAGTTGTCATGGCATGTTGGGAGTACAAGGGATTGTAGGATGATTAGCCGACTCTGGCAGGAGTTGTTAGGAGGAGGTGGCATCGACATGCCACCAAATAGGGTATTGTATGGAGATCATGCTCTCTCACTGGTATATTGGACACAGGAGCTACCGAGGATAGGATTAGTAGTGTCATTCACGTTAGCATGTGAGGAGTTAGGCTGCTCAGGTCTATCTAGGGAGATGAGGAGATATAACTCACATCGTGGAGGGCTTACTAGCAAAGTGGTGGATGTTGGCGTATGCGGGATGGCATATGATACACAGTGGTATGACAGTAGGTAGTGGTACCTAGGGGTGCACAGAGATATGTCGCAGAGTCCAGTGTTATGCAGAGGGATGCAACTTGATGCATACATATCGAATTTTAGACCCTAGCATCCAATGTTGTATAGAGGTATGCAATGATGAGCAGTGCCCTGTAGAGGAGCATGGAGATGCATGGTTGTTTGATGTCGCATGTTGGTTTACATTAAGCGACTCACATCGCATCGAGTACACGTGGGGAGTGCCAGGTACAGTGACATAGGCAAGATACGAGATGGTATAGCAGTAGCATGGGTATCTAGTGTTGTACAGGGATAGGCCGCAGGGTACAGTGCTAGGTCGAGGAGTATAGGGATACTCGGTGAGATGCAGGGGCATATGGTGCTACACAACGAGGTCTTAGAGGGTCGCCTCCAGGGAGACCTATGGACGGAGACACTGGGCATACCTTTGGGTGTAGTTCACCCAGGATCGACGGGAACACAAATGAGCTATACTCAATGGTATCCATAGGGACTCACACGTATGTCCCTCTTATACATCACTTACAGGCATAGACAATTTGTCTGTTGTCCTTGGACACTCTGGGAGAGAGCAACGGGGATAGGGAACTCACCTGAGATATTGGGATGACACTCAATACAATAGGGGAGAGACTTCTCAACGGTGGCATTGGGTTGGTGCACGAGTTGACAACCACTGGTTGGGGGATGAGGTGATCATTTGTAGGGGTGGCATATCGTTCATCAGTGAGCCTATGCTTGGGGAGCTGGTCACGAGGGAGACATGTGTCACTCTTTCCACAGGGCACGCCAGGACCATGCATGAGAAGAGGATATCGTGTACATGTGAGGCAACTTTCTAGTATGTGTCTGACCTCCAGACATTTTATTGTCACATTATCGAGTGGGCGGATGGCAGACTTAGTGGTGATGGTTGGCAGGAGCAAGACGGGTCCGCATACACTGATTCAATTGCGAGTGTCAGATACCCATCTATTGGCTGCGTTCCGGGGTAGTTATTTGGCACATGTGGCTTCTAGCAGTGATTGATACTACGGAATGGCAGGCACATGGCAGTTTAGCATGCATTAGATTAGTTCATGATATATGGGGCCTATATGTTGGTTACATGCAGGGACTACGGACGAGGCACAGACGAATTCCAACAGTTATTAGAGCTATGCCGCAACAGGTTTGGCTAGAGGATCCAGGGATTCACTTGGTTGACAGACCACTCCATCTTGTGAGGAGAAGGAGCATAACAGAGAGTGATCTAGGTCACTTTGGGGTTGACACATGGGGGATCATTGGGGCCTCCATTGTTTGGCGAGGCAGGCTTCTTCAATTGCAGCTCAGGATTGAGACTAGCGATGGGTGGGTAAATATTGACATCATAGAGACATCTGGGCAGGATGAGCTTGGCCTTCATCAATATTTTGCCTCCAGGTTTCATGGGAGGAGGTTGCAGTGTGCACACGATGGGCAGCCTATTCAAGTCAGAGTGGCGTAATGACAACATGGTGGCACTTTTCAGAGATGAGCATGGGACTTGGGCATCGCTGTACTCGACAACTCAAAGACCTTTAGGGATGAGCTGGATGCTATAGGGGGAGATCAATCAGATTTTCCATTGGGCTTTAGTGCCTCGCTGATGGCGTGGGGGACTCATCAGCATGACAGGTTGGTCAACAAGGGGATATCAGGAGGAACTCATGCGGGAGAGACTTCATCCCCATAGGGATTGGGTTGTATCTTCAGGAGTTTACTCTTGGTGTGCATGAGGTGGACTACTTGGTAGGGCAACTTCATGGAGAGTTTGGACAGAGTCCTATATTATCATGATGCTCTATAGTATGCAGAGGGCTTTTGGAGCTTATACTTGGTTGGAAGATGAGTGGAGCAAGGGGTGCTTCACATTGATCAGGAGGCCTTGGGATCCTGGTATTGAGAGATTCCTTCTTGATCAGATAGTGCAGAGATCGGGGCTAAATCAGTGGCACATTTGGGACCCTGGTATTACTAGTGATGATAGTGGTGATTAGCAGTCAGAGGGGGTGCTTGTTTCGACATTGCTTGAGGACAAGCAATTTTTGGCGGGGAGGACTGTAATATCCCCAATTTTGTGAGCATGATAATCTTACCTAATTTTGGCGATATTAAGTAAAGGGGCAAATATTATTTTGGAGAAAGGTGGCAATTATTATTTTATTGGAGATTGGTGGTAAATTATTATTTTATTAAAATGGAGGCAAACGTTAGTTGAAAATGGCCCCTACCAATAAAATAATAATTAAAAAAAGGAGTCTAGAAGCATGGGGAGAAATTATAAAAGGAGGATGGACTCATTTGCTAATCATCTTTTGACTATTACACTTCACATTACATCTTCTCTTGGAGCTGTTTAGCACAAGAAGAGAAGTGCTGTTTAGCACATGAGTTCCAAGTGGAATTCCACCCTCATTCTAGAGAACTTCGAGTGTCTCCCTAGTGAGGAAATTTGGGGAGTCCAATTGGGGATTTCCATAGAGCTTAATTGCAGGTGTTCACCCAGTTCTATGCACTTCCTTGACATAGAGGCAATTTGTGGAGCACAAATTTATTTAGCTAGAGTGCTTCGGGAGATTTGGTGATTTGCAGAGAGATTTCCTACCTTGAGACTGAAATTTTGGTAGTGTTTTGCAGAGCAGAAGGCTTGGCCATTTAGTGGGCCATATTTCTCCATTCTGGCAGTGTGTAGAGCTCACTAGAGAATGCTTGCATAGGGGAAGAGGAAACTAATTTTTGGAGGAGATTGGCTGGAGGAGAAGGTACAAACATTCCAGAGGGGATTTTGTGGGGAATTTTAGTGGCATTACAACAGAGGAATTGGGAGTTTTTGGAGCATTATTTCTCAGTAGTGCGTGTAGCCAGCTAGAGGGCCACTCGCACTATTTGGTGGGCTCTCTCGTCACTCGGAATCAGTCCAAATCCTTTTTGGGTTTTTGTGGGTATTTGGAGAATAGTTTGTGGCTGCATTTTAGCGTGATCTGGGCAATATTTAGGCTAGAAATCCACTTTCTTTCAGCAGTGTGTTTTATTGGTTAGTTGAAAATTTGCACCACTTTGTGGGTTTCCTGGAGCGCTGGTTTGGGGCCAATCCCTTTCTGAGATTGCAATTTGTAGTTAGTTCATAGCCTCTGTTATTTCCTGTGTTTTCCTATTAGGTATATTACAATTTCCTAGCACTTGGAATCCCTTTTGACACTCCTTAATTGCCCTTAGTTGCATTCCAAAGCCTTTGAGAACTCCAAACTTATGACTGAAATGTGTGAGAATGAAACAAAAGATTAATTTTGAGAAGCCATGGGCCACTTTTTTGTCGGAAACATGTTCGAAAATCATGACATGAGTAGGGATTGTGTCCGACACGAGTTTGACTTGTGTCTTGCGAATAGGATGTGAGTCAAACTCGTGTTGGACATGTGTCACATAGTGTCATGTCCGACATGTGAAATACATGACACATGGGGGGGTAGTATTGAAATGTCATGTGACTTAACTTAGAATCAAACCCTACGACTTATGGATTGTTAATGTCGATGCAAGTCAAAAAAGCAAATTTCGCATGTCACCTCATTAGTAGTTATTGGAAAACCTAAATTGCAGGATATAGATGCGTATATGGATACAAGTCTGTTGGTATTTTTTGAAAAGTCATGATAAGGGTATGGGGAAATGTCTAAGGAAAAAATGTAAATATTTCATTATAATATTTATAATTGTCAAAAGGAAAAGATAATGAACCAAAAACATAGAAAATTGAGATCTCCAAATATATTTCTCTCCATGTTAGTCTCACATACTTAGAAATGTAGATTGTCATGACAAGCTGAAATTTGTGTGTTTTAGGATTGAGGGAGGGGCTATCTTATAGGAAAAAGTTAGGGTTTGAGGGTCCCACATCATGCCTTTTTTTAATTTTTAATTTTATGTTTCATCATGTGGATTTTTTGTAGATGGATGTTTTTGTAGGATGTGTGAGTGTGATCTTTTTGACGATTGATAAATGGATCATGAGTAAATCCTCTGATACTTACAAAGTGAGAACATATTGCAAGTGGATTTTGATCTGTGGAACTAGGAATGAGATAAGGAGGTTGCTAGATCAAGGAGATTAGTTGCTAGGTGTTGAAATTTCTAAGTCTGACATGTCAGAAATCCCTATTGCATTATCTGGTTTATTTTCTCCTACTTGTTCTTTTCATTAACAAGTTATTTATAAATATAAATACCGAAAATAAATACAAATGCAGCGTTAACACACATACAGATCAACAATTGAAATAACTGGGACAATCACACAAGGGACACCGTTATTTTTGGACAATTGTCCCCGGAAAAACCCAATGCAGGAAAACCGGTGCAACAGATATGAGGGTTTTATTATTATGCAGTTTCTGAATACAACTAGGGTGCCATAAATGGCTCACCCAATAGAGAATGTCCTCAGCAGTAATACCTCTCCTCGGAGATAGATATTCCGGCTGATCAGTCACTGGATGAACGATCCCACAACAACTACGACAGCTCCTTAGCTGGACAACGAAAGATGCTCCAAGCTTCTCCACTGCTCTGCGTCACTTTGCTAGGGACTGCGTCACCCTCTCAACGCACCAACACTCAGTCTGCCCCACGAAAGTCACCCAGCGCTGCCTCTTGGCCCTGCGTCAGCTCGACTGATGCCTCTGCATCAGCCTTTTGGCTCTCTGCATTAGCCCTCTGACCCTCTACGTCACCCACGCTGGCCTCCTTAGCCTCTCTGCGTTGTCTCTCCAACACTCTCTGCCTCTCTGCTATGTATTCTCGGCCTCGTGCCGAACTGCCCCTCGTTGCAACAGATCACTGGTTCGATTCTCTTAGTAAAACCCCACTCCAGAAAATCGAACTAACTGATCAATATGGTATATCTCCAACTAACCCTCAAGCATCCTCTTATACTTTTCCTGTTGAGTCTTCAATGACTGAGATTAAGTCCCTAATCAACGGTTAAATTAGATTTGGCTTGATCCATGTCATTTAAAACATTCTCACCCAGTTTTGTATTAATACCCATTAACATTTTAATTTTTCCTAAGTTTAGACTTGGGAACCCCAAAAAATATTAATTATTTTAATATCTCTCCAACCGGGTAGAATTTCCCCAAATGATTTCTGGGTCTTGGAGATCCTATGTGCCTTAGCCTCTCCACCAATTTTCATGGCTAGAGCACATCTGATGCTGCCACAAATCAACACTAGGATCAAGGAGATTAGTTATCTCTCTCTAAAGCATAAATATGACAAGATGGGGGAAGTTGAATACACACATTTTGTATAGCAAGAAGACTCGTGGTCAAAGAGAGATTAGTTGAGTAAATTCAATGCATAGGATAGGGGTCGAGGTCGAGAAGCAAGCCGACGTACGTTTCATATAGTCACATGGATTTTGTACAGATAGATTCATATAGTTGTACAAATACGGCCAAACAATGTTGTACAACAATTTATGCAGGTAGATTCACAATTGTCCAACAAATAGATTTATCTTAGTAAGGGCAGATCTTGTTTTTGTGTGTACCGTACAATTGTTAGTTTGACAGATTGTGGAGGTTTCCTTGTAAGTTAGGAATATTTAAATGAAAAGTTGATTTGAAGGGGTAATTATCTCCCCGTTGTCGCACAGAATGTCTAGGCACTGCGACAGTGACTCAGATCGGGGGCTGTCACCCTGATCCCCAATCTCTCTGTTTAAGCTGTCTCCCAATAACAGGCTACAGGGGGTAGACCCTACGGAAATGGAATGAAGGAGAACTAGTTGGGAACCAACCAATTCGGGAGACACAGTCAAGCGACCAAGTACTTGTTTTAGATTTAGCAAGACTTATAGGATTCGATTAGATTTATACGATTGATACCAGTGCCTTATGGAGTCAACTATTTTGCTAGGAAATTTAAGACCTAGTAATTGATGAGTAACTGCTGCTTGGATGAATGACTATCTTATATGAAATGCATATCCTAAAATTAATGTTTGATGTAGGAAGCTTGATTAATTTTAATTAAATGCCTATCTAAGTTTTAACCTTTCGATCCTTTCCATATCGAGCTTGATTTTGTAGTAAGTGGTGGAGAGAAGATAAACACACTAAGGTGTGATTAACGATACCTCTCCTGAAAATCTAACGTACCTGGTGCCTCCGGCGCTGCAGAGAGCTGTGGCTTTAATGATTGTAAGGTCACCGTTTTAAGTACTATGAAAACCAGGCTTCTCAAGCAAAGATGGATGGGTACTTATCTTTCTATCGACCAAGCTTATGCTTGGAAGTAAATTTTAATTATGCAAGGTTAATTTAATATATGAATGCACGAGATGATTAGAAGATGGAGCGAGATGAAGCTAGATTAAAGATTGAAAGTGCTTATGTCACGATTTATTTTTGAGTTATATGCCAAAGCCTTTAATCGCCAAAATAAATATTCACTTCACTAGATAATGACTGAAAGATAAACTTTTTAAAACATTCAACTCAACAATGATATTATAGTATAATTTCCAATATGAAATTAAATCGTAAACTTATCACTTCAGTTTATCTAGATGCATTCCAATGCAATTATAGCTCAAAGAGGACAAAAAACTTCTTCACAATTCTTCAAGATTACCCTCAAGATAATGCCAATTATGAAGATGCTCAAAATATTCAGTTTAGGAAACGAAAGAAATGCAAATTTTCCACAAGTCAACGATAGAGTATTCAATAATTACTTGAAAAAATTCTCAAAATTAAATATGCAAGAAATATCCAATTTCAAGTAAATAGACCCACACTTAATTAAATGACAAGCGATCTCAATAGACATCAAGCACTAAAATATTCAAAACCCAATGCCAATGATCATGACACTTTGCTGAATCATGCAAAAGGCTTAAGCACTTAAATTTCGAAAATTAATTACCATGAGAAACCATGAAATTTAAATGCTAATCAAGTAAACACTTCAAGCAATTCCGGAATTAAAATTATTTTCTTAAGTAACTTTAATCCATAATTTTTTTTATTTTTTCCTATAGTCAAACTTTAGAAATATTAAAAATTTAAGTCACATCGACTATAAGAAAAATATATATATATTTTTTACCACAAAAATTTGAAGTTTGAAAAATCCCCAAAACCCCTTATCACAAAAAATCCAAAAAAAGAACTTTAGTCATACCTTTATTGAATGTAATTGAATTTAATGTGATAAATGATTTAAATAAAAAAATATTTTTTTTAGTTTACACAAAAATAAAATAAAATTTTTAAAGGGACAAAATGAATCTTTTTTAATGTGAAAAAGTAAAAAATTTAATCTTTGATTTTTAAAATGTGAAATTTTATGATAAAGTTGATTTTAATTTTGTTTTTTTCTAATGGGCCAAAGGCTACACATATAATTAAATGGAATTGCAAATCGATAATTTTTAAAAAGGGGAAAACCAAAAATTGAAAATGAAGGCGTTAGAGTGAAAAAAGGCAAAAATTGATTTCTTATTGTTTCATGTGCCTAAAGCTTACCCTAAGTCGAAAAAGGTAACTGAGGGTGAGTTTGAATGTAGGTTCGATGAGCGTAAAGACAACAGGAAAGGAGACGCAAGCTGAAGGGAAGGAAAATGGATGCGATGGCTAAGGGAAAGGCGAACAGAGGAAAAGGACTGCGAGGCAGTAAGCAAGAGCGAGGGTTGCGAGGAGATGCAAGGAATGAGGGAGATGTAGTGAATGAGAAGGCTGCAAAAATGCGAGACTCATGTAGGCAGAGAGAAGGAAAAATGAAATGCGCGAGGAAGGAGGACATGAGGAGGAAAAATAACAGTGTTCCACGGGGACTCGCCCCCCCCCCCCCAGGGGTCTAGTTTCCTTGCTCCCCCGCGCTCCGGGGACTTGGGGACGAGTAGGGGACGTTTCCCCACGCTCCCAAAATGGAGGAAACTTGGGGGGACATGCCAGGGAAACGTTTCCCTTCCCTGAGGGGACGTTTTCCCACGCTCCCAAAAAAATGGCCTTGCATATAGTTTAAGATTTAATAGACCTAAAGTGGTACAAAGCTACTCATGTTCTGTATGGGGATAACATCTTGTGCTGTCTTTTGGTTTCAACAAGCGTTATTTTAGAGGGTCAGTATCATGAAAATTTGCTGGACCATATAGCACGTACATGAATTTTCCCTTTTAAAACTTCTCCTTTTTTTCTCAAGTGATGGCTGGATTATAGTGGGGAGATAATTGGAGTGACAGGCAAAGAATATGAGACATTCAGTTTGTGTTTTTAATTTGCATGACATTTGACATACAAACTATGGAAGCAGCGCCTATTTCATGTGGGAAATAATTGGGTGGACTATAGACTAACATGCGTTTACTGCAAGCATGACAAAATACTATGGGCAACAAGAAATCTCAGGAACTGTCGTTATATATGAATTTATACAGTTACAAAATTTACACAGAGCACAGTGGCTCAGCTTGAATTCTCAGGTCTGAAAATTATTTTCACCCCTGAAATACACTGCTAGTTTGAAGTTTGAACTTTGAACTGCATGGCATTGCTCTAATAAGGTAGACAAATTATCCATGCCATCGTTGGTCACCCAAGTTGGTTCGCAGATGGTCATCCTGCAGTCAATGTCATTTGATAGTAAACTGTCAGAAACTTTTTCATGTGATCTTCTTATTTCTCCTGGAACTAAAACTCTTCTTTCAGCATATGGTGTACTGTCTATATTATATATAATATAACAAACTTTCTAGCTGTTGGATCCAATACAGCTGGACAACCCATTGTAGTTGCCCCTTCTACTGCCAATGCAGTGTTCCTGATCTGTTCATTTACCTTTTCACAGAATTCAGTGGCTACCTTATCAAGCTGAAGCTCTCCCTCTGTCTGACTAAAATCTAAATTAGAATTTGACCAAGCTGAATTAGAATTTTAAATTTATTATTTTATATGATATTATAAATTTGGATAATGTCAAATGATATTCATATCAATGATCATGCTTTGCAACTTTTCAATCCAAACCAGATTGTCATAGTGGACTCAATTAATAAATTATATTTTATATTTATAAATTTTTAAGACCCTGACGCTCCCCCACGTTTCCTAAAAAATGGTAGGGAGCTTTTGCATAGGCTGCTCCCGCGCCCCCTCGCTCCCTCGCCCCCTCGTCCCGGAACCTTGGTGGAACATTGAAAAATAATGCAGAAAAGAGAAAAAATCGCAGAAGAAATGAGGGCAGCGGGTTATGCAGAGGAAAGGCAACAAAAATGCAGTAGGGGAAACGATTTCAAGCAAAGGATGGAGGGCTCAACAAAGGGTTAGTCCCTTAGATTAAAAAAAAATAAATTGAATCAGAAATATTTGCCCAGAAATTTATTGATTTCACAAAAATCCTATATAAAAAAACTAGATCTGAACTCTTCCCTGCAAACAAATTGTTTCTGAGACAAGGTTTTGCCATCCAGGGCCTAGATCTGTCTCAGATCTTAAAATTTTTTCCTAAAATACCTTCAGATCCACACCTGCAAAATGGAAATCAAAGATACCTAGATCTCGATATATACAAAAAATAAATAAAACCCCAAGACCCAAATTGAAAATTCTAAGATCTATACAAGATAATTACAGATCTATACAAATGAGTTATAGATTTATTAGATTTGAGGAGTATGAGTCCAATTTCGCTCTTAGATTTGTAGATCTAAGGCTCTTCCTAGCCAGATCTATCAATTTTGCACAAGTTATAAAAAATATTTAAATTTTTTAATGAGGTACTAGCCCAGAAACACCCTGCAGAAAAATAGATCGTTAGATAAATCCTGAAGCTTCGATCAAGTAGGCTCTTCAGAAATTATGCTTTGAGAGTTGGCTGGTCCAACTGAGGACTATCCCAAACGCTCAATTAAAATTCGAATGATCTTCTGCAAACACTAGATCCAACTGTCAGATCAAGTAGAGAAATAAAATAACAATATAATTTTCAAGAACTAGAGATACCTGCTAATTCAATCAAATTAAAATTGTTACCCTAGATCCAATAAACTGAACAAGATACCTGTGCACAGATTATTCCACGAGAGCTATTGATTGACAATTTTCAAATAATATTCAACAAAAAAATTTAAAACAATATTACCATAAATTCGAGAAGAGGAACACCACTATTAATTGAAACCCTAAAGACTTTTGCATTATATTCCAGAAATATTACAAGAGAGTTTCGAGAGCTTAGTACACAATTCAAAGATCAGATAGAATAAACTAACACCAACCTCTAATTTATAGATAAATTCTCAAACGGTTAGTTTGCTCGATCCCCGTCAAAGTAATCTTTTTTTTTTTCTCGGTAAAACTAGCTAATCTATTATATTATATTTACAAGTAAACTTTACATGCAGAGAGACAGGCTGTCCAGGGCCAACTGTGGCACCTTGGATAGCTTAGCTTGACACAAAATGCTCCCTCGCAGGGGCAGCACCTCCAGAACATACCAAAACACTTCCAGAATAGACCAAAACATAAGACAATAATGACACGGCTATACCAGAACATGAAACAGAATTGAGCTCAGACAGTAGCGATACGGCCCACGCAGGGGCTTCCAATAAAAAAACTCACGGTAAACCTTGCCCAGACGCATAACCGCCATACACATGACATAATTAAGAAATGAAAATAAACAAACACAGTAACGTAGCATAATCCAAATACCCGCCGAGACCTTTGACTTAGACCATAGCCGAGAGAGAGAAGAGAAGGCCGGAGAGTGCCTCTGGGGATCAATCTTCAGGCTCTTCCTCAACGACGTAGCACCAGCCTTGGCCTTCAGGGATGCCTGCCCACATTGCCATAGGATCCTTTGCAGTGGCCAGAGGTTCCTGCTTGGGCTCTTTCCCAGAAGTTCCTTCTTCAATTGATGGCTGCAGCACTGGACTTTCCTCACGATTGCCTTCTGGAAGTAGCTCAGCCGAAACTGGTAGCTTTCCATCTTCATTCTCCTCAGGAACCTTAGTAAAGAGAACTGAGATATGTGCACTGATGCCTGCATTATCCTTCGAGCTGCCCAAGGTGAAAACGACTGAGCCGAATGCTGGAAGCACGGGCTCTCCTCCACTGGAGCTGCCGACCTCCATGAACTGACTGGCCTGAATTGGGGTGGCTCTCGCCCTCCTGTAGCAGTAGTAGCAGCAGCAGTGATGGTGCACATCTGCTACAGGGGGGCGTGAAGATGCACCTCGCCCCGGTCCCCTTCTGCTCGGTTGTCTTTCCCGCAATCGTGCCATAGACTCCACGTCTTCTTCAACTTGTTCCAGGACCGAGCTCGTGGGCTTGAAGTCCCCGCTGTGACTGCCAAAGGATAGCAGTACCCAGATTGATGCAGGGCTGAACTCAACTGCCCAAAGACCACGCACAGAAGTAACAAACCCGGAGCGGACTTTGCCCGAGTGAGAGTCTTCACTTTTCGCCTCAAATTCACTCCAATTGCTCTTGGAGCTCTCTTCCCTTTTGAGACATTTACCAGCTTCGCAATGACGGATTGCAGTGTCTGCGTTTTGAGGGAGGAGAGCGCCCACCTGTCCAAAATCTTTCCGAGCCTGCACCACCCAGGCCTTACCATGCAAATGCGCCTGCATTGATCCGCCTTCCCTGTGAAATCTCGCAACATTCCCTCGAAAAGAGCCCTCCATAACTGCTTCCTGCATCCACATCGCTTCACCCTGCGCAGCATTGAATGCCAAGAGCTCGGGCGGCTGAACATTAAACCTCGGCGGCAGTGAACCATTACTATGCATCGTTAGCACGGGGCGGCACATGCTGGGCATGTGGCTCGTCCCTGTCTGACGTGCCATCACCCGCATCCGGGGCCCCGTCAAAGTAATCTTGACCATTGAAAAAGATTTAATTATCTTTTAATCTCCTTCGTCGAAATTATTTTATTTTTTGAGGAATTTCGAATTTTTCATTTAATTCCTTTTTAATTAACTCAAAAATAATTATTTTGAGTTAATTTCCCCAAAAAATTGACTCAAAAATAATTATTTTAAGTTAATTTCCCCAAAAAATTGACTTTGACTTAACTACCAAGGCCCAAGGGTCCAAAATCTCTTAAAATTTTCAATATTCCCTTGGCCGGGGACCTCAAAAAATTAATTTCTTTAAAGCCCACGAATTTTACCTAGGACACAAAATTAATTAAATTTTTGGCTTAGGATTTTAATTTAATTTTGCCAGAAAATTTAATTAATTGACTTATGAGGGGATTAATAATTTTTCCAACCCTCTAATATTTAGCCATGGTGTCTAATTATGAGGGACCATGCACTAAATATTTTTTACATGAAGATTTTACATTTTAATACATGAAGGGGAAAACCCGTTTGTTATAGACCCTCAACATTTACCCATTTCTGCGACACAAAAAATTATAATCTAGTAGACCAAGTGACTTGTAATAAAATAATTTAGCCAATTAGCTAAAATTATTCCCAAGTCACTTTTACAAAGACTCGATCTAAAACACTAGGACTCGCCTAAGATCTTGACAACAAAATCCACCCTAGCTTTGGGGTGAGGGTGGAGGGAAAAACTCTGCCGATCATTTGTGTCTAGAGACACATATGAATCAGTGAGACAAAAAACCTCCTAGAATGGAAATCGTCACCAAAACAATAGGTTTACCTAGGCTGTTACATACAAACGTGGTCATACTAGGATTATTTACATTATACATATGCAGAATGGGTTGACATCTTTACAAAACTGCCGACTGATGATGAAATCTGAAAGGCGCGAACACTCTAGCATGATAGATCCCTTTTCCGAAAAAAAGGCGGTGTACTGCTATGGGGTTGTTGACATAGAGTGGTCAACACTACCTATTGTGTTTATGCTTTCGTCGTTAATTTTCTAACTATATGTGTGATTGCTGCATGTTCATAAATATTTATTTTTGTGGTTAAATAAGTTTAGATCCTATTTATTTAATTAAGAGAAACATATGACAACAGTCACCTAGGGTTTGAAAATCTACAATGAAGATTGGTGGATCACATCCATCAAAGTGACAATTATAGAAATCTATAAAAGTCAACTTCTCGATCCTGAAATACCAAGCTTGTCGTATAAGTAACAACCTATGCAAGGCCATTGACAACTTGCCAACATGAGAATCTCCTCTCTCATGTACCTCCAATCCTCTAGTAATTGAAACAACTTCAACTAGGTCAACTCACTCACCCTGAGAGAATCCTGAAGCAAGAGTAACATCATGGGAAATTCCCTCTATTTGAGAGGATCCAGTAACCTTGTCCTTTTAATCTACAATACTTCCATCAAATGCAATCCCATAATCAATATTAATGTCATCCTCCGTCAAGGTATTGCACCTCTCCTCCTCAAGATATTTGGAAGGCTCATAGATGGAATAAAAAAATAAATTTGACTAGCATATCTCCTAGGAGGTATGCTCACCGTCATTGGAGATGTGGGTACGTTGTATGCTCTTAAGTCTCTTACAAGTTTCAACATCTAAGCAACCCATCTTGGTGTCCTATGGGTTGGGGTAGAAAGTGAGGGTGTATCCACACCCAATCTCACCTCATCCACCTTTGAATTTGACTCATCTTGAGTCTTTGAATCAATCTCTAGAGCAATGGCCTCCTCTCTTGCCTCAATTACTGAAGAAGAATCTTATGAATTGGAATGCCTCATGTCATCATCAAATATCACATCTCTGCACAATGCACACCACAATTTCCCATTGTACGAGAATATTGTTTCTATAAGTCATAGAAGTATATTTATATACATCAACATATGATGTTATTTTAACATCCGTAATAGGTTTTGAACCTATCTCTATGACATCTGCCATGCATGTGCCTCTTCAAAGCTAGAAGGCTTATCTAGCCTCTGAATGGAATATACAAGTGTCACTGCAACAATAAGTAACTTGTAAAATCTATACTCTCTCAACCCTCTAAAAAGTCCTTGGGCTAGCTAGGCTACAATCATTGATGGTGCATAGTTGCCCCTCAAAAGCAACTATATATTGTACATTTGTCATACAAGACATCGAAAACAAATTCTTTTTCAAGATAGGGACTAACAAACTAGAATTATAATCCAACTCAATAACATTAGTTGAAGGTATCTGAAAAGAAATGGAGCCAACTCCTCACATAGGATAAGTAGCATCATCACCAAGTTCCACACTTATGCCTCCCTCTTGATTCCGAAATCTGTCAAATAAAGAGCTATCATGTGTCATATGTCTCAAAACTCCACTATCCCCAACCCATCCAACACTAGACAGATGGTCATAGCACACATAAGAGATCATAGCCATATCCATCTTGGAATATATATGATATGAAGAAGTTCCACCTATGAGATGTGAATAAACACAGTGACATCTACTAGAACAAATCAACCACCTATGGTAGGTCCTCTTGAGTACCTCACCCATTGAAAATAAAGCCATAGCAGTCAATAACCACATAGATCTACCACCTAACAATGGTTACCATGGAACAAATCAATCACCTATTAAAGGTCCTCCGAGGCATCATACCTATTGAAAAATACATCCACAATAGCCATAAAGGTCCTCGTAGGCATCACACCTATTGAAAAATACATCCACAATAGCCATCAATGTATTAGGTCCATGAACTCTCATGACAAGAGAAACCCATGAAATCATCTCATAGGTTTAAGTGCTCATCTCAAGAAACCTTAGGGTATGACACCTAACAACCTCAAACAAGGTCAATTACCTCTCTTTGGTAATCTTCAATTGTCAAGCTCCCTTTTACTCTAGAGTGACCTCAACCACAACAAGCTCTAAACCATATAGAAGTTTCTTTGTTCTTTGAATTTTAATGAAAGACAATAATTTCACCTCTTAACTAGAGGTTTTTTGGATCTTAAGTTTTAACCTTATGAATTCAGCCTTAGGGATGTTTTGAAATATAGAACAAAATAGCAACAGAAGTGGACACTATTTCAATCCTTAAAGACAAACTTCTAGGCAATCTAAGGAGAAAAGATACCAAGTTGTTTTGATAAGTTTCAACCTTCTAGGGCAATCTTATCATGCACGAATACTAGGGATTTTACAATTTTTTTTTCCCATACATAATATTTCAATGCATTTAGTAGAGTCTTCAGTCAACCCTCTCAACAATACTTCAGATTAAACAATTCACCTTAACAATGTGACAGACTGAAGCAAGCATAACAAATTTAATTGTTTAATTCACAACACAACAATCCCATAGTGTATTTTTGACAATGAGACATAAAGATGCCCAATATAATTTGAAGATAATATTGATGCCTTGACGAAAATTAAGGGCACGAGTCTCTGCGCCTTAGTGATGTTAACAACCACGTAATAGATCCTTCGTGCCTTCAGAAGACCTGCGCTGCTTCAGGGAATTAAATTGGCCATGGGAATCCACAAACAAAATGATTCAAGAGTTCGCTTCTTCTTCAGCTGCCATATAAAAGCTTCACTGCTCCAAGGGTTTATGAATTACCTGCTTAGTGCTCGAATCAGCTACAAAAGCCACACTTCAGAGCCTCGATTTAGCTATAGAACCTTGGCATCGACTCACACCAGGCCATCACAGGATCCACGCTGGGCTTCGGACTGGTTACAGGGTTCGACTTTTGTGACTTACCAACTCCAGCGTATACGTCTGCACTATTTCAATCCCTTTTTGAACCCTAGAATAACTGCCGCACGAGACTTTTGCCTCTCTGAACCTACTGAAGGAAAATTCAACTCATTACAGATTTAGGGAATTCGTTACCACTGGAAGGAAGATCTTTACAAACTGCCTTCGATCTTCCTCATTTGATCCTCACTTGACCCCAGGGTTTTTGCCTACTATAAATTATAATCTGCTCCACTGTAACTTCCAGTGTCCTCAAATTATTTCATTTTGCAGATTATAACGCTTCATAATCTCGTTCCATAACCCTGTGCTAAACCAGATCAAGGGCTCTTACAGGAGAACTCGCTAACTAATAGTATTGTTGCTTGTGCCTAAACAGAGATCAGTACTTCGCTCTTCCACTAGGACGTGTTCCTGTGGTCAGACCAGAATTCTGCTACCTATGCTAAAACAGGATTAAAAACCCCTGTCCTCAATCGAGAGAAAACAAGCCTTCAACGAATTTTTTCACCCTTCAAAAGATTCCTGTGCCCAGAACAAGGAGAAAAAAAAAAGAATAAAGAAAAGTAAGATTATCAACTAGGGTGGAATCTTTCACCACCGAAATTGATAGGAGAGAAGGGGTCTTAAAACCTTCAGAGCCTCAGGCTCAAGGAAAACAGAGAGACAATCCAATCCAATGATGATCTAAATGAATCCTATCCTCTTGAATTTATAGATTTCTTTGAGGGGCTCTCCTTCTTTAATTGATTGAGTAAACTTTACTCCAAGCCCCAACTTTGGGTTTCTTCGCCCAGCTGCCAAAAAATTTGCCCAACAATGGGAATTTTGGGGTTTTTTACCTTTTATGGGGGACTATAGCCTATGGGAATTGATAGGCTATTTCGTCCCATAGGCAATTAATTTCCTGGGGACATTACAGTACTCCTTCCCGACATTGCTTGCCCTCAAGCAATGACAAATGCTCCTTTTCTGCTTCTGCAATTTTATCACCAAAAGAATGGATATTTCTTCTTTTCCAGGATCTTGATTCTGTCACGTGATGCTTGTTTACATTCTCTTGAGCAATATGACTATATTCTTTTAAGTCAGCTTGTAATATTGTTGCAACCTTCATTTGCATCATAATTTGGACTTGACTACCATCAACTGGACTGTCAGATTCTATATGACTGTTAAGATGCATTGTGAAATCTCTCTCTCTAACAAGATGGCACAGTTCACCATCTATGCCATGACAATCATCATACTCACTGCTTGGTGTTACCTTTTGAGTTATGCAATCGTCACATTCTGTACATTGCTTTTCAAAATCATTAACATTGACATCAATGCCTGATTTGTGATCACCTTCGCCATCCTCAATTTCAGAAAAATGTCTAAAGAGATTATCATCACTGATGTTGATATCCAGTTCAATCAATGGGGTTCCTGCAATCTTAGTGCATTCCATTTCTATCCCTTGTTTGGGAGTCAAACTGGGTTCAACATCTGACCCATTCAGTGTGCTGTCAAGCTCTGTTTTACTGCCACTATTCAAAGCAACAGTGTCAACCCGAATAAAATAGAACATTTCACTGTCACTGCCAGGGGTATAGTCAAAATCACCGCACTCCACATTTTCATAAGCAAAAATTTGAGTGCCAGTTCCACCATTACCACCTTTGCCATCCTCAAAGTCATCAAATTGCTGCGCATAATCATTTACAGTGACTTCAGAGACAGATTCATTCCCAAGGATTCCTGAAATAATGTTGTGCCTTACTTTCACTTCACCTTTGTGACATGAATCAAACTCCAATGGTGATTCACTTGGTAGACCATCAGATTCTGGATGACCGATGCAATTAGAACCCAAAGTATTTGGTGGAATAAAACATTGATTTTCACTGTCCTCAATTCCACTGTATTCATAACAATCATTTGCTTCAACATCATAGGGAGAAGCATCAACATAGTTGCCATCACTGACATCCTCAACCTCTGCATATTGTTTTATGGAATCATCCTCCTTTACCCTTAGGTGCATTTCATGAAATTTGCAATGAGAACTCATAACATTGGGTGGAGTGGAGCAGTGGTCTTCAACATTCTCAGTTTCTTCTGTTTTGACATCATGGACAGAAGCATCATCATCGAGTTCATGATGGTCATCTTTCACATCCTTAAATTCTGCAAATTTCTTTATGGAATCATCTGCATTTACCCCTAAATCTGATTCATCAAGACAAGATTGAGACCCCATACCATTTGATGGAATGAAACAGTGGTTTTCTGTGTTCTCTGTTCAATCATACTCACTGCAATAGTTTTCTTGAACATCATAGGAAGAAACATCAGCATCCAACCCATCAACATCAATGCCTTTCTATTCTTGGAAGGGGACGTTCAAGGGCCTTTTTGATCTCTTGCTGAACGCATTCGAAATGGGTTGCTACGTTGCACGAAACTTCTAGGAACCCGACGTTTCGGGCCGTACCCGTACCCAAAACTCTGAAACTCGGCCGAAACTTGACCATAATGTAATCATCTATGAGAGTTAATATAGACTTGGTTTTCCTTCTAAATTGTCATCTATGGGTCTTATTCCCCTTTTACTTGCAAGATAATGTGTTATTCACTTATTTATAACTTTATATATATATATATATGACATTTCAGTCGGTGTTTTGGTTGACGTTTCAATTTTTGGGAGGTGACATTTCTAAATGTACCCGTTTCAGAAACTCTGAAACGTTTCGGCATTTCATGGAACTTAGGGTTGTATGAATCTTCCAGGTTATTGGCTCGACGGACAGAACTAAAATTTTGATGATCTTGATGCTGCCACATTCTTGATCGAGAATATGAATGTTCGTTGCCAAATTCAATCAAGCGTGGATCCTTTAAGAGAGATAGAGATTTCTCAAGTAAGCCAAGGTTTTGACGGACAAAAGCATTCAAAAGCCTCCTGTGCCTTGTTGCAAACTTCATTAGTGTGATACCCTTCTCATCTACCTTTCTTCGTGGAGCTGTCAAGGACCTTAACAGGAAAGAAGACTCAGATGAGCTAGTAGTTTCTTTTACCTCACTAGCAGTAGCATTAGTGTATTCTAAGTTCTAACTGTGTTGGTGTTATTTGACTAGGTTGCAACCTTTCACATGTTACAAGAATTGTTTCAATATATGGCATTAACTTCTTGTCAGAGGAATATGCTGAAACTTTAGATTGCTTCCAAGGTCCATTTTCTTCTATTGCCTCAATGCTTCTCTCATTGCTTAACGATGTTGAAACATAAGGTCTATAAGGTGCACTGAATCTACTGTTTATCATGGAGCTGTTGCATTTGTGAGTTTGGGAGACCAGTCTAATCTCAAATCCAGAAACAAGGTTGTTTGGTGCATTCACATGCAGAAGGGCCTGTTCTGAAGTTTTCGAATTGAATTCCTGGAATTCAGTTAATTGAAGTGTGCGTTGTGGCAAAGCAGCCAAGGTTGGAGCTGCTACAATCTTCTTGTTCAGTGGTCTTGCTTTGAACTTTGGCATGTTAGCAACCATTTCTTCTTCAAGTTTAGTTGAAATCTTAACCCTTGTAGTTCTTGCCAGCTGTGATGTCACCAGATTCGGCTCCTTTGGTCTTGTCAGCTTGAGTGGTTGTTGCTCTGGCCAGCTACAGAAGTGCTCTGTAGCATTAGATTGAAATTTAAGCACTTTTTCAGCAAAAGAAACATATGGGGATACTGCACTTCTACCCTGGGCAAAGGCCTGTCTTGGCTGGATTCCTTCAAGCTTTTGCCTTTTATTAGCATAATGATTTTCTCCCCGGATCTTGCTTAAAACTGGAAGTTCAGACTTCGTTCTCTGATTCCTTAGTAAAAGTCGCTTCAACTTTTTGGTGTGTGCTTGCCTTCCCACCCGAGATTCCTGCTTTACCACATCTGATGTAATGTTCCAAACTTAAATAAATACTGATATGCAAAGAAAAAACGATTTACAACACAAAAAATTTAAACAATCAGCAAATGATCATAAGAACCAGTGGAGCCATTTTATTAATCAATGGAGCAAGTACAATAGTATGGAGGAATGCACTTGGGCTTGCCTCAATGGCAAGCATGAGAAAACCCAGTTGATAATACAATGATCTCAAATGCTGGAAATAACTGTTCCTCCAATGCTCTGCGCTGCCTAGAAAACTTCACTGCTGCCTGGAAAGGGACTGCAAGAAACTTCTCCTCCGCTGCTCAGAAAATGATGAACTTTCAGCCACAAACTCCTTGGCCAAAACCCACAAAAACTCATAAATGGTTTGGCCCGATTTGGACTTCCCAAAACCGACCCCCAAAAGCACTATTCAGTCCCTAGCAATTCGACACTGTCTGCTACAAAGATACGACTTAAAACCCCACCACCGGTGCTCAGAAAATTATGAAAATTTATATTTGGGATCCTTGTCAAAAACGCAGAAAAACCCAGAAAGGATTTTGGCTGGTTTAGACTTCTAAAATTCGACCCCCTTGGAGCCCAACCTCAGCTGCAACTGCAAAACTCGGCCTGCTGGAAACTGCCTGTAAATCCTCTCGGAAATGACCCCAAAGTGCTGGGCTGACCCTTGCTATCCAATCCCTGACTTCCCAGGTGAGCTCTTGGCTTAAGACACCTGCTCCTAAGCACCATGGAAAAATACTGAGTGGCCTCTGCGCTGTCCCCTAGCCCAGCAATTCAAACTGCTGGAATGTTGGCTCTGCTGGCTGTAAAACTCAGCAAGAATGTTGGTCTATTGCTGCTATCTCAGCTCTCTAACTCTCTAGAAAACAATCTGATCTCTGCTGGCCTCTATCTCCCTCTACGTATTCTTTGGCTGCCCAGAAATATGCACTCCCTGCTCTGCGCTGGTTGGTGGTGCTATGTCATTGCCCGAAACTCCTGAAATCTTTGTAGAACTGCCTCTCTAGGGTGGGCACGGATGGTCCCCAGAAGTAGAGGTTGAATCTCCTGCTTGAGTGGTTCGTGGCTAAACAGTCGGTTGACTCAACTAAATAGCAGAATGAACAGTCAACTAATTTTGTTTGCAAGATGTATGAATGAATCCAAAAATAAGAGCTTCTCTCCTTATAACTCCTTGGGCCTCCCTTGCTTCATGTGGGCCCCTCCATCCACCTATTCGAGTTTCCCTCCAAGCTATTCGAATGGGCCAATTTGAATTCCCATGTGGGTGGCCCCCACATTCCACTAGCAACCAAATTAAGTCAAATTGCCTCCTAAGTCCCTAAGTCGAAAATGATGGATTCTCTTCCTTAGCCAAAATTGTGCAAAATTGTGTAGCAGCACCCTGTTACAAATGTGTTTGAGAAGGGACATGACAATCCTCCCCTCCCAAATGTTGCTTGCCCTCAAGCAACCTCAAAGTTGGGTGCTCCAATATGTGCTCACCCTCTTAGGTGGCATCCTCATTCGGCAAGTTCTTCCAACGCTCCAAAAATCGCTTGTCCTCAAGCAATGCCTGAACGAGCATCCTCTCTAACTGTTGCTCCCCACTATCACTGCAACATGTGCTAGGGTCCTAGATGTGCCATTGAATCGTCCTTGACCTCAGCACTGTCCTGATATGAAAGAATCCTTCAATACCAAGATCTTAGGCCATCATGTCCAACATGAAGCCCCCCTTGCTCCACTCACTATCCTGCCTGGTGCAAGTACCAGAAGTCCCTTGTTCCATCAGTGACTCGCTAAAGCCCAATGGAAGATCTGTATGATCGTCCCTTGCAGTAGTCGGTGCATCCCTAAAGTTTATTGAGCTGTGAAGGGTTGTGACGCCCCAGTTCCCTGCTAGTCCCAGAGTGGTGCCACCATGCTGACGCTGCGCTACTCTGACTATGTCACACTCCCCATCGTGCATAGACAATATCCTCCTCTCCTAGAACTCGATGGTGGAATACTGAAAGAGGTGATACACATCCTGCCTGGGCATCTCCATGGCACCAAGGCCTACCCATCCAAATCTAACTCTGAACTTGTGTAGCAATAGAGAATGTCTGCCTCCCCATATGGTGAAACCCTCTATGAACCCCCATGTGTCATCCCAAGAGCGAACTATATCACTCTCTGCCACGACTCCGCTCATCACGAGTGATCTCTCGATCAACTGAATCCTTGCATCCCATAGGCAAACCTTCTGCGAGCCCTGACAACTGATGGAATCCCTTTGGCCCTCCTCTCTAGTCCCTGCATGCCACCCATATATAGGCTCCATACATCATGAACTAATTTGAGGCATGCTAAACTGTTTGGTGCTTTCCACTGTGTAGTACTGATGACCACTAGAAACCATGTCTGCCAAATAGCTACAGCTTGAATGCAACCAATAGATGGGTATCTGATACGTGTAATCGATTCAGTGTATTCGGATCCATCCTGCTCTTGCCAACCATCGCCACTTGTTTGGCTACCCGCCTCCTGGAGAATGTGTCGATACAATGTCGGGAACCCAGATACATATTGGACAACTATCTCAGCCGTACACAGTATCCTCTACTCATGAATGGTCCAGACATGCCCTATGGAAAGAGTGAAACATGTCTCCCCTGTGACCAGCTTCCCATTCATAGGATCAGTGATGAATGATATGTCATCCCTGTCGGTGATCACCTCATCCCTCGACCAGTGGTTGTCAACTCGCGCACCGACTCGATGCCCACGCTGAGAAGTTTTCCCTCTATTGCACCAAGTGTCATCCAAATATCTTGGGTGAGCTCCCCGTCCCCTGCTGCTCGTGCTCAGAGTGTCAAAGGACAACAACCAGATTGCCCGTTCCTGTAAGTGACGTAGAAGAGGGTCAAGAGTGTGAGTCCCTGCGGATACCATCAAGTATTGCTCATCTGTGTCCCCATCGATCCTAGGTGAACTACACCCAAAGGTATGCCCGGTATCTCCATCCATGGGTGTCCCTGGAGGCAACACTCCAAGACCTCGTTGTGCAGCACCATACGCCTCTGCATACCACCGATCATCCCAGTACTCCTGGACATGCCATTGTACACTGCGACCTACCCCTGTACACTGCTGGATACCCTCGGCTGTAGTTATGCCATCCTATACCGTCCTGCTTCCTACCTATGTCACTGCGCCTGTCACTCCTCGCATGTACTCACTGCGATGTGAGGCACTCCCACTCTGCAATGTAGTCCAACACACTACAACACACCACCATGCATCTCCATGCCCACCTGTAGACCACTGCTCAATGCTAGATGCTCCCACACATCCTTGGATATGATGGCCTAGAGCTATGTCTCTACGTGTAAGGCCACACTCGATCAGTATCATCACCCCCACCATCGCATCATTATCCTCGTCGATGAATGGATCTTCCCGCCAAATCCTCCCTAAGGGATCCGAGAAGTGACTCTCCCTATGTGTCAGTAGCGATGCCACCACTGCTCCGCTCCTCTGCATCCTCTATGCCCCACACAAAAGTGAAGAGCCCCCAGCTCCATGTAAGGCATCGTCTGGTGGCTTGCCAATGCCACCTCCTTCAACAAACTCCTGCCAGAGTATGTTGATCACCCAGTGATCCCGTGTACAAATGCCATACCAAGAAAACCAAAAGAGTCTGTCCATAAATTGGTCAGCCACTGGTGTTGACTGAGACTCCCCTAGCGAATGTGCATGCTCAATTGCACCATCCCAGTTGTAGTCAACTGTCATACATGCGAAATGATAGGTAGTCCCTCTCGGATCCCAATGCCAGTCGGGGCTTCCAGCATCCCTAGTGCTTGGAAACTCCTATTGAGCTCCACCTGGGAACACTACCATCTCCATAGTCCACTCCACCGGGTACCAACTCAGAATCTTGTTGGAATTTCTAAGTTTAACCCATTAGAAATTCTCCCTGTACTATCTGGTTTATATTTTCCTACTTGTTTAATTACTTAACAAGTTATTTACCATGCAAATACTGAAAATAAACACAAGTACAGTATCAACATCTACAGATCATCAACTAAAAGAAAACAAGCACACAAGTGACACTGTTATTTTTGGACCAATGTCCTTGGAAAAACCCAATGCAGGAAAACCGGTGCAGCTATTCAGAGGGTTATATTATTATGCAGTTTATCAGAGTACAACAGGGTGCCTAAACCGGCTCACCTGACAGAGAAAAATATACGACAGTAATACCTCTATATTCGGAAACAGGTATTCAAAAAACCTGTCCCACGAAACCCTCTCTGGCACAACTGAAGCTCAGCGCTGGCCCTTTTGGCCTCTACGTCAGCCTCCTGCTGACCTGCGTTAGCCCCAGGGCTCTTTGCGTCAGCCCTCTGAGGCACTGCGCAATGTCTGGGAGCCTCTGAGTCACTCCCTCTGCCCTCTGCATGGATGGCGCAGTCTATTTGGGCTCTGCGTAGCCTGGACTGACTGTTGCTCTGGCTCTCTCCGCTTCTGTGCTGGTCTCCTAGTATTGTCCCTACCTCTCTGCCTCGTACCCATTGCCCCTTGCTGCTGATCACTGATTCACTTTCGCTTAGCAACCTTGCTCTAGCAAAATGAATGATTGATCACTCTGGTGTATTCTCCAACTGACCCTCAAGCCTCTTTTTATACTTTTCTCGTTGGTCCATCAACAACCGAGATTAAATCTCTAACCAACGACTAAGATTAGATTTGGCTTGATCCATGACTTTTGGAACCTTCTAACCCAGTTTTATATTAATATCCATTAACATTTTATTTTTCTTAAATTTATACTTAAGAACTCCATTAAAAATAATAATTATTTTAATATCTCCCAAACCGGTTAAAATATGCCCAAACCATTTCTGGGTCTTGGAGATCTCATGTGCTTTAGCCTCTCCACCAATTTTCATGGCTAGAGCACATCCGATGGTACCCCAAATCAACATTCCCTCTTAGCGAGGATTGTGCTCTAGTAATACTCAACACTGAGCATTACCCTGATCATCTAACACCGGTCCCTGTGCTAATGCTATGCCTCCCCGCCCAACATCCTCTGCACTGTTGCATCCTGTACTGCTACCCATGGCCCTGCCACAGCCACTGCTGCATCCGTACGGCAACTACCTCTACATTTGTGTTGCTGCTGGTCCATACTCCCAACATTGCATATGCACTGCATCCCCCTCTCATCATGCTGCATCGTGCTACTGCACTGCAACTCAGTTACTGAGAAGTAAGTAACTGATCCACCCAACTTCTAATATCCCTGTCAGATTAGAAACACTCCCGATGCTGAAGCTTTGTCTGTTGCTAACAAGTGCTCCCTCTACTGACCTCTGTGCTGCTGCAATAACTCGCTGCCTCTCGCACCATTGCACACCTCTCTATACCATCCTGCACTGGTGCAACACTCTTGTGCCTCTCGCACTGTTGCAGCTTGCTAGCCTCGCGCTGCCCGAGGACTTCTGCACTGTAGCACTCTCTGCCGTTTCATCCGCATCTGTCTCTACCGACATCTAATAGTCCTGCTACTTCTCTTCGGGGCTCCCGTAGCAAGGTATAATCCAAGAGGTTGGGTACCTTGAGGATCCGGCTCCTCATCGCCTGTAGTCCTCCTGACTACAACTCGATGTCTCCCCACTTCTTCTCAAGTGGCACATGAGCACTCATGGCACAATCGTCCTCCTCAACTTCTTTCACTGCCTTTGCAGGCATTGCCTTCGAGTCTGAAGCCTCTCCCTTGCGCTTCTTCCTAGGACACTGGTTCGCAAAATGACCCAGTTCCCCATAATGGAAGCACTTGACCTTGGATAGGTCCTTCTTCTCCCTGTTCTCTTGCTTTCCTGCAGATGCTAGAGTCGCATCCTCTTCTTCCTCCTTGATTCTGACCCCTTTGCCGCTACTCCCCGCCTTGGTTAGCCGTCTGATCTCTTCTTGACGAAGAGCCGCCCACAGTTCTTCCCAATTTGGAAGACTTGTCCTACCCAGTATGCTCTGGACAAATACCTCCCAATCCTCAAAAACTGCGTTTAGTGCGATTCTCACCATCAATTCCTCATACGACGTGGCCCCTATGGAAGTTAGCTGGTCACAGATCTCCTTCAAGCGACTGAGGAAGACATCTATCTGCTCTCCCTTTTGCATCTGGTATGCCCTTAGCTGATTCTCCAGGAGCATCTTCCTCTACACGGAAGTATGCTGATACAATGTCTTCAAGGCATCCCACATCTCCTTTGTTGTTTCCTTCTCGACAATATGTGGTACCACATGATCCTTGACCCCATCAAGGATGATGCACTTTGCCTTCGCCATTGCTTCCTCGTATCTTTCATTAGCTACCAGGTCAACTGGGATAGCTATTACTCTCGTGACGAAGCCCTTGAGCCGATGTCTGTCTAGAATGGGCAAGATCCTGGCCTTCCAGACCACAAAGTTGGATGCTCCGTCCAACCTATCTTGATCTCTCAGCCCATTCACGACCATCTCGCTACTCTTCTTTCGACTCCTCCGAGTCTCTCTACTTCCCTCCTGGAAGTCCTCTGTTCGACTCCTGCTAAGTCTCTCAACTTCTCGTCTGGAAGTTCTCGGTTCGACTCCCTCTGAGTCTCGATTTCCCTTCTGGAAATCCCTCTGCCAACTTCAAGTTGCCCCACTTCGGTTGTCTGTGCAACTGCATCACTGATCCAGATTCCTTGGCTAGAAATCCGCCTTGGCAGCAACTCCCCCCACCTTGGTCTTGCCCTGTCAGGTACTGTTCTGACCACAATACCCCACCAGCTTCGCTCCGCAAATTACCGACAACCTCCTATACCCTAGCAACTAAAAGATTGAGCCACTTGGCTCTACGCAATCCCGACACCGACAAATCAACTCCTCCAGCCAACTGTGTCAGCCCTCTGGCCTCTGCGTGGCTCTGCGTGAGCCTGATACTGCCTCCCTTAGTCTCTGCGTTTCCTTTCTCTGGCCCTGAATGATGATGCAGTTCCTCTGCGTCACTCCTTCCTCTGTCGCCTTTTGTAAGGATCAGATCTGTCACTCGAGACAGCTGAATCTGCTGCAAATGCTCTGCTCGGCTGACACCTTCAGTTTTCTTGTGATCTGCAACCATGCTTCGATACCATGTTGGAATTTCTGAGTTTAACCCATTAGAAATTCTTCCTGTACTATCTGGTTTATTTCTTCCTACTTGTTTAATTACTTAACAAGTTATTTAGCATGTAAATACTAAAAATAAACACAAGTACAGTATCAACATCTATTGATCATCAACTGAAAGAAAACAAGCACACAAGTGACACTGTTATTTTTGGACCAATGTCCCTGGAAAATCTGAATGCGGGAAAACTGGTGTAGCTATTCAGAGGGTTATATTATTATGCAGTTTATCAGAGTACAACGGGGTGCCTAAACCGGCTCACCCGACAGAGAAAAATATACGGGAGCAATACCTCTATATCTGGAAACAGGTATTCAGAAAACTTGTCCCACAAAACCCTCTCCAACGAAACCCTCTCTGACACAACTGAAGCTCAGCGTTGGCCCTTCTGGCCTCTGCATTAGCCTCCTGCTGACCTGCGTCAGCCCTCTGAGGCACTGCGTAGCCTCTGGGAGCCTCTGCGTCACTCCCTCTGCCCTCTGCGTGGATGACACAGTCTCTCTGGGCTCTGCGTAGCCTGGATTGGCTGTTGCTCTAGCTCTCTCTACTTCTGTGCTAGTCTCCCAGTATTGTCCCTGCCTCTCTACCTCGTACTCACTGCCCCTCGCTGCTGATCATTGATTCACTTTTGCTTAGCAACCCCGCTCTAGCAAAATGAATGACTGATCACTCTGGTGTATTCTCCAACTAACCCTCAAGCCTCTTCTTATACTTTTCTCGTTGTCCATCAATGACGGAGATTAAATCTCTAATCAACGGCTTTTGGAACCTTCTAACCCATTTTTATATTAATATCCATTAATATTTTATTTTTCCTAAGTTTAGACTTAATAACTCCATTAAAAATATTAATTATTTTAATATCTCCCAAACCAGTTAGAATCTGCCCAAACCAATTCTGGGTCTTGGAGATCTCATGTGCTTTAGCCTCTCCACCAATTTTCATGGCTAGAGCACATCCGATGTTACCCCAAATCAAAAAATCTCTGGCCACCCTACCCCAAGAGAGGGATCGAATGCACGAACTCCCGCACATAAAACAACCCCAACATGCAAGTGTTGCACCCTGTGCAACTCAGGTCGTCTCATCTTGCTATCCTAGTCAATACATACAATCTGACTAGGTAGCTCTGTCTCCCTCTGTCCAATGGGCCAAGGTAACCTAATAGTGCTGCCAGCTCCCTCTATGTATGCCCGAAGAGGGCTGATCTCATGCTCCAACGTGCATCCTAGCTGCATCGGTAGGGAATCCAACTGCTCGCCAACGTGAGTCAATTTGGCCGTGGACTTGGCACAAACCGCTTTCATGTCCTCCAGAGCCTTGTTCTATTGCAGAATCGCCTCTCGCACTAGCGTGACCTTCCTTTTTAATGCTAGAAGGTCGGCCTGAAACTGATGGAACTGTCGTGGGCATCTATCACTTGTAAACTCAACCACGACTCCAGATACCTCAACACCTGTTGGCATTTCATCTAGGGATGGCACCCCCTTAACAAATGGCTTGATGTGAGTAGGCTTTATCCTCTCCACTAGGGTGTCAACTGGGGCTATCAAAGAGGTCTCTAATAAAGGTGACTGCTGCGCCACACCAGGTATATCGATGTGCTCCTCACCATCTTGTGGGGTCTCAACATCGTGCTCAACCTCCTCCTCAGGTTCCTGATATCTAAAGCCAGGTCTCCACCAGCAAAAGCGCCCCCTGGTCTCACCCTCTAACCATCTTTGTCCTGTTTGCTCCTTTTCAGGAGATCTGGTGCCCTGATCTGGTCGACTTTTCCCACACAATGTAGATGGCTGCACCCCCACGACATGCTCACCTCTAACGTCTTTGTTGTAAGGGTGAGGATGGGTTTGGTCTGTCACCCTCCTCAACTGGGCCAACCTCTCATCATCCCAATGAATTCTACCCCAGAATTTCTGCATGCTGGATTTCCCTTGAGCCATGGGTTTGTCTCCGGTTTCACCCGTCACTATGCACTCGTACCCACAACTGGACCAAGATCATGCTCTGATACCACTGTAATGTTCCAAACTTAAATAAATAGTGAGATGCAAAGCAAAAACGATTTACAGAACAAAAAATTTAAACAATCCACAAATGCTCATAAAAATTCTGGAATTAAGAACTAGCGGAGCCATTTTATTAATTAATGGAGCAAGTACAATAGTATGGAGGAATGTACCGAGGCAAGCGTGACAGAACCCAGGTGATAATACAATGATCTCAAATGCTGGAAATAACTACTCCTCTAATGCTTTGCGCTACCCAAAAACTTCACTGCTCCCTGGAAAGGGACTGCAAAATGATGAAACTTCAGCCACAAACTCCTTGGCCAAAACCCATAAAAACTCAAAAATGTTTTGGCCCGATTTGGACTTCCCAAAATCGACCCCCGAAGGCACTATTCAATCCCCAGCAATTCTACACTGTTTGCTGCAAAGATACAACTTAAAACCCCAACTTCGGTGCTCAAAAAATTATGAAAATTTATATTTGGGATCCTTGTCAAAAACCTAGAAAAACTTAGAAAGGATTTTGGCTGGTTTAGATTTCTAAAATTCGACCCCCTTGGAGCCCAACCTCAGCTGCAACTGCAAAACTCGACATGCTAGAAAATGCCTGTAAATCCTCCCTGAAATGCCCCCAAAGTGCTAGGCTAACCCTTGCTATCCAATCCTAACTTCCCGGGTGAGCTCTTGGCCTAAGACCCCTACTCCTAAGCTCCACAAAAAAAATATTGAGTGGCCTTTGCGCTGTCCCCTAGCCCAGCAATTCGAACTGCTGGAATGTTGGCTCTGCTGGTTGTAAAACTCAACAAGAATGTTGGTCTATTGCTGCTATCTCAGCTCTCTAACTCTTTGGAAAACAATCTGATCTCTGCTGGCCTCTATCTCTCTCTGCGTATTCTTTGGCTGCCCAGAAATATGCACTCCCTGCTCTGCACTGGTTGGTAGTGCTATGTCACTGCCCCGAAACTCCTGAAATCTTTGTAGAACTGCCTCTCTAGGGTGGGCATGGATGGTCCCCCGAAGTAGAGGTTGAATCTCCCGCTTGAGAGATTCGTGGCTAAACAATCGGCTGACTTAGCTAAACAACAGAGTGAACAGTCAAGTGATTTTTTTTTGCAAGATGTATGATTGAATCCAAAAATGTGAGCTGCTCCCTCCTTATAACTCCTTGGGCCTCCCTTGCCTCATGTGGGCCCCTCCATCCACCTATTCGACTTTCCCTCCAAGCTATTTGAATGGGCCAATTCGAATTCCCATGTGGGTGGCCCCCACATTCCACTAGCAACCAAATTAAGTCGAATTTCCTCCTAAGTGCCTAAGTCGAAAATGATGGGTTCTCTTCCTTAGCCAAAATTGTGCAAAATTGTGTAGCAGCACCCTGTTACAAATGTGTTTGAGAAGGGATATGACATCTGAATGATCTTGCTTTGCAAAGAGCTTTCTAGGTGTTACTTGCATATGAAATGAACTGCAATACTTAGCTGATTCCTTTCTAGCTTTGTCACATTTTGGAGGGCGAGCATCTTCAACAATATCTTTTTGTTTTGCTTTAGAAGAACTAGAGGTGTTGACTGTAATCTCTTGGCTGATCTGGTCATTGCTTATTTGAGTTTCTACCGAATTACTAGCCACTGAATAGCTAGTAGGATTCAATGGTTTGTCTCTAATCTTCACCAAATTGTTTACCTCTTGCTCTGCTCAAGATAAAGATGCACTCACTTCTGTCTTTCTAGGTGAGGAACAACTGAAATGTGCAAATGATAAAATATCTTCCTTCGTTCCACATGAAACATGAGAAATCGTAGTCAAATTTGATATTTTCGGTTCAGATATAACAATTAATAGATCATTATTTGAAATTTTTGAAATCCTAGGAGCATCTAAAGCACCCACAAGAGTTGTTCCAATGGTTTCTTCAGATTCAAAGTAACTCTTTGTATCCTTTGGCACATCATTTCCTATAGCTTCTAGAACATTTGAAATAGTGGATGAATCTAAAGGACCCACAATAGCTGTTCCAGCAGTTTTTCTCAATTCAGAGGATATCTTGACATTTCCTGATGTATCAGATCTACTAATTGTATTATAACAGCCTGAGATGTTAGCCTTTCCACGTTGGGGAGAAACTTGAGCAATTAGCCAATTTCTTTCAATTAAGTCTAGTTGATTGCCAACCTCCTTTTTTAGGGGATACAACCATGTCCATGCTTTGCTTTTTTGCTTCAACTTTTCTTACATTTTGTCCTTCATGCTCGGGCTTATGATCAATATCGTTTGCTTTGTTTCCTTTGTCACTATTCCAGAAGTCGTCCCAACTTTTCTTTGTTATATGTCGGGGTATTTTGTTATATTCTTCTAGTCTTCTATTCCATTCTTGCAGCTTCTTGATATTTTCTGCTTCTTGTTCTTCCATCTTTTTCAAAGCTTCTGCTTGCTGCTCTTCCAACTTCCTCCAAGATTCCGCATACCTGAGCCAAAAATTAGCTTCTGGCAGTTCAATTTTTAAGTACCATTAGGGCTGGCAGGACCTTTGCTCTGATACCAATGTAATGTATTGGGGCAATTTTCGCCCAAAGATACTAGGGAATTTACAAACTTTTTTCCGGTACATAATATTTCAATGCATTTAGTAGAGTCTTTAGTCAACCCTCTCAATAATACTTCAAGTTAAACAATTCACCTTAACAAATTTAATTATTTAATTCACAACACAAAATTCCCATAATGTATTTTTGATAACGGGACATAAAGATACCCAATATAATTTGAAGATAATATTGACACCTTAATGAAAATTAAGGACACGAGTCTCTGTGCCTTAGTGATGTTAACAACCACGTATCAGATCCTTCGTGCCTTTAGAAGGCCTGCGCTGCTTCAAGGAATTAAATTGGCCATGAGAATCCACAAATCGAATGATTCAAGAGTTCGGTTCTTCTTCAACTGCCACAGAAAAGCTTCACTGCTCCAAGGGTTTACAAATTACTTGCTTAGTGCTCGAATAAGTTACAGAAGCCGCACTTCAGAGCCTCGATTTAGCTATATAACCTTGGCATCGACTCACACCAGGTTGTTACAGGATCCACGCTGGGTTTGCAGGGCTTCAGAATGGTTACAGGTTTAGACTTTTGTGACTTATCAACTCCATCGTATACGTCTACACTATTTCGATCCCTTTTTGAACTCTAGAATAACTACTGTGTGAGACTTTTGCCTCTCTGAACCTACTGAAGGAAAATTCAACTCATTACAGATTCAGGGAGTTCGTTCGCACTGGAAGGAAGATCTTTACAATCTGCCTGCAATCTTCCTCGTTTTGACCCTCGCTTGACCCCAGGATGTTTGCCTACTATAATCCACTCTACTGTAAATTCCAGTTTGCTCAGATTATTTCAATTCACAGATTAGAACACTTCATAATCTCGTTCCATAACCCTGTGCTAAACCAAATCAAGGGTTCTTATAGGAGAACTCGCTAACTAATAGCATCGTTGCTTGTGCCTAAACAAAGATCAGTACTTCGTTCTTCCACTAGGACGTGTTCCTGTGGCTAGACCAAAATTATGCTACCTATGCCGAATAAACCCTTGTGCTCAATCGAGAGAAAACATGCCTTCAATGAATTTGTTTTTCCTCCAAAAGGTTCATGTGCCCAAAACAAAGAGAAAAAAAGAAGAATAAAGAAAAATAAGATTATCAACTAGGGTGGAATCTTTCACCACTGAAATTGATAGGAGAGAAGGGGTCTTAAAACCCTTAAGAGCCCCAAGCTCAAAGAAAACAGAGAGACAATCCAATCCAATGATGATCTAAATGAATCCAATCCTCTTGAGTTTATAGATTTCCTTTAGGGGCTCTCCTTCTTTAATTGATTGAGTAAACTTTACTCCAAGCCCCAACTTTGGGTTTCTTCGCCTAGTTGCCCAAAAATTTGCCCAACAATGGGAATTTTGGGGTTTTTTCCCCTTTATGGGGGAGTATAGCCTACATGGATTGATAGGCTATTTCGTCCCAAAGGCAATTAAACTTTGGGTTTCTTCGCCTAGTTGCCCAAAAATTTGCCCAACAATGGGAATTTTGGGGTTTTTTCCCCTTTATGGGGGAGTATAGCCTACATGGATTGATAGGCTATTTCGTCCCAAAGGCAATTAATTTCCTGGGGACGTTGCAGAAACCAAATACAAATGAAGATTTAAGAGAGGGAAGATGACTAATGCGCTCCACTTGATTCCAACACAAAAGTGATAAACATAATGAGCTATATTTGATATGGACTTTATCCCTCTTTTACGGGAGGTAAGGTAGGCCAACAATGTGATGCGGGCTCATGCTGTTACAAACAATCTACAATAAACACACATAGGCTCTCACAAGAGTACACATGGTAGACTCCAAGGTGATGTTATACACAATATGGGCTCTAAGATGATTTAGCTACTTAGGCGCATGACTAAAGCATATGTTGAAGGCTTTGGGGGTGAAGTTATTGATTTTGCATGATGTCATGAACCACATCTAATGCATTGCTTACTATTACACAATCAATGTAAGTTTGAAGTGAGTATTGTTAGCTTTGCATGATTGCTTTGAAGATATTCTCCTTGAGAAATTGCACAACAGTGATGAGCAAACCCAGTTCTAGTGCATAAGTTTCTGTGTGGTAGTAATTTCTTTGACCGGGCACACTATCAAATGGTGCAATAGTTAAGTAGATAGTTGTGTGTGAGATGCATGCATACATTGTCTTTCGAAAGCCCAAATCCTTATTTAAAATGTACTTTTAATTTAGGAATGCGCTTGATTTTTCATAGTTAGAATCTGCTTTCCTCATCTTTAGTGAGGGGCTCCCCTTCTTTAATTCATTGAGTAAACTTTACTCCAAGCCCCGGGTTCCTTCACCCAGCTGCCCAAAAATTCGCCGAACAATGGGAATTTTGGGGTTTTTCCCCCTTTATGGGGGATTATAGCCTACGGGGATTGATAGGTTATTTCGTCCCATAGGCAATTAATTTCCTGGGGACATTACAGAAACCAAATACAAATGAAGATCTAAGAGAGGGAAGATGACTAATGCGCTCCACTTGATCACATTTCCAACACAAAAGTGATAAGCATAATGAGCTATATTTGATATGGACTTTCTCCCTCTTCTATGGGAGGTAAGGTAGGCCAACAATGTGATGTGGGCTCACGCCCTTACAAACAATCTACAATAAACACACATAGGCTCTCACAAGGGTACACATGGTAGACTCCAAGGTGATGTTATACACAATATGGGCTCTAAGATGATTTAGCTACTAGGCGCATGCCCTGACAAGCAACCTACAATAAACACATATGGGCTTGCATAAGTGAAGTGCTCAACTCCAAGAGTACACGTGGAAAACTCCAAGGTGATGTCATACATAATAACGGCTCCAAGATGATCTAGCTACACAAGGTGTGTGCACACATATCTGTCACAAACACACATAGACTTCATCACTCCTCTTGAGCCATGTACTACACTAGGTCCACTTCCCTTGCATTAACACTGTCGTAATGCAAACATCCTTGAGCCAACTCCAAGCCTCCATATAGGAATCCAAGCTACCCCTTGCTATCTAGGACCTATTGCCCTTTTGGAAGATGCATAATGCTCCTCCTTAGAAGTAAAGTGTTCTCCAAGTGAATCTCTCCATGTGACCATCATGAAGGATGTTCCCCGAATTGTCAAGAGAACCCCAATGCCCTAGCAAAGAATGCCAAGCAAACACTCCATTAAGGTCAACTAACCACTGAGCAAGCTATCTTGAATGTGTAAGTCCATCATGGACCATCTCCCATGTGGTCAATCCATTCTATATACCATGTACTCCAAATCTCATGAAGCACTATTAAACATGGTGTAGAAACTTTTGATGTAACCCCAAAAGCTAACATAATGAACCACCACATAATTGTTGGAACTTGAAGGTGACTAAAACATATGTTGAAGGCTTTGGGGGTGAAGTTATTGATTATGCATGATGTCATGAACAGCATCTAGTGCATTGCTTACTATTACACAATCAATGTAAGTTTGAAGTGAGCATTGTTAGCTTTGCATGATTGCTTTGAAGATATCCTCCTTGAGAAATTGCACAACAGTGATGAGCAAATCCAGTTCTAGTGCATAGGTTTCTGTGTGGTAGTAATTGTTTTGACAGGGCACACTATCAAATGGTGCAATAGTTAAGTAGATAGTTGTACGTGAGATGCATGCATACATTGTCTTTCAAAAGCAGGATCCTTATTTAAAATGTACTTTCCAATTTAGGAATGCGCTTGTTTTTCATAGTTAGAATCTGCTTTCCTCATCTTTAATTAACACTATTCCTAAAATAGATAAATATCATGGCTTAGAGTGTTTTGCAGGTTTCGATTAGAATGTGCCCATGCAGGCTGGGTACATTCTTTGAGGCAGGGATCAGGTTAAAGTTTCATCTCTAAATTAGGCACAACATTGGGATAGGTTATTTTTGTAAACCCTATATCTTTCTTAGTCTATAAAAGAAAGGCAGGGTAGGAGTGTGAGTATGAAAGTTTTGAATAGTTGCTTTGTAATGTGACGTGTGATTGAGTGCTACTATCTACTTGCTATAGTTTCCACAATAATTTAATGTAGATTTAGGGGTTCACAGTTTTCTTGGAAAATCCCTTCTTTCTAGACAAGCAACTTAACCAATATACTCAAAACAAAAATCACAGCAAATAAATTCAACCAATGTAATAGATCTGTTTATTAACACCACTGTAAAATCTTGTCTTGCTAAACAAATAACTTAACTATCATGCCACATGCAAAAATACTACAGCTAACAAATTCAGCGAATATATTCTGATCTACTTTATTAATTTGATCTGGAATTATATGCTGGAACAGCCTTTTGAGCTACTGTTAAATTTTGTTAACAATGGTATGTTCTATGCTTAGCACAATTACTTCAATGTACTTTAGCAGCCCAATGACAATTTCCAATTTAGTTTCCAATAGCAATCACTTTAACCATTAATCACATTGACAGTAAAAGTAGATAGAACATGAAACAAAATGCAGAAGACAAGCCAACACAAAAGAACACCAGATTTGACGGATGCCAGGGACAACCCTTTGATCAATTCTTCTTATTATTATATCAAATGTTCAACAGAGGGAGAGTACAAAAAGTCAAAGTTGACTTGCCAAATCAAAGTCAAAACAGTCCTGTCAAATCTGTAGTCAACTGGAGTCAAATTCAGCCCTAATGAAAAAGTCAATGGTGGTTAAAACAACAACAAAATGTCTCCTTTGAAGCTGGTCAAACCCAGTCAAGCTCGGTCTGAACAGGAGGTCAAAATCAGCCCAAAACAGTTCCAAAGTTAGCGGTCAAACTAGGTCAAATTTCTGCCTTGAACTCTGCGGTCAACCTTGTTAAAATTGGCAACTAGGGCCAAACTCCATGTGGGTCATCTTATTTATGGCAGCTGATATTTTTCTTGGATCCCTCTCATCGAGAGGTGTAGGATTGATCTAAAGATCGTCCTATTCCGATAAGTATTCATGGAGTTATGAATTTATTTGTGTTATAAGACAATTCGTCAAGGTCGGCCAGCGACTAAATAACACCCACATGTGCTCAATGTTTTAGTATAAAAGGAGATGACTTGTGAGTCATTTTATACACACTTCTATCTTGATTTCTCTCCACTTGTCTTGGGTTTTAGTGGAAGAGAAATCTAGGAGTGGAAGCCCTAGACGTTGGAGGAAAACTCTTCGGTCAACCTTGTTAAAATTGGCAACTAGGGCCAAACTCTATGTGGGTCATCTTATTTATGGCAGCTGATATTTTTCTTGGATCCCTCTCATCGAGGGTGTAGGATTGATCTAAAGATCGTCCGATTTCAATAAGTATTCATGGAGTTATGAATTTATTTGTGTTATAAGACAATTCGTCAAGGTCGGCCAACAACTAAATAACACCCACATTTGCTCAACGTTTTAGTATAAAAGGAAATGACTTGAGAGTCGTTTTATACACACTTCTATCTTGATTTCTCTCCACTTGTCTTGAGTTTTAGTGGAAGAGAAATCTAGGAGAGGAAGCCCTAGACATTGGAGGAAAAGACGCTGCTGTAGCCGCAG
The DNA here is from genome assembly GCA_031772625.1 of Pinus tabuliformis. Classification (NCBI taxonomy): domain Eukaryota; kingdom Viridiplantae; phylum Streptophyta; class Pinopsida; order Pinales; family Pinaceae; genus Pinus; species Pinus tabuliformis. The sequence goes on from CM062805.1 coordinate 956,394,028, forward strand.
TCTAGAAGAAGAAATACGTTGCCATAATCTAGAGGACACAGCCATGAAAGAGAAGCCCTAATGCTATCAAGAAGGAAGCCTACAACTCTATACACTGGTCCCTACCAAAACGCAGTCAAGGAGGACAATACCATGCCCTAGCCACATCATTAGGAGGCTACCCTAGGTAGCGTGGAAGGGCTGTATGGACAATGTATTGAGCAGGAGTCTTAGCCGTTGTTTGGAGGGGTTCGAAGTGTTGGAGAAGGGGCCGAGTTCCCTTGTTGTCATGCCGCAACAATAAGGACTGTTTTAGGATCGTGTGGAAGAGTATAGACTCTTGGAAGGGCAGACACAGTCATAGGACTGATTTGTGGGTAGTTTTAGTGACACATTTATAGGGTCGCAGTGAGGGACTGCTACAACAATTGGGAGATGAAGTTTGGATGGCCGAGAGACCTAAAACAGACCTTCTAACCAGGCCGTAGTCACCTCTAAGGACAACAAGGCAAACGGGGATATTTTCCCTATACGTTAAGCTAATTGGTGTACCCTAACCAAACTAGTACATGTACAGAACCCTAGGCAGAAATCAACAGTAGCATGTAGCAGAATTGAGGGTTGTTTGTGGACTGATGGATAGATGCATGGGACAACAAGGCAACTAGTACAACAGTGCTAATATATATATGGGATAGCTAGGCTACATGGTGCTGCTAACTAGTGCAACAAGGTAAATAGGACAACTAGGACATTGTGCTGCTAACATGCATGGGACAACAAGGACATAGTGCTGCTAACATGCATGGGACAGCAAGGTGACATAGTGTTGCTAACATGCATGGGACAGCAAGGTGACATAGTGCTACTAACATGCATGGGACAACAAGGTGACATGGTGCTGCTAAGACACATGGACAACAGCCAGGTATGCTAAGACATATGGGACAACTGCAAGGTATGGCAAGGCAAAGTGGGACAACAGCTGTGACATGGCAGAAGGCACATGGTACAGCAACAAGCATGGTACAACAACAAGCATGGACAACATGGATAACAGTGGCAAGCATGGTGCTGCAAGCACATGAGACATGCAGTATGACAACATGGTTCAACCATGGCACATGGGACAACAGTGCAGCATAAGGTGCAACAGTCATGAGGTCCAACATTGTGATGATGGGTGCAGCATGGTGCAACACGGTGAGGTGCAACATGATGACGAGATGCAGCACAATGAGAGGTGAAGGAGTCACCTTTGAGAATTAGTGGAAGTAGTATGTCTTCAACTGATCTCATGTATCATCTTCTTAGAGATGATCTCTGCTCTTATCTAGATAAGTCAAAGTGTTGACTTCTGTTGTAAATATACTATCTCTCTCTCTCTCTCTCTCTCTCTGTTGAACTATTGAAGAACATAAAAGAAGAATTGATCAAGGGTTTCCCCACATTGGGGTTTGTCCCTGGCTAGCGTCACATCTTGTGTTCTCTTGTCTTGGCTTGTATTTTGCGATTTATGTTTATGTTCTATCTGCAATTTACTTTAATGCTGTTGTGATTGCTAATCTAGAAAAGATATTGAGCTAACTGTGAAAATTGAAATAAATTGCTCTAAGCATAGAACATACCTAAAATTAACAAACCTGCAATTTTCTGCTATAGTCAAAGTGCCTAGAATGCCTCGGTTTATGTGCCAAGGTGTATGGCCTGCCCAAACAAAAATCTGCCCAGAAAAGCGAAGTCAAAATCTCTCTGGAAAGTCAAAGTCGTCGCTAGTCAAACTGTAGGAAAATCTGAATTTTTCGGCCTTGTAATTCTGTCTAAAATTCGTTGTCCTTTGCCACTTGTGTGAGTGAGAGAATATGCCCAATAGTTGTACGAACCAATGAGAGGAGAGAGAAGAATGTGTGAGTGACTAAGTCACAGGACACGTCCTCCAAGATCTCGTGTCCCGTATTTAACGTGCAGGACACGAAAACGACCCTAAAACGTGTCAAAGACGTCTTTTATCTTGTCCTATAAAACGTAAAACATATTCGGGCGTTTTAGTGGTGTCCTACTCTTGGAAAATGAGTATTCGGTGTCTAGAATACGTTGCCCTAACGTTTCTTCTCCGGTTGAATACGTACCCCACGAAATCACTAGTTTAAAGCCCACACAATTATTTTTTCGAGGTTATTTTCCTATTTTCCTCCGCCGTTTTCCTCAACCGTCGCTGTATATTCGTCATGTGGAGCCGAGTGTGGACCGAGTCATCTCCGTGGACTCGTGGAGCTGTTTGGTCGCAGCGTGTGTGAGGTTTGGCAACTTGGCAGGCTGCAACGTTCAGGTAAACCGTGGTCCGTCGCTGTATATTCATCGTGACGTGTTTGCTTACATAAATTGTGTTAGTTGCTTTAGAAGCGATGCTGGCTCTCACGCAGGTTTTCTTTTAGGTAGCTTGATATCACTCTAGATGGTTCAGTGATTTCTCTATCTTTTTGGTGAATGTGAATGATTATTATTTCTAATGGATTGAATGTGCTATCACTAAAAGACATTTAAGCCTTAAAGAATGCGCTTCGAAAACTTGTGTTAGTCTATTAGAGTATTCTTCGAGATGGGCAATTCATAAATGTGGTCTGTAATTATAACTCTGTAATTGCTCGGTCGTAAAACAAAATACATCTTAGAATGGACAGAAGAAGAATTATTTCCTAATGCTTGCAGAGTGTATGAAGTGCGAATTCAAGTAGTTACCCATCTTGTCATCTTTTAAGATCTGGGAACTTCTATGGTAATTTTATTTTGCGAGTAATGTATGATTATAATATCATAAAATGCAAGCTTCTTGACTTTCTCACCTATAATTTGAGTAAAACAAATTTCTACTTGTGTACTTTTGTATCATCAGATTTAAGATTAGGGCTATAAAAGTGGCATTGAAGGCGGCAGTCATCTTCCCAGTTCTCCCAGATTCATCAAATCTTCCTCAATGAACATTGAATATTCAAGAATCAAGACCAAGCATATCACATTCTAATTTCTAAATAATAAATTCTGATTCTATTTATTTTTTTAAAATGAACTATGAACTCTGAAGTAATTATATTTTAATTTGATTAGATAAGCTGCATCTTGCAATTTAATATGGATCAAAAACTATATTTCGGTATATATATATATATATATATATATATATATATATATATAACATGTCCCTCGTGCCCTGTTTCTGGGTCGCAGCGTTTCGTATTGAATACTCGTATTTACAAAAGGACACTTGTAGGACTATTTTCCTAGTCAAACTGTAGGACTAGTGAAAACTTCTTCGGGTGTCTTGAAATCCAGTGCTTGATGCAGGCTCCTATTTTGAACATACACGACAGTGTTGGCAGCTTCTCCCCATAAGAACTTTGGTAGACCTTGATCATGGAGCATGGCACGGGTGGCTTCCATAATTGTTTGATTCTTCCTTTTAGCAACCCCATTTTTCCCAAAAGTGTATTGAACAATTGTCTCCCTCTTAATGCCAGCCTCTCTGCAAAAGTCATTGAATTCATTTGATTCATATTCGGTTCCATTGTCGATCCTCAATATTTTGATCTTCTTCCCTGTTTGATTTTCCACCAAGGCTTTGAAAGAACGAAACCATTTGAACACTTCATCCTTCTTCTTCAAAAAATAGATCCATGTTTTGTGAGAGAAGTCATCCACAAAAATTGCACAGTATAAGTATCCTCCCAATGATGTTACGGCCAACATACCAGATAGGTCAGAATGGACCAATTGAAGAATATCGGTAGTTTGGCTTTCACTTGAAGGGAATGGTCCCCTTGTAAGTTTCCCAACTGCACAACCTTGACAAACTCCTTCATGATTCATGTTGAAATCGGGCATACCTGTGACCATCTTCCTTATCCCAGGTAAGGCTTTGTAATGAAGGTGGGCAAATCTCCAGTGCCATAGCTCAGATTTAAGTGAAGCTTCACAAGGCAAGGCTCCCAAAGGACTTCCTCCAACTTGATAGAGACGATCAACCCTAAATTCAATTGTGAATGCATCTTTAGGGTTTCTTTGCCAAATACATACCTTTCCATCAATGGATGCTACCTTGAAGCCTTTATCTTCCATTGCAGAAATAGAAACCAGGTTCTTCTTCAAATCAGGTACATATAATACTTCTTGTAGATGAATGATTTGACTTTGATTTAACTGAAGAGTGACAATACCTATCCCTTTCACAGGGTAGGTGGCATCGTCTCCAAGTATGATCTCCAAATTGGTCTTTTCTTCAATCAAATTTGAGAGGGCCTTTTTGTACCCAGTGAAGTGCCTTGAGGCTCCACTATCAATCAACGAGTGATCCAAAGTATTTGGAGGAGAGGCAGTAGATGGAGCGGAAATAAGATAAAAATCCTTTGGTTTTTCTACAACATCACTTTCCTCATACCTGGAATTTTTCGTCCTTTTGGGAGGTCAACCATTTCTATATCGAGCAGCGAGAGCATTTCTCTTTCTTTTATTCTTGAACTTGTTGTTCCTTTGATTGCCATTGCCTTCGAAATTGTTGTTGTTATTGTCATCATCCCTTAGAGAATTCTTCTTGTGATGACACTCTCTAGCATAGTGGCCGAACCTATTACAATTGTAGCACCTTCCTTTTCTTCCTTCTTTTGTTAGGATATTCCGACACATAGGAAATAGTTAAGTATAACTTGGTCTAGTATAGAGTTAGGTAAAGTGTGTTTCTTTACTATGTACATTTTGTAACTTACAATCCGACGGTCACGATATGTAGTGATCCGACGGTTCATTCTCTCCTCGGTATTACCGACACTTGATCCGTGGCTTAACACCCGATTGGTCCATGATCTCTATTTAAAGAGCATTGAGGGTCAGTTGTAGGTTAACTGTTCATGAGAAAAGCTTATGTAAAATTTCATTCTTTTATTAATAAATTGCCTGAAGTGGCCGCGTTGGCTCAGGTCGTGGACTGTTTCCCTCTTTGAGGGTTTTAACCACGTCAAAATACTGGTGTATTGATCTGTGATCTGTGTGTGAGCAGTGTCCTTTGGTGTTCTGTCTGAGGAACTTACCCTGTAAATTCCTACATCTTTGAAATCCCTGCTTGAATCCTTGACCTTGTCTCCTTGGACCAAAATTATTTTTCCTCTTAGCATGAGCGGAACAAGCAGTAGGTTCATTTCCATTTGAAGGCTTGTCTTTGTCCATCATCCTCGTCTCCTCTTGAGTGCATCTAGCCAATAATTCGTTGAAACTAAGAATCCTGTCATTGTTGAGAATGGTGTTAAACACATCCCATGCTCTTGAAAGACCTCCAAGTGCAATGAGAGTGAGCTCCCCTCGTCAGTAATAACTTCTCCAATAGATAGTAGGTCATTCTTGATTTGTGTTATTCTCATAAAGTAGGATTGGATTGACTCCCCTTTATCCATGTTGATGTCTTTCAACTTGTTCTTGAGAAAGAGGATTTGATTTGCATTGTTTACTTTGAACATCCCAACCAGGTTATCATACATCTCCTTAGATGTTCTTGAATCAGAAATATAGGCAACCAAATGCTTTTGAATGGAGTCTATGATAATTCTCTTAGCTTTGACCTCACCTTTCTTGTACTTCATGGTATCAGAGCTATTTGAGGGCCGCGTTCGTTGGTGATCCAAATCTGAAGCCGGTAGAACTGCATTCGACTGTCGTTTCCTAGATCTACTGTTTCTGACTACTTTCGGGCCGAGAGGACTGCTCTATTGTGTTGGGAGCATCTGTTCCAGTGAGGAACCCCTTTCGTTTCACGCGGAAAGGTTTCCGGTAGCCCTAGGTATGTCATTTTTAAGATCTGGAGGTATACAATGTTTATTTGCAGTTTACAGTTATTTTCTCTCTGTTTATTTCGGTTTCGGTTTATTTAGCTTTTTGTTTTTTTTATTACCGGATCTGTACCTTTCATTTCTGCGTATGCTCTTTGTCCCGCGACTCTGTGCGATTTGGGCAAATCAGAAACATAAATGAAGGATTTTTCTCATGCGTATGCTCTTTTCCGCTGCACCTTAGTGTGATCTCGGAAAATCAGAAACATTGAGGAAATAATTTAGTTTCCGGCTAAAGCTAACTTCGAGCCACAAGGTTCGTTTTTTTTGTATGTCCGTGTTGAGTTTTGTGTTTTTTGCTTTGTAGGGAAAAAGAGCTTTCTCAAAGCAAGCACGCAACCCAAAGCTTCAACCCCCCTCTCTCTCTCTCAAACTTTTAGTATAGCTCACTTGGTCCAAAGCTAATTTATGAGAGTAGAGGTCTTGAGTTCAGGGCTCCTTTTTGTGGGGACGGATTTTTAATTTCCGCACATTCCCGCACTTCGTCGGCATCTTTATCAAATTTTCTTCAAAAAGCCATAACTTCTTCATCCGGAAGCCGCTTTCAGAACCGTTTTTTTTGAAACAGCCTAATATTTCGAGATCTTTCCATTGGAACATTTAGTTTCAGCATCTATAGCTTCAGTTTCTATTAAAATGGAAAGTCCATGCCAAGTTATTCTTGACAGCACCAACTACTTCCAATGGTGGTCCTACATTGTGGATTTACTTAAAAGTAAAGGTCTCTATAGAATAGCCTCAGGCCAAGAAACCAAACCGAAAGATGAAGATAAGGCAGCTAAATGGGAAAATAGGCAAGATCAAGCACGTGGGCTGATAAGGATGTCTATTTCTCCAGATCTTAAATTCCATATTGCAAAACTTGATACTCCTGAAGAAGCAATGAAACAGATCACTAAAGTTTTTGGAATTAAAAATGAACTTAAAGCCCATTAACTTGAAAATGAGTTGCTTACATTGGACCCCAATAATTTTTCTTGCATTGAAGATTTTTTGTCCAAGTTCAAGACCCTTAGACTTCTCTTGGAAGGTGTTAAGGTTAAGAAAGAAGATAGTAGCCTTATCTAATCCATTCTTACTAAGTTGGGACCAGCCTATTCTGTGTTTGTTTCCACCTTCCATTCTACAAGAGAAGCCTTCATTTCTCAAGGACAAGCCTACAAGTCCCCTTCCTTTGATTCCTTTTGTGATTCTTTAATAAGAGAACAAGAAAAACTCTTACACCTTGGTCTTCTTCATCTTGGAAACACTTCTAAGAAAGTGTTAGCCGCCCAGCAACAACCAAATTCTAAGAATCCCAAGAAGTTGTATCCTAAAAGGAATGGTCCTAAACCAAACAAGGGTCTTAAGCAATTTTAGCCTCAAAATGAAAAATCATTTCAACAAAATGATAAGACAAATAAAAACAAAGGGAAGAAGACTGATAGACATTGCAACTTTTGTAATCGAGATGGCCACTTAGAATCCAAATGCTTCAAGAAGATGGAAGCCTTGGAAGCAGCAATGAAGAAGCATAATATCCATTTGGAGCACTCTTCAACTTCAACTTCATCTTCATGAATGACACTTTCTGCATGTGGTTGTCAAGCATCTCGGTCTGGCTATGCACTAAATGTATCTTCTTCTTCTCATTCTCATGAGTGGCTCATTGATTCTGGAGCTTCTTATCACATGGCCAAAAACAAAGCCATGTTTTCTTCTTTAAATGATTGTAACACCAAAAATATATATGTTGGTGATGATAGATCTCTTAGTGTTGTAGGGATTGGAATTGTTCATATAGACAATGGTCAATTTAATGATGTATTATGTGTTCCAACCTTATCCTGCAACCTTCTATCTGTATATCAGATAACTCATTCAGGTGAAGGTAAAATCGTTGAATTTTCACCTCACGATGTTGTAATTAAGGACCTAAGAGATCCTAGACAGATTTTAGCTACTGGCATTGCTGATGATTCTACAAGGTTGTATAAGTTTCACAACTTTGGGTCATCAAATCTTTCCTCAGTATTTGTTGCTCATAACGATGAAGTGAGCAAACTTTGGCATGAGCGATTTGGTCACTTAAACTATCGCTCCCTTCAGAATCTATGTAAAGAAAATATGGTGACAGGTCTTCCAATGGTATCTTGTAGAGATGGTGTTTGTTTCGGATGTGTACTCGGAAAACATCATTGGGATAGTTTTGAAAAACGTGCCTCTTGGCATGCCTCAGCCCCTTTACAACTCGTGCATAGTGATTTATGTGGTCCACTTCCAGTTGTTTCATTCTCTGGCTACAAGTATTTCTTAACTTTCATTGATGATTTCTCCAGACGCACTTGGGTATACTTCTTAAAACTCAAGAGTGAAGTATTTAACATGTTCTTGGCCTTTAAGGCCTTTGTTGAAAAACAATCTGGACATCAAATTCTTAAGCTAAGATCTGATATTGGCGGAGAATATGTTAACAACAAATTCATCAACTTTTGCACTGAGAATGGAATTCAAATGCAACATACTGTTCCATTTACTCCACACCAAAATGATGTAGCTGAAAGGAAGAATCACACCTTAAAGGAAATGGCTAATTGTATGCTTCAATCTAAAGGACTTAGTCTTAATTATTGGGCAGAAGCATTAACCGTGCAAATTACATAATAAATCGCACTCCTACTAAGGTTTTAAAGAATATCACTCCAGAAGAAGCATGGAGCTCAATTAAACCAGATGTAAGTCACTTTCGTGTTTTTGGAAGTGAAACATGGGCCCATATTTCAGATGAGAAACATAAAGCTTTAGAACCTAAGAGTGAAAAATGTATTTTTGTTGGATATTCTGAAGATGTCAAAGGATATATACTTATTCTACTTAAGTCCAAAAATGTTATCATTAGAAGAGATGTAAAGTTTGCTGAAAATATATAGGCCTACGAGCCTAGTTCGGCGGATGTGCCACCTCTCCCTCTCTCTTCTACTTTTGAAAATATTTCTTCTTCAGATGATGAAAGCGAGGATGAAAATCCTCCCCCACCTTCTCAGGATCCTCCTTCAGCTCCTCAGCTTCCAAAATGGGTCCGTGCTACTCGGGATGCAGCAGGTGATCTTGCCAGTGATCCTACAGATCAGCGACGTACACGTTCTCAGTTTGATAGAGCCTCTTCTTTACTGGCTCAAGCTTCAGTGAATTATGATCCTGACACCTTTGCAGAAGCTTCAGGCCATCTAGATTGGGAAGCAGCTATGAATGAAGAATATCATTCATTGTTGGCAAATGATACATGGGATCTTGTTCCTCTACCAAAGGGACGAAAACTTGTTAGATGCAAATGGGTTTATAGAACCAAGTATGGACCAGATGGGAAAGTTGATAAACATAAAGCTTGTCTTGTTGCTAAGGGTTTTTCACAAGTTGAAGGCATTGACTACACTGAAACCTTCTCCCCTGTTGCCAAAATGAACTCTATCCGCCTTGTTCTTTCCCTTGCTGCCTCTTTCAAATGGGAAGTCCATCAGATGGATGTTAAATCTGCCTTCTTGCATGGGGACTTGCATGAAGAAATCTATATGGAACAACCTATTGGCTTTATACAAACAGACTCCAGCCTTGTATGTCGGCTTAAGAAATCCCTTTATGGTCTCAAGCAAGCTCCTCGAGCTTGGTATGCCAAAATGGATAACTTTCTTTTAGAAAATGGCTTTTCTAGGTGTCATTCTGACAATACTGTCTACCCCAAGAAAGTGGGCAAGTCTCTTATCATTCTTGTTCTTTATGTTGATGATCTTATCCTGACTGGTAGTGATCCCAACCTTATAAACCATGTGAAGTCTAGCCTTAAAAGGAAGTTTGAAATGAAAGACCTAGGACACTTACATTATTTTCTTGGTCTTCAAGTCTTGCAATCCAAGGAAGGTATTTCCCTTTCCCAGTCCAAGTATGCCTGTGATATTCTACGCCATTTTCACATGGAAGACTGTAAGCCAGCCCCTTCTCCCTTTCAGTCTGGAGTCAAACTTTCAGTCACTTGTACTTCTCCTGAAGTTGATGCTACCTTATACCGTCAGCTTGTAAGAAAACTTTTGTATCTAACCCATACTCGTCCTGACCTTTCCTTTGCTGTTGGCCTTGTTGCTCGGTTTATGCAAGACCCACATGAAAGTCATTGGAAAGCAACTAAAAGAATACTTCGTTATGTTCGAGGTACAGTTCAGTTTGGGATTCATTACAGTGCCGAAGCAGCTCCTGTATTGGTTGGTTTCACTGATTCCGATTGGGCTGGTGACCCTGATGATCGGAAGTCTACTGCAGGTTATGTGTTCACTCTTGGTTCATGACCTATTACATGGGCTTGCAAGAAACAATGTGCCATTTCTCTTTCTTCAGCAGAAGCAGAGTATCGTGGTGCCGTAGAAGCTAGTAAGGAAGCCTTGTGGCTTTGTCAGATCCTGTCAGAGTTTGGCTTTCAGCAGCAACATGCGACTACACTTTGGTGTGATAATCAAAGTGCCATTCAACTATGCAAAGATCCAGTCCAACATCAGTGCAGCAAACACATTGAGCTGCACATGCACTTCATCAGAAAGCTCATCCACGACCATGTTCTTGAAGTGCAATATTGTTCAACGGATGATCAAGTTTAGATAATCTTTGGCAAAATCACATAATCAATCTTTTGTCGACGCGTTTCGAACCAACCAGTGTGGTTCATCGTCAGGACAAGTTGAAGAACCAATCTGGCTTAGCTTGATTAAATAGAGTGTGCAGAGACTCCAACGGCTATAATGCCAACGGCTAATTTTGACCTGATGATCATAGTCAAACCACTAATTTTATTATTAATAGAAACATATAATTCATTATTATTAGTTAATTGAATAATATAATAGATTTATTGTTTAAATATAATGGTCATTAATAAATTATATCTTCATATTTATTAAATAACTATATTTATTATTATTCCCAAATTATTTAAATACAAATAAATAGTATTAAATTACTATTATTCTTAGAATTTAGTTACAATAGGTAACTGTGTATAATTGTTTAAATCTAAGGGTCTATTGGTAAACTAGATCTTCTCTATTTGTTCTTTAAAATAAATCAATTTTATTAATTATTTAAATGTAATGGCCCATTCGAAATTAAAATAATAAGTTCTATATAATAATTTATGTTTATTAAATAATCTATATTTACTTAATAATTTATGATTCATAATTCCAATATTATTAAAAAACAAATAAATAGTATTCTAGTTAAAGCATTATTATTCTTAGAATATAGTTACATTAAGTAAATACCATAATTAAAGTACATGTTTATTAATAATAGTATATAAAAACTAACTAACTCAAACTAACTCAATGTTATTGGTATATCATATATTTCTAATAATTTCTTGTTTATCATTTAAACCTAAGGGTCATTTGGTAAAGCTAGATCACCTCTTAAAAATAATTTAGTAATTTATATTCATTAAATAATCAATATTTATTCACTAATTTTTTTTTTAAAATTAACTATGTTATTAGTTAAATATCTTATTACTTATGAGGTTTAAAAAGGGGGGTTTTTATTAATTAAATATATAGGAAATCAGTTAAAGGTAAATTTCAAGGTGTAGTAGAATTAAATATTAATGCATAAGATTGATTATGTGATTTTGCCGAAGATTATCTAAACAATGTTATGGATGATCAAGTTGCAGACAACTTTACAAAGGCTCTCACAGAGGCGAAGTTCACTAAACTTCGATTTATGGTTGGAGTTCAGGAAGTTTTCACTAAGGGGGGATAGGCTCTAGTGCCTCGTTCCTTCTCCTATTGTGTCATATTTGTAAATCCTTCAATCCTATCCCAAGTTGTTCTTAAGGGGGGATGTTAGGATATTCCGACACATAGGAAATAGTTAAGTATAACTTGGTCTAGTATAGAGTTAGGTAAAGTGTGTTTCTTTACTATGTACATTTTGTAACTTACAATCCGACGGTCACGATATGTAGTGATCCGACGGTTCATTCTCTCCTTGGTATTACCGACACTTGATCCGTGGCTTAACACCCGATTGGTCCATGATCTCTATTTAAAGAGCATCGAGGGTCATTTGTAGGTTAACTGTTCATGAGAGAAGCTTATGTAAAATTTCATTCTTTTATTAATAAATTGCCTGAAGTGGCCGCGTTGGCTCAGGTCGTGGACTGTTTCCCTCTTTGAGGGTTTTAACCACGTCAAAATACTGGTGTATTGATCTGTGATCTGTGTGTGAGCAGTGTCCTTTGGTGTTCTGTCTGAGGAACTTACCCTGTAAATTCCTACATCTTTGAAATCCCTGTTTGAATCCTTGACCTTGTCTCCTTGGACCAAAATTATTTTTCCTCTTAGCATGAGCGGAACAAGCAGTAGGTTCATTTCCATTTGAAGGCTTGTCTTTGTCCATCATCCTCGTCTCCTCTTGAGTGCATCTAGCCAATAATTCGTTGAAACTAAGAATCCTGTCATTGTTGAGAATGGTGTTAAACACATCCCATGCTCTTGAAAGACCTCCAAGTGCAATGAGAGTGAGCTCCCCTCGTCAGCAATAACTTCTCCAATAGATAGTAGGTCATTCTTGATTTGTGTTATTCTCATAAAGTAGGATTGGATTGACTCCCCTTTATCCATATTGATGTCCTTCAACTTGTTCTTGAGAAAGAGGATTTGATTTGCATTGTTTACTTTGAACATCCCAACCAGGTTATCATACATCTCCTTAGATGTTCTTGAATCAGAAATATAGGCAACCAAATGCTTTTGAATGGAGTCTATGATAATTCTCTTAGCTTTGACCTCACCTTTCTTGTACTTCATCTTTGTAGTAGAAGGTGCATTTGAAGGAGGTTCTACCACTTTTACTTGCACATAGTCCATGGCATCATGCTCTTCCAAAGTCAAGTCCAAAGTCATCTTCTATGCATAATAGTCAAATTTGTCCTTGAGCTTATCCTCAAATTTGAACTAAGACGTGGTAGTCATTGAGGCTAGTCCAATAATCTTGTCTAACAGATCTCCCAAATGATTGCTTTTCTCTCTCTTGCTTGGGCTTTGTCTTCACCTATGCTCTGATACCATGTTAAATTTTGTTAATAATGGTATGTTCTATATTTAGCACAATTACTTCAATGTACTTTAGCAACCCAATGACAATTTCCAATTTAGTTTTCAATAACAGTCACTTTAACCATTAATCGCATTGAAAATAGAAGTAGATAGAACATGAAACAAAATGCAAAAGACAAGCCAAGACAAGAAAACACCAAATTTGGCGGATGCTAGGGAAAAACCCTTTGATCAATTCTTCTTATTATTATATCAAATGTTCAACAAAGAGAGTACAAAAAGTCAAAGTTGAATTGTCAAATCAAAGTCAAAACAATCCTGTCAAATCTGCAGTCAACTACAGTTAATTTCTGCCATAACAAAAAAGTCAACGGTGGTCAAAACAACAGCAAAATGTCTCCTTTGAAGCTCGGTCAAACCCAGTCAAATTCGGCCTGAACCGGAGGTCAAAATCAACCCAAAACAATGCCAAAGTTGTTTAAAAGTGTAACTAGGTTTGGTCTTCATAATGACGTGTAATTGTGATTTTATGTAATTGATGAAAAGAAGAAACTAAAATTATTTTTCTGGTACTTGAATCATGGGTTTCATGATCAATGAATTTTATTTAGGTTAAGGTTCCCATTGTGAACCTTTAGGTTTTGTCATCTAGTCATAGAAGTCAAATTGAGTCAATGTCATGTATGAAGGACCCTTCTTGGGCATGTTACATTTTTATAGGAGTCATTAAATGAATAAGAAGGCCCTCCAAGACAAAGCAAAATCTCCTCCTACAAGTCGGCTATAGAATGGAATAAATAATCTTCTCAAAAGGACATGTCGGCTCACCCTCTCTCAAGTCGGCCTAATTGATGAGGAAACAACTATAAATAGGGCAGTTCGGATTTCATTTGGAGCTCAATGTTTCGATGAAGAAGAGCACTAGAATAAGATGTGCGAAAGAGTCAAAGAAGATAGTCCTATAGCCAACGAAGAGAAGGGAAGGTAGAGTGAAGTCTCTAACATTTTTTTTGGTTCTGTTTTGGTATAATCTACTCCACACTTGCGAGGAAAGAGTGTTGTCCACTGCAGAAGAAGCCGACCTCTTGTTGTGATACTCACAGGTCATAATAAGGAGAAGATCAAGGTATATTATAAGCCGAATTACCAAGGAAGAGACCTCCTACTAAAGCAAAGGAAATTAAGGCATAAGAGAAGGTCAAATGCATGAGTTAGGGTTTTTGAATTAGGGTCAAAGATTGCTAACCTAATTCAAGGAGGCCGAAATAAGCAAAGATTTGAAGCAGAAGAAAGCCGAAGTTGAAGAGAAGCCGAGAAGGAGGAAGGAGCAGATGGTTGAGTATCGTTGACTAAGGATCTCATCAAGGAAGTGTTGTAGCGGCTGCAACACCCTCCAAAATTTTGGCCGGCATCTAATTCTGAAGCCTTCCTTGGGTTTTTCCTTGATGTTTGCAAGCACTCGGGCTCATCCCATGAGCTCGTGTTGCGTCTTTGCACCCTCCTCACTTGACCGTTCACTAGACATATTTTAGGATGTTGGTCACAATGTCATGCTTGTAGTCATGTTCAGGCTATACACAAATCCGTCTATGTGTGTACAAGTCGTATTCGCTATGTAAGCATCCGCTGCACTCACACACGGAGTTGCATGCAATGTCGCGCAAGCATCGTTGCGGTCGTTCAACAAACTATCACAAGTGTCGCGCTTGTCGCTCGCACCCGTCGGTCAGTCACACTAAGTGTATGTTGTCTTGATGGTTCGAGGTGTCTTATCATCAAGTCATGTTGAGTGTGTGTTTGCAAGGTCATGCATGTACGAAGTCACTCGTTCACACACTTAGTCATTTTGCTGAAACTCTGTCATCCAGACCACACTCCAACAGCCGAACCTTCGCTTAGCTGCACTGCGCAGTCTAACCTCTTAGTGATCATGTACTCTTGCCCAGAATTGTGCAGAGCTTGACGCTGCCTCCCAGGCGGTCTGCACTGCGCAATCCTTGAGTTGACCTGATTGACTGTCACCCATAACAGTGTAGAAGTTGCTCAACAAGCCCTCTTTATCTGTGCTGCTCGTAAGCAAAGCCATCAAGCCTCCAGCTGGTCAACCGAAGAGTTTGATTGGGTAGTGAGCTCGGACCTCACTCCAAAAAATTGCATAGAAGTTGCCAAGCATGCCCACCTCCGCTGACGAAAGAAACTGCACAGACATGCCTGACAGACACCCGCTGCTTGTCATTGCACTGTCCTCAAAATCTGTGCAATTCTGTTAGCCAGTCACCCTGTCAGTCGACCTGCTGCTCCCCCTAAAAACTGTGCAGTTTTCATGGGTTGTCTCCTAGCTGCCCAACTTCGTGCTCAACCCAAACACTGGGCAGGGATGTCCTGCAAGCCAACCTCCCAGCTCTGTGTAGTTTTGGCTAGCAAGCCCCCGCAGTCCGCTGCCAGCCTCCCTGGAGAATCTGCGCAGTTTTCACTACCAGTGTTCCCCTGCTGCCTGCACTGTCTCCCTGGAAAAATTGCGCAGATCTTCCCTTCAGCCAAGCCAGATCTCGTAGACAGTCACTGTTGATCCAGATTGCCCATCTTAGCTTCCCAGTGACCTCTGCGCAATTTTCATTGATAGTGCCCGGAGCCCGCATCCCGGTCCGAAATGTGCTATGCGCAGTTTCAGAGCCTTGTCCTCTCTCCCGGTCACCTGCACTCGAAAGCGAAAGATAGTGCATCATGGTAGACTAGGAGATTTCTGGATTTGATGTCGTCTTGTCATGAGTGATTGTAGATACAGGTACATGGATGAGACATGGCGCGACGACGAACGGGATGGACATGGAGCGCATGGTAAGAGACTTGTTCACGAATGGACGAACACATGGAGTATGCCAAGTACAAGCGAAGGAGAGACATGCACATGCAACATCAAGCGAACACCAAGGCCATCGAAGACTCCGCACACCTTGCCATACAAAGGTGAAGCTATGATACACCAAGAGCACATCCATCACTTGGCAACACTGCAGCTCGACATGGACGCCAACGGCCGCATGAACATACCAGCTCTGTTGTGTCGAGTCATGTCATGAGTCATCTCGGCCACAACACTACTATGGGCCATACTTTTGTAAATGGTCACGAGGTAAGTCGAATTGTCACAAGGGTCAGTTTCCCTTGGCTATATATATATACCCCTCAATTGTACATGCAATGGACTTTTCACCTTGGCTCCTCCCACATAGCCTTGAGAGTCTGTAGTATTTTCTTTGAAGAGCGAGCAGTGGCTCCAACGCCTCGTTATCGGGATCAGTGATGTAATGGTGTACCAATGTGTCTTGGAACTTATGCTTAATTCAGAGGCCTCATAATAGGCCAACACATTTTCACACATGTATTGTATTTGTTTGTAAGACTATTCTTTGGACACTTGTAATGCATTTTTCTTTAACCTGTATTAAGACAGTTGAACTTTTTCGGTTGTTCTAATACATATGCTTACGAAAATGTGTTGTATAAGTTGTTAACACTGTCTCGCCCGTGTGGACTATTTTGTCGGACACTCGACAGAACCATTCTCATAAACTTGTTATAACGACCGTCACACTCGTGTGGACTATTCTACTGGGTGTTGTACGTGCTATTTGTTCACTGTGCATTTGTGACTGTCACATTCGTGTGGACTACTCTGCCAGAACCTGCGCATTTCCTGTTGTGTTGTGTGCCTCTGACAGAGTTGGGACTATTCCCTTTCGACTTGAGACTCACTTCCAACCTCTCCCTCTGCGGTGAAAGAACCTTGACACATGTAACACTAAGCACTCACTAGGCACGCGAACATCGTTGTTCGAAGACAAAGCAAACCACTTTCATGCGCTGACAAGCAAGAGCTAAGGAAAACCTTTAAGACAATGGCAACCGGACCATCATACCGGATGGGACTCCTACACCAAACAGTGTGAGGTCTAGTTGGGACTTCATATCGGAGAGATCCCCTACATGTTGGCGGGTCCAGCATCGTCAACAAGAAGCTTTGTGTCTTGGTCTTGGAGTGGCAAATAGGTCAAGGGTTTTGGTCTTGGTATTCGTCAATTGAAGTCTCTATAAGAAGAATTTGTTCGGGTTTTCCTCTCAAGTAGGAGAGGTTTTGGCCCTAGCTGATAGCCTATATTCCGTGTCTCTTTATGGTTTATGCATTGGTTGCTGTTTGATGAAGAATAACACTATACTAACATAAGTAAAAGAAGATCCTAATCTAAGAAGTAAAAATCATTCACAAGCAGTTATCAAAAGAAGATAAATCACTTAATCTTGATGCCCTATATTTTTCAACATGGTATCTGAGCTAAAGTAACAAATTCAAGGAATGGCATTGATCCAAAATGGATTTTGGATAGACTCCTAAGTCTAAGTGCTCCTCACAGAGGAAAACGAAAGTCTAAGGATGCTTCTGGAAATAGTCCATTGCGTAGATCTTTTCATTCTGAATCTACTGCAATTTGAATGGACTAAAACAGACCTCGGATGCAGAAGTTATCGCAGAAAGAAGTTGCCCTTTGTCCTTTGAAAAAGACGCAAAATCTTCAAAAAAATGGCCTAAGAGGCTTTATAAAGGAAAATCACATCGGAATGGTCCAAGAGGCAGACTTGAAGCGGAGGAAGAGACCCCCGATTACCGATCCCCGACATATCGGATCGGAGGTAGGCATATGCAAATAATATAGGGAAAGGACCCCGAGCTGATGCGACATTGCGATCGCCGATATCGGCGTCGGCGATGCTATGAGATAAGGGAAAGAACCCCGGGACTATGCGGCATGCAATTGCGATATATCGCATTGCAACATCATATTGTAGCGATATAAAAGGGCCCAATACCATATGCGACATGTGATTGGCGATCCGCGGCGTGCGATCTCAGCCGTTGGATCGGAAATGAGATCAACGGCCAGGGTTAAATCGGCGGTTGGGAGGTCGGCGATCCCTGACACAAAGGGCCGATGCGATAGCGATATGCGATGCGATCTGGATCGTCCGATCGGGGATCAGTTCAATGGTCCAGAGTAAATCGGCGATCCTCGATAGCAGGGCTAATGTGATTGCGATTGCGATAAGCGATAAGGGCTGGATCTGATGGGGATTATAAGCCCGATTACATAATTTTTGAAGTTCGAGAATTTAGATTTTCTGTGTTATCCCGTGTATTTGGGATTTTGGCCATGTGATGATGCGATAGCGATATTGCGACTAATGGCGGACCCGCTAGGGTTATAGGGGCGATTTAATAAAATTTCAAGTCCAGGATTCACGCCCGATAGTGTAATTTCGGAAAAATCTCTGTGTATTGGATTTTTCTCCATTTTCCGGTTTTGGCTGGAAGAAGGCCCCGATCCCTCTGTAATGGCCCCTGATCACTGTGCCACGTTGCAAGCGGGTGTTTTTGGCAGACAATGATGCGTTTGAAGCCACAGAGTCGGAGAGCCAGATGGCCAATTGAACAGACAATGCGCAGAGAAGCCACAGAGCCGCAGGGAGTAATGACACACAGAGGAACGACTGGGGAAGCCACAGAGCCGGGAAAATGCCTCAAAGGAGCCAGAAGGCCCAATTGATATAGTTGTTGGCGAGGGATGGAGGTCGCTGAAGGAGCGCTGTTAGCTACGAGAGCGAAAAGCCAGAGAGCAAAGCTGCTAAAGGTCACTGGAAGGTTGCTAAAGGTCGCTTGGAGGTCGAGCGAACCATTGATGCACGCAGAGGCCGAGAAATAGCTTAGAGAAGCCAGAGCTGAAGAGCCAGAGCCACGAGCCAGAGCCAAGAGCGAGAGCGAGAGCCAGAGCCAAAGCCAGAAAGCCGAGAGTTTCGGAGCCAGGGATAAGATGGTGTTCTAAGCCCATTGTGTTCTATGTAAACCAATGGAGTTGAGCGTGGAGCTTGTAAAAGAATTGCTGCCATAATCTTAGAGAGCCTAGTTGAGTTGACTAGAGCTCAAGGAGACGTAGCCCAAGAGTTTTGGGTGAACTCCATATTAAACTTGCTGTCTTATGTGTTTGTTATTTGCTGTAATATTTTACTGTTATATGTATGTTATATCAGCATAAACAACAGAATTTTAAAGCACATAAATAGTCAAAAATAAACACTAGCATACACCTTATTTTCAAGCACTTATTAGTTCTGCAATTGGTTAATCATAAAGACTTGGGAATATTTAAGCTTTGGAAGTGGGAGAGGTTCTTGTAAGCTCACAAGAAGCCTTTAGTGCCCCATTTTCAAATCAGGTGGTATCAGAGCCTGAGATTGATTAACCACACCTTCAAGAAGGTGATATCAAAGCTGGTTATACCAGAGCAAGTGGTATCAGATCAGAATGCTTGATTGACAGAGCGAAGATTGCTTGTCTGAAAGGCGTTTGGGTAGTCAAGAATTGATTGTCTGATTGATTGTATGCTTGTTTGCAAACTAACTATTGTTTGAGTTTGCAGAGGTGAAGGGAAAGCTATTGATAGCTTAGTCCAGGAATGACAAGAAGGAAGAAGGGTTGAAGGCATTCTTCTATCCCAAAGGACCTCAAAGCAATCCTTGAAGCACAAGAGGTTTGTTGCAAAAAGTTGCTGAATAAGCTCTTTATTAATCTTGTTTGAAGTTCTTTTGTTCATTGGCATAATGACAACTTCTACAAGTGAGTCCTCAAATTCCTCCTTCATCACAAGATTCTTTGATGAAGACATGAAGCAAGACTTGTTCATCATGATGGACAAGGTGAGGGAAATGTATGAGGATGGAAGGAAGAGCAGCATACTTAGAGAGCAGTTGAATTCCGTGGAGGAAGAGAAGTAGTTGCTTTCTGACAAATTGCAGGAAATGGAGAGGCAACTTCATATTGCAAATATGAACCTGAAAAGGATGCATGAGTTGGAGACACAACTCTTTGTTGCCAAAGAAGCCTTAGTCAAGTATCAGCTTGAAGAAGAGGTAAACCATTCCAGTGTGTCTTCAAATTCTTCTAAGAATGCTTGTATTGGTTCTTTTGAAAAACATACCAGAGGCATAGGTTCCAAGCTAATGTCCAAGATGGGCTATGAAGGAAAAGGATTGGGTAAACATGCACAAGGTATTGTTGAGCCAATAATGGTTGAGGAAAGGCCTAAGTATTTGGGTCTTGGCTATGGACAATCTTATGGAGGAAGTTCCAAAGATTTCATGAAGGCCATTGATTCAGTTCCAAGAAGGAGTTTCATTGCATGTGCTCTACGTCAACAGTGTGAAGATTGTATTCAGGAGGAATGCAATAGCTTGAAACATCATTTGCAGGATGTAGGGGTTCAGAAGCACACACTTGAAACAGAGAGTTGTGGAAACTCTAACAGCCTTGAAGAGATTGATGGTGTTCCAAAGGGAGCCACTTCTTCATTTGATTCACCTCCTCATGAAGGCAATAAAGGTGAAAGAGGAAGGTATAAATCTGGTTCTAATCATATTCCTTTTGATTTTGTTCCGCATGGTAAATTTCCATATAAGCATTGGAAAAGAATTGCATGTTCCTTTTGTGGTTTGGATAACCGTCATGTTTCTAGATGTTGGAAGAGAATGGCCACATACAGGAAACTTTTGAAGGAAAAGAAGCAAGAAACCAAAGGTCCATTGGACAAGGCAAATCATGCTGTCAAGAGGATGCAAATGTGTTGCACTTACTGCCATAAGCAAGGACATGTTGTTGCAAGATGTTGGACTCTGAATCCAGCGATGCTTCCACAAACGCTGAAGAAAGTGGAAAGAGAAGATGGCAGAAATGGAAAGGAAGTTTCCATTAATGATGTGTCTCAGGATGATTCACATGTTGATGTTGATGTGCAGACAAAGGAAAGACCTTTGAAATGGGTTGGTAAGAAATGGTTAGAGTTCTTATCCAATTAAGATGGCATGTCTATTGATATAAGGCATTTGTTTGAATTTTTTTGTTAATGGAATGAAAGTTGCAGGTTTTTACCGAGATGGTGAATGGAAAAAGGTTGAGTAGGAGACTCACTTTGTTGCTGCAACATTATATTTCATTTCAGCTTCGAAAGTACAGTGTGCTTAAGTGAAAGTTGAAAGATGAAATGCATGCATGAGCTTGATGTGCATGAACACAGGGATGCTGATGATTTCCTTGTTTTTGAACATGTGTGTGTGATTAACTTGAAGGGTTGATTGCTTTGACATGCATGTGATGCAATGTTGACTTGGGAGAAGTTAACTTGGTCTCCAAGATGGAGATAATGATGAAGTGTTTCATGTTTTGAAAGAGTCCTAATGGTCTTTTTCTACATGCTTGACTTGAAGGGTCATTTGTTTTAAAGGCATGTTTTGTGGGCTTGTTATCTAGTCCATTTGTATGCAGATGTAAGACATGGAGGTGTTGACAAGATGTGAAATCTGTTTCTTTTGTTGAAGCAGGAGACCAAAAGTTTTTTAGTGGGAAGGCGTGATCCAAAATGCATTTTGGATAGACTCGTAAGTCTAAGTGTTCCTCACAGAAGAAAATGAAAGTCTAAGGATGCTCCTGGAAATAGTCCCATTGCGTAGATCTTTTCATTCTGAATCTACTGCAATTTGAATGGGCTAAAATGGACCTCTGATGCAGAAGTTATCGTAAAAAGAAGTTGCCCTTTGTCCTTTGAAAAAGAGGCAAAATATTCAAAAAAATGGCCTAAAAGGCTTTATAAAGGAAAATCGCATCGGAATGGTCCAAGAGGCAGACTTAAAGCGGAGGTGGAAGAGACCCCCAATTACCGATCCCCGACATATCGGGTTAGAGGCAGGCATATGCAAATAATACAAGGAAAGGACCCCGGGCCGATGCGACGTTGCGATTGCCGATATCGGCGTCGGCGGATCGCGTTGGCGATGCTATGAGATAAGGGAAGGAACCCTGGGACTATGCAGCATGTGATTGTGATATATTGCATCGCAACATCGTATTGCAGTG
Source organism: Pinus tabuliformis (assembly GCA_031772625.1). Classification (NCBI taxonomy): domain Eukaryota; kingdom Viridiplantae; phylum Streptophyta; class Pinopsida; order Pinales; family Pinaceae; genus Pinus; species Pinus tabuliformis. Next base: position 956,415,912 of record CM062805.1, read on the forward strand.
ATATAAAAAGGGCCGATACCATATGCGACATGCAATCTCAGCTGTCAGATCGGAAATGAGATCAATAGCCAGGATTAAATCGGCGGTCGGGAGATCGACGATCCCCGACACAAAGGGCCGATGCAATAGCGATATGCGATGCGATTTGGACTGTCCAATTGGGGATTAGATCAACGGTCTAGATTAAATTGGCGATCGACGATTGACAATCCCCAATAGCAGGGCTAATGCGATTGCAATTGCGATAAGCGATAAGGGCCGGACCCGATGGGGATTATAAGCCCGATTACATAATTTTTGAAGTTCAAGAATTCGGATTTTCTGTGTTATCCCATGTATTTTGGATTTTGTCCATGTGATGATGCGATAGCGATATTGCAACTAATGGCTGACCCGATAGGGTTATAGGGGTGATTTAATGAAATTTCAAGTCCAGAATTCACGCCCTATAGTGTAATTTCAGAAAAATCTCTATGTATTGGATTTTTCTCCATTTTCGGGTTTTTGCCTGGAAGAAGGCCCCGAACCCTCTGTAACAGCCCCTGATCACTGTGCCACGCTGCAAGCAGGTGTTTTTGGCAGGCAATGATGCGTTTGAAGCCATAGAGCCGCAGAGCCAAATGTCCAGTCGAACAAACAACGTGCAGAGAAGCCATAGAGCCGTAGGGGAGAAGTGACACGCAGAGAAACGACTGGGGAAACCGCAGAGCTGGGAAAATGCCTCAAAAGAGCCAGAAGGCCCAATCAACAGAGTTGTTGGCGAGGGCTGGAGGTCGTTGAAGGAGAGCTGTTAGCTACGAGAGCGAAAAGCTAGAGAGCACGATTGACAGGCAGCAAAGCTACTAAAGGTCGCTGGAAGGTTGCTAAAGGTCGCTTGGAGGTTGAGCGAGCCATTGATGCACGCAGAGGCCGAGAGAGATCTCAGAGAAGCCAGAGTCGAAGAGCCAGAGCCACGAGCCAGAGCCAAGAGCCAGAGCCGATAAGCCAGAGCCAGAGCCAGAGCTAGAAAGCCGAGAGCTTCAGAGCCAGGGATAAGATGGTGTTCTAAGCCCATTGTCTTCTGTGTAAACCACTGGAGTTGAGCGTGGAGCTTGTAAAAGAACTGCTGCCATAATCCCAGAGAGCCTAGTTGAGTTGACTAGAGCTCAAGGAGACGTAGCCCAAGATTTTTGGGTGAACTCCATATTAAACTTGTTGTCTTATGTGTTTGCTATTTGCTGTAATATTTTACTGTTATATGTATGTTATATCAGCATAAATAACAGAATTTTAAAACACATAAACAATCAAAAATAAACACCAACATACACCTTATTTTGAAGCACTTATTAATTATGTAATTGGTTAATCATAAAGACTTGGGAATATTTAAGCTTTGGAAGTGGGAGAGGTACTTGTAAGCTCACAAGAAACCTTTAGTGCCCCATTTTCAGATCAGGCATGTTACCAAGGGACACTCAAGGATCAAATCTCGAGGAAGGCATCAAAGCAAAGATCGCCTTGAAGTCAAGATCTACAAAGGAAGCATCATAATGCTAGATCAAAGAAGAAGTCTACGAAGGAATTTTGGAACCCTCAAGCCATATCAAGAGACCTCAAAGATCCAAATCAAGTTGAAGGACTTATACATCAAGATCCTTCTTAGAAAAGCAAGACGAAGGACGTCGTCATCAAGATTCTAAGGCGATCTCTCTCTCGTTGAAGCAAGATCCTTACCATTGAAGACATCATCAAGAAGTCATCATTGATCTTCATCAACAAAGACTCCACCATCAAAGGATCCAAGGGATCTCCCTCTCTGTGGGATCAAGGATCATTATTGAAGAAAACTATCTTCATGAAGGAGAAGTTTTCTATTATCTATATCTTCATCAACATAAAGGAAGCAACAAGGAGAAGGAGCATCCTATCGAGTAAGTATATCTATGTCTACCTCTGAATCTGTCAAAATGTCTTTCTGCAAGGAAAGCAACAAATTGGTTAGGGCTTCAAACTATATTGAATGGAACAAAAGGATAGATCTGGATCTCATTGAAAATGAGGTTATGGAACATGTCAAAGGATCAATCACCAAACTAGCAAAGGAAAGCGGTTGCAAAAGTGTATGAAAGGGGAAGTTAGGTCTCAAAGGATTCTCATAGAATCCATGAAGGATCCCTCATCCCATATGTATCAAAACTCAAAACTTCAAAAGAAATATATGACAATCTGGTAGAGTTGTATTCTGTAAGCACTGTTGGAGAAGTCATCTCATTATGGCAAAAACTCTACAAGCTTATGCTACAACGATTCAATGCTCAAGCTTATGCGAGTAGGTGGAAAATTTGAGAAGTATGGTTCATGGAAAAAGAAAAGGGACATGGCTAAGATTCAATGCTGTGGGTGTCAAGAATATGGGCATTACAAAAGAGATTGTCCTAAGATCATAGAAGTACAATAACAATAGAGGAAGAGAAGAATCCTATATCACCGAAGAAGTGTAGGAAGTTGAAAAGAAGTCCAAGAAAGAGGAAGTAAGAGATCTCTACTATGACTGAGATAGTCTTCCTCACCTAAGCTCTTTCCAAGTTCCTAAGTCTTCTGTTTTAAGATATGACTATCATTATTCACTAAGAAAAATAATGGGATGCATCATGTCATCATAGAAGCATTGAAAACAAGAGCTCGTGATGTCATCATAGAGAAGCATTAAAGATGGTCGAAGCATGGAAATCAACTATGGAAGGATATAGCTCTTGGAAACCTCATTTGTAACATAGATAACACTTACGGAAAAGAAAGAAAAAGGTCATCTAGTACAAGTCTCATCATACATCTGTAAAAAAGGGAACATCTGCTGAATGGGGATATTCAAGATCCTCCAAATTCTCTAATGGAATCTTCATCGAAAGGTTCACTGGTCAAGAAGGGAAGCAAGTGTTTCATCAAGAATTCCAAACTTGTGGAATTCATGGGATGATGTTATGATGACATAAAAGGTGAAGCAGATCAAGGGATTGAAGCCCTTTCAATCAAGGAAGCTACTGTAGGAAGTCTGGATGACCCAAAGAAAATGAATTATGTATGCTTATATTCAATATCGAAGAGTCATGTCATATGGTTGCAGGTAACATGGATCAATGCTCTCTCGTGAGAGCATGATCAAAAGAAAAGGATCTTCTCCTGTGAAAGAATGCAGGAAAGCATGAGTCACACATTGTCTAGATGAAATCAACATAATATGTCCTCATATGAAATATGAGGTGGTTGACATTAATTGGAGGAACTCTGTTTGGAAGTTCCTGCGAATGAAATGTGTGAAGGAAGGAAGGAAGAGATCGTGGGATATGCAACCATGGAAATGGCAATCAACATCCAAAGACCAAGAAGATTTGACTAGGATATCTCCATGAAAGATATGAAGAGTCTGATGGATTTGAAAAAGAAAGAGACCCTTAACAATATATATATATATATATATATATTTGAGAGATCTGTCGATATGTATGCAGGATGCTGATGCAAACTAGAAGATGTCATGATGAAATACCATCACAAAGGTAATTTTGATTTAAGTGTTCATTTCTTATTTTTGAACAAAATCTGGATGACATTATGCAAGACTGCCGAGGGAAGATCTATGGATGTCTTCCACCACCGATCCCCATGTAGTAGGATGAAAGATCCTCAAGGAAACATGGCATGAAGAAGGCAGCATGGCATAAAGTAAGACCAAATATGAATTGATGGATCACTTTCCGATGATGACATGACTGATTCATGAATGAAAGTGATGGATGGTCTGTGCCCTATGAAGAAGTCCAAAACATGAAGACTCTTGAATAACAAAAAGAAGTTCATGACATCTTGAGGAGGAGTTCTTCAAGCAGCTAGTTGCCCCATCATCTCCACCTGAGGCGCTGGTGTCCCTAATTAAGAGGGAGCCTAGAAAAAAGTTCCTTACTTGCTAGAAACTTGGAAGCAAAATTCCTAATGAGTACATTGCTTTATTGGAATAGTTATGTCCTCCCTAATTAATAGGGAGAGATAGACACAACATTCTTGTCTTCACTTGGGAAGTTAGAATGGAGGATTGAGTAAACATATGACATCTGATACTCTTTGAGGACGAGTTAGGGCTTCCAAGATAAGAATAGTCGTAGAGGACCGATATTCTTTGAGGACTGGGAATCCAAGATAAGAATAGTCCTGGTAGAACACACCTTGAGAACCCGGGTGGGGTATGTTCCGAGAGAGACAATGATGAGGGTGTCTATACATCACTGGTCTCACCAGCATTGAGCTCAGATCTTGTGGAGAGATAGAGCTGTTAGTCAAGGCCTTGCTATGTCACAATGCTAGTTGATCTGATGCTATATAGATGGGTTACCATTCCAACTCTTCTTATGAGAATTCTTCAGATTGAGAATGACCAAGTACCGTTATGAATACCTCCCTAGTTAAGAGGGAGTGTTGAAAAGTGTAACTAGGTTCGGTCTTCATAATGACATGTGTAATTGTGATTTTATGTAATTGATGAAAAGAAGAAAATAAAATTATTTGTGTAGTACTTGAATCATGGGTTTCATGATCAAGGAATTTTATTTTAGTTAAGGTTCCTATTGTGAACCTTTAGGTTTTGTCATCTAGTCATAAAAGTCAAATTGAGTCAATGTCATGTATGAAGGACCCTTCTTGGGCATGTTACATTTTATATGAGTCATTAAATGAACAAGAAGGCCCTCCAAGACCAAGCAAAAGCTCCTCCTACAAGTCGGCTACAAAGTGGAATAAATAATCTTCACAAAAGGACATGTCAACTCACCCTCTCTCAAGTCGGCCTAATTAATGAGGAAACAAATATAAATAGGGCAGTTTAGATTTCATTTGGAGCTCAGATTTTCTGTGATGACCAGGACTAAAACAAGAAGTGCGAAAGCATCAAAGAAGATAGTCTTTATAGCCAGTGAAGAGAAGGGAAGGTAGAGCGAAGTCTCTAATATTGTTTTTGGTTATGTTTTGGGATAATCTACTCCACACGTGCGAGGAAAGAGTGTTGTCCACTGCAGAAGAAGCCGACCTCTTGTTGTGATACTCACAGGTCATAATAAGGAGAAGATCAAGGTACATTACAAGCCGAATTACCAAGGAAGAGACCTCCTTTAAAGCGAAGGAAATCAAGGCATAAGAGAAGATCATATGCATGAGTTAGGGTTTCTGAATTAGGGTCAAAGATTGCAAACCTAATTCAAGGAGGCCGAAATAAGCGAAGATTTGAAGCAGAAGAGAGCTGAAGTTGAAGAGAAGCCGAGAAGGAGGAAGGAGCAGAAGGTTGAGTATCATTGACTAAGGATCTCATCAAGGAAGTGTTGTAGTGGCTGCAAAACCCTCCAAAATTTTGGCTTGCATCTAATTTCGGAGCCTTCCTTGGGTTTTTCCTTGATGTTTGCAAGCACTCGGGCTCATCCCATGAGCTCGTGTTGAGTCTTTGCACCCTCCTCGCTTGACCGTTCACCGGACATCTTTTAGCATGTTGGTCACAATGTCATGCTTGTAGTCATGTTCTGGCTATACACAAAGTCTGTCTTCGTGTGTACAACTTGTATTCGCTATGTAAACATTCGTCACACTCACACACGAAGTTTCATGCAATGTCGCGTAAGCGTCGTCACGGTCGTTCAACGAACTATCACAAGTGTCGCGCTTGGCGCTTGCACCCGTTGGCCAGTCACACTGAGTGTATGTTGTTTTGATGGTTTGAGGTGTCTTGTCGTCAAGTCATGTTGAGTGTGTGTTTGCAAGGTCATGCATGTATGAAGTCACTCGTTCACACACTTAGTGATTTTGTTGAAACTTTGTCATCCGGACCACCCTCCAACAACCGAACCTTCGCTTAGCTGCACTGCGCAGTCTAACCTCTTAGTGATCATGTACTATTGCCCAAAATTGCGCATAGCTTGAGGCTGCCTCCGAGACAGTTTGCACTGCGCAATCCTAGAGTCGACTCGATTGACTGTCACCCAGAACAGTGCAAAAGTTGCTTAGCAAGCCATCTTTATCTCCACTGCCCGCAAGCAAAGCCATCAAGCCTCCAGCTAGTCAACTAGAGTGTTTGTCTGGGCAGTGACCGCAGACCTCACTCCGTCTTCGCAGAAGCTGCCAAGAATGCCCTCCTTCGCTGACTGAAGAAACTGTGCAAACATGTCAGACAGACACCCGTTGCCTGTCATTGCGCTGTACTCGAAATTTGCGAATTCTGTCCGCTAGTCACCCTGTCAGCTAGCTTGTTGCTCCTCTGGAAAACTGCACAATGCTCATGGGCTATCTCCTAGTTGCTCAGCATCCCGCTCATCCCAGAAATTGCGTAGGGATGTCCTGTAGGCCAACCTCCTAGCTTTGCGCACTTTTGGCCAACAAGCTCCCACAGCTTGCTGCCAGCCTCCCTAGAGAATCTGCGCAGTTTTCACTACCAGTGTCCTCCTGTTGCCTGCATTGTCTCCCTAGAAAATTTGTGCAAATATGCCCTTCAGCCGAGCTAGATCTCGCAGAATGTCACTGCTGATCCAGACAACCCATCTCAGCCTCCTAGTGACCTCTGCGCAATTTTTGTTGACAGTGCCCCGGAGCCCGCATCCTGGCCTGGAATGTGCTTGCGCAGTTTCAGAGCCTTGTCCTCTCTCCTGGTCACCTGCACCTGAAAGTGAAAGTTAATGCATCATGGTAGACTAGGAGACTTCTGGATTTGATGTCGTCTCGTCATGAGTGATTGTAGATACAGGTACATGGATGAGACATTGTGCAACGACGAATGAGATGGACATGGAGTGCATGTTAAAAGGCTTGTTCGTGAATAGACGAACACATGGAGCATGCCAAGTAAAAGCGAAGGAGAGACATGCACATGCAACATCAAGTGAACACCAAGACCATCAAAGACTTCGCACACCTTGCCATGTGGAGGTGAAACTATGATACACCAAGAGCACATCCATCACTCAACAACACTGCAACTCGACATGGACACCAGCAGCAACACGAACATACCAGCTCTGTCGTGTCTAGTCATGTGATGAGTCATCTCAACCACATCACTACTGTGGACCATACTGTTGTAATCAATGTAATGTAACGTGGAAGTCCAAGAGACCCACATGTAAAGTTGAAGAGTCATGTAAGTCAAACAGTCATGAGGGAAGTCGAACAGTCACAAGGGTCAGTTTCACCCTTGGCTATATATACCCCTCATTTGTACATGCAAAGGACTTTTCACCTTGGCTCCTCCCACATAGCCTTGAGAGTCTGTAGTCTTTTCTTTGAGGAGTGAGCAGTGGCTCCAATGCCCCGCTATCGGGGTTAGTGATGTAATGGTGTACTGATGTGTCTTGGAACTTTCGCTTAATTCAGAAGCCTGATAATCGGTCAACACGTTTTAACACATGTTGTTCTAATATTCCGACACATAGAAAATAATTAAGTATAACTTGGTCTACTATATAGTTAGGGGAAGTGTGTTTCTTTAGTATGTACTTTTTGTAACTTACAATCCGACGGTCACGATATGTTCGAGACATGAAGTGATTCGACGGTTCATTCTCTCCTCGGTATTACTGACACTTGATGCGTGGCTTAACACCGATTGGTCCATGATCTCTATTTAAAGAGCATGGAGGGTCATTTGTTAGGTGAACGCTCATGAGAGAAGCTTACGTAAATTTTCTTTCTTTTACATTAATAAATTGCCTCAAGTGGCCGCATTGGCTTAAGCCGTGGACTGTTTCCCTCTTTGATGGTTTTAACCACGTCAAGAACACTGTTACACTGATCTGTGATTTGTTTGTGAGCGGTGTCCTTTGGTGTTCTATCTAAGGAACTTACCCTGTAAATTCCTACACATGTATTGTATTTGTTTGTAAAACTATTCTTTGGACACTTGTAATGCATGTTGCTTTAACTTGTATTAAGATAGTTGAACTATTTTGGTTGTTCTAATACATATGCTTACGAAAATGTGTTGTGTAAGTTGTTAACGCTGTCTCACTTGTGTGGACTATTCCGCTGGACACTTGACAGAACCATTCTTATAAACTTGTTATAATGACTGTCGCACTCGTGTGGACTATTCCTTTGGGTGTTGTACGTGCTATCTGTTCATTGTGTGTTTGTGATTGTCGCATCCATGTGGACTACTCCGCTGGAAGCTGCGCATGTCGTGCTATGTTGTGTGTCTCTCATAGAGTTGGGACTATTCCCTTTCGACTTGAGGCTCACTTCCACCCTCTCCCTCTGGATTGAAAAAACCTTGACACAAGTAACACTAAGCACTCACCAGGCATGCGAACCTCTCTGTTCGAAGACAAAGCAGACCACTCTCATGAGCTAACAAGCAAGAGATAAGGAAAACCTTTAAGACAATGGAAACTGAGCCATCATACCGGATGGGACTCCTACACCAAACGATGTGAGGTCTAGTTGGGACTTCATACCGAGGAGATCCCCTGAATGTTGGCGGGTCCATCACCATCAACATTTCTGGTGCTAGAAGGAGGGTTGCCAGTTGTTTATGGATGAATGTCCTCTCACCCCCAGTCATCAATCATTTAGTCAAGGCAGTAACTTGTACTCCCTCTCAACTACGCGCAACTTTGGAGTTGGTTAGTCCTCTCCTCCTAGATGTGAACACAGAATTTCATATCAGCACCTCCGCTCTGTCTGTCCCATCACTCGTCAGTTTATAAAAGTAGTTAGATTGATCCCAGGAATACAAGATCTTCCATACGCAGCAAGGAAGCCAAAGACCACTCCCACAGGAGTTGTTGTGTCATTGCTGGAAGTAGTTCTTGCCACACTCGAAGGTCTGGTAGAAATTGTTGAGAATGGAGAGGAACCTCCATTCTTCCAACAAGGAGAACGAGACACCCTCGTGATCTTGGGCTTAGATTCCGATACAGGGGGGGGAAGGCAGCGGAGGAGGCGGAGACGAACCAATAGAGTCAGAGCCGGAACCGTCAGATTTTGAAGAAGAGGTGGAGGACGAAGAAGAATACATGGCTGACCAAAACTTGGAATGGATGACTCAGGGACCATTGGCTCTCTTGGTTTCTTTGCACAGGATGCCAAAGCGTTCAGAGAGAATGCTCACAAAGTATGACCCTGACTGCAGTGAAGGCAGAAGACCACTTGGACAACTTTACCTACAACTGCAGACACTCGAGGTATGGTACAATGGTGTTGCATGCAAATTGTTTCCATGTAGCTTTGATGGCGGTGCAACTGTATGGTATCACAACCTTCCTGTCAACTCCATCCATAACTGGGTGATGTTCAAACAGAGGTTTTTGGAAAAATTCGCTGATGACAAGACCCCGACCATGTTGCTCAAAGAATTGGGCAGCCTGAAGATGGAGTCGAAAGAAAAGGTAAAAGATTTCAATTAGAGGTTTATCCGCATATTGAACAAGTTTGCAGCGGACACGAAACCTCACGACTCCATCACTGTTGACTACTACACGTCCACATTGCCAACCAATATTGTGCAGTTCATTAAGCGAGCTGCGAAACCAACACTACTAGAAAATTGCAAAGAGGCAATCGCTGTAGAGAAAGACCTGCGTGTGATTGGAGTCATCAAGGATGATGAACTAGCAAAGGACTCCAGAGATGTGAGCAGGAAACCCCAAGCTGCGGCGAGCAAGGGTAAAGACAAGGAAGCAAGTGATATTGAAACCCTTACTCGTCTTGTCAAGAACTTGACAACAGAAGTGTCTGAGCTGAAACAATGAATGATCGACACATTTGCGAGCAACCAGCCTCCCAGACAACAGAAAGGAAGCATGTCATCAGGCAGCAACCACTTCCCGACTAAAACTGCGCAGAGCTCCAGCTCAGTGTTCCAGATAGAACAGTGCGCAAACGACGATTTTTGCTCATTCCATGAAGACGATCACCCAAAAGGGTCTTGTTCGGAATGGAAATGAGTTGCGGGCTCAGTATGCAACCGCGCACTAAACGTAGTGAGCAGTACGCAGTGCCAACTGAGAGACACAGACGATGACGAAGATGCTGCACCTGATGAGGCACCCAGCACTGGGCAGGTAATCAATATGTATCAGTGCTTGCAAGCAGCGCAGAAAACAAACACCGAGAAGTAGTCCAAAAAACAAAATGGTCGATACAATCTCAGAAGTCAAGGGGCTCCCCCTACATTTGGGGAAATGCGAGAAAAGCTTGAACTGCTGAGGAAGGTTGATCCACCAGCCGTCCAAAAGAAGAAAACACAAAGCAAGCTCGGGAAGACAACAATGGACAAGAGTACGTCCATGAGCAGTAAACTGCAGAACACTCCGCCGGACAGTACGAACACAAGTCTGACCCTGGACATCTCGGTGGGTCTACCCTCTCTTGACTACAACGTTGTGGAAGACATGGAGAAAACTCGCGCAAACATCTCTTTGTTCGAGTTGGCTAAGATTCAAGTCAGCTGGATATTTTGCTTTGCGCACTGGGGCAAATATCTGCAAACAACGCAACTTCTACTAGCAAGGGAGCGAGCACATCTCCTGGTTCACTAACAACTGTGCTCAACACACTATGGATGGAGGAAGCAATCTCTATTTGCCCTCCGTTCTTGCTTTCATTCAAAATTTTTAACTGCAATGTTCACAACTATTTGGTTGATTCTGGTGCATCAGCCAACGTCATGCCACTCTCCATCGCTAAGAAGATCAATGCGCAATGGAGCAAGACATCCACAGATCATCCAACTAGATCGGACATGCGTACCAGCCATTGGTGAACTTCAGGATGTAATCATTTGATTATCTCATGACAGTCGAGTTCACCAGTGCATCAACATTGTTGTTGTGGACATACTGGAAGTGTATGGGTTACTGCTCAGCAGAGACTGGTCCAACAAGTTGAATGGGTACTTTGCTATAGATTGGTCACACTTGTGGCTTCGGTACCAGGGCAAAAGCAATCAGATCCGAGTGTTATCGAGAGATATATGAGGCACACCATCACTCCCATCAATGGTGAGAACGAACCGTTAGCCTTCGCAGTGCTCATGTTCGACAACTGCATCTTGGAAACAACGCTTGGGTGTTATCTCGCACAACCACCTCCAACCCCACTAGACACGCAGTTGGGTCTCTTTCCTTGCCCAACTGATGGAAATTAAACCTGTACAACACATTGTAACATTAGTAGCAGTAGCAGTAGCAGCAGTAGCAGTAGCAACAATAGAAATAGTACAAGCGCATCGAACGGTTCGTTTACAGATGAGCTATGGACCATGTATTTTGACGGATCAAAGACACAGGATGGCTTTGGAGCTGGGTGTGTCTTGATTGACCCAAAGCACAAGAAACACTTGATCTCGAGTCGCTTGGAGTTCGAGTGCACAAACAACATTGCTGAATACGAAGCACTCGTGTTGGGCTTGCAAAAGGTCATTAGCCTCAACGTTGCTATGCTCAAAGTGGTAGGTGATGCAAAAATCGTGGTACGACAGGTATGTAACACCATACACTGTTTATCACCTCATCTCAAAAGTTACCAGCAAGAGGTATGGCAACTAATCTCTAACTTCCAAGCATTCAATATCATTGTTGTGCCAAGAATGCATAATGCAACTGCCGATGCCTTAGCAAACGCAGTTGCTAGCATGTCACCGCTTAGGGATAGATTTACTGTTGAAATTTTGTATAAGCCTTCTATCCTTGATAACATAACTAATCTACGCGTTTTTGACGATGATCAACAGATACTGCACTTCATGGACAACGCTGATGCCTTCAAGGACGCAGTGGTTGATGAAGATGAGCACGAGCAGTCCCTGCAAGCTGCAATTGATGACAAGAAAGGCAACCTCATCCCCAAGGGTGTGGTTTCTCTCAAAAGGCTCTATGACTTGCAGAACCGCTTTCAAGGGTCAAGAAACAACAAAACCCATAGTTCCACCATGATGAACGAATAGATCAATCTGGGAACAGACCACAATCCGAAGTTTGTTAGTCTCGGTATGTGTTGCACACCGCAGGAGCGGCAAGTTTTTGTCCGCTTGTTCAAACAGTACCGGGATGTGTTCGCGTGGGCATATGATGGTTTGAGTACATACGACATGCGAATAATCCAACACATGATTCCAATCAAAGAAGGGGTCAAGCCATTGCAGCAAAACTGAGGAAAGTACATCGTCACTTGAAACCCTTATATAGAAAGAACTGACTAAGTTGTTGGATGCTCGGATCACTTACATAGTTCGTTATTTTACATGGGTTTCTAATTTAAGTTTTGTACGTAAGAAATCCGGGGGAATCTGCTTATGCATTGATTTCCGAAACTTGAACTGCTCCCGGAACAAAAACAACTACCCCGTGCCGTCAACGGAACCTATGTTACACACAATATCTAGGGCAGGAATGTTGTTTTTGCTTAATGGTCTTTTGGGATACAACCAGGTTCCAGTAGCGGAACCTGATAGTCTGACACTGGTCCATGAGAAGCTTAGCCCACACACATACTATCTGCAATCACTTGATGGGAGGATTGACAACCTTCTGGTCAACGACCAAGATCTCAAGCACTATTTTTAGTAGGTCGGGGCCGCGCCCCATGCCATTTACATTCCTTGTTTACTGCTTATTATCTTTTCGCGTTGCTTACTATTTTTGTTTCACTTTGTTTTGTTTGCTTAGCTTCATGCTATTTCTGGTTTTGTAAATAAAGTGTTGTCCTCTACTGAGTTCTAGCTTTTGAATGAGTATGTGGCTGAGATCTAAAGAGTCGTGTGTCATTGCAGCACTTGGCTAGTCCTGTTTCTGTCTTCTCTATGCTTGGTTATAACCTTTGGCCGATGAAGTCTTGACGGAAAATACGAGCCGTCTGCAAGGAAAGCTTGGGTCCAACCATGAACCTGTGTCCACACTGGGAAACACCATGCCTATACTCAGCCTTCTGCTTTGTGTGTTCAAGCTCATCCAACGAGCAAACCTATGTCAAAGGTCTTACACGCTTCTCTGAAGGAACAAACTCTTCTGCTCTCAATAAGTCAGGATCCCTCTTTCGCCCCAAACATAAATAAGTGCCTATGCACAGTTCTCTTTTAAAAATACAAAGGTGAAATAAGGGAAAGGCTCCCTGCGCAGAGAGGTGAAGCATGCAACTCCACCGGGGTATTGACCAGGCTCACTAGTAGTGGAGCAATTGGTGTGTTCTTGCGTGACTCTGTTGGGACTGTCCAGGCCTGCTGGTAGCAGAGCAACACAAGAGATGAAAACTGATACTTTGAAAGTTTTTAACCCGCGAGCCAAACTACCCTATCCGATTTCGAAACACTGTGATCAAGCTGAATCTTGTTGTGAGTTGGCGAAAGGTGAACCATGTCTGTCCATGGGGTAAGTGAGGAAGCCGAAGTAATCCGCACAATGATTCAATACTCCCTGAAAGACCAAGGCCTTGTGTTGTCAATGAACCAAAACAGGGAAGTTGGAATTCAACTAGTGTGTCGCCAAGTGTTGTAGTGGCTGCATCACCCTTCAAAATTTTGGCTTGCATCCAATTCTGGAGCCTTCCTTGGGTTTTTCCTTGATGTTTGCAAGCACTCGGGCTCATCCCATGAGCTTGTGTTGACTCTTTGCACCCTCCTCGCTTTATCGTTCACCGAACATCCTTTAGCATGTTGGTCACAATGTCATGCTTGCAGTCATGTTCTGGCTATACACAAAGCCCATCTTCGTGTGTCCCAGTGGTATTCGCTATGTAAGCATCTGTCCCACTCACACACGGAGTTGCATGCAATGTCGCGCAAGTGTCACGTGGTTGCTCAACAAACTATCACAAGTGTTGCGCTTGTCGCTCGCACCTGTCGGTCAGTCACACTGAGTGTATGTTGTCTTGATGGTTCAAGGTGTCTTGTTGTCAAGTCATGTTGAGTGTGTATTCGCAAGGTCGTGCATGTACGAAGTCACTCGTTCACACACTTAGTCATTTTGCTGAAACTCTGTCGTCCAGACCACCCTCCAAAAGCCGGACCTTCGCTGAGTTGCACTGCGCAGTCTCAACGCTCAGTGATTATGTACTGTTGCCCAGAATTGCGCAAAGCTTGAGGCTACCTCCCAGGCAGTTTGCGCTACGCAATCCTAGAGTCGATTCGACTGACTGTCACCCAGAATAGCACAAAAGTTGCTCAGCAAGCCATCTTTATTTGCATTGCCCATAAGAAAAGCCATCAAGCATCCAGCTAGTCAACTAGAGAGTTTGACCGGGTAGTGACCCCGGACCTCACTCTAAAAAATTGCGCAGAAGCTGCCAAGCATGCCCACCCCTGCTGACTAAAGAAACTGCGGAGACATGTCAAACAGACACCTGCTGCCTGTCATTGAATTGTCCTTGAAATTTGCATAGTTCTGTCAGCCAGTCACCCTGTCAGCCAACATGCTGCTCCTCCTGAAAACTGCGCAGTTTTCATGGGCTTTCTCCCAGCTGCCCAACATCCCGCTCAACCCAAAAACTGCGCAGGGATGTCCTGCAGGCCAACCTCCCAGCTCTGCGCAATTTTGGCCAGCAAGCTCCTGCAGCCCGCTGCCAGCCTCTCCGGAGAATCTGCAGAGTTTTCACTACCAGTGTCCCCTTGTTGCTTGCACTGTCTCGCTGGAAAAATTGCGCAAATTTGCCCTTCAGCCGAGCCACATCTCACAGACAGTCACTGTTGATCCGGATTGCCATCTCAGCCTCCCAGTGACCTCTGCACAATTTTCATTGACAGTGCCCAGAGCCCGCATCTCGGCCAGAAATGTGCTCTGCGCTGTTTCAGAGTCTTGTCCTCTCTCTCGGTCACCTGCTCCGAAAGTGAGAGATAATGCATCATGGTAGACTAGGAGATTTCTGGATTTGATGTCGTCTCGTCATGAGTGATTGTAGATACAGGTACATGGATGGGACATGGCGTGACGACGAACGAGATGGACATGGAGCACATGCTAGGAGACTTGTTTGCGAACGGATGAACACACATGGAGCATGCCAAGTACAAGCGAAGGAGAGACATGCACGTGCAACATCAAGTGAACACCAAGACCATCGAAGACTTTGCACACCTTGCCATGCGAAGGTGAAGCTATGATACACCAAGAGCACATCCATCACTCAGCAACACTGCAACTCGACATGGACACCAGCAGCAGCATGAACATACCAGTTCTGTCGTGTCGAGTCATGTCATGAGTCATCTCGGCCACATCACTACTGTGGGTCATACTGTTGTAATCAATGTAATGTAACGTGGAAGTCCAAGAGACCCACATGTAAAGTTGAAGAGTCACGTAAGTCAAACAGTCATGAGAGAAGTCGAACAATCACAAGGGTTAGTTTCACCCTTGGCTATATATACCCCTCATTTGTACATGCAAAGGACTTTTCACCTTGGCTCCTCCCACATAGCCTTGAGGGTCTGTGGTCTTTTCCTTGAGGAGCGAGCAATGGCTCCAGCGTCAAGCTATCGGGGTTAGTGATATAATTGTGTACCGATGTGTCTTGGAACTTTCGCTTAATTCAGAAGCCTGATAATAGGCCAACACGTTTTCACACATGTATTGTATTTGTTTGTAAGACTATTCTTTGGACACTTGTAATGCATGTTGCTTTAACCTGTATTAAGACAGTTGAACTATTTCGGTTGTTCTAATACATATGCTTACGAAAATGTGTTGTATAAGTTGTTAATGATGTCTCGCCCGTGTGGACTATTTTGCTGGACACTTGACAAAACCATTCTCATAAACTTGTTATAACGACTGTCGCACTCGTGTGGACTATTCCGCTGGGTGTTGTACGTGCTATCCATTCACTGTGTGTTTGTGACTGCCGCATCCGTGTGGACTACTCCACCGGAAGCTGTGCATGTCTTGCTGTGTTGTGTGTCTCTGACAGAGTTGGGACTATTCCCTTTCAACTTGAGACTCACTTCCACCCTCTCCCTCTATGGTGAAAGAACCTTGACACAAGTAACACTAAGCACTCACTAGGCACGCGAACCTTGCTGTTCGAAGACAAAGCAGACCACTCTCATGTGTTGACAAGCAAGAGCTAAGGAAAACCTTTAAGACAATGGCAATCGGGCCATCATACCGGATGGGACTCCTACACCAAACGGTGTGAGGTCTAGTTGGGACTTCATACCGGGAGATCCCCTGAATGTTGGCAGGCCCAGCACCTTCAACAGGAAGCTTTGTGTCTTGGTCTTGGAGTGGCAAATAGGTTAAGGGTCTTGGTCTTGGTTTTCGTCAATTGAAGTCTCTACAAGAAGAAGAATTTGTTTAGATTTTCCTCTCAAGTATGAGAGATTTTGGTCCTTTCCGATAGCCTATATTATGTGTCTCTTGTCTCTTTATGGTTTATGCATTGGTAGCTGTTTGATGAAGAATAACACTATACTAACATAAGTAAAAGAAGATCCTAATCTAAGAAGTAAAAATAATTCACAAGCAGTTATCAAAAGAAGATAAATCACTTAATCTTGATGCCCTAGATTTTTCAACATGGTATCCGAGCTAAAGTAACAAATTCAAGGAAGGGCATGTTACCAAGGGACACTCAAGGATCAAATCTCGAGGAAGGCATCAAAGCAAAGATCATCTTGAAGTTAAGATCTACAAAGGAAGCATCATAACCCTAGATCAAAGAAGAAGTCTACAAAGGAATTTTGGAACCCTCAAGCCATCTCAAGAGACCTCAAAGACTCAAATCAAGTTGAAGGACTTATACATCAAGTTCCTTCTTAGAAAAGCAAGACCAAGGACGTTGTCATCAAGATTCTAAGGTGATCTCTCTCTCGTTGAAGCAAGATCCTTACCATTGAAGACATCATCAAGAAGTCATCATTGATCTTCATCAACAAAGACTCCACCATCAAAGGATCCAAGGGATCTCCCTCTCTGTGGGATCAAGGATCATTATTGAAGAAAACTATCTTCATCAAGGAGAAGTTTTCTATTCTCTATATCATCATCAACATCAAGGAAGCAACAAGGAGAAGGAGCATCTTATCAAGTAAGTATATTTATGTCCACATCTGAATATGTCAAAATGTCTTTTTGCAATGAAAGCAACAAATTGGTTGGGGCTTCAAACTATCTTGCATGGAAGAAAAGGACAAATCTGTATCTCATTGAAAATGAGGTTATGGAACATGTCAAAGGATCAACAAACAAACTAGCAAAGGAAGATGCTCAAGCGGTTGCAAAAGTATATGAAAGGGGAAGTTAGGGCTCAAAGGATTCTCATAGAATCCAAGAAGGATCCCCTCATCCCATATGTATCAAAACTCGAAACTTCAAAAGAAATATATGACAAATTGGTAGAGTTGTATTCTGTAAGCACTGCTGGAGAAGTCATCTCATTAAGGCAAGAACTATACAAGCTAAAGATGTCAAGGTAAGATGGAATAGCCTCATACTTTATGAGGAGATATGAAATTAGGAATCACATTCAAGATCTGGGAGAAGTCATGTCTGATAGAGAAATGACTACAATTGTACTAAATGCACTATCGGAGGAGTGGGGTAACTTTACTTAAAGTATTTATGCGAAGAAAAAAACTACTCCATTCCAGGATCTATGGTCACTGTCCAAGATTTAAGAATCTAGACTAAAGGCGAAATTTGATGTGCGAGTAGGTGAGCAAAATCAAGCTTATGCTATAATGACAAGAAGAAAGAGAAAATTTGAGAAGTTTGGTTCACGGTAAAAGAAAAGGGACATGGCTAAGATTCAATGCTATGGGTGTCAAGAATATGGGCACTACAAAAGAGATTGTCCTAAGATCAAGAAGGACAATAACAAAAGAGGAAGAGAAGAATCCCATATCACCGACGAAGTGGAGGAAGTTGAGAAGAAGTCCAAGAAAGAGGAAGTAAGAGATCTCTACTATGATTGAGATAGTCTTCCTCACCTAAGTTCTTTTCAAGTTCCTAAGTCTTCTATTTTAAGATATGACTATCATGATTCACTAAGAAAAATAATGGGATGTATCATGGCATCATAGACGCATTGAAAGCAAGAGCTCATGACATCATCATAGAGAAGCATGAAAGATGGTTGAAGCATGGCAGTCAACTATGGAAGGATATAGCTCTTGGAAACCTCATTTGTAACATAGATAACACTTATGGAAAAGAAAATAAAGGTCATCTAGTACAAGGCTTATCATACATCTGTCAAAAAGGGAACATCTGTTGGATGGGGATACTTGACGTCCTCAAAATTCTCTGATGGAATCTTCATCGAAACTTTCACCAATCAAGAAGGGATGCAAGTGTTTCATCAAGAATACCAAACTTGTGGAATTCATGGGATGATGGTATGATGACGTAAAAGGTGAAGCAGATTAAGGGATTGAAGCTCTTTCAATCAAGGAAGCTGCTGTAGGAAGTTTGGATGACCTAAAGAAAAATGAGGTATGTATGCTTATATTCAATATTGAAGAGTCATGTCATATGGTTGCAGGTAACATGGATCAATGCTCTCTCATGAGAGCATGATCAAAATAAAAAGATCTTCTCCTTTGAAAGGATGCAGGAAAGCATGAGTCACATTTTCTAGATGAAATCAACATAATATGTCCTCATATGAAATATGAGGTGGTTGACATTAATTGGAGGAACTCTGATTGGAACTTCCCGCGAATGAAATGTGTGAAGAAAGGAAGGAAGAGATTGTGGGATATGCAACCATGGAAATGGCAATCAACATCCAAAGACCAAGAAGATTTGACTAGGATATCTCCATGAAAGATACGAAGACTCTGATGGATTTTGAAAAATAAAGAGACCCTTAACAATATATATATCTTTGGGAGATTGTCGATATGTATGCAGGATGCTGATGCAAACTAGAAGATGTCATGATGAAATACCATCACAAAGATACTTTTGATTTAAGTGTTCATTTCTTATTTTTAAACAAATATCTGGATGGGATTATGTAGGACTGCTGAGGGAAGATCTATTGATGTCTTCCACCATCGATGCCCATGTAGTAGGATGAAAGATCCTTAAGGAAACATGGCATGAAGAAGGCAACATGGCATAAAGGAAGACCATAGATGAACTGATGGATCACTTTCCAATGATGACATGATTGATTCATGAATGAAAGTGATGGATGGTCTGTGCCCTACGGAGAAGTCCCAAACATGAAGACTCTTGAATAACAAAAAGAAGTTCATGACATCATGAGGAGGAGTTCTTCAAGAAGCTGGTTGCCCCATCATCTCCACTTGAAGAGCTGGTGTCCCTAATTAAGAGGGAGCCTGGAAGCAAGTTTCTTACTTGGTAGAAACTTGGAAGCAAAATTCTTAAGCCAAGACGAAGCTTAGGTACATTCCTTCTGTAGGAATAGACACAACATTCTTGTCTTCACTTGGGAAGATAGAATGGAGGATTGGGTAAACATATGACATCCGATACTCTTTGAGGACAAGTTAGGGCATCCAAGATATGACTAATCGTAGAGGACCGATATTCTTTGAGGACTGGGAACCCAAGATAAGAATAGTCTTGGTAGAACACACCTTGAGAACCCGGGTGGGGTATGTTCCAAGTGAGACAATGATGAGGGTGTTTATACATCATTGGTCTCACCAGCATTGAGCTCAAATCTTGTGGAGAGATAGAGATGTTACTCAAGTCCTTGCTATGTCACAATGCTGGTTGATATGATGCTACATAGATGGGTTACCAATACAACTCTTCTGATCAGAATTCTTCAGATTGAGGATGACCAAGTACCATTATGAATACCTCCCTAGTTAAGAGGGAGCGTTGAAAAGTGTAACTAGGTTCGGTCTTCATAATGACATGTGTAATTGTGATTTTATGTAATTGATGAAAATAAGAAAATAAAATTATTTTTGTAGTACTTGAATCATGGGTTTCATGATCAAGGAATTTTATTTTAGTTAAGGTTCCCATTGTGAACCTTTAGGTTTTGTCATCTAGTCATAAAAGTCAAATTGAGTCAATGTCATGTATGAAGGACCCTTCTTGGGCATGTTACATTTTTATATGAGTCATTAAATGAATAAGAAGGCCCTCCAAGACCAAGCAGAAGCTCCTCCTACATGTCGACTACAAAATAGAATAAATAATCTTCACAAAAGGACATGTCGGCTCACCCTCTCTCAAGTCGGCCTAATTGATGAGGAAACAACTATAAATAGGGCAGTTCAGATTTCATTTGGAGCTCAGATTTTTGGTGAAGAAGAGCACTGAAACAAGAAGTGCAAAAGTGTCAAAGAAGATAGTCTTATAGCCAATGAAGAGAAGGGAAGGTAGAGCAAGGTCTCTAGCATTGTTTTTGGTTCTGTTTTTGGATAATCTACTCCACACGTGCGAGGAAAGAGTGTTGTCCATTACAGAAGAAGCCGAGCTGTTGTTGTAATACTCGTAGATCATAATAGGGAGAAGATCAAGCTATATTACAAGCCGAGTTACCAAGGAAGAGACCTCCTACTAAAGCGAAGGAAATCAAGGCATAAGAGAAGGTCATATGCATGAGTTAGGGTTTCTGAATTAGGGTCAAAGATTGCAGACCTAATTCAAGGAGGCTGAAATAAGCGAAGGTTTGAAGCAGAAGGAAGCTGAAGTTGAAGAGAAGCCGAGAAGGAGGAAGGAGCAAAAGGTTGACTATTGTTGACTAAGGATCTCATCAAGGAAGCTTTGTGTCTTGGTCTTGGAGTGGCAAATAGGTCAAGGGTCTTGGTCTTGGTATTCGTCAATTGAAGTCTCTATAAGAAGAAGAATTTGTTCGGGTTTTCCTCTCAAGTAGGAGAGGTTTTGGCCTTGGTTCATAGCCTATATTTTGTGTCTCTTGTCCCTTTATGGTTTATGCATTGGTAGTTGTTTGATGAAGAATAACACTATACTAACATAAGTAAAAGAAGATCCTAATTGAAGAAGTAAAAATCATTCACAATCTGTTATCAAAAGAAGATAAATCACTTAATCTAGATGCCCTAGAATTTTCAAACTTTTGCCCTGAAGTCTGTGGTCAACATACAATATTCTGTTGTAGTCAAAGTGCCCAAAATGCCTCGATTTCTGTGCCAAGGTGTACAGCCTGCCCAAACAGAAATCTTCCTAGAAAATCGAAGTCAAAATCTGCCTGGAAAGTCAAAGTCATCGCTGGTCAAACTATAGGAAAATCTGAAATTTTTTCCCTTGTAATTATGTGTGAAATTCGTCCTCCTTTGCCACATGTGTGAGTGAGAGAGAACCAATGAGAGAAGGAGAGAGAAGAATGTGTGACTGATGATGATGCCAAATGAGGTGAGAGGACACTTGTAATTATACAAGTCATTAAGGGTGAAGAAACATGTCTATTGGGCTTCATGAGCCTACATGATGATGTGGCCGACCTGAACAATTTGCACATGTGTGGGCATAAATTCAAAAACACACTTCTACTTGTCCAAATTAGATGATCTTTAGATCAATTTTGGTCCTCTCGAAAAGAGGAATTCGATGCAATCATCATCTCCATCAAATGAGCTGTCCAAAGTGGAATTTGGCTCTAGTTTCCAATTTTTAACAGTTACAAAAATAGATTTTTGGAAACCCATAAACAACCATGGCTAATGGCACGATTTGCTATGCAAGTGGGAGATGATGACAGTGTTGAAATGTCCCCTTGCATTGTTGTAAATAATAATATTGGGGCAGATTTGATGGTTGGTTTGACAATCCGTTTTGATACCATGGCCCAACAAATGATGGTTCGAATCACTGAGAAAAAAGGTGCTGGATAGGGCAACAAAAATATGGGCTGAAACTACCCACAAAAAATACATGATTATAATAACTAGTATGGCCTCCTCAAGTGATCCCACGGTTCAACCCCCTTCTTCCCACATGAATTGCAGATGGAAAATATGATCTCCAAAATTCCCACGATCTCTAGCTGTGCCTACGACCTGGCAATGAGATGAATCTTCAACAACAAATACGGGTGAAAGATCTGAGTGATCTTTCCTTTTGATCAGCTAGGGTGGATTTGTTTCACCACCGAAGCTAATTTGCGCAAGGGTTTCAACCTTAGCACTCCAAAGCCACATGAGCTCTCCAAATCAATATGAGGAAAATGATTGTGCATGCCCTCTCTCAAAGCATCACACTCAAGCACAAAGGGCTAAGTGAAATCGGGAAGTGCCAATATTGGACAAGTGCTCATCACCTCCTTGAGCTTGTTGAATGCCTGCTAAGCTTCCTCTGTCCACCTAAATGCCCCATTCTTCGTAAGATTTGTTAAGGTCTCACCCAACTGCGAAAACCCCTTAACAAAGTGCTTATAACAACTGCATAATCCAAAGAATCCCTGCAACTTCGTAATGGTCCTAGGTGGTGGCCAACCCAATATGGCCTGGATCTTCTCTTGATGTACTTGCACCCCTTGCGCACTGATCACATGGCCTAAATATAGAATCTCTATTAGATTGAATTCACATTTTGATGCCTTGGCATACAATGACTGCTCCCCCATAATACCCAATATCTAATCTAAATGCCTCAAGTGATCCTCCCATGTCCTGCTGTATATAAGGAGATCATCAAAGAGCACCAACAAAAACTTCCGCATTTGCTTGTTGAAGATGTAGTTCATGCAAGACTAGAAAGTGGTAGGTGCATTGGTCAACCCAAATGGCATGGTCAATAACTCGTATTGCCCATAATGACACCTGAAGGCAGTCTTGTGAACATCCTATTCCTGTTGAAGAATGTAACTAGTGTCGGTCTTCATAATTGTACTTGAGTCATGATGTAATATATTTTTCAAAAGAAATTTTTATTATTATTAAGTTGACATATTAAAGCATGGGTTTCATGCTTGGGTCAATAGGCTAGGATTTTTGTTGAAGTCAAAATTTATTTTTGTAAGAGACCCTTCTTGGGCTCCTTAAGGTCAATATTTTTGTCTTACATCTCCTCCATCAAGTCAACCTTGTTCTCCTTGCAGGTCGGCTTCCTCACTTAAATATGTCGGCCCCAAATACAGGCTCCAACCACTATAAATAGAAAAGGTACTCGACCTATTTGAAGATAGATTAATTCAATGAAAAAGGTTTTGTAATTCGGCTAAGGAATGCGAAGGGTAATAGAAGGTTGTTTGGCATCTTAAAGGAAGAAAATACAATGAAGAAAAGAAAGAAAGTTTGGGGACAAAGTTTATATCTTTGATGAAATTACAGGGCTGAATCCTTTCATGACTACAAGACCAAATTATATATTGGCTACAGAGTTGATCGAATTATCTCTTGGCTACAAAATCAAGTTTCTCCTTGGATACAGAATCAAAGTACTCCAACACTACAGGGCCAAAGATATTCTAGATTATTGGATTGAAAGTCTTCACGAGTGCAAAAAGAAGAATACACGAGTATAAGAGAAGCCAAGTTACATAAGGAATTATTGAATGGACCTACAAAAAAATTGTTAGATGGAAGACGTTTTAGGTCTAGAAGGTCTTGGTCATCTCAATCTGATCTACTAGTTTAGAGTTTGGATTGGGTTTTCCCTTGGCTGTGTGCCTACATTTTGTGTCCCTTGTCACGATCTTCATGTTTTGACATTTGTCTTGATGAAAGAAACATAATAAAGTATAAGAAAACCTAATAAGATGAAAATACTATCGCAAGCAAGTGCCAAAGTCTAAGAGAAATCTATCTAAAGAATTTATTTACCATGATGCCTTTGAGTTCTCAACAGTTCTTGACCTTGATTTGGTGATATCCTGATCGAAGATCAATCTTCAAGAAGTATGTTTCCCCATGCAACTTTTCCAACAACTCATCGACCTTAGGAATGGGATACTTGTTTTTGATTGTTTTATTTTTCAAAGCCCGATAGTCAATACACATCCTCATAGTGCCATCCTTCTTAACCAAAACTAGTGAAGAAGCAAATGGATTGGAGTTGGGTTTGATATGCCCCATCTCCAACTCCTTGATTGCCTTCTCTATCTGATCTTTGAAATTCTTTGGGTGCCTGTATGGAGTAGTTATTATGGGTTTGGCCCCTTCTTTTAACTCATTACTGTGCTCAAAGCCTCTGTTAGGAGACCTCCCTAGAGGGATCTCCCCCAAAACTTGGTCATGTTTTCTCAACAATGACTTAATGGGTGACATCTAGGGACGCTTGATAGAGCGACTATAGTTCCACCTTTAGTCTCCACATGTGGTTGCTCATCATCTGTACTGCTATGCTCATTGCCTTGAGCTTGTCCTACCTTCTCTTCCCCATCACTATCTGAGAGCACCAATATGTAATGCACCTTTCCCTTCCCCATGCACCTGTGACCCAGTTCCCAAGGCTCCTTATAGCTAAAGCAAAGTTTCTTCCTTCTTAGTTCCTTTCGAGTCTCATCATCCAATTTATTTTTCTCGGTCCACTCCTTCTGGAAGGGCATCTTGACCTTATTTTTCTAAGGAAGGGTTTGGGAGAAAATTTATTCTTTGGTACCACGTTTGTATTGGGTTCTGATGATAACATCATGTAGAGATTCTGGTTTGAAGGCCTTAACCAAACCACGTAGGGGTTCGGATAATCCTTAAACAAATAGCATAATCGTTTTGTGCTCCGACACATTTGTCACCATGACTGCGAGCCTTTGAAATTTTGAAATGTAAGCATCTATTGTACCTGTCTGTTTGAGCTGTGCCAATTCCATGAAATGTATATATGGGTCCTTCTTATCAACTTGGGCAATCAGTCTGTGTGTGAAGTCAAAATATGAGTTATTGCCAACATTTCCCAAGGTGACTAGCCCATGATACCACCACTCGTGAGCCTCTCCCTCCAAATGCCATGTGGTGAGTTTGATGGCCTTTGTCTCCAACATAGGGTTGAGTTGGAAATATGTGTCCTCGTGAACCCATGCTCTGGCACTGCATTTGGATGAACCATCAAAAGAAGGGATGGACAATTTGTTGACTTTTGTAGCTTGGGCAGGAACTTTTGCACAAGCCTTGTGTCTAAGCGTGCAAAACCTGTTACCCACCACTAGTGGGTGGACCCCTATAGGAGAATTTTTCTCCTAGATTTGTCTTGAACTGGATGCTAACATCCCCTTGCAACACCTGATAGCTCGATGTGCTACTATTCTCTGCCACCTGAGCCAACTATTGTGTGCCCTTGCTCATCTGTCATGATCATATGTTTGAAGGTGGGCCTTCCAACCCCGAATGTATTAATTTTCATTATGTAATTGGGTGCTTATGCTTGCTTTTCTTGGGCACATTTGGACATGGATTAGTGGGGGGATTTTTCCAAAAGAATGGGCTTTGACTGTACTCTTGTTCCCTTACCTCAACTTGCGGGTTAATCTTGTATCCTAGCCGCGTGGGATCTCCTTTACTGACTATTAGCTTTAGGAGTGGCACTACATGGGAAACCCTGATTTTTGTTGCATCGTCCCGCTTCCCGATACCATATATCTCACTTCCCTTCGCTCATTACAAGCCCTTTCTCATTGTTAGCCACCCCTTTCCCTTGTCCACACTTTGGATTGGGCTTGGAACCATTCCCCAAAGGTTGATACAACGAAAAAGAAAATTAAATGCATAATATGGCACATACAATAGGAAAGGTACCACAAAATGCAAAAGATGGATGAAACCATAAAATTTAGCACGTGGGCAAAAGCCAAACATGAGCTCTACTCCCATCATTATGGCCATCACTCTGGTTCTTAGGGCCCCTATGAGTGCCCCCAACATCATTAAGTAGCCCATGATTGTCCCAACCCCTGGTGGGCGATGAATTGCTCCACCTTGAGGGGGTATTCATTGCTACATCTTACGCATCATGCTCTCATCCCCTTGAGCCCCAAGCAATAAAGTGAAGAAAAATCAATAAAAGGCACAAAAGGCATATGAAGAAGGGTGGAAAAACAAAGTCGGGGTAACTCATGGACCACAATCGCTCCCTCCTACATTCATACACCCAAGGTGTGGGCCTCCTTTATCATAGCTACCCTTGTACCATGGCATGTGGCTTGGAGCCTTCCCTTCTGGCCCCACTCCATTCCATCACTATTTCACATGACACTTGCCATTTGATGGATGTACCATGGACCTGTCTCTCCCTTAGAGATTGAAACCAACTAATAGGGTCCTTCATTAACCTCTCTTGTCAAGGAAGGTAACACTTGTACATGTTCAAAGCCCATTTGGAAAGGCATGCCACTATGAAGTGTCTATTTATGCCCCTGATTAGCAAGCTTATTTAGTCAATTATACTAAAAGGTGAGGAGATGCATTGGATCTTATACAAGATTGTAGGTGGGTCTTCATCTTGGACTTGGTCTCCTTATATGGGATCCAAGCCCTCTAGAGGGTCATAATGGCACTTGTAGGTAGGGTGAGTGTTCAAAGCAATGGGCCTCCAACCATGCAGAGCATTGATTGGCACACCATGGGCTTCTTTAACATCACCACATTGGATGTATGTGCCCTAATTATACATTGATGATGATGCACTTGGACCACATTGCCCAGTCGGCTACATAGTGCACCCAACACTTGGCAGCTGATCCAGGCCTAGAGGAGGTTTTGTCTCTCTGGGGAGACATGGGAGGGAATGTGTCATCTTCCAACTCTTATTGATAGAGCATCGACTTGATCTTGAGCCATTTGGAGATCCATGAGATCCATTTGGAGCCCACATAGCCCAAGTTGGGGTTTGGAGATGTTTTGCAACATTTCAAGGCATCCCCCTCTTGTCCATTGATTTTGAGGCCCTCATTCTCATTTTTGGCACATGATGCCTCAACATTGCCCTTCTAGGCCTCCACGTCAGCCTAACGTGGCCCTAAAAAGGCTAATTTGACTTTTTTCATGAGCCATCATGGTTGGCTTGTAACCATGCGTGAATTACTAGACGTTTTAGGCATTGGAGGGGCTTCATCTTTTGATTTTTGAACTCTTAGATCATTTATAAATAGAGGAGGCCTATCCTCACTTTCATCATCACACTTTGGATCTTCGATCTCTCCTAAAAAGAATTTAGACTTGTAGTAGAGGATGAAATTTGATGTCTTTGATGAATTATGATGTTTGGTTAATTTCGCTAGCATTCTTGGAGCTTCTTTTTGGCAATTTGTGGATGGATATACTCTTGTTTGTCTTGTAAGTGCTAAATGATGCTATATTTTTGTTTTGATGAATGTCTAATGCATGGAATGTTTTCTCTTGGTGATTAAATGTGCCGTAATTAATGCGAATTGTTTGAAGCGTTGAAAACTATTGGAAATTTTTGCATGTGTTACTCATTGGATAACGAGTGAATGAATATTCCTAGGGGATTGATTGCATTTTCATCCTTAAAACTCCACAAAAGTGTCATTGAAGTATAAAAATCTAGAAGCCATTTTGTTGCTGCTTCCATCTAGGGTGACGAAATTCCTTTTGGGTCTCCTTGAAGAGCGAGTTGCCATTTCATGGTTTATCTTGACTTCATTTCTCCAATAGGAAGGCATTGGGTTTGGGATCCTTGGTGATCACATTCTACTTGAAAAACCATTCCTTCACCTCTTTCTCTCTCTTTTCCTCGCCCCTTTAAGGCTAAGCTATCCTCTCTAGGGCTTGATGCGAAATTCTCTAGAGGAGTGCGTTTTGAATTCTGAACTCTTCTATAGTTTCTCCTCTAGGCATCTGCAAATTTTGAACAAATTTCAACAGTGGAATCTCAAGAAAACTGATGCCCTAGCTATCACACCAAGTGGGAACCCTTGAAGCTGCCCTTCAACTTAGGGATTTCTTGAAGGTTTGTACTTTAGTAGTGTATCATTCAAAACCTTTTCTCTTGACTATCTTGACCTTGGATGAACTCTTACCTCATCAAATACCTCAACCCTAGGTCTTGTATAGTGTTTCTTTCAAGGGGTTTTTCGTGGAAAGTCTTACTAGCTTCTCCTAAAGCCTCACTTTGAATCCTATTATAGACACATTAAAGGGATATTGAAACTCCTCCCGTCGGTGAAAATCCGAGAAGAGAAGGGGACATAGGTTGTGGTGACAGTGAGCCTTTGTCCCAAGCTGTTGTTGTGCCCTCTAGCTCCAGCCTATTTACTAGGCATGCTAGTTTGTGCAGTAACATTTTTGGCACTGTTGCCGGGGAAACGAGACGTGTGCCTTGTTTCCTATATGATATCATTGATATATCCTTTTGAGGACTCCATTGGAAGAACGAAGCCCTAGTTCTTCATTGAACCTCAAAGTCAATGCTTGTAGGGTGAAGCAAGCATTCATTAAGGTAATTTTCATTCACCTTGGCGAATCTCATGTTATCAATATATAATGATCAATGCATACCAAGTGGCTTCATGAGTGGTTCCCTGCTTTGGATTTCACATGGATCCCAAGATACCCAAATGGCTTGGATAGGAGGCATATGCAAAATGTGCCACAATTTGATGGCAATCCATGTTTGGCAGTTGATCACATACCAAAATTCATCAAGTATGCTTCTGATGTGAATGTGATTCACCTAGGTAGCCTCATCGAGTTATTTATTATATCTTTGAATATAAACATCGGGGCTGGATTGATTCATGTGAACCCGAAAGCATTTCATCTTTCATCGAGTTGATCAACAAATTCTTGAAGTATAAGGGGGTTGTTATTGCTCAAACTAGTAGGGGTCTTAGGGGGGATCCTATAGAGCAACTACTAGGTCAAGGGGCAACAATGGAGCGATAGCCCAGTGTCACCTTAGCTAAGGCCCCTTACTCTTTACAAACTTTCACCGATGGGAGGAGACCCTGTATAAGAGGAATCACAATGATGAATGGATCAATGATTAGATTAGGAGTGATTCCTAAAGCCTATTCACAAGAGAGACTTAATTAAATAGCTTGCTTGAGAAGAAAGGTGATGGGCTCTCTAAGAAGGGATCTTAGGATATCTTAGCCTAAGGTTGGAGGATATGCCTTGACAAGGGGCTTCCTAGACTTAAGGATCCTTATGGATAAATGGATTCTCTGTAGTCCTTGTGGAATTTGATTTATAAAGTCGTGGGACCATAGAGAACACAAGTGGACCCAAACTAGGTCAAGGGTATGGAGTTGATCGACCAAAGAGGGGCTTGACTTAATTAGGGAAGAGAATAGGATCAAAGAACTAATTTTCTTTTGAAATTTGAATGCAATGATCCAAGTGAGGACACTAACCCAAAATCAGCCTAGGGAGAGAAATGATCCTCGAGCTAGGGCTTGCAATATCTCGAGATTCCACTGTTAGATTGTGCTTAAATTTGGAAGACCCCTTGAGAAGACCCCAACGCAATTGTGACCCAATTTTCAAGGTGTTTTGATGGATACAAAAGATTTGGTGTGATGCCTTAGGAGAGCTTTTGGGGTTAGGCCTAGAATTGGGAAAAGTGAAGAAAAGAGAGGGAAATTTGACCACCAAAGGGATACAAGGATTAGTGCCTTATTGCTTGGGCTTAATGGAGTCAAGATACACATAGATTGAGAATTTTCGTGTGCTAAGGAGCCCTAATTGATCTTTGCTAGCCTCTTCAAGGGCAGTGACTAGGTCAATTGGGATTTATACTTCAATTTTCCAAAGAGATGAAGTTTCGAGGTCTTTCAACCTAAGAGGTGCCTCTAAGAGCATTCACCTACTCTCTTCAAGTAAAACACATGCATTAAATAACTTATTCAAGGTTCCCAGAAGAATTTCGCATTTACTTTAACCCATACAGGAATAATGATAATCCTAACATGTAGTGAACTAGTAAAATAACAAGAATACCATCAAAATTCGACTTACATGATAGAGAGAGTAGAGTATATCCGTTCATCAACTTTGCATTAGAAATAAGCTCCAAAGACAATAGCGAAAATCCAAACATCATATTGCATCAAGAAAGCTCCAAAAAGTTTACCTAGCAAAAAGTGCGAAAATCTCACAAGAGATACTAATCCAATCCAAGTGATGACGAGAGAATGAATCACCTCTCATCTATTTATACAATCTCTAATGATTTCAATTTAGCTAATTTGGCTTAATTAAGCCCCAAATAATAAAATAATGTGCCTATAATAACACTCCTTGGTGACAAGCCCACTAAGATAACTCAATAACATAAGAATACGCTTCTCAAGAGCGTAGAATGATCAATATAGTGAGTCGTTGGGCCTTTGAGGAGGCCTAATGAAGTCTAAGGGGTGCCATGATGTGAAAATGGACTCCAAACATAGTGGACAAAGGGTTGGCCCTTTGTTTTCCAAGCAAGAACCTGTGGTGCTCCCAAGTGGGTGTGGGGGCACAAGGACATCCTCATGGGTCTCCAAGTGGATCGAAAATGCTTGTAGACCATCTGTAAGGGCTAGGATGACGACATAAGCCCTCCCTCTGTAGCGGGAGACATCCTTTGGACCTTGGAACATCTGCCAAGTGTATGGTGCAAGTGTGGAGCTGGCTGGGCATAGTGAACCAGGTGCATCATCCTCATCCAAAAGGTGGAACATGAGCAATCAATGATCGGTGCTGGGGATCCATGAAGTAATCTTTACTATGGTGGAGGCCCATGGCTCTCAATGCTCACCCTACAAGTGCCCATGTGGCCCTCTGGAGGGCTAGGACCCTGTATAGGGAGACCAAGCCCTCAAATGGAAACCCACCTGCAATCCTGCATAAGATCCAATGCGCCCCCTTGCCCTCCAATACAACAAATTATTAAAATAATCAAGTAAAATAGTTTACAAATCATGGAATAAATGAGACACTTCATGGTGGCATGCCCTTCCATTGTGGGCTTTGGCATGTACAAGTGTCTCCAAGCTCAATAAGGGGGTTAACCAAGCACCCTATTAGGTGGTTTCAACCTTTAAAGGGGGTGACATGTCCATGGTACATCCATCAAATGGAAGGTGTCAAGTGATATAATAATGGAACAGAGTGGGGTCAAGGGAAGAATCCAGGCCACATGCTATGGGACAAAGGGGTAGCTATAATGAGGGAAGCCCACACTTGGGTATATGAGTGTAGGAGGGAGCAATCGTGGTACATAAGTTACCTTGACCTTTGTTTTTCCACCCTTCTTCATATGCCTTTTGCCTTTTATTGATTTTTCTTCGTAATTGCTCGGGGCTCTAGGGGATGAGAGCATGATGTGTGGTATATAACAGTAGGTACCCCCTTTTAAGGTGGGGCATTTCATTTCCCACCAGGGGTTGAGACAGTCATGGGTTCCTCAACGTCGAGGGGGCTCATCTAGGGCCCATAGATTCAGGGTGATGGCTATATATAAGGGGTAAAGCTTATGCTTGGCTTTCCCCATGTGCTAAATTTGTGTGTGCTGACCATCTTTTGCATTTTGTGGTGCATTTCCTGTTGAAAGTGGCCAAATTATGCTTTTTCTTTTCTTTTTAGCTGCATCAACCTCTGGGGCATCATTCTAGGCCTGATCCAATGTGTGGGCAAGGGAATGGGCAGGCTAACCCTATGTGGATCCAGTGGACCCGGATGAGAAAAATGATGATTGGGGTCAAAATGAGCAGAAAGGGGTGATGTATATGGTGTCGGGAAGCGAGATCACACAACAAAAATCGATATTTCTCATGTAGTGCCAACCCTAAAGCTAATGGTTAGTAAAGGAGATCCCAAGGGATTAGGATACAAGGCTAAACACCAAATTGGGTAGAGGAGACAACAACATAGACCTAGCCCACTCTTTCTGCCGAATCCCCCAACCAATCCATGCCAATAAACAAAATTACTTAACTAAGCTAATGAAAATTCATACCTTTGAGGTTGGGAGGCCCACCTTCAGACATACATTCATAACAGATGGGCGAGTGACCACATGGTTGGCTTAGGTGGCAGAGAAAATGGTACAAAGCACTCCAAGCTTTAGGTAGTCCTAGAAGGGCAGTAATTACGAGCTTCTTTTTTGGGACAACTTCATCTATTGCTTGGAGTTCATCCCTGATTCTAGATATCCTTATAAAGTATGATGAAATAGTATCATCATTTGTCATCTTAACAATTCTTAGTTCATTCTTGAGGCTTGCTATTGGACCATTGTTCTTGATTATGAATAACTTGGAGAGAGCCTCATACATTTCTTGAGCGAATTTATGTTGGGTATTTATGGAATTAAGTTATCTTTAACTCCATCCACTATTAGATTCATAGCCATGATTTCAAGTTCTCTAAACTTCACTTTCTTTGCATTACTTGATTCATCAGTAGGCTTCTTGACTTTTCCTTGAACAAGATCTAAAACTTTGTTCTTTTCGAGAATGAGATCTATTCTCTTTTTCCAGGCCTTGTAGTTGGAGGCCCCTTCTAATTTGTTTTCTCCCTTCATTGAGTTTGTCATTGTTCTTGTAAATAGTAGGCTTGTCTTCTTATGTGATCCCCTTTTAATGTCCCTTTTTTAATCTCCTTTTTCCTTAATAGAGCCTTTAACCTGCCTTTTTTTTTCTTTTTCACCTTAGCTCTGATACCATGTTAGAAAATCAAAAAGGCAGAAAGATTTTCTTTAGTTGATAATTACTTGTGATATCTTTGAATTCTTTATATCTTTCTTATGTTCTTCTTTTATCTTAGTTCATCAAGCAATTATCAAAAACAAAATATGAAGATCAGGGACACCAGATGTAGGTGGACAACCAGGGCTAAAACCCCTATATAGGGGAAAACCCAGTCAAGAACTCTTCCTTTAGTAATTCAAATTGAGATGGACCAAGACCCTAGACCAACAAACTTTCCTCCTCCACCAAGTCAACCTTCCAAGATGATATAGTAGTCTCTTCTTATCCAACAACTCCAGCCCAACAATAATCTAGAAATTCAACTTCCCAGTTGTAGTATTTCGACCTGCAACAGAATTTCGGCCTCCCAGTTACTGCAGAATTTTGGCCCCCATCCAGCTGTTGCACAACTTCACATGTGAGGAAAAGAGATAGAAATTTTCGATTTTATGCTTGAAAGAGGAGTCCTCCTTCGCTATCCTTCTTTCTTAAATTTTACACTTTTTCCTTGGCCTAGTTACTGCAAATTGAACTTGTTGTGTGCGTGTCAAATGAGGTCGAGTTTCTGCTGCCTAGTTTAGGCTGACTTGTCCAGTTTTGAGGCCGACTTGGTGGAGGAGGCCTAGAAGACTAATTTTAATATAAAATACATTTCTTTCTTGACAGATAATTCCCAAGAAGGGTTCTTTACATTTTGACATGGACTAGAACACTTGACTCAAACCCTAGAAGCCTGCAGTGGAGGCTTTGACCAAAAAATAATTGACCCTAGCATGTGATCCATGCTTTAATAAGTCAATTTTAATAATAAAAAAATTACATTTTCTTTCTTTTGACGAATACATTATATTGTGACTTAAATACATTTATGAAGACCGAACCTAGTTACATTCTTCAACAAGCTATATGATGATTGATCATTAAATCTGTAGATCTATAATGAATTTGGGGGTAGAGTTGCCCCTATATTTTCTAGTTCATCTACCTTCTGCTTAAGTGCTCTCTTGATATATGCAAAGTAAAAAATTCAAACTTAATAAGTTTCAATTCAACCTGATTTCTCGATTGATTGTGGTTAACACACTTGGGTAGGTTCGTCATACTTTCTATGATAAATTTAGAATCACCAAAGCAGGCTAAATATCTTGCAGGGCGAGGTCTAGACCCTCCCAGGTTCCATGCAAACTTGATTTTAACAAGGCCTCTTGGCTTCTTTGTATGTATTTCTTACGTGTTCTTAATAAATTTAAATTACTAATAATTGCTTAAATGAAAATAATTTGACATGCCTTTTTTTCTTGTCATTTAATGATGAATTGCACTTTCGATGCAAGAGGTAGAAATTTTCAATTCCTTCTTGCTGACCAAGTTAATATGAAAACTGAAACTTTGGTGCCTAATGTTCACTGTTCAGGTTCATGGAAAACTTGTTTGCCAATTTACATTCAACCATTGATATATTAGACAACTTTAGACTGACTTGGATAGTGTGTGTTTCTTTTGTAGGTGTGCAAATCTTCAACGTCTTTCAATCAAGGCATGCCAAAGTGTTACTGATGCATCAGTATGTCAAATCGCATTGGGCTGCCCCAGAATTGGGGAACTTGATATTAGTTACTGTCACAACATATCTTGTGCTGCATTGGAGAAAATTGGACTTAGTTGTAAGAATCTGACTATTGTGAAGAGGAACATGATGAATTGTGTTGATCCTTCTGAACACAGGGATGTGGTTCCGACTGAGTATCTCCATGCTGCTCCTTCGAGTGGAGATGACGAGGCTGCTTTATTTGCAAAGTTCATGCCAAATCTAAAACACCTTGAGATGAAGTTCTCAAAATTATCTCCAAAGGGACTGAGGGTGTTGTTGAATGGATGTCCTAATTTGGAACACCTTGATTTGTTCGGTTGTTTAAACCTAACGAGCAGAGCACTAGATGATGCTTCAGAAAATGCAAAGAATCTTAAAGTATTAGTTAGACCCGAATTCTTTGTTCGTAGGCCAGCTTTCCACATTGAGAGATATGGGCATTGGCAGCTTTATGATGAACGTTTTCAGACCAATGTCTTTCAGTTCTAGGCACTTGACAGCAAACAAGATGTTCTTTTGGACACTAATTCCATGCCTTATAATTGCATGCAAAATTCAATGTGGCTGTGTGAAAAAAATGACACTTATCTGCACCCATAGGCCAAGTCATCATACATCTATCTTAGGGACACAAGAAGGTGCTATGTACATGATATTGTATTTGAAGATCAAGTAGAATATGCTTCATTAATAGTCCAAGGGCCCACAGTATTGATTGATATTAGATGTTTAAGTTAAAATACCTAGAGTGCTTCGATATTAGACATTTGATTGCCATGTATAGCTATGCTTTTATATATCTTGCTATTGATGTATCGTATCCAGACAGTGGCCAGATTATCACTGGTCTTCTATCGATGTATTTATGTAGTAGTAAAAATCTAAATTGTTCTATTCTCCCTTGTTTCCCTTTTTAGTGACTCTATAATGGTCAAAATCTCACTTGTGACTGAGTTCTCATCGTTTTCAAGAAATCTACATTTGTTCAATACATTAGGTACATGTGAAAGCGAGCAACAATATCTGTTTACATTGTTATATGATTACCAGTAAAGTTTGGTGGCGATGCTTGACATTGTAAGAAATTATGTCCATTGTCACTAAAGGTAGGCATGTATGTTCTAGGAGCTCTATTGTTGGTGAAGGGCTGGTGGATAGCATTCTATGTGAAGATATCGGGTTGTAAAATGTTTTAAAATAAAGACAAATAAATGGCTTATTGCATTTATTGTCAAGGGTGAATGAGTGCATCCAGGGGGATACATGTCATGTTAATGAAATTATTTGTTCCAACCCTTAGTCGTAAACTAGTAAGAGGAACAAGGAGCAAAGTATCGCTAATTAAAACCTTTTGGAACTTTTAGCAGGACCTTCATTGTAGTCAAGCATGTATTGTATGTATGGTTCTTTAGTAACTCTGTTATTAAAGGGTAGTGGTTAGAATTCTTGGTGAATATATCAGTTACTTTGTAGTTGTCTTAAAATCTCAAATAAGAATGGCTTATTGCATTTGTTGTCAAGAGCCCATGGGAGCATGTATAATTACATGAATGGGATAAATATCACACTAGGTAAATCTAAATTCTGTTTGGAGCCTTAATTATAAATTACTAAAGGAAACAAGGAGCAAAATATCTTTAATTAGAATAAGTTTTTAAAACATTTTTGAACTTTTAACCGGATGTTTGTAGTTCACAATGCTAATGCACCTATGGTGTCTATTTTGGTGAAAATAATTTTGTCATTGCAAAGATTATTTTGTGATTAATAGCTCATCAAAAATAGTAAAACTTGACCATTAAGATGCAAGATACTTGGTTATGTGAGTATTTCCTCACTTGATATCATAGTTCCCCATAAAAAAGTGAAAAATAAAAAGGCTATTGTTCACAGGAATTTACAATTACTGCCTGATGCTGAAGGTACTCAAATAAAATTACTTCATTGACTTTATTTATCTATGAGAGCTGTCACTGCCCTCATGGTTAGATATATCACTTCTGTTCAAAATTTTTTGCCAGATGTGAAAATAAGTGATTTTCTTAGATCATTATGGGTCCTTGATTGATCACATTAAAAAATCAAATTAAAAAAATTATAAACCATATCAAAGAAAAATGTCACATATATACGTAACTATAAGTATTATTGAGATTTTTATAAAATAAAAAATAAGAATGCTTCTATAAATACAAATGTGAAATTTATATAAATATAGAGAATATTATTAGCAGCCAACATAGATCCATCTAAACTTCGGATCTACGAAACACTGAGAGAGATCAAATCTCTTGTGGTGCAAACCTTACCTCAAGTTTTGCACTAAAAAGGAGATTTGCATGTTGAGAGGTTTGATCCCTCTTGGTGCTAGGTAGATCTAAAGTTAATATGGGTTTATGTTGGTTATAGAATCAAGTCCAAGATAAGTATTATTCATATTCTTAACAAAATTGTAACCCATGACAATATATAGTATGTTAGAGATGTGCAATAAATGACTACATTTTCTTGCATGAAGGTTTTAGTCTTAGTGAGGAGCTTTGTACCTAACAAATCTTGGAAATTAAAAATTAGATACTCAATACAAATGAGAAATTGAAATTATACACATCTGAAGAGGAACCTTATTGTTTTCAATTATATAAATGAGTTAAAGAAGGAAAATAAATGAGTTAAGTTTAACAAATGATTTACATGTCTCATTGAGAAAAAATGTTGTTGAATGTGAGTTGGAATATGAACATGAGCATGTACCCTAATGACAAAGGGGTTCAAAACATTATATACATGCTAATATTTTTGTTATCGTGATAGTGGATATTTATGCTAATCGTCAGTTATGATTGAGCATGTCACATAATTATGTGATCTAATTTAGTATACACATGATTAGGTGATTTATTTGGCTGAGTATTATTTCAATTTCATATATATATATATATATATTTAGTAATATAATTTATATGGTTAAAAAGAAAAAAATACAATAAGAAAGCTTTGAGAGATGTTTTTCAATTTAATATTAGAATTTAAAATATTATAATAATGATGATGATTATGTCACCCACCATGTTATAATCTTAGTTTTCAAAAAAAACATGTTTAGGTTCACTAAAGACATCTATTATAATTTATTAAAGTATGGAGAGGTGTGTAATAAATGATTGAATCTATAAGCGTTGTTGTACAAAGGTTTTGGTTTTAGTATGGGACCTTGCACTTTTGGAATGGAAACACTAGTGGATATAGATGGTTAATGGTGTTGGTGCTTGTGGATAAGGAAAAATTGTCTTAGATTTGATTTGATAAACTACCTTGGCTAATATGAGTTGTGTTATGCATGTGAAATGCAATTAGTTAAGGTGAAATTTATATATCATTTGCACCCCTTGTTACAAATACAAGAACTGTAGTGGTATTAACTTGTGTTTTCACAAGAATAGTATCTACTATGGAACCAACTAATGCAATTGCACAAGTAGTAAGAGCTATTAGATCTAGGCAAGTGATTCTAACAATAACTAACTTGTGGTTCTAAGAGTAGTTATTAGTTAACTTGCTTTTGACTATTCGTGTCTCCAATCTAAAGCTACCAATTTGGAACTTGCAATATGCTTAGGATACCTTTTACCATTTTTCCATGAGGTTAAATAGTTTTCATAGCTTATTTTGTTGATGATCAAAGTAAATAAATGATTTTTGATTGCAACTATAAACTTATGCTGACTATGATTCTCATTGTTGCTTTGCTTGCATTAATACAACCAACATGAATCCATCCTAATACTAGATTTATTAAGCATTGATAACATTGCATCTCAATTTTTTTTTGATCCCTCTTGTTGCTTAAAAGATCTAAAGTTAAGATGAATCTACCTTGGTGTGGATGCGTGTGTTAATGGTTGGTGTTTTTCCTTTCTATTTTTATTTTTTATTTTTAATTCTAAATATTTTGATTTATAAGTATGGATGTTACACCTTGTTAAAATAATATCTTTAACTTACTTATGCCATGTTAGCGTTAGGCACATACATTACACATCTCCTTTATATTGTGCTATAGAGTGTAACCTATTTTGCTCAATATAATAACAAATAAATTCCCAATATATTTGAGATTTGTCTAGACATCGATTACAATGTCAAGACCTATTGTTCATTTTAAAAACCCACAACTTATAGTAGCGAGACTTTATTAAATCAAATTATGAATTTTAGGGATCAAGATTCAATATAATAGTGAGAATGGTGACAAGTATGATTGTAATTTATATGGTGTTTGCAAATTTTTGTAAGAACGATGACAAATTAAATTCTAACATCTCAAACATATCGAAAATGAAAATGACTTTTATATTTCTGATTACTTAAAATAACTTTAGGTAGGTTTACATGCATTCCTCTTAGTTTAAGATGAATGTATATAATGCAAGATTTTTTAAGATATAATTATGCATAATAGGATTTAAGGTGTATATAACAATTAGAATGGTAACAATTATGCTGATAATTTCTATAGTATGTACACATTATGGTAAGAATGGTGATAATTGGAATTCTAACATTTCAAAAAATATGGGATATGACTATGAATTTTATATTTGAGGTTACCTAAAAACTTTGGATATGATTATATGCATTCCTTTTAATTCAAAAGGTGGGTTTGATAAATCTTTTTATATCATGATATGCCTATTTGTCTTAATAATTACTCCTCATCACCTCACATCTTATCCTCCCCTCTCTCTCTATATAAAATTCACCTTGTCAAGATGTGAAAGTATATGTTATTTGCAGTAAAATTGAATTTTAATTTTATTCATCCCTTTTCAATAATAAACTAACATAAATAACATAGTGACACTTTTATGACCTTCAACAAGAAGCACAACTATGATTTAACAAATAAATTTAATATTCAATTTAACTTGTGCACCCTTTTTAAAAAGCCAACAAAACAATATTTTTTGAATGATAATGAAAAGGGGATTTGGATAATATTTTTAAAAAGGTTTAAAATATGGGGAGAAAAGACTTTAATCTAATTGGAGCTGATTTTCTCTCAACATTGTTAAATAATTGAAAAGTTTTGTCTATTTAGACTAATGGAATATGGAGTAATCACTAAAGTAATATGGTACTAATTGTAAGTTCTTATAGTTATACAATAAATTAAGGTTCTTAAATGAGTTAACAAGACATTTATTGGGAATATTAGCAACACATCCTGAAACACAATAAAAAACACAATGAAGAGTTTAAAAATTAAGAACAAGTCTTTTAAGATAGAATAATACATACCTTAATAATTCTTCAAATACTTAATCAATGTCGACATATAAAATATCATAAGTTTATGCAAATGCATATAACAAATATTACTACAATGTAACATATCTATGCTTAGAAATATGAATTGCCATGACCTCCTCAAGAATAAATCTATATACTTCTATATATAGGTCTTGATATAACTCACTATCAACCCATAACCTTCGATGACAATTGATTTTATTTTGTACTTATTGACCATGTCCATTGGCTTCATTAACATTGACTTGGATTTTGACTTACTTGACAACACAAGTGTAGGAACTTAGTGACTTGACTTGACCAACAATATCACACTTAGGAATTCACCAAGTTTGAATCTCAATTTTGACTTTTGCTATTGGTTGAAAACCCCAAATTCACTTTGAACCCTTTTTTCTGTATACAACACCCTTCAGTAATGATTGATAACCATCAAATATATGTTGTTATTGTTTAGGAAAATCTGGCTTGACTTCACTACAACAACAAAGTGACACAAGGTATTAATATGCTTCAATGTAGTTTGATACCTATCTCGATTAAGTGCAGGGGAAATAATTCTTTAATTTTTGACGGCAACTCATAATTGTTTACTCATAAATGAAAATAATTCACTAAGTATGCTTTATTGCATACATCTTTCACGACCCCATGATGGTTGCACAACTTAGATTGCCATGGGGCGTGCGACAATGAAGAGATTTTCATATCAAGACACTCAACTACTTTCTCTTGGACTACAGCTCTAGCCTATGTGTGCCTAAGTGAACTCACCTATCAACTTTGCATAATTAACTTTTCAAAAAAAATCCATCACAATAACTAAATACTTTATCTTTTCCAACACTTAAACAATTCTTCAAGATCACTTTTTTAACTTAGCCAACAATTCATTTACTTCTTCACAATGTACAACAAACAAAACAACAACAATAATAAACCAATATAAAATAGCGAACATCAACATTACATTTAAACCAGCATGAACATGTGAAACAAGAGGAATTCCCAACCTAAACTTTCCCCTTTATATTAACTTCAAATATACAAGGCAAACCTTCGACCAAGTCCTTGCCGATTTGTTGGGCTCAACTTCAACAACTTGGTTCCCTGGCGTCGTGTAGCCCTTTCAGCTCGCATGCCCTTTGCAACCTTAATACAATAGAAACAATCCAACCAAAATGCAAGGGTCGTGTAACCCTCTGCATGCCCAACCAAAACCCAACTCAACAGAAATACCGAACAACGTCCAAAACGACTTGGCTCGGCCAGGCAAGCCTCATTCTCTTCTGCAACTTCGATTTCCTTCACTGTGGTTTTACGTCCTCAATTTTCTTTGTTTATGTTTTATTCCTTATTATTTAGTGACTTGCTTGATGGTATCAACTCAAGCGTGCCTTCCTTTATTTATATGCATGCTTTCCTGAACATTAGGTCCAATTGACACCCCTTCAACACGCTGAGCCTACCCTTTGTTTGAATTAACTTTTCCATTTCGGTTTAGGTATCCCTGTCATGGGCTGACACCCTCCCAACTCATCAAGTCAACATATACTTCAGGCGTGCCTGCTCGTCACCTTGCCATGCACTCAAAGGTACGCTCGTACCAGCGCCCCGCCTTCGTGTGAGCGCGCCCAAGTCGTGTAGCCAATGCAACGTCCCATGAACCATCCCCTCAGTTTTTACAACTCGACCCATTTCCTAAGTCGACAAGTGCACTTGCCGACGTGACACACCTATCACCTTCGTGTGACCTGCGCATGCACGACCTCCAACTTGTCAATATGTGTCGTGGGCGCCTGACTGGGTGCTTGTCTCACCACCTTTTGCATGTCATCTTGGTGGGGCGTGCTCGCCTTTGTGTCAGCGCCCTATCCCACCACTTCGTCTAACTTCAGTTTTTTTCCACTTCGAGTCAACATGTATCATCATGGCCGTCTTGGTGCACGTTCAATCCCAAGGGCTTGACATCCTCCCCCAATCTAAAACAGTGGTTTTCCTTGACAACAACTACACTCAAAGAATTTATTCACAAAGTCCAAATTGTGAGAAAGTACCAAAAGCTCCAACGTCATGGAAGAGTCATCCATCTCCCTTCGTCCCTGCGTGCATGAACTCTTAGCTTCGTTTGCATGAACCTTCATAAAGACTCATGACTTTTGTTGCCTTCACAAGACTTCGTGTAGGAAATATCTTTGAAAATATTCAAGGCCATCAGCGATCAACACAAGTGTTGCAAGTCCACACAAAGCTCCATCTCATCATGAAAAGTTGCCCCCTCCATCTCATGGCTAATGTGCCTCATTGCAACTACCATTGTTAGCACAAAAATGACATCAGGGAAAGAGCATAGGTTTGGGCACAAGGGGCCAACAAGGAACCACGGTAGTCTAGGACAACGCCGACATTTTCACCCTACCTCAAGGGATAAAGAGTCTCACCTGAGGCGTGCCATGACAAAAACTAAGAAGGGTTCAAAAAGTATCAAAGATATCACAACCATCACTCTATGTACATGTTAAAGCATACATTCATCATGAAATTATATCATTATAGAGATCACATTCATATGGGGAAAGACCTTCGACATTTAAAAACTTTTGAGTAGGCCTATTCATCACGACATTACACATAGTTAATCCATTGCAACTAGTCCAAGTACTCATTTATATTAATTTAACAGAAGATCCATTTAAAGACATCTTCGACATGGAGCCATGGGAAAATACATAAAATACCATGACATAATGCTCCAGATCTCAGACCGAGCCCTGCTCTGGTCTAACCGCCACTGATCCACCCTCTAGTCAGGCTTCTCTATGCTTCAGACTCCCTCCAATATCGACCCCTTCTTCATATTGTTCCCTCCTTTTTATCTGTTCCTCCACTGCTCTGAACTATTAGTTCCATTCGACTGTCTATCCTCTCGGCTGCTTCTCGTCGTCCTCCTTGTTCACTCAGTGGTTTATGCTTGTTCCTGAGACCTTGCCGCAATTGTCCCACAACTACATAGTGTTGCTCCCTTTCCCCACTGTCTTTGCCGCAACTTGACTGTTGCTCCCACCACTTGTTTTTCGCTCTTCGTATCTTCAAAACTTTTAAAATTCAAAACGAAGGCCCCAACGGGCCTCGACCACAGTTTTTTGACTCGTCCCCAAGTCAATCTATCTCCACTGTTGTGGGATTGTTGTTGTGTCTGCGGGTATTTCTACTTGTAGCTGCTTCTATTCTTCCCTTTGAGGGACTACTGTTTCATCTACTTCCTCTGGAGTTTGTTGGCCTCCTTCTCCAAACGAAGGCCCCAACTCAGGAACAATTGTTGTCGTTTCTTTCCTGAACTTGTTGTATTTGCTTAGTGTTGTTTGTCACGCACTTTCTATGGAGTCAGCCTGTTTGATGAATTCCTTTGTTGTGCTGGATGTTAGCTGAATTGGTCTGCTGCGTTGTATTTTTTTCCACTGATCTTCATTGTTGTCACAGAATTCTTTCCGGGCAAGGACATGTTGGCGAATTGGAGGTCTGAGGTCCTTGATTTTCTTCTTCGTTTTCGTAGATACCTCCTCTATCTATTTCTCTTGGGCATCAAGTGTGTCAATTTGTTCATCGATCTTTTGTAATTGGACGAGATCTGTGCATATTTTGTTGTTGGCAAGTAATATTTGGAGACGTTTTTGTAGGGGGTAGACATTTTGATTCTTTATGGCTAGGTTGCCTGACTAATCATGTATTTTATCCATTAGTTCAAACCCATCAACCAACATTTTGGCGAGTGATTCTTTTGCAACGACGATGGTGCTGATCTTCTCATCTATTGTCATGGTGTATATCTCAGTCGGATCTGACAACTCTGATCTGATTGTCTCCAATTTTCTCTTCATGTCTGCATTTGTGGCTGCCAAACTTGAACACGCTACATGGATGTGGTCGCAATAATCGACCAACGTGCAGGATGTAATATCCTTGGGAGTTTCTGTGACA
Source organism: Pinus tabuliformis (assembly GCA_031772625.1). Classification (NCBI taxonomy): domain Eukaryota; kingdom Viridiplantae; phylum Streptophyta; class Pinopsida; order Pinales; family Pinaceae; genus Pinus; species Pinus tabuliformis. Next base: position 956,459,305 of record CM062805.1, read on the forward strand.
ATACCTGATATGGTCAACCATAGTGACTGAAATTTATTTGTAACTTGATCTACTTGGGCCTGTAGATCACTATTTTCTTGTTTCAGCTGATCTCTTTCTTTCGTGACCTCCTGCAACTGTCTTCTCTATTGTTCATGTTCACGGATGAGGTCATCATGTAGTTTCTCTGCTCTCTATGCAGCTTGTTGGATGAATCCAAACAACTGCGTTGATGACCAATGCTGCAAGGTTTCTTCCTGCATTGTATTTGGATCTGGAAAATTTCTTCGAATGGGTAGGCTGCTGGCAATGGACTTGTCTAAGTGAGATGGGGGGAGTTTTCTTGTTGCAAAGACGGGGTGAACTGAGGTGTAGGTGGAATAATGGTAGGGTTTGGGATCAATGGGAAATTTATAGGAAATGCGGTCTGGTACTACTTAGTTCCCACTGACTGCGGAGTAGACACCATTGGCTCATCTCCTGGTAGTGGGCCCGACCCTAGAAGTAGGGATACCAGTGAGGATGCGTGAGCACCATTGCCTTGAAGAGGCTCACAATACTGCTGGGTAGAGTCCACCTCCATCTCTTCTATGGCTACATGCGTACCAGAGGGGGATTTTTTCAGACAAGGTCGTGGAGGTGGAAGCTGTATTTGGGGATGGATCCCGCGACCCTGGTGAGACTGCGGATGAGGTTTGGGGATTTTCTTCAATAATTGGGGATGAAGGTATAGATTGACTAGCCTCGCCAGTGAGGTCGACAATTAGGACTGCGGTTGTTGTCTTGGGCTTCTTGGGGGTCGGATTTTTAATTCCCCTTTTCTTCTTTGGCTTTGGGATTGTTGGCCTTGATTGTGCATGAGGGCCAACAGTGGGAATTGCTACAGATAGGGGAGTGGTTATTATTGGATTAAATAGAGTGGAACCTTGAAAAGTCACGGATTGTGTTGCCTCACCTGAAGGTTCAGTGAAGTTCACAATTGTTTGCTTGATGGCCAACATTTGTTGCTCCATCTGATGAACCATCGGCTCCAGATCATCTTCTACTTGTCACTTCCTACTGCTCCATGCTGCTTCTCCTATTTGCTATTGTGGCCTCATCACTTCAAACAAATACCTGTATTTCCCTTCGGTCATCTCGCATGCAACCCCTTGCTATGAACCAACCTCACAGTGGAATGTTGCTTCCGGAAAAACAGATCTCTGCTGCCTCATTTGAAATGTTTCAGGGTGGACACATCTCGGCCTAATGTATGTGTGTCCATGCGTAACCCCAAACCAGATATCTTGTGAAAACTCATCCAACAGTTGTTTGGGTATTCTTTATGTCAACCTGATTGTGATTAGCATTAACTCACACCATTCGGCAAATGCCACCTCATTAATCTCTTTACCGTTGGGGTCCCATGAAGCTCTCCAAGGATCATATTTGAGCGCTATGGGTTGTTCCTCTTTGATTTGTACCATTTATCTTCCTTTGGTAGTCACCATTTCCACATTGCCAGAGTCATCAATTTCTATCCAAATATGAAATCCATGCTCCTTTTGTAAATGTCCTCACAAGCTTCAAATAACTCATTCAGTACAAACGCTGACCAGTTTAACACCTCCCCTTGGCAGTGATGTTCTGCAACCGAAATTGCATCCAGGGTACATTCATTCTTGGAAAAATGCCTCATTTTTTCCCTGTTATTATGTAGTAGGCGAATTTGATATAATCTTTGGTGATGAGATCAATTCTCATGCCTCTGCCCCCACGCTTGGTGTTACGTTTCTCGTAATAATCCTTCTCTCCTTTCTTCGCTTTGTTTGTTCCTCCTTGGAACGCTGTAGCCACTGCATTTCCTCCTATAGAGAGTCCTGTTAGGCAATGGATGTCCTCAACATGAATGGATATTCTTTGTCAAGCCATAGCGATCCCCCATGCATCCTGCTAGCTAATAGCTTTGTGCATTGCATTGTTTCCAATTGCGTGCCGAAAATAAGCAGACTCCTAAGATTTATCAACGTCGATCGTTGGAGGCCTTTGAAATATTCTTTAATCTTGGTTGTGATTGTGCCATCTCCCTTTGGCACATCTTTCGTCTATACTTCCCTCTTCAATGATGGAAATTGGAAACAATCCAAGAGATCATTATCCACTAGTGTCGCTTTGTCATACTTTCCATACAAATTCTCTATCACTGTAATTCGCTCGTCTAGCGGATCATCTGGGACTAAAATAACAACTTTTTCCATCTTTTTGCGCCTTTGGTAGACAAGAATTATCAAAGGTTAATAATTATGGGGTTATGCATGGACACACATACATTATGCCGAGATGCGTCCACCTTGAAACATTTCAAATGAGGCAGCAAAGATTTGTTCTGTCGGAAGCAATATTCCACAACGAGGTTGGTTCATGGCCAGGGGTTGCATGCGAGATCATTGAAGGGAAATACATGTGTTTGTTTCAAGGGATGAGGCCACAAAAACAAACATGAGAAGCAACAGGGAGTAGCAGAAAGCGATAAGCTGAAGATGAATTGGAGCCGATGGTTCATTAGATGGAGCAACGAATGTTGTCCATCAAGCAAACAATTGCGAAATTCACTGAACCTTTAGGTGAGGCAACACAATCTGTGAATTTTCAAGGTTCCACTCTATTTAATCCAATAATAACCACTCCCCCTAGCTGATTATTTGACCGGTATGATGCAACACGGGAAATGACAAAGTGGGTTGCATGGTTAATAAAGTTTCCATAATGGTGTGTAATTATTAGCTGATTTATTCCTTAACGGGAAAATATTTTACTGAACTCTATCTGACAGGTGTATTATTGCCTACTTATTATGGAAAAGACCTATAGTACAATGGAAAAGACTCGTGGAATGTGTGACTATCCCCCTCCCCGACCACAAGTGGGTTGCAGTGACATGATATGGTTGCTGCAACCAGAATGACATGTGTTATTTAATTTTGAACAAAAAACGGAAAAAAAGAAAAAAAAATATGAACTGTAAAGGAGTATGCTACTGACTCATGTGACTCACTATGCATTTATTTTAGACAGGCTATGTATTATTGACTAAAACCTACTTGCGGGCTCGTTTCCGAGACCCCTTCAATTTGATGGTGTGATTATGGATTTGTAGAAAGGCTTCAAGCGTGTGCCGTTCACCCATCCAGGTAACAATATCCCATCCAATTGCGATAACTTCACCACCCCAGAATCTTTAATCTCCGCAACTATGAACAGCCCCAACCAATGCATTTGGAGTTTTCCTGGAAACTTTTGAAACTTACTGTCATACATTAGAACATGATCCCCTATCTTGAAGGTTTTCTTTTTGATGTGTCTGTTGTGCCAAGCCTTTTGTCTCCTTTGTTCAACTGATTGGTGGAACTCTGCTAGAAACCTTGATTCATCCAACTCCATTAGTTGTTCCATTCTCTCTTTCAATGCTTCATCATCTATCATTTTGGTGGCCTGTGAGATAAAATTCTCGGGACAATGAATTATGCTGGTACCACTGCCTCTCTACCGTATACTAGTTGGAATGGTGTTTTCTTGTGTGTCCTCTTTACTATTGTTCTGTAAGCCCATAATGTTGCTGGTACCCGTTCGTCCCAATCATCTCAATTTGCTGACACAATTTTTGTCAGACCCCTCTCGAGTATTTTGTTAAAGGCTTCAACTGTTCCATTGGCTTGTGGGTGGTACGGGCTGCTTTTGTGATGCTGGACCATGAATTTCTTCAAGAGAGAAGCGACTGTTTCATTAATGAAATGCGTCCCTTGATCATTGGTTAAGATTTTTGGACATCCAAATCTAGATATAATACACTCAAATATGAATCTCGTTGCAGTGTCGATTGTACAATATTTGACTGGCGCTGCCTCTGCCCACTGAGTAAGGTACTCTGTAGCGGTTATGATGTATTTGGCATGTGAATGATGTGTTGGTGGTGTGATAGGGTTGATGAAATCCACTGCCCATTTCTCAAAGATTTGTACTGTGTGAACTGGATTTAGGGGCAGTTCATCTCGATGTGATGGCTTCCCGACTCTTTGACATACATTGCAACTCTTTGCGTATTCTTTAGCGTCCTTGTGGATGGTAGGCCACCACAACCCAGCTTGCAGTATCTTTCTTGCGGTAGCTTTTCCCCCGACATGGCCTCCCGCAACCCCAGCATGGAACTCCCATAGTACTTCATGCCTTTCATGTTGAAGGAGACATTGTCGTAGAACTTGATCTAGGCCCAACTTGTATAGGTGTCCTGCAATTAATTGATAATCTGCCACTCTCACTATTAGGTTTCATTTCTGCATTGACGTGTATCCTTCCGGGAAGTATCCTGATGTTAATAACATATCAATCTCCTCTAAGTAGTCTAGAATGGCCTTTATTCAGAACAAGTCCGCATCTGGTAGTTGGTTGTCTAATGGTCCTTCATTTTCTCCTGACTCTATCCTTGATAAATGGTTTGGTCCCAAATTTAACCTTCCCAGTTTGATGACCACTTCGAAGGTGAATTTTTGGAATAATAGTAACCATCGACAGATTCTACCCTCCAACACAAGTTTTTTCACTAGGTATTTTAAAGCTGAGTGGTCTGTGAAGAACTTGAACGATGCCCCCAATAGATAGTGTCTGAATTTTTGTAGGGAGTAAACCATTGCTAATTCTTCCCTATCTGTTGTTGTGTAGTTATTCTTGGTTGTTGATAATTTCATACTGGTGAAGTAAATTGGGTGATCCATGTTTTTTTCTCCAAGTTGCGCAAACACTGCTCCTAATGCTATCCCTAGTGCATCAATATGTACATGAAACTGCTTATTCTAGTCTGGGTATACAAGAATAGGGGCGCTTAATAGTTTTTCTTTTAATTTGTTCAGTGCTGCTTGGCAAGCCTTCGTCCATATGAAAGCTTCTGTCTTCTTCAATAGTTTCTCCACAGGAGCTGTAATTGATGCATAATTTCGAATAAATCGACGATAATATCCTATATGGCCTAGTGCTGCTCACAGTTTCTTTACATTATTTGGTGGCTCCATATTTACAATTTCCGCAACCTTTGTGGGATCTACACACACCCCATCTTTGCAAACAATGTGGCCTAGTAGTGTTCCAAATGGAACTGCAAAGATGCATTTCTTAAGATTTAATGAGATTTGTAACTGCCTGCACCTTTCAAACATGACCCGTAGTAGACTGGTGTGTTTCTTCAGAAAACTGTACACCATCCAGTCGTCCATGTACACTTCTAAGAACCTATGAATATAATCTCTAAAGGAAACTATGAAAATTCGTGAGAAAACTGCTGGTGCATTCTTCATACCGAATGACATTACATGATAAGTATATGACCCCCATTCTGTCGTGAATGTTGTTTTATTCTTATCTTCCTCTACAATGCGGACCTGATGATAACCTAAAAATCCATTGGTAAAATAATATGCCTCATTCCCCACAATGTTTTCCAAAACCTCATCACTGAATGACGTCGGGAACGGATCATGTACACAAGCATTGTTTAGGCTTATGTAATCTACACAGACTTTGATTTCCATGGCATCATTCTTGTTATGTATTACAATCGGGCTAATCCAGTCTGCTTCATCCACCGGGAAGATAAGTCCAGCTTCTAACATAGTTTCAATCTCTTTCTTGACTTTCTCTTTTACTCTTGGGTTTAGTCTATATGGTCTGTGTTTCACAGGATGGGCATCTGGTTTCAGCACAATATTCATTTCTTTGATGCCCCCCTTTATCCCTTTTAGTTCAGCCACCGAGGCTGGAAATAAGTCTTCGTGTTCACACAACAGATAGAAGATCTCCCTAGTTTTCTGCTCGTCCCAATAATCTCCAATGGATGCCATATTGGGTTTATTTTCTAAGTTGATATTATGCTTCCACAGTTTCATTGGGAGCAAGTGTGCAGTGTCTCATGAGGGGCTTTCTTGAATATCTAGTTCACCTTCCATTTCTTAAAATTTTAGGTGTCTCAGTCCTTCTAGATCATCCTCCTCTGGCTCTGCGTCTACTTTGCCGCAAGACATGTATTCTGGATACCCTGCTTCATAGAAATACTGTAGGAATTTCTCATCAACGCAACCTTCCCATAACTGTCTTGGAGTAAATAAGATCCTTTTAATGGCATACAAGGTTTCAGTCATGCGTCGATCACTATATTTGAACGAGAAACTACTGCTGAATTGGCTAGCCATGATATCCTAATCTGTTTTCTGTCTACGAATTTCCTCCTGTATATACCATGCCTGTGGGAATGTACCTAAGTTCTGTATGAATAAATGCACCCAAAGTTCCTTTGGTACTTTCTCTCTTTCCCATTTCTCTGTGCAACCCTCTAAATGTTTTCTAGGACTCAAGTTTCCTATATACTTCACCTTGTCACGCGGCTGGTCTCCTTCTTGACTAAACCTCTCTATCATGGCTCTCTTGATAGTCTCCCATTCACACAACGTGTTGCGATACACTTTCCATCACCTTGATGGGGTCGCGTGTAACACACTATCTAATAGTGGGACTTTGTGATATTCTCTTATGTTTATGTCTACCTTATTTAAAAAAGTGTCGATTGATTCAATACCATGGAATGTAGGATAGTTTCTTACCTCTTCCTAAATCCAGTTTATCCTGCATATCTTGGCACAACGTCGGGTATAAATTTCGTATTCCCCTTGTTTCCATGCATCCCAAGTAGCGTTCGAACCAACTTCTGAGCTTTGGATACTCCTACAGCTGACCGATCCTCCTGCTATGGGATTTATGTAGTCTTCTCTTTTTCCTGTCGTTAGCCTGTACATCTAGTATTCCTGACTCGTCTCGGTCATCCATAGGTTCCATGAAACTTGGTCCTTGATATGGATCTAGTGGTTGTATTAGTCGCATTCCTTCTACTTCAAAGATCATCAACTCTTTCTTGAGGTAGATGATAGCATAGTTCTCGTATGCCTAGTCGATACCAAGAAGTGTTGGGTACGGGTCCTTATCACCCATTATATCAATTACTTCAAATTCAGTATAAGTCTTCACCCCTGCTACATCCACTTCTACATCTTCCAACCTTCCAATGGGCAAGATGTAATACTGATTTTCCATCCGTAGTTGTATTTGCAAATATTTAAGTTGCGGCTTCCCCAACACTTCCCATGTTTTTTTGGGTGGAATGTTTATAGCCGACCCTAGATCTAGCATTGTGTCCTTAATCTGGAACCCTACAATTTGAGCATCAATATGGAATTCTCTACCGGTTCTCTTTTTGTTTTGTCATACCCTTCACGAATGTATTTCCAGTAGATTTGCCGATATGGTTTCCCCCTTTTCTTCGTCTTCTAGCAACACTGCTCTCAAACTCCTGCGCAACTCCTTTAACATTTTTTCATTATCAAAAATCTGCAAAAACAACCAAAACATTCTTCGATTGGTCGAGTGTTACTTGCTATATGTGAGTTCATAGTTTTGCATTGATCAACTTAGTCCCTCTCTGTCTGGTTTCTTCCCATTTTGCGATCAGCTCCGGAAAATCTTTGGTGGCATGCGCATTGACCCTGCATTGTGAGCACCAAGGCCTTCTTGGGAGTGGACAGTCTCTGGTGACATGTCCCTCCTGATCACAGTTGTAACACCTTACATGCCCTCTTCCCCTTATTCTTCCTCCTCTCATACCTCCTCCTCGTCCCCCATGACCAAATTCATTGATTTTGAAGGTGGATCTATCTAGCCGCTCTGCTAAGGCGTCTAATGCTCGACATTGGTCAGTGTGGTGTGTTGTGGATGCACAGAACTCACAATAGATATTGTTAGGTACATTGGAATACTTTTGTAGTATTGGACATACCCACGACAAATGTCCATAGTTCCTACAAACTTCATAGCAGTCTTGCATGTTTCAGCCCAGGAATGATCCTTGTGCTCCCACTGTCGCAACTCCTGCTATTGGTGGGGACCCTGATGATCCTGCAATTCTACCTGAACTATTTGTACCTCTCAGCCTTGGGCATTCAGTCGCCACATGACCTTCCACTAGGTAGTGTGTACACCATACATTGGGTCTTACTAGTCATGTTGGATATAGGTCCTTTACTTCCTTGGTTAGAATGGAAATTTGATTTTGGAGGCCCATGATCGATGGGTCTTGTGATCCCATCCCTCCTCAATACTCATGTGGGTATCTCGCCATGGCTTCTATGTGCGGCGCTTGTTCTAAATCATCCTTAAGGGTTCCAATCTTTTATTGGGTCAATGGTGTTCTTGTAAGGGGTAGCAGTGCTTTGATGAACCAATCTCTCTAGTGATTGGGATCTATGGTATAACTTAGCTTTCCAATAGCATCCTTAAACCTCTGCATCAATTCCCAAGCAGTCTCTCCTTCTTTTTGCTTGATCTCCCATAGTTCAGACAATCCCTACTGATCTGTTTGCGGTACCTTAAACTCCTGAACGAAGCCTCTCTTAATATCATCCACTGAAGGATTTTGGTTCTGTTCTTCCCATTTGATAAACCATCTTAAATATCTTTCTCTTAATGTGGTCTGGAACTCGATTGAATTTACATTATCTGGTGTTTGGCGTGCTCTCCATATATGTTCACATAGACACCAATGTTGTTCTATGTCTTCATTCCCTCTACCAATGAACTCAGGATATCTAGTAAAGGACCCTGCCATGTCGATTCAGGTGTGTGCTAGGAGCAAAAATCCTTGGTTTCTGGGTTGTTGAGATCCTTGTAACCCCAGATTACTAACACTGTTATTATATGTATTACAACTCACTTTGTATTTCTCATGCATACTGTGTACTCATATTACTTTAACCAACTTTGCAACAATTTTGTCAGGGTTTTTGTAAAGCACCACGGGGAGGTCGGGGAAATCACTACTTGCTGTTTGGGGATTCTGCTACTAAACTCTAGTTGACATGTTAGCTTTGGTGAACAATCTTCTCATCGCATCACAAATTTCACCTTTTGTCTCCTTCTCGTAGTTGCGGCGAGAGATTCCTTCTGGCATCTTCCCCACAACCTGTAAGGGAGAATCCTTGTCATTCTCCTAGCTCCTATCTGTCCAGTCGACATCCCTTCCATGTTCTGCATCTTTATCCATATTCTTTCGTTGTTTCAGGTTCCCTAACACTGCTCATGCTTGGTGGGGTCCCATACATCTTTTCTTCAGTGCTTGCACTGCTCTCTCTTGCCACTTTTATGCTAATAGTGCTATCCTTTGCACCCTAATATCTCTAGCTCTCCGCAATCCTTCTATGTCCATTCCTTCAGTAGCACCTACATTTCCCCAAATGGTAGCATTATCCCCTTAGGCCCTTCCCCTAGTACCGTGTTTTTACGCTACCATTGTTTCTCCAGGTAAAGATAACAACCCTTCTTCCACCATCAACATCTTAATCCAGAAAGGCACTTTGTTCACTAGTTTCTCTCTTAATCCCTATCTAAACAATGTGTCCTCCTTTGTAAAGGACTAATAGTTTTCTACAACAAATTCAAATACGTACCCTTCTACGGTAGTATGTACCCAAAAGTCTACCGCCATCTTTAGCTGACTATCCAAGTGTCGTAGTGTTGCGAGGTCTGCGGGAACCCAGTCGTGGCGAGATGGCGTAACTCCTTCTGGTCAACTCTTTACTTTCAGCCTCCTCAGTGAGTTATACAAGTCTTCTAGAAACTTACACCAGAAGATGTCATACTAGTCACTTGCAGCCTCTGAGTACAAAATTTCTCCACTCACTTTAGCGATAGGATGGCTTCAATAAGTAGCTTGCTCTGATATAAACCAATCTACTCTGTTATCCCACCAATCTCGAATCTCCTTCTTAAATATCCTTGACACCATATTCCAAACCGGTTCTTGAGAATTCAGGTTTCAGCAACAGAACCATTTGTTGACAGAAAAATGACATCAGGGAAAGACCCTGGGTTTGGGTACAAGGGCCCAACAAGGGACCACTGTAGTCTAGGACAACGACGACATTTTCACCCTACCCCAAGGGGTAAGGAGTCTCACCCGAGGCATGCCGTGACAGAAACTAAGAAGGGTTTAGAAGAGTATCAAGGATATCACAACCATCACTCTATGTACAAGTTAAAGCATACATTCATCATGACATTATATCATTATAGAGATCACATTCATATGAGGAAAGACCTTTGACATTTAAAAATTTTTGAGTAGGCCTATCAATCACAACATTACACACAGATAATACAATGCAACTGGTCCAAGTACTCATTTATATTAATTTAACAAAAGATCCATTATAATACATCTTCAACATGGAGCCATGGGTAAAGACATAAAATACCATGACAGAATGCTCCAGATCTCATACTGAGCCCCGCTCTAGTCTTCCTACAACTAGTCAACACTCTAGTTAGGCTCCTTTGTGCTCCAAACTCCCTCTGGTATCAACCCTTCTTCATGATGTTCTCTCCTTTTTATCTGTTCCTCTACTGCTCCAAACTGTTAGTTCCATTCCGCTGTCTATCCCCTCAGCTGCTTCTCATACTCCTCCTTTTTCACTTTACTGTTTTTGCTTGTTCTTGACACCTTGCTGCAACTATCCTACAATTGCATGGTCTTGCTCCCTTTCCCAGCTGTCTTCGCCACAATTTGGCTGTTGCTCCCACCACCTGTTTTTCCCTCTTCGTATCTTCAAAACTTTCAAAATTCAAAACAAACGCCCCGACAACAATCGTGTCAACTTACGAAACTCCAACTCTCAAGAAATCCTGCTGCCATAATCCAACTCAACTCCAACACACCTCAACACACTTTCGGACTCCATGAATCGAACTAGTCAAGTGATCAGTCCAACATCGCATTCAATCCATGAGAATGCACCTCCTCATGCCTTTGTTAGTATTTTCTTCCAACACTTCATCACATCTTCTTTTTCAAGAAATCCTCCCATGCGATTCTACTTCAAGCATCACTTCATGCTATGAGGCCTCTTCCTTGAAGACCCCTTTATTTCAGTGGTCCAACGCCTCTTACTTCGGCAAGGCACCACACTCACCTCATCTTCAAGGGTCTAGTGCATATCAAGGGTTAGGAAGTTTCCTCCCTAACTCTCAGATACCATCATATCAGACTGATGTTGCATCTTCAAGTACTTTTGCACTTCATCAATATATTCATTTGTACATCCTAGCTTCGGAAGTCTCTCTTCGGTTAGCTGAAAATCATAAATGCCCATAACATATCTGCAAAAATACACTATGTATACCAGAATTCTGCCTGCTTCCTCGATTCATTCAACTTGGAAGAAGCACTCATGCCTCCTCTCTCTTTGACACTCTCTTTGTGAAGACTTACTATAGAAGTCACTTCTTTCTTCTCCACGGTGAGAGGAGTTGTTCCTCCACCTTCATCCTTCTTCTTCTTCTTCGTGGCCTATGCAACAAATTCCATCAACTTCTTTTCCTTCGTCACTTGAGTCAAGCTTCCAACCCCTTGTAAGTTCACATCTTCATGCTTCACATTTGGGTCCTTCTTATAAAAGACCATGGAGGAGATCCTTGGATGATACCCTGAGCGACTCTTCCTACTCATTGACACAGTCACAATCTTTCCATTAGTCAGAATCAAGAGTATGTCTAGATATACCATAAACATGACATGGGATGTCATCAAGAAATCTAACTCTAGCACCACAACATGATCATCGATCTCGACTTTAATATTCCTAATTAGGAATTAACAACGAATATCAAATACATGCAATAGATACAATAAATGTAAAATCCTGAATACACAACTACAATTAGTATGCACAAAAAATAGAGCCAAAAATATGATCCATGGTATTAATTTGCAGATATGAGTACATCCGTGATAGAAAATGGAACTTGAGCTTGATACTACAAGCATGCAAACACCTAGGCGAAATAGTGTGAAAAGCGCCACCATAAATGGCTCAATCTGGAAATACACTGCCCACAAAATTTTGTTGTTGTTGCTGGAGGTGAACTATAGTTTTTTCCCTCAAATCATTTCTAAAAATTCTAAAACATTAGCTGAATGCTCCTCACACCCAATCCAACAAAACCCATATATATCTTGGGCCTGTTAGAAAATTATATATTACGGAGCAATGGAACACATAAAATATTGCAGAAATATAAACACAGAAAACACACAAAACAAGAGAGACACAGATATACGTGGTTCACCCAGTTTGGGCTACGTCCACCTCGAACAACCAGTCCTTCCTTTCTATTATCCAGCAAAATGAAGAGATTGTTGAATTGAGACTTCTGTTATCCATAACAGTTATAAGAAGAGCTTCGGCGTAAATCACATATAGAAAGACCTTTGTCGACGCATTTCAAACCAACCAGTGTGGTTCATTGTCACGACAAGTTGAAGAAACAGATCCAGCTTAGCAAGTTAAATAGTCTGAGTAGAGACTCCAACGGCTAATCGACCAACGGCTAATTTTGACCTTCGGACCCAGGTCAAATTATTATTCATTAATTTAATATTATTATTATTTTTAATATTAATACATAAAATATTTTTAATGGTTAGTCTTAAAAATTAATTAATTAATTTATTAATAATTATATATATATATATATATATATATATATATATATATATATATATATATATATATTAAAGTTATAATACTAGGTTATTAAGATAAAAGTTAGGATTAAAAAATAAATAAAATACTTTTAGTGGTTAGTTTAAGAAGATAATTTACTTATTTATTTAAATTTTTTAATAATTATTGTTAATATAAAATATATATATATATATATATATATATATATATATATATAATATGTTGTTAAGGACGAGAAAAATTTAGCTTAAAAAGTAATTTATATATATATATATATATATATATATTAAAATCATAAAGTTAAGGTTAAAAATATAAAGAAATAAAATAATTTAAATGGTTAGTTAGAAAAGGTAATCTATTTAATTTAATTTAATTATTTATTATTATATTAATAATATAAGTAGTTTTTTTGTTTAATTAAATTATTTATTAAATATAATTATATTAGTAATATAGTCTTGATATTAATATATTATTAATATTAGTAGTAAAATTATTATTTATTAATCTAATATTATTATTATTTTTAATATTATTATTATTATTATTATTTATGGAAATAAGTTAAATTAAGTAAAATATATAGATAAATAAAATACTTTTAATAGTTAGTTTTAAGAAACTTTAATTTAATATATTTATTTAAATTATTTATTAATAATTATATATATATATAAAAGTTATTAGGTTATTAAGATAAAAGTTAGGTAAAAGATAGTTGAAAAAGGAATAATAAATAGATAAAAAAAAAATATATATATATATATATATATATATATATATAAAATTAATAATAATAATAATATATATAAATTAGTTACGAAAAAAATAATAAAATAAATAATAATAAGAAAGTAAAAATGATAATAATACTAATATATATTTGCTAATAAATAAATAAATTATAAATAATAACAATATATAAAAATGAGTTACGAAAAAATAAAACAATAGATAATGATAATAATAATAATATATATTTGTTAATAGATAAATAAATAAATAAATTAAAATATATATAATAATAATAATAATATATATAAATTAGTTACGAAAAACCAATAAAATAAATAAATAATAATAATAATAATAAAATAAATAAATAAATAAATATTTGTTTATTTATTTACGAAAAATGAAGAGACACAACCTACAGCAAATCCGCTGTAATATCCTCTGTTTTCTCTCACAGTCTCACCTCTCAGTTTCTCGCTCACAGAATACACATCTATCTCTCAGCCTCCAATACAATACCCTCATACAAAGAGAGGGGTTGCCTTTTAGGGCAAAAAACCCTAAACTAAACATAAGTTCTACCGTCAAATCATCTGCCTAATGAACGGCCTAGATTGACTAGAAATTACTATACTTTTACAAGGCAATTTTACATTTGTTTTTAGCTTCGGGGGCGCTGCCCCCGAGCCCTCGCTGAGGGACCGCTGGCCCCCGGACCCCCCAGCCGAGGGGGATCGCCCCCCGGACCCCCACGGGGGGGACAAGTCCCCCCCGCACCCCCCCGCGTGGAGGGGTGTACAAACTTCCTGGGGTATACATCCGGATGAAACAAAGACCTCTGAACAATCATGCTCCACACACCACAATCTCCCACTTGGAGAATGATTGTAGAAACTCCACCGCTGCTTCATTTGCTGGACAATGACTCCTCTTTGGACCTAGCTGTTTCTCATCTTCATCGTCATCCTTGAAGACCAATTGAAACTGAGCATATTCTCAGTTTCTCCCTGGTTACAACTTTTGTTAGCATATCTGCAGGATTCTGGCTAGTGTGTATCTTTTCCAGCTTCAACTCTCCATCTTCCAACACTGATCGTATGAAATGGTACTTGAGCTGTATGTGTTTAGTCTTAGAATGAAATGCTGAGTTCTTTGCAAGATGAATGGCACTTTGGCTATCACTGTATAACGTGCCCATATCATGCTCCTTACCCAATTCACCCATAAACCTTTGTAACCAAATCATTTCTTTACTAGCCTCTATAGCAGCAACATACTCTGTTTCTGTTGTTGAAAGTGCAACAACACTTTGGATTTTTGAAATCCAACTGACAGCTGTTCCACCAACAGCAAATACATATCTTGTAGTGCTCCTCCTGTTATCCCTGTCACCTGCCATATTTGCATCAACATATCCCTGTAGAGAAATGTTTGCACCACCAAAGCATAATGCTTGATTTGTGGTACCTTTCAAATATCTGAGAATCCATTTCATTGCCATCCAATGTTCCTTTCCTGGATTTTTTATGTACCTGCTTACAACTCCCACTGCATGTGCAATATCAGGCCTTGTGCAAACCATTGCATACATTAAGCTTCCAACTGCTGATGCATATGGAACTTTAGACATATAATCCATGTCTTCTTGTGTCTTTGGGCACATTTCCTTACTAAGTTTGAAATGGCTAGCAAAAGGTGTACTAACTGGTTTTGCATTGTGCATATTAAATCTTTTCAACACCTTTTGTATGTACTCATTTTGAGACAATGTTAATTTGCGATTTTTCCTGTCTCTAGTGATTCTCATACCAAGGATTTGTTTTGCAGCTCCCAAATCCTTCATTGCAAATGAATTTGCCAATTTTCTTTTGAGTACATTTATTTCCTGCATGTTAGATCCTGCAACAATCATGTCATCCACATACAATAACAATATAATATAGCTACCATCATTTTTCTTTTTCAGATAAACACAATGATCAGAGTGACATCTAGTATAACCTTGTTCAGACATAAACTTGTCAAATTTTAGATACCACTGCCTTGGAGCCTGTTTTAAGCCATACAAGCTCTTCTTCAACCTGCACACTAGTTTCTCCTTCCCTTTCACCTCATATCCTTGTGGCTGCTGCATATATATCTCTTCCTCCAAATCCCCATGGAGAAAGGCTGTCTTTACATCTAACTGCTCAAGATGCAAATATTCAGCTGCTACAAGACTTAAAATAGTTCTGATTGAAGTCATTTTAACAACAGGAGAAAATATTTCATCAAAATCAATACCTTTCTTCTGTGCAAACCCCTTCACCACAAGTCTACCTTTGTACCTCTGTTTTCCTCCATCTTCTTCCTCCAGCCTGTAAACCCATTTATTCTTCAATGTAGTTTTTCCTGCAGGAAACCTGACTAAATCCCAAGTCTGGTTATGCATTAAGGAGTCCATCTCTTCTTCCATGGCTACCTCCCACTTCTTCCTGGTTTCAACCTGCATTGCTTCTTCATAACATTCGGGTTCACCAGAATCAGTCAACAATAAATAATATAATGAAGGAGAGTATCGTTCAGGGGGTCTACTTATCCTGGTAGATCTTCTAACACCACTTTCAGGTGTTTGGGGTGCCTGTTGCTATTGTGGTGGTTGTTGTTGTTGATTATTATTATTTTCAGGCACCTTTACCTTTTCAGTGATTTCATCAAGAACTGCGTATTCCTTGTTTTCTTTTTCCTGTTTCTTTTCCTACAACTGATTCTTATACAAGACCTTTTCATTGAATATTACATCTCTGCTCCTAATGATTTTGTGATTTTCGTAATCATATAAGCGATAACCAAAATCATTAACACCATATCCAATAAAGGTACATTTCTTTGACTTTGCCTCAAGCTTTGTTCTATTTTCTTTATCAATATGGACAAAGGCCTCACAACCAAAAGGCTTTAAAAAGGAGTAGTTTACCTTTTTACCTGTCCATGCTTCCTCCGGAACACCACCATCCAAGGAACTTGAAGGCCCTCTGTTTATTAGATAAATAGCAGTATCTACAGCATCTGCCCAAAACTGTAAAGGCAATCCTGCATGCAATCTCATGCACCTTGCACACTCCATGATTGTTCTGTTCATCCTTTCTGATACACCATTTTCTTGTGGTGTTCTTGGAACTGTCTTCTCTCTGCGAATTCCATGTTCTGAACAATACCTATCAAACTCTTTGCTGCAATATTCACCTCCATTGTCTGATCTAAGACACTTCAATTTCTTTCCTGTCTCAATCTCAACCAAAGCTTTCCATTTCTTGAAAGTATCAAATACATCAGATTTATTCTTAATACAATAAATCCAAGTTTTTCTAGTTGCATCATCAATAAAAGTAACATAATAACGAGAGCCACCGAGAGATGATACCTGAGCAGGTCCCCATACATCTGTATGCACAAGCTCTAATTTTTCGTTCTTCTTTTCTTTCCCAACTTTGAGAAATCTGACTCTCTTCTGTTTTCCATAAATGCAATTCTCACAGAAGTCCAAATCAACATTCTTCAAACCTGGCAAAAAATTCCTTGAGTGAAGAATCTTCATCCCCTTTTCACTCATGTGTCCGAGCCTATGATGCCATAATGCTGCATCTGCTCCTTTGGAAGTTAAAGCATTAACAGAGTTAGAAATACCATTGCATAAATACAATGTACCAACCTTTTCGCCTTTTGCTATTACCAGGGCTCCTTTGGTGACCTTCCAAGCTTTATCTGTGAAAGTTGTCACACAACCTTCACCGCCTAACTGCCATGTTGAAATCAGATTTTTCTTTAGATCTGGAACATGCCTTACCTCCTTTAATAGCCATTGGTTTCCATTCTGCTGTTTTACAAGAACCTTACCCATTCCAACTATTTTACAGGGTTTATCATCACCCAGACGAACTTGTCCAAAATCTCCTTGAACATAGTCATGAAAGTATTTCTTATCAGGTGTGGCATGGAATGAAGCCCCTGAATCTACCACCCAGGAATCAGTAATATTTTCGAAAGAAAGAATCAAAGCATCTTGTAACACCTCACCTGTCACATTTGCTTCATGATTGTTTTCTTGCTGTGCATCTCCTTCTTTTCCCTTTCGAGATCTACACTCTTTCTTTAGGTGTCCTTTCTTTCCACATTTCCAGCACACTATCCCCGATCTGGACTTGGATATGCCTTTCTTTGATTTACTGCGATATCCTGAGCTCTTTCCTCTTTCCATTTTTCTTCCTCTAGACTCTGCACTAAAAGCATTTCCCGATGTCTCACCGGAGCTTTTCCGTCGCATTTCCTCGCTAAGGATAGCACCGAAAACATCATCAAAATTTAAAGTACTAGATCCAGAAATGGAGTTACTAATGGCCATTACCAAACCATTCCAACTTTCTAGTAATGAGCACAAGAATAATAGATCTCTAACTTCATCATCAAAGTTTACCCCTATAGAACTTAACTGACTTGTAACTATATTAAAATCATTTAAATGGTCTGCAACAGATCCACCTTCTGACATGTTCATATTAAATAACCGTTTCATAAGAAATACCTTGTTTGAGGCCGACAAGTCCCCCCGCACCCCCTGCGTGGAGGGGTGTACAAACTTCCTGGGGTATACATCTGGCTGAAACAAAGACCTTTGAACAATCATGCTCCACACACAACAAGGCCAATTCCAACTGATTCTGAAGGCCTTAAAAAGTGCACATTTCCTAGATAGCCAACTCTACGCCCAACAAGAGTAATACCGCTGAGAAATGGCTCAATCCTCCCGCAAAATAACTAAGAAATTATCTGCAAAATATCCTCTAGAGATGGCTGACTTTCCCAGCTAAAACTCCACCCAAATCACTAGTTCCAAGCCCCGTGCAACCCCTGCTCTCCAGCCCCTGCGCAAACCCATAAAATGCAAAATTGGCCCCAAAATAATCCCTTTGTTTCAGCTCTGAAAAATTGTCCGAAACTCTGCCTCTCTCCAAAATAAAGTCCCTTCAAAAGCCTGGAAACTCCAATC
Source organism: Pinus tabuliformis (assembly GCA_031772625.1). NCBI lineage: Eukaryota > Viridiplantae > Streptophyta > Pinopsida > Pinales > Pinaceae > Pinus > Pinus tabuliformis. The sequence goes on from CM062805.1 coordinate 956,477,638, forward strand.
CAAGAAAGTTGCTCCAATTGATCTCAGATTTTTTTTTTCTTCGTTTAGTTTGTGTGCATGAATGGAAACAACTGCAACTAACTCAATGGAAGTCCTAGAATAGAATTTCCCAAGCCTCACTAGGGAGACACTCAAAGTTCTCCGAAATGAGGAAGATTTTCTCTTAAAAATTTTGAGCTAAAAAAAGTTTCTCCTCCTATTCTCAACAACCTCCACGAGAGAGTTTGATATCAAGAATTAGATGGCCAAAAGGTTAAAAAATGGAGCCCCTATGTGCTATTTATAGATGTTAGTCCATTTCCCCTTGGTGGGTCCCCTTCTCCACAAATATGAACTCCTTTCTTTCGTTCTCTTTCTCCTAATGCAAATTTCTCATTGGCGGGGGGGGGGGGGGGCGAATTCCCATTTTTGAGTGCCCACTTACAAAATAATTTTCCTTTTCTCTAATGTTTATTTCATTATTTTCCCAAAAAAAGAGTGAATCCTCAACACACTTTTTCATAAGTTTATTTGCCAAAATATTTCTCCATCACCAAAATTTCAAAATTGAGGATTTTACTTAGTAAATTTATTTATTAGGGACATGATAGTCCTCTCTGCCCAAAAGTTTCTTTCCATCAAACAACTGCAATGTTGGATGCTGTAAAATTTGTTCTCCCTCCCATGTGGCATCCTCCTTTGGTAGGTCCTTCCACCTAACAAGAAACTCCATGATTGTCTTATTTCCGAGCTTTCTTTCTCTTTCTTGAAAGTAGCCTTTGGTACCAAAACCAAGTGCCTCTCGTCATGTAAGGTTGGTAACTCTGTGGCAACAATCACATGTTGTGCCAAGGCCTTTTTCAGGAAAGACACATAGAACACATCATGGACTTTTCTCCCTGTGAAATCTCTAGCTCATATGCTACCTCTCCAACCCACCTAGTCATTTTGTATGGCCCATAAAAGCGTGGTTTGAGCTTCTCAACTCCCTTCTACTTCATTATAGTCTAATTGTATGGATGTAAACATAGAAAAAATAAATCTCCAACCTCAAATTGACTCTCAACTTAGTTTTTTTTGCATACATCTTATGTGTGTTTTGTACTATCCGCATGTTATCCTTGAGAGCCCTCAGGATCTCTTGGCTCTCCTGTATCAATCCTAACCAATGGACTTGTGGAGAGTGGTGTTGTAGTAGTACTCCCCAAGGTGTAGCCACTTCACCCATGCATGTTGTTTCCCTGTCATGTAGTTCTGTAAGTACCCCTCCAACCGTTTAATCATAATATCTATCATGCCCATTTTTCTAGGGGTGGTAGATAGTGCTGGGAGTGAGTTTGATGCCCACCAACCTAAATAACTCTTGCCAAAATTCCCCCATAAACCTGTTGTCCCAGTCACTGATGATGGTCTTGGGAAGACCATGCAGCTTGAATACCTTCCTGAAAAAAAGCTTAGTTATATGTGAAGCTGAGGATCTGGATGGAATAACAAAGAAGTGGGAAAACTTAGTCAACCTTTCCACAACCACATAGATACAATCACTCCCCTGTGCTACTGGAAGACCGGTGTTGAAGTCCATGGATACACTCTCCCACTTCCTCTCTAGAATCAATAGGGGTTAAAACTTAAAGTAAGCCAACTCGATGTGTCTTCTCCCCTTTGTTCCCTTTTCAAGCATTACACTCCCATACACGCCTCAGAATATCCTCCTTGAGGCCTCTCCAAGTAAAACACTCACTGATAGTCCGATATGTTTTGTAAAACCCCTAATGGCATGCCATGGGTGAGTCATGAGATACATGCAAGATTTTCTCCCTCAACTGTGAGCCTAGAACCAAATATATTCTGTCCTTGTAGTATATGAACTCGTCCATCATTTGATATCTATGATCCCCAAAAGTACCATCCAAGATATCGCATGCATGTAAATTCTTGGAGTACTCTACCAATGATTGAGCCTTCCAATATTGGGTTATCTCCATGAGTGAGAGTGTTGCGAACCTCCTAGAGAGTTCATATGCCACTATGTTCTTCTTTCACTTGACATACTCTATCTCGAAATCATAAGCCTAGATATTATTGGCCCACATCTACTGTCTCTCTTGAAGTTCCCTCTGCTCCAAAAAAAATCAAACGGTTTTGATCAGTTTTCACCTTGAATTTTTGGCCCACCAAGTACTGTCAAAATTTGGCCAAGACATGCACAATGGTCAACATCTCCTTTCCATATAGGGAATACAATTGCTCATGTCTTTGTAGCTTCCATCTCTCGAGAGCAATCAGATGTCCCCCCTGTATCAAAACCGCTCCAATGCCCTCTCCAGATGTATCACACTCCAACACAAAGGGTTGCGAAAAACTAGGTAAGGCCAAAACTATAAAATTGTTGGACACCTAATCCTCTAAGGGTTGGTGTGAAAGATGAATAGTCTAAGGAAGTCCAAGAGACCTTGGAATATGCAACCAAGGGTCATATGAATGTAATATAAATGTATATCTCTGTTAATAGAAATGCAATTCATTGATTTATCATTCAAATTCTGTTCACAATCCATGTATATCTGACATGGTATCAGAGCCAACTCTTTTTTTGGCATTACAGTTTGCCCTTGTAACTCCCTCTTGCCTATGTTCTGCCTATTTTGTAGAATTGACACCTTTTTCATGCTCTTGAGGCCTGAACCCACCTTACCTACATTGTCATATGCATTTTATATTCGTGCGTGAACGACTCATCCCCCCACTCTCCCCACGAAATATCATTGACAAAGAGCAACGAAATGCTCCTTTCTTTTGGCCTGCTCCCATTGTGGCATTGATCCATCGTTTGAGCCAATTTAGGGCATCAAGCCTGCAGCTACATGTAGTTTTTCACAAGATTTGAGGCACTCATACCACTCCACTGTTGAAAGTTGAGCTGGCACACTGTAATATTGGAGTAAATGAAGACTTATTTAATGCTTCACTTGCTTCTTGGAAAAATGATTGGTTGCTTGATTCAGGAGCAACTTGCCACATGAATTTTAGAAGAGATTTTTTTGAAGAATTTACTGACAACGTTGATGGAGCAGTATACTTTGCAGACAAATCAAAACTCAAGCCATCAGGGTTTGGCACAATCAGGCTTAAATTGCCTGGTCTTCCAGACTTTCTTCTGCATCATGTTTTATATCTCCCACAGTTGAGGCGAAACTTGTTGTCTTCAATATGGTATCAGAGCATAGGTCCTTCTTAGACTTGTAGCTTCTGTATTGTGCCAGTTTTATGCTCCCATTTAGAGTCTATTTCCTGGAGATGTGGAACGCATGAGGGTGTTATAATTTTTCTTCCTGGAGGAGTTGTGGTATGGTGAGAGTCGAACAGAGTTGCATTAAAGCTCTCCTGCATGAATGGTATGCCAAAATTTAATGATTGTGTATGTGTTATGAATATGCTAGAGTGTTGGAGTGTAAGTATATATAAACAATTTTTATATACGGTGTTATGACTCTACTATTACATTGAATGGTGGTGACTATTATCCACCCTATCGCCTCCTCCCATACTATGTCCATATGTTGGTTAATACCACAGTTAATAATGCTCCCACTATAAACGTTGTTTGTTTGACTCCTTTCCTGAATTTTGTTGCCTTGTATGCAAGTATCATGATATACCGCCATACCAGAGGTGCCATCCAGTTGTATCACATTAATCTTCTCACAAAACAATATATCACTTCGTCTACGTTGGTGTACTGCCTACGACCACCAATCTTGTCTGTTATATAACACAACGCTATCACAGTTAACGTTGAATGGCTACGACCAATCATACCGCCTCCCTTAATGCTATCTGTGCCATTCTCCATATGACCATTTCTACCATTATTTGTCAGGCTTCTAACCTTCTTTAGACATTTTCTGTCCCGCTCAGACCTATCTCCTATTTTTCTGCGTGCACATATAATGCCTAGTTGGGAAGTTGATTGTGTTGTCAGGGTAATTCATATTCTTCACTAACTGTAATGCTTTGTGCTCCAAAGCCTTTGTTGATTATAATGCTCTTACGTTTAAATGTTGCATGAACGCAGACCCTCCCAACATTTACATTGTAACACTCTTACGTTTACGTTGTAACGCTCTTATGTTTAAACTCTTCTTGAGCGGTATTGGAGAACTTGGGAGTCACGTTATATGGCATCTTGTTCAACAAAATCGAATGCGCTCAAAACCTGATCTTTGGATAGGCGCTGATGAGAAGCCTTTGTACTTATGACCACATCACTTAAACCAAAGTCAAAACAATCTAGAACCATAGCCACAACTGCAGCTTCGTCATCTCCAAAAGGCGATCCGATAGGAACACCTTCACCGGGGATAGCTAGCGCAAGTCGCACAGGATACCAGGACCGCATATATTTTGATGTGGTCACACCAAGACCTCGTAAAAGCATAGCCAGGGGCGCAGGGATCAGCAATATTTTGAACATCTAGGGTTCGAGTCGGCTTTGGAGATCACCTCCTTATCAATTATATTTTGTGTTTCGATGGAAAGTCAAGCAAATACATGAAGAATGCAAAGGAGACATGTAGATCACCTCTGATGATTTAAGAGCTAATGTTGGGAAAATGTGTCAATCTTCATCATAAGCATCATTTATTTAGATAATCATACACAACAAAGGAGTAACCTGCCAAAGACCAGAAGTAGTGTGGGAATGCCTCTATCTCTGTGTGAGCTTGAGATGCATCGAAAGGGTCATTGATGACTTGTGGTCGTTCATATACCCAATGCTTAGTGCAGTATGCAACCACCATATTAGCTAACTCTTTGTATGTTGTTTCCTTCGACTGGTTTATTTCAGTGATAGTGTGTTGGAATGTGATGAGCTTGATCTAGTGAGAATATAGCAATGCATTGGTATGTTTTCTATTCTCGGCAAGTCGTGAAGGCTTTGTGATTTGAATAATTTTGAATGTCGTATGCTGGTGTGCGCTCTGTTGGATTCTGTGTTGAATTGATGGACCAAGTTGGTATGCAAGTGGTTTTTGGTATGTGTTGAGTTCTTTCCTTGAAGACCGTGCCACTGTTCTTTAAAGTTTTCAATGACATATATTTTGACATATATGGATTATGAACTTGCATTATCCACAACAGGATGGTCAATAGAAGAGAAATGGTAATGAATGAAGATGGCGTGTGTATACTATGTTTACTTGTCCAATACTAAAGTTTATCTCTTAGATTTGAATTGATGTCAATAAAGAAGCATCAGAAAAATAATATGATAAATATTATGATAATAATAAGTTGCAGAACATGATCAAGGATACGAGCTCCGCCAGTGCTATTCCACTTACAAACATTTCTAGAAAGATACTCTCGAAGCTCTCGGAGGTGTTGTAAGCTTTTGAACAAAATTTTCTGCACCATTGATGTTGCTCGGCCCTTTAGCTTTAACAAGGGAATCAATCCTTATATGTCATTAGCCTATCACTTTGAGTTGATATTTTTTAAAGGAAGGAGGCCGAAACTCAATTTTTTCCAAGGAAAACAACGAAAGCTCAAAAACTTTGAAGTGGTCCCTCACTTTGAGATGTTGAAGGAATTTGAATTTGACCACACTAGTTGAGCTTCTATTTGTATAAGAGGGTGGAATTTGAAGTGCTAATTGTGAATTATATTGTCAATGTCATTTTAAAATCCTTCCTCACAACAAATTTTGATCTGGTGATATATAAGAGGTGTTATTTTATCCCTCTCAGCTCTGTGCTATATAGCTAAAAGCTCTTTGTCGATTTAAGACCAAGGCCTTTTACTAGCACTTATTAAGACCTTTCATAGCCTTTTTTGGTACTTGGAGTCTTCTCTTATTTTTAATGTGTTGAGAATACAAGTGGGTATTTTCCCCCTCATTTTATCATTTGTTGAGCTTGACAATGGCAAGAATCAATGATTTTTTAGAGCTATTAAGCACACTAATAGTATCTACTACTAATAATACAATCCAAATAAGTATGGAAACTCTCTTGGATATTCGAACCTGTTTGCAAAATGCACATGAAAAGATAGAATTTTTGCAACTTGAATCACATTTACAGAGAGATGAATTACAACAATGCAAACACCATGACACCCATCAACAACCAACAAGTGCTCAAATTAGTAACATTGAGGTTGACTCTCGTCATGTGCCCATTTTAGGAGCAGATTTGCATGCAAATGTAGAAATTCAGACTACACTTCCCAAGAAAATCATCAGACCTTGGGAAGTGCTTGTCCAAAAAAAGTGCAAAACATGTCTTGGATATGATAAGGAGTTGTCCTTTCATATTCCAGACTACTCCAAACCAATTGAATTTCAAAGTGCTGGATTTCTTCAAGATGGTTCATCTTCACCTACTCCTCCTCCTCTACAAAAATAGATTGTTAAATGTCAACATTGTGACCGAGTTGGCCATTTGAAAGATCACTGTTTTGATCTTCATCCATATAAGCACTGTCATAAAACCAATCATTCTTCAAAAATATGCTTCAAAAACAAGCCTCCTAAAAGAACAAAGATTCATCTTGGATGGATCGCTTCTTGGTAATGGGCAACAACAACCAAGAATATATTTTAGTCATATGACAAAACTTGTTCTAGAGTATTGAACAATCTTGCAGTTGAGTTTTTTCCATCATCTCACCTTGTATGTGACAAGGGGGGAAGTGATGGTCATCTACAAGCTTCAAAGCCACATCAAACGAGCTTGAGCCACAACCTGCCATACCAGATTCAGAGTTGTAGCTAGAGACAAAGATGCCTCCGAGCATGCCTTCGTTTTCTGATTCCTCTTCAAAGAACTGGCGACACTTCCTCTGGTAGAAGACTTCAACTTCTTGCCAGTTTTGGAAGAGTTTCAGGAATTTCCTAAAGCTTTCTACAGTTGGTGGTAATCCTTAAACCATCATAGGTTGATACCTCCCTTTTTAGGTTGAGGTTCTCCCTTTTATGAGGGTTGAGACATCCCTTTCATGGTTGAAGGTTTCCCTCTTCAAAACATCAGGAGAACTTCCTCTAGTAGAAGACTTGAGCTTCATGCTAGACTTGGAAGAGTTCTGGGAACTGCACAAATCATTCCAGTGTTGGTGGTCATCCTTAAAATACCTCCCTTGATACCAACATTTCAGAGAGCACATTCAACCTAGTGCTGCCATGCATTTTTGCACATTTTGTATTACAACTCTCTTCTTGGACTCATACATAACCCTTCGGATTAAGAGGGGAATGTTGGATGCCTAATCCTCTAAGGGTTGGTGTGAAAGTTGAATAGTCTAAGGAAGTCCAAGAGACCTTGAAATACGAAACCAAGGGTCATATGATTGTAATATAAATGTATATCTATGTCAATAGAAATGAAATTCATTGATTTATCATTCACATTTTGTTCACATTCCATGTATGTCTGAAAAAAACTACTCATCACTTTCTTGAGGCACTCAAAATCCTCCCTTGCCATTTATGTCCACTCAAATACCCCTTTCTTCATCAAATATGTGAGGGGTGCCGCTAGCTAAGAAAACCCCTTCATGAACCGCCTGTAGTAGGTACATATACCCAGGAAACCCCACAACTCAGTCACATTCCTGGGCGTTGGCCAATCCAAAATGGACCTGATATTCTCGTGATGGACTCTAACTCCATCCTCCCCAATCATGTGCCCTAGATACAACATCTCTGTCAACCCAAACTCGCACTTGGACATATTGGCATAAAACTGTTGCTCCTCCAAGATGCACAAGAACTCCTCCAAGTGTTGCAGATGCTCCTCCCAAGTCCCATTGTATATCACAATGCCTTCAAATAACACCAACACAAATTTATGTAGCTTCCTGTAGAATACATGGTTCATGCAAGACTAAAAGGTCATTTGTGCATTGGTTAGACCAAAGGGCATCACTAAGAACTCAAAGTGCCCATAGTGGCACCATAATGCAGTGTTTTGGATGTCCTTCTCCCTCACCCAAATCTGGTGGTATCCCAAACACATGTCTATCTTAGAGAAGTATTTGGATCCTCTAAGCTCATCCTTCAACTCATCAATGCGTGGTATTTGGTACCGATTCTTCAATGTATTCTTGTTTAGGGCCCTGTAGTTAATGCACATGCGAAGGGTCCCATCCTTTTTCTTCACCAACACCATTGAAGACGCAAAGGGATTAGAGTTGGGCCTAATGTTCCCTAATGCCAACAACTCATGAATAACCCTCTCAATATCATCGAGCTATGCCTTGGGATACCTGTATGGAGCATTAATAACTGCATGCACTCCCTCCTCCAACTTTATGGTGTGCTCAAAGCCCTTATCTGGTGGACGACCTGGTGGAATGTCTCCGAATACTCCCTGGTGCTTCTCTAATAATGCCTAAATATCTGGGTATGGATGTTTCCCCTTCTTCCCAGACTCTGAAATACACAAATCTACCGCCCATGTTATATGCCCATGTCTCAAATAAGCCTCCATCCTGTTAGCTGACACGTTCTATGGTGGGTATGAATGCATGCCTCTCAATAGTACCAACTTCCCATATGGCCACACAAACTTCATCTCCAGTTTCTTCCAATCAGTGGTGAGATGCTCCAAAGAATATAACCACTAGACACCCATCACCACATTAATATCTGACACATCAACAACAAGGAAATGGTTTGTCATGGAGTAGTTTCCCATAGTCAGGGTCAAATTGGGCACATATCTCATGCACTGCATGATACTATCTCGTGGAATCAATAATAAGAACCCCTCAAAAGTATCTGTGTGTATACCTATACGCTCCACCATTTGGGAATTAATGAAGTTGTACGTAGCCCCGCTGTTCACCAATACTGACACACACTGGACCTGCACTGTGGCCTTGATCCTCAATGTCAAGTACTTTAGAACTGCCCAAAGCAAAGTAATAACTCCTCAAGTGGGTAGAGGTGGGCCTCCTTCAGGTGGTGGTGGTGGTGGTCCTCCTCCTATAGTATGTGGCCCTCAATCTCCTCCATCTACCTCTAGCTCATCCATATCCCTGGTTCACTTTCTAAAAACACTTCTATGTAATGGGCCTTGCATGTATTGCACTGATGCTCAGGTTCCCATGGCTACTGGAATTTAAATCATAACTTCCTCCTCGAGAGGTCTTGCCTAGACTCATCATCCAATTTTTCTTGTCCCATCCACTCCTTCTGAGGAGGTTTAATTTCCTTATCTTTCTAAGGAAAGGTAGGTCTGGGAGGTACTAGTGTGCTTGTCTTTAGAAGTACATCAAGCATATCCCTGTTATGGTAAGTGACATCCTGCAATGACAATGGACATAAGCTCTCACCCAACCATGTATTGTTTTTTCTAGCCCCTTGATGAACAACATGAAAAATATCATCTCGTAAATGTAAGGGACCATAACAAATAGTATCTAGAACTCTGCCATGTGGAACTTCGCACTATCTGTCTGCTTCAGGTTGGCTAGATCCCTAAAGTGTAACTTAGGATCCTTCTTGTCAAATCTCTCCACCAACATCCTCATGAACTCAATGTATTATGTTATGAATGCATGTCCCAATGTGACCAACCCATGGTACCACCAATCCTATGCATTTCCCCCAATCCTATGCATTTCCCTCCAAGTGTAGAGTAGAAAATATGATAGCATCTGTCTCCCGCATGGGATTCAGGTGGAAGTATGTGCCTAACTTCTGAATCTATTCCCTAGATGAAATCCTAGATGATCCATCAAAACAAGGCAACGTTATGTTCCCTTTCAACTTCTATGCATCATGGTTCTGTTGGTGCTTTCCTCCTTTGAAAGGCACTCCTGCCTGAGATCTATACTTCTCATTTAGGTGGCAGTAATACCCAAAGGAAAAAAGGTTATGGACCCTGGGATCCAATGCCTCATACTCATCAACTCCATTGGTGAAATACCTCATCCAATCTGCAAATGCATCAGGTTCCCTCTCCCTCTTTGGCTCCTCTAGAAGCAAGGCATCATGGGTCTCACAGTCTAGCCATAAGTATGGGTGCTCGCTTGTTGGTTTGTGTGTGCATGCGCATGAATTCCCTCTCATATCCGAGATACACATTCTCCATCATTGACCCCTCCTTATGGTCCTTCTTGTATGCTCTACAATTATAGACCCAACATCTTCCGCATCATTTCCATCATCCATTGGTTCGATCTCACCAACTCTTCCAGCAATGGATCTCATCCATTATTCTTATGCTGCTCCTTTCCCCCTTGATTCTCCATGTGTTCTATAGTGTTGTCAAGCTCCGTATCTGAAAAATGATCATACATGTCTTCTCTACCATGACCTCTTCCTCTGCCGCTGTGGAACATGACTCCTGGTACCTAGGTGGCATCACCTACTAGTTTTTCCTACAACTGGCCAAGAACATGCTCTGATACCTGACTGTAATGTTCCTAATTAGGAATTAATAGTGAATATCAAATACATGTGATAGATAAAACAAATTTAACATTTTGAATACACAACCACAATCAATATGCATAGAAAATAGAGTAAAAAATGTTAGCCATGGTATTAATTTGGAAATATGAGTACACAAGAGATAGAAAATGAAAACTGGGCTTGCTACTAAAAGCATGAAAACACCCAGGTGAAATAATGAAAAACCAAAATGTAAATGGCTTAATACGACAATACATTACGCATAAAATTTTATTGTTGCAGCTAGAGGCGAACTATAGTTTTGGCCCTCAAATCAAATCCAAAAATTCTAAAAAATTAGTTGAAGGCTCCTCACACCCAATCCAACAAAACCCATAAATATCATGGGCCAATTCCAACTGAATTTGAAGGCCCTAAAAAGTGTGCATTTCCCAGTTAGTAAGTTGTATGCCCAACAAGAGTAATACTGCTGAGAAATGGCTCAATCCTCCTGCAAAATAGTTGAGAAATTATCTATAGACTATCCTTTGGAAATTGTAGAAATTCCTTGTAGATTCAAACTACTTATGTAATATGCTAAAAAAAAAGACTTGAATATACTCTACTCATCAGCGGAAATAATTAACTGATCAAGAAATCATGAAGCATACAAGAGAAATAATTCAATCAGCACATTACAAAAATATTTCCTGGGGAAAGTCACAACTAAAAATCCCTACTATATGTATATTGCATTAGTAAGAAAATATGAGAAGATTACAATGCTTTTCTCAAGCACGAGAAACCTTTGCATTATCTCTATCTGTCTCACTGTTTCCTAGACAAGACTTGGCCAATACTTAACCAATTTTCTGTTGGGTTGTGTTATATTCTTTCCACGTAGTTAATAGGGGGTTTGAAGGGCACCCGTAACCCCACTTTATGGGGTCCGGGGCAGCGCCCCGGAAAATTTTGGTTTTGGACCATATGTTAAGTTGGGCGGACCCACCTATGGTTTTGTGCATGATTTTCACACATGTTTTTTGGACGCGATGGTTTTTGGTCCATGGTATTGGACGCGATGGTTTTCGGTCCATGGTATTGGATGCTTCGGCATGTATAAATATGTATTGTAACATTGAAAGGAATATAATGAAAAATCAAGCTGGTAGTCCCGATTTTGGGATCTAGGGAAAAATCCCTGTGCATATGTGTTTTATGGGTTATGCTCTCGCATTGTTTATTTTCTTTGTTTAAGAATTTGTATGCAGGTAATTTCTGTACAGGGTTAAAACCTACATTTGGTATCAGAGCTGTTTTGGCTTCAAGGGGACGCCTTTGTTGCTGAGGGGTTTCGCTCGGGCCTGTGGTAGACCCTGTTCAGTGGGAGATCTGCGAGATCGATTCTGGTGGTGAAAGAAGATGGCGAGCAGTGGAAAGATAGAGATTGAGAAGTTCAATGGTCAGAATTTTGAGTTTTGGAAACTCAAGATGGAGGATCTGTTGGTGGATAAAGATCAGTGGATCGCGGTAGATCCAGGTACTAAACCATCGGGAGTGACCGATGAAGAATGGAAGAAGTTGGATCGGAAGGCAAAGAGCACAATACGTTTGTGTGTCTCGGATTCAGTATTGCTGAATGTATCAGGGGAAGCTACGGCAAAGGCTTTGTGGGTCAAGTTAGGGACTTTGTACCAATCTAAGTCTTTGGTGAATAAACTGTTCCTGCGGAAAAAGTTGTATAACCTGAGGATGAAAGATGGAGACTCGGTGACAGAGCATCTGAACGTATTTAATACTGTGGTAAGTCAGTTATTATCTGTTGATATTAAAATTTCAGATGAAGATAAGTGCATCAGTTTGTTGTGTTCTCTACCAGATTCGTGGGATAGTCTGGTTATTGCAATAGGTAGCAATGCAACTGCTTTGCAGTTTGATGAAATAGTCTCAGCCTTGCTGACAGAGGAGATGAGACGGAAAAATATGGACAACCAGAATGGTGATGCCTTGTCTGTACGAGGACGGTCCCAGAACAGAAACAAAAATAAGTCATCGAGTGGGAGATCTAAATCTAGAGGGAGATCTAAATCTCCAGGAAAACCTACAAAGGTGGTGTGCTGGAAATGCGGAAAGGAAGGGCACTTCAGAAGGGATTGTAAATCTAAAGCTCCTGATAAAGGAAAGGGATCTGATGATGCTCCTTCTGCAGAGGCGAAAACCACCTCAGATGAAGGTGGGGATGTGTACTTGGCTTCTTCAAGTACACATGTAGATCATGAGGCATGGTTGATTGACTCAGGTGCATCCTTTCACTTCACTCCCCATAGAGAGTGGTTCTGCGAGTATGAGAAATACGATGGTGGTGATGTCTTCTTAGGAGATGATAGGAAGGCTAGAATCATTGGTCGGGGAAAAGTAAAGTTGAAGTTGCAAGGTGGAAGGGTTAGAACACTTCCGGGTGTTCTACATATTCCTGCATTGGCTAGAAATCTGATTTCTGTAAGCAAGTTGGATGATGCAGGTGTAAAGACGGTGTTCGAGAAAGATACCTGCAAGATGGTTCGAGGAGCACTGATATTAATGCGGGGAGTTTGGATTGGAACTCTGTACAAGCTGCAAGGTAGCACTGTTGTTGATGGGTGCAATAGTTCTATGGTTCCTGAAAATGGAGTAGAGAATCTAGTGGTCTCTGGAGAGAAGACCATGTTGTGGCATCAAAGGCTTGGACATATTGGAGAGAAGGGCCTTCGAATACTTCATGGTAAAGGTATGGTAGAAGGTATGAATAATAGCTCTCTGGATTTTGATTTCTGTGAAAATTGTGTATATGGGAAGCAGAATCGGGTGAGTTTCCCCTCTGGTGGTAAGAGGACGAAACATATATTAGAGCTTGTGCACAGTGATGTGTTTGGACCTGTGAAGGTTCCATCACTGGGTAAGTCTGTGTACTATGTATCATTCATAGATGACTTCTCAAGGAATACATGGATATATTTTCTTAAGAAGAAATCTGAAGTCTTTGACAGGTTTAAAGAATTTAAGGCTCTGGTGGAAAATCAGACAGAGAAGAAGATAAAGGTGCTGAGGACAGATAATGGTGGAGAATTTTGCAGCAAGGAATTTGAAGAATTTTGTAAGAAGTGTGGTATAGCATGGCAGAAGACTACTCCATATACACCTCAGCAAAATGGAGTCGCAGAAAGAATGAACAAGACGTTGATGGAAAGGGCAAGAAGCATGCTCAGTGGTGCCGGGTTAGGACAGGAATTCTGGGCAGAGGCGGTGGATACTGCATGTTACCTGATCAACAGATCACCTTCATCAGCGTTGGAGGATAAGACTCCACAAGAAGTATGGACTGGTAAGAAACCCTCTCTTTCACATCTAAGGGTATTTGGATGTGATGCATATGTACATGTTCCAAAGGAGAAACGAACCAAGTTGGATAGTAAATATGAAAAGTGCATCTTTATTGGGTATAAGGATGGTTTAAAGGGTTATAAGCTTTGGAACCCAGTCACACGGAAGGTTGTGTACAGCCGAGATGTGTTGTTCAGAGAGGTAAAAGATGTTATTCAACATGAAGTCCAACCAAAGGAACCTGAGAAGATAGAGTTTGAGCCAAAGGAGGAAGAATCAGACTCTGCAGCAGAGGAGGAATCAGAAGATGAAGAGCCACAAACTCCGGCTGTGAGAAGATCAGTTCGAGAAAGAAGGCAGCCAGAAAGGTATAGTCCATCTGCTTTCAGTTCAAATTTTGCTTTGTTTGTTACTGATAATGATCCCAGAACTGTGAAGGAAGTAGTGGATTCAGAGGATGGAAAACTCTGGAAAGAGGCCATGGTCGATGAAATGGCATCTTTGCACAAAAATGAGGCTTGGGATCTGGTGGAGTTGCCGGCTGGAAGGAAACCCATTGGCAGCAAATGGGTGTTCAAGAAGAAGACAAATGCAGAAGGAAAGGTGGAGAAATACAAAGCTCGGTTGGTAGCAAAAGGTTATTCCCAGGTGCCGGGAATTGATTTTGGTGATATTTTTTCTCCTGTTTCCAAGGTAACTTCTATTAGATTACTTTTATCTGTTGCTGTTGCTTTTGATTTTGAGGTAGAACAGATGGATGTGAAGACAACATTTCTTCACGGGGATTTGGAAGAGGAAATCTACATGAAGCAACCTGAAGGCTTTGCGGTGAAGGGTAAGAAAGAACTGGTATGCAAGTTAAAGAAGTCTCTGTATGGGTTAAAATAGTCACCAAGGATGTGGTATCAGAAATTTGATACATTTATACGGGGACTTGGCTTCACCAGAAGCAAAGCAGATCATTGTGTGTATTTTAAATTAATTGGTGACCGTATTATTTATTTGGTCTTGTATGTGGATGATATGTTGCTGGTTGGAAATGACAAAGAAATTATCCAGGATTTGAAGACCCAATTGTCCTCCAAATTCGACATGAAAGATCTTGGTGCTGCAAACTATATTTTTGGCATGGAAATTAAAAGAGATCGGTCAAAGAGGAAGCTCTGGTTAAACCAGAGGAAGTATGTCGAGACAATACTCCAGAGGTTTAATATGCAGGATAGTAAACCGATGAAGGTTCCTATTCCTGTAGGTGTGAGGTTATCTGCTGAACAGTGTCCCAAGACACAAGAAGAGGAAGAGGACATGTCCCGTGTTCCATATGCAAGTGCAGTGGGTAGCCTGATGTATGCAATGGTCTGTACTAGACCAGACATTGCACATGCAGTGGGAGTATTGAGCAGGTTTATGTCAAAACCTGGGAAGGAGCACTGGACAACAGTGAAGCGGGTTTTCAGGTATTTGCGTGGCACTAGTGATTATAGTTTGTGCTACCAAGGAAGACCAGGATTGGACAGAGTGTTGGATATTCATGGCTTTGTTGATGCAGACTGGGCTGGAGATCTGGATCAGAGAAGATCTACAAGTGGGTATGTGTTTAACCTATTTGGAGGTGCAGTCAGTTGGATGAGTAAGAAACAATCTGTAGTGGCACTATCAACTACAGAGGCAGAATACATGGCAACCACTCATGCAAGCAAGGAAGCAGTTTGGTTGCAGAGATTGTGTTCAAGTATGGGGTTAGTACAGGGAGCTATAAGAATAGACTGTGACAGCCAAAGTGCAATTTTCTTGGCAAAGAAGCCTGCTTATCATTCAAAGACAAAGCACATTGATGTTCAGTATCACTTTGTGAGGGATATGATAGAAGACAGAAAGGTGTTGCTGGTAAAGGTGGACACTTTGAAGAATACTGCAGATGCATTGACAAAATCCGTGAGCTCTGAGAAGTTCTCTTGGTGTAGAGAAGCAATGGGAATCTCAGGGCTGAAAAAATGACTAAGCTCTCCTATGGCCCCCTGTGGAAAGAACACAACAAGTGGGAGATTGTTGGGTTGTGTTATATTCTTTCCATGTAGTTAATAGGGGGTTTGAAGGGCACCCGTAACCCCACTTTATGGGGTCCGGGCAGCGCCCCGAAAAATTTTGGTTTTGGACCATATGTTAGGTTGGGTGGACTGACCTATGGTTTTTTGCATGATTTTCGCACATGTTTTTTGGACGCGATGTTTTCGGTCCATGGTATTGGACGCGATGGTTTTCGGTCCATGGTATTGGATGCTTCGGCATGTATAAATATGTATTGTAACATTGAAAGGAATATAATGAAAAATTAAGCTGGTAGTCCCGGTTTTGGGATCCAGGGAAAAATCCCTGTGCATATGTGTTTTATGGGTTATGCTCTCGCATTGTTTATTTTCTTTGTTTAAGAATTTGTATGCAGGTAATTTCTGTACAGGGTTAAAACCTACATTTTCTTCTTTCCCAAGTCCCTATTTCCTTGTGTTTTTTCCTTGGGAATTAGCCACTATTAATCAGGGAAATTCCTCAATTGGAATTACGCAATCCATCATAGGCCTTCCTCTGACTGCATGCACCACATGTATAATTTGGATGATTATACAACTGATAGTACACTGCCCTTGAACTCCAACCTCAACTGGGTAACTCTTAGATCACACATGCATGAGTTATTTACTACTGAATTATCAGTTAATAGGTTGAACACTGAAGCTGCACCCCACTGCTAGACCTCCCACTAGTTCCTCCAATAGTTGGAACTAGTTTAATTGACTTTAACTCAATTAAACTGAATTAATTATTTAAAACTCAAAATAAACTCAATCAGGGATCCTATAAAGTAGGAGACAATATACATCACTCAAGTTATATCCTCAAATCAAATTAACTGAACCAACTAAGTAAAATTAACTTAGTTAACTCGTACAAGTTGTCTTGTGATGTGGAATTATAAAATTTCTCCTTATTTAATTCAAGGGAAAATTAAATCAGGATTTTCTTGTTGCATTTTCAATAGAAATGGCTGACTTTCCCAGCTGAAACTGCACTCAAATGACTAGCTTCAAACACCTATGTAGCCTCTTCTCTCCAGCCCCTGCGCAAACCCAGAAAATGTAGAATTCGTCCTCGAAGAATCCCTTTGTTTCAACTCTGAAAAATGGTCCCAATCTTTGCCTCTTTCCAAAAGAAAAATCCCATGCAAAAGCCCAAAAAATCCAATCTAAGGCAGCTTCTCCAATCAACCTCTGAAATTTGCCTTATACGCCTAATAAGTGTGCATTAAATGAAGGAAACACTTGCAATTAAATCAATGGAAGTCCTGAAATAGAATTCCCCAAGCCTCACTAGGGAGACATTCTAAGTTCTTTGAAATGAGGTAGAGTTTCACTTGAAACTCTTGAGCTAAACAACTCTGCTCCTCTTGTGCTCAACAACCTCCAAGAGAGAGTTTGATCTCAATAATTACATGGAAAAAAGATGAAAAAGTGGAGCCCCCATGTGCAATTTATAGATGTTGGTCCCTTTCTCCTTTGTGGGTCCCCTTCTCCACAAATTCAAACTCCCTTCTTTCCTTCTCTTTCTCTTAGTGTGAATTTCTCAAGGGGGTCAAATTCCCCTTTTCGAGCGGTCCCCGCATTCCACTTACAAAATAATTTTCTTTTTCTCTAATGTTTATTTCCTTATTTTCCCAAAAATTAAGTGAGTGACTCCTCAACCCACATTTTCCTAAGTTTATTTGTTGAAATATTTCTCCATCGCCAAAATAAAAAAATTGAGGATTTTACTTATCAAAATTATTTATTGGGGACATGACATTGACTACCCTCAGATCTAACCTTCCAAACCATGAACCAACCTTCACCCATGCATCCTTTAGAAAGCCTCCACAACCTTCATACTCGATTTTATAACTTTGAAAGCACTCAACTCACTCATCATTCAAGTCTTCTACTTCAAGGATTTCACTGCCTTCTTACTAAGGAAACTGTTTGTAGCTCCCAAATCAATTAATGTAGCAAAATTGCTTCCACACATAGTCACATGCACAACACTTTATCCCAACAAATTTTCATTCTACAAGGGTTTCATATTATGCCTTACTTCCATGACCTTCTTCATCATTTCCTCAATTTAACTATCTCTCAACTTATGCTTCGATCTGACTGCTCTCTTAAAATACTTCCTTCATTGTTCGACACATTCGAGCAACTTGAACTTGGTTCAACTTTGGTGGACTTCATTCCACCACGCTCCTCCTTCTCTAAATGTTTCTCCATAGCTCCTACTTGGCATTCATTGGTTCCCTCAACCATTAGAGAAGAAAACACTCACTCTTTTTCATTCAGCGCTCTAAACCAAGCTCCAATATTTTGAATGTGTTTGACCTCATCCTATTTTATTATTAGACACACATCTTTGTGTTCAAGAAAATCCTTCTTGATTTTTCTCCAAGTTCTTTGATTTCATCCCACAGACTTACTCATTTAGTCCTTATACGAATTCTCTCATTCATGAGCTCTTAGAGCTTATGATCGCATTGCTACATTTCTTCTTCAAATGAAACATGTATTCTTAATTTCTCATGGAGAGCATTCAATTCTTCCCTCAAGCTTACTATCTTTACTTTAGTGTGGCTCAAGTTTTCCAAGACCTGCACAAGTCCATCAGAGTGCCACTTCCTTCTTGCTTCCCATGGATAAACCATATCTATGGTTTGTTGAAAAACCCTTATGTATGCCTTCAACACAACTTTACTCAATAATATCATAGCCCATTTTGACAAAAGTGGGATTTAACAGAAGTTGAAGGTAGTGGTGTGAAAACTTCTATCATGGAGAGTTGTGATCAAGGTGATTAACTCAGTTGGAAGTTGGGTATCATGATGAAAGGTTGTCGAGAGGATTGGATGCAACAATGCCATGCAAGACTTATGCAACTCATGGACAGGTTAAGTCACATGAAGAAAGAGAGGTTGAGTTTGCAGGATGCACTTGAAGTTTTACAAGACAAGGTTGAGAGGGAAATTCTTAGCCTTGATGGTTTGGTTGATTAGGTTGAAGGTGTTAACCATGAAGAAAAATAAGTTATCCCTATGATAAATTTAGAAATTAGTGTTTCAGAACAACAGTCAAAAGAGGAAGGACTTGGTGGGATAATGCCTATCAAAGTTGAACTAGATTTGAGATATTCACAACAATGGAAGGAAGATGAAGGTTCTCCCTTGCAGATACCTTGTGTTGAAGAAGAAAGTCATGTGAAGATGAAATAAGTTGGTTCTTTGACGAAAGAGCCTTATGAAGATATGGATTAAAATAGCTATGCGAAGACTTTCCTTTGGAAGGTTGAGGTGAGTTTACATTCAGTTATATGACAAATGGATTTGATTGATGCAGGACTTGTTAGGGAGGTGTTCGACCTCATGAAATGTGGTGCAAATGCTCAAGAAAATAGAGGTGGATGAGTTTTTATGTGATGAATGAGTCATGTTTGGCCGAGTGAATATTTGGCCAAGTGTTTGAGATGACTCGTCGGATGAAGGATATAAGGACACATTGAAGAGGAAGGCAACATGATATAGAATTAGGTGGAATTCTTCATTAAAACCTTGTTGGAGCCACAAGATAGTCTTGGTCTACATTTAGTGGGAGAGACAATGATGAATGATTGTACCTACAATGACAATATGAGGGAGGGAAACTAAGGGTGCTACCTAACTAATGTTGATGATGCGATGACCAAGTCAAATGATTGAAGTTGTGCACAATGAAGATGAAGGTGTCCAACCAAGGGTGCCCACCTGAATAAATAAGGGAGGGGTGACCTGCAATGGTGTTTCTTGACCAAAAAAGTGTGCTCGCCTAAGTGATGCGTCATATTGATGGTGGTCTTGAAGTATTTTGGTTTGTTGAGGAGATGAGTTCAGGTTTGGACTTGAATTTGATGTGGTATGGGACACATACCTTTAGGCATAGTATGGTATGTGTCTATGAGGAGTGACTTGATGGATTTAGGTGGAGTGAGACACCTTGGAGCTGGATGTTGGTTGCAACAATAAAGGAGCCTTAGTGGAGACATTAGGCATGGGTTGAGTGTGATGAGACTTAGCGATTTCGAGATGAGTTGGGATGAGTGATCATTCCATGAACATGAGCATCTATGGAGGTTGTTTTTCCATGACCAAGGACAACGCATAGATGAGATGATGAGTAAAGTGGATAATTTCTCCTTTGATAGAGATGATGAGCAGGATATTCGAGATGAGATGGAGTTTCTTCATGGACTTGGATATGGGATGAGAATGGTGATTTCAAATTGCATATGAAAATGTGAAACACTTGGATGAGCATGGAATATTTATTGATGAATATGTGACAAAGAGCTAGATAAATAACCAAGGAAGGCATGAGGAGGTGAATTCTCATGGGTTAGATGCAATGGTTGGATTAGCTACCCAACTAGTTTGTGTCATGGGGGTCGATAGTGCATTGAGATGTGTTGGGTTTGAGTTGGAGTATGAAAAAAAGAGTTCACGAGAGATGGAGGTTTGGTAATTGGTACAATGGTAGTTGAAATGGGGCCATTGTAGTCATGAGATGGAGGGGATTACCTTCCATTATGAGACAGAGTGTTGTGTAGACCTTGTTACAAAAAAATATCGTCACCATGACTATTTGCAGTCAGTATGGGTCTATCATCACTTGTACTGTCCTCCTAAGCAAGTCTCAGACCTCAGCTCTTCAAGTCAAGCTTTGAAAATGAGAGAAAGACATTGAAAATCAACAAAGTTCTGGTTCCGCACTTTCTCTCACTGTTGCCTGCGGTCCTGCACCCCCTGTTCACATTACCTGCGGACCTGCCTGCTCTGTCCCTAAAGGAGTGGGTGCAGACCCCTGTGAAAGTAAAAAAGGCGCAATTTTATTCTAAAAAATTCACTTTGGGTTAATTCTAGATGATTCTAGAAGGAATTTTGACGTGGATTGGTCGCTCTTAGGTGGTTCATGCATCCCAAAAGAGAAGGAGCTAATCCCTTGATGAGAGGAGCTATCCCTTTGAAGGAGGGCTTTATCCCTTTGAAGGAGGACCTAGTAACTTCCCTCCATTGCACTATAAATTAAGGCATTGGGCTGGTTGCTAGGGAGGTTAGAAGCTGAACATTTTTGAGGGTAAATGCTGGTGGAATTGAGACTTCCTAGTTAAGCTTGAGAGGAGAGATCACATACCTTTTTGGCTTCATTGGGAAGAGAGTGAAACTTGTCAAAGTAGAGGAGACTTCTTGTTGGACCCTGGGAGGAGCTTGTATAGCATCAAGGCACAGGTTGTAAAGTTCTTCTTTGATTTGAATTAATACAATCATATTCATTTTTCTCAACAACTTGTCATATGTCATTTGTTTCATGAATTCCTTGATCATCATGTTAAGTATGCTTTATGATATTGGATTTTCAGGTGCTATTTAATTTGTTTGCTTGTTTGTGTTTGCAAATTCGCAACCAAGAAGCTCATTTGGATCAAAGGAGCGAGGCTTCCACAAACTTGCATTGGACCCAAGGTAGGCCTAAAACACTTGTTTGCCTTTGTTTATAATTGAATATTTAGAGAAAGATAGTTTTTGATTGGCTTGCTTGTCACTAAATATCGTTAGATTCTAGGAAGGTCTATCTTGTCCGCAAGATCGACTCATTCTGTGTGACAAAATGGCGACCATACTGGGGACTTGATTTTTTCCTTGTTTTTACTTTGACCTGAGAAACTGCGTTTTTGTTTCTGTTTTTGGCTTGTTGTGTGTGGAATTGGGTAGATTTAGTTGATCTAGGATTATTTTTTGTTTTTCATAACTTTGGGAGAGGACCCTACCCTCGGCTTGGGACACAGTGTGGACCTATCCGCAGGTTTGCTTTTAGCATAGAGCAGTACCACACCTGTGTGAACTGTGGGCCTGCGGACCCTGTCAAAATTTTGGAAAACCTAAGATTTTCTCTGTTAGTCAGCTTAGTTTTTGTTTAGATGTTATTATCCCCTGCCCAGACCTGCATATAACCTGTCAGAAGCTTTTCTTAGGTTAATTCCATTGGTGTTAGGGTTTTAGGTGAAATTCCTAGAATTTTTGATTGTTGGGCTTGGTTTTCATTTTGGTCTTGTAGTAGCTTTGAGCTTAGAAGCTGTAGAAGCCTCAGATCACCTTGGTTTTTACTGGCCTTCTTATGAGTATGACCATTTGCAAAATCTACCTTTGTTGAGGAATCCACCTTGTGTTTTCTCTTTACGAAACTTCGAAAAGGCTTGTGTTAAAAGTTTGGATTTCATTTTTAGAAAAGAAAACAAAAATTGGTTGTTTTTTGACTAATTTGTGATTCTAGACAAATTAGTCCTTAGTTTGCTTATAGATAAGTAAAACATCCTTGAAAAAGACATCTTGTAAGCTTTGACTTCAAATAGTTTTTTATAGTTTATAGATCTCAAGATTAGTTAGTTCCATAGTTTTGAGTGTTTTATAAAAAATTAAAAAATCTCTTTTGGAAAAAGTTTGTTTTTGTAGTATTTGAGTGTTTGAAAGAAAAGGGAAATTTTTGTGAAAATAACTAGTTGTCTCGTTTTGAGTGCATTGGAAAAGACAAAAAGCTCTTCTTTTAATTTGTTTGTTAAGAAATATTTGTGTTTACAAGCATTTGCATTCTCAAACTCTTTCCTAGTTAGAAGTTCATTGAAGGGAAAAGATTGCTTAATCATCTTAAGTGCATTTTTAGTGATTTCGAGTTGAGTATTCACACCACGAGTTTCATCTCCACACCTCTTGACTTAAACAAAACCAATAAAAATAACGCTTAAAGTAAAATCTATCTAGTAATATTTTTATTTCTAGGGCTCTAATACACCAACATAGCTTAGGCTAGTGTCTTGGAGTAGGGAGTAATTAACTCTCCAAGACAGTAAAACAAACAAGTAGCTGTATCTTGCGGTAGGAGAAAAATCCAATTGTTGCATCTATGCTCTGGGAAAGCTCCTCTTAAAGGAGAAGCACGAGATCATGTCTGAAACAGTGTGGGAATCAATCCTTCCTCATTGGGAACGACGCCAGATATTCACGTATTAAAAATGGTAAACCTCATATTAACCATTGTCGAGGAGCCTGGGGTCATTTATTGGTAAACCTTGGATTATGTCAAGGAGCCTTCAAGGGGATTGAGCTTGTTACTCTGCCCTTGCATGCATATCGGATCGTATATTGTTCCCCCAGGTATATTTGTTTCCGTTGGTAACCATAGTGACCATATTCTATAGGATTCTTCCTAAGGTGACAGTGGTGGGAAGATCCCACTGTACCTGGAGCAGACGTCGGCTAGACTCACTTGGATTTTCTGGGGGGTTCTCTTCACTCGAGATGGTTTAGTGGAGGAACTTGTTCCAGTCTATTCATTAAGCAAGTTTCCGGGGTAACTGTTCCAACCGCCATTTCTATATTGAACTCTGTGACGTTGGGTTTCATCACCAACTAGTGTTTTCAACACGAAAAGTTACTGTTTGTGTGTGGTTTGATCTCCTAGATTCTTTAGGCGTGTGATTCAAATTTGTTTGGTTCTTTAGAAGCTTTAGGTGGTTTTCATTGAGATTTTACTTTGTTTTCATGTGAAGTAGTTAAATTTTTTAATCGTGGCTGAATTACCGAGGAAGTCCCGTAGACTTCGGGCCAACCTCCTGAGTTTTCAACGAGCCAGCCTGAAGGGTTGAGAGCCCTCGTAACTCCTAGAGACAGTAGAGTTGGGTCACCTAAAGAAGGAGAGTCTTCTTTAGTGGTACATCCTGATTTTCAAGCTTTAGTAGCAGATTATAATCCACAATCAGTGTCTGTTTCCGAAATTACTGGTAGCTTTTCATCTACTAGTGATATAGGTGAGGAACCTGAAATATCCGAACCTGAAAGTGAATTTGCTGCTACTCCAACATTGGGGTTTACCTCTCCAACTTCTAGTGGTCCTGGTTCACCCAGGGTAGAAAGAATAATTACCCAAAATCTTCCTTCTGGACTTATAGCTATTGAAGAACTTGCTACTCTGGAAGAAGAAGTAGGCATCCCTATCCCTGAAAATCAACCTGTTATCGAACTTAGGGAGCGTGAATCAATTTTTTACAGTCCTCCTAGGAGCAGTGCTTGGTATCTCTCATTGACAAATTTTTTGGAAAACCCGGGACTAAGTTTTTCACCACCTCGTATTCCTTATCACCCAACACCTAGAGGTTACTATCCTCCATTAAATATGTCAAGGCAGTCGTCCATGTTTTCTCAATCACCAGAAAACTTTTTGTACAGCGGTTCTTCTGTTCCCTCTGGGTATCAGTCACTTTCTGGTACTTTTGCGGGAGTGTCTCCTCAACCCATTGAACAAGGGTTATTAACTGGAAATAATGGTACTAAGCCATTGAGTGTAGAAGATATTCTCATGATGTCAAGTACTATTCCTAATTCTAAACCTCAAGGTGGCCAGTTACCGCTTGGGGGGCAACCTCAAGGTACCCAATTTGCGCCTGGGGGGCAACCTCAAGGACAATACATACCTACGGGACAGTACGTTCCTCAAGGTCAACCCCAGACTCAATATGTACCTCAAGGTCAACCCCAGTATCAGTACGTGCCTCAAGGTTATCAACCCCAAGGTTAGTACTCGAACCAAGGTTTCCAACCACCTTCCGGTCAATCATATGTTCAAGGAACTGGAAATGTACCTCTGAATTATCAACCCTACCCTCAACCCGGTTATGGTCCTCAATATTCTCAACCTGTTATGGGTCCGTACCCCAGAATGAACTTAGTGTGGGATCCATCTCAAACTCAACAGGTCTTGCAACCAAATGTACAGTTGTCATCTCAAACTGGACAACCCTTAGTTTCTGGTTCACCCCAGCAACCTGTCCAGTCTACTATTCAAACTTCTGTACCTTTGGTAGTTTCTCAGCCTGGGCCTAGTACACCTCGTACTCCGCCTCAAACGGCTGCTGCAACTGCTGCAACATCTGTTCAATCAACCCCACCTACTTTTGGAGTATCGACAACTCCAGTTTCTACTGTTCCTGTATCAACTCCTCAGACATCTTTACCTCAGTCTGGATCCACAATTCAAACTTCGGTTCAGATGCCTGTAGGACAACCTGGTTCAAGTACGGTTGTCACAAGTCAACCACAATTTACTTATCAACCGTACCAGGGACAGTACCAATTCGGTCCTGCTGTGCAGTAGCTAGTCTATCAGTATCAACCGTACCCTGGGTATACATATCAACAACCTCAACAACCCAGTATGGTCCGGTTAATCCTGGTTTTCTGGGAGGATACAATATCCCAAATGCAATCCCAATTCCTAGTTATCCTGGATATCCTCCTCCTGGGGCTGGTCTCATGACCCAGAGTTTTAGGGACCCTAATCGTCAGTTACCGTTTATCACAACTTTGGACTTGCTTGACTTGTCACGCCTAACGAACGATCCCATTAACTATCTTCCGTTTTGGCCGCCAATGCCGAATAAGTTGCCTAGTGATATTCCTAAGTTTGAAGGCAAATCAGGAGAGGACCCGTCGAACCATGTGATGACTTATCACCTTTGGTGTGCGTCTAATTCCATTTCAGATGATTCAATCTGTTTAAGGCTTTTCCAGCGCACTCTAATTGGTCTTGCGGCCAAGTGGTACATTGAGTTACCGAGAGCCACTTTTTATAACTTTAGTCAGTTAGCTACTTCGTTTTTAACTCATTTTCAGTTGCCAATCAGATATGACAATGGCACGAAATTACTAACTTCATTAAAGCAGTCGACGTCCACTTACATTTCAAATCACATTCATGAATGGAGACGTCGACGACGTTTAGTGAAGGTTTTTATTCCGGATCAGATCTTAGCTGAATGGTTTGTAAAATCTTTATTGCGAAAGATCACTGAGGATGTAGGTAAGGCCGAAGTCGTTACTGAGGAGCAAGTAATTGCTCAAGCGCAGTACCTTGACTTAGTTTATACTTAGTTAGGTACGTTACACGAGAAAATCCCCGATCTTCCTAAGCAAAATCAAATCACTGCAGCTCCTTCAGGGTCTCATGTCGCTGACGGTATGATTGGTACGATTAATACCAAAAGTAAGAATAAGTCTTCCAAGAATTCTTCTCCTATCATAACCTTGCCAGATTCCTCGACAGGAGATTCTTCCGCGAAGATTTCCGCCGATATTCATGTTGTAGAGTCATCTACAGCCAAATCAAAATCCGGTGGTAAGAAGAAAGGGAAGAAGAAAAATAAAACAGATAAAAATTCGAAAGAGAAACCAGAAAAAGTGGAATCAACTGATGAGAAACGCAAACCTCATTATCCTTGTCTCATTTGTGACAAAGAGCATTTTACAAGAGACTGCCCTCATCTTGCGGAGGTTGAGAAAATTGTCAAAGGTTCCCAAACGCCTGTTGTTTTGAAGGATCCTTTTCCAAGTCAAGACAGTAAGATGATAGGTTCTTCCTCAAATGCCAATGAAGAACCCATACTGATGATGTCCCATGTTAGGATTGCGACTCGATCGCATGATTATGGTAGTAAAAGTCTTGTTGATGGTAAAGAAGCAGAATCTTCTCATTCTAACCCATCAACCTCAGCTCCTGGTTCCGATCCACTACAAATTGAGAAACCTAATCCAGACTTAGTAATCAAACCGCCCGCCAAGGGTATACTTCGAAAGTCAGCTTTCAATCCACATGCGAGAGCGGCTCAGAACTATAACATTGTTGAAGATTTAGCTGTTTCACCTTCAACAATGTCAGCTTTGGAAGTGCTGCAATCATGTCCAACACAGCGTAAATTACTTTTGTCGGCTATAGGAGCTGTTGACGTTCAGGACTCGAACCTTATAATTTTCAATCTAGAAAATAGTACACCGTGCTTATCTCATCAAATGGCTTTCTAGATCCCAGTGATAGTAAAAAACAGACCTATTCATAGGACTGTAATTGATGAGGGAGCCTCAACGTGTATTATGTCGATACAGTGTTGGAGATCGCTTGGTTCTCCTTCGCTAAATCAATCCCCGATGATTCTAAAGGCCTTTGATGGCCGTGGGTTTCATCCTTTTGGCATTCTACAGGATTTACCTATAGGGGTTGAAGGCAAAACTGTTAATCTAGATGTGGAGGTGGTTGATGCCCCTCTAGATTACAACCTTCTCTTGGGTCGTAGTTGGTCTTACGCTATGACAACTGTCGTTTCATCGGTCTTTCGGGTTATAAAGTTTCCTCATAATGGAAAGATCGTAACAATAGACCAGCTGGCTTACTTTTCATCCGACCCAGCCTCTTTTGAAAGCATTCAGCATGTCGGTAAAACGACTATCCCGTATAAGGATGTTGGAGTAGGACTAGTTAAAGATGTCGGTTTACTGGGAAATTTTCCTTTTCCTCCTATCAACGCATAGTCTTCTTTTGCAACCATTCATATGATTTCGTCAGACACCATTGTTTATGATGATCCTTGGATCATACCTTCCGAATTTGAGATAGACTCATTTGGTGATGTTATGCCTTTGAGTCCATATGAAAGTGCATATCAGGCCGTGCAATCATTTTTCGACCCATCTTCAACCAAAATTGACTTAATGAATGTGGTCCATGAGGAATCACTTTTTGCATCAAACTAGGATTCAACAACGTTTTCCGAACTTGTTCACTTTGATGAGCAAATTTGTGAAATCCTATGTGTCGATGATTTACCATGGGAAGATCTTCATCATAGATCTTCGTTTTTACCCGAGAATGATCGTTTTGAAAATGATTTCTCATCAATTTTTACGACTGAATATGTCAAGGAACCTCAAAATCCAATGAAAAATCCTGATTCAGAGTTAAATTTGGGAAACATTTCTTGAACTATTCCTATTGACATTTCGGTTAAGCCTGGAATTGTTGAAAACATTCATATAGGTGCCTCGTGTACAAAAGATGAAATTCAAATATATAAGGCCCTATTTCAAGAATTCCATGACGTGTTCGCCTGGTCATATGAGGAAATGCCAGGAATTGACCCCGCAATTGTTGTTCATGAAATCAAAACTTACCCGGATGCTAAACCCGTCCGGCAACGTTTGCGTCAGATTCACCCGAGAAAAGCTGCTGCTATTAAAGCATAAGTTGAAAAATTACTCAAAGAAGGTTTCATTTATCCGATTCCGTTAACGGATTGGGTATCGAATATTGTTCCTGTTAACAAAAAACAAGGGACAATAAGAATATGTATCGATTATAGGGATATTAATCGAGCCTGTCCAAAAGATAATTACCCAACTCCCTATATCGATCAAATCATTGATGACTGTGCCAGCAGCGAAATATTCTCCTTCATGGATGGTTTTTCCGGATACAACCAAATCAATATTCTACCTTCCGATCAACCAAAAACAGCTTTAATTTGTCCATGGGGGACATTTGCTTATTGCAAATTACCTTTTGGGCTCAGGAATGCCAGGGCAACTTTTCAAAGGGCCATGTCTTATGCATTTCATGACATCAAGGACATTGTGCAACCCTATCTCGATGATTTTCCTGCTCATTCATTACATCGAGCTGATCATCTCATCCATTTACGAGCAATCTTTATGAGGTGTAGGCATTATCGGATTAGGTTGAATCCACACAAGTGTGTTTTCTGTATAGAAACAGGTCGGTTACTGGGGTTTGTTGTTTCGAAAGCCGACATTCACGTCGATCCCTCGAAGGTTGAAGCTATTGTCAAATTGCTTCCTCCTTCGAGTCTTCGCCAACTCCAAAGTTTGCAAAGGAAAGCAAAATTTTTACGACGATTCATTCCTAACTACGCCTAGGTTACAAAGGGCTTTACCCGGTTGTTGAAACAGAATACTCCATTCTATTGGGATGAGATAGCTAAGAAATCTTTTGATGCACTAAAACATGTGTTGACCCATGCACCGTTATTGCATCCTCCCAACTACAACCAGGACTACTTCTTATATCTCGCTGCTTCCCATTACACCATCGAAATGGTGTTAGTTCAGGAAGATGAATTCGGTACTGAACATGTGATATATTACCTTAGTCGAACTTTAAATCCAACTGAGCTAAAATACTCACATGTGGAGAAATTGGCATTGGCAACTGTTCAAGCTGTCCAACGTTTTCGTCACTACATTTTACTACGTAAGACTACAGTAATTTCTGATTGCAACCCTATGGTCTACATTTTGACCAAGAAATTGCTAGGGGGAAAGTACTCCAAATGGATTGTGATCCTGTAGGAGTTCGACTTGGAATTTGAAAAGTCTAAGTCTAAGAAATCTTTAGTTTTTGCAGAGTTAATGTGTGACTTCCCGCGTGCTGACACATAAACTATGGCGGAGGAGCCCATTGCGGATGAATCCTTGTTTCTAATCAGCACTTTAGATCCGTGATATGGGGATATCATCGTTTATCTCCAGACCTAATCCTTTCGGCCGAAAATTTCAAAGTCAGAACGTCGAAAAATACGATTCCAGTCCCAACAATTCAGAATTATTGGAGATACTCTTTATAGCCGTGGGGCGGACTCTGTTTTTCGACGTTGTTTAACTCACAAGGAAGTTGAAAGGGTTCTAAATGACTGTCACTCTGGAGCATGTGGCGGTCATATGTCTGGGTATGCCACAGCCCAAAAGATATTGCGCGCTGGCTACTTATGGCCGTCTTTGTTTAAAGATTGTATTAACGCAGTCCGAAAATGCCACAACTGCCAAATTTTTGATCGAAAGATGCACGCTCCACCTGCTCCTCTCCACTCTATAATTGCCATTGGTCCTTTTGCCAAATGGGGTATCGATTTTATTACACTCGGCCAGGGGGCATGCGTATATCATCCTTGCGGTAGATTATTTTACCAAGTGGGCCGAGTCGATGCCTACATTTGAGGCAGACAGCAAAACAACTACAATTTTCGTGTTCAATCATATAATTGCTAGGTTTGGTGTTCCACAAGCGATTATCACTGATCATAGGCGTCATTTTCGAAACGTTATGATGACTGAACTTACAGGCCAGCTTGGTTTGCGTCACGATAGTTCAACTCCTTATTATCCACAAGCTAATGGTCTGGTTGAATCCATCAACAAGGTTTTAGTCATCATGATCCGACGAATCATTGGGATTCATCGGTCGAATTGGCATAACATGCTATTTTCAGCGCTTTGGGCGTATCGAACCTCAGTAAAAACGTCAATAGGGTTCACTCCTTTCCAACTAGTTTACGGTTTGGAAGCTGTGTTACCCATTGAATGCGAAATCCCGTCATTGCAAATGGCCATCGAGTTACTTCCAGCCACTTCCGAAGAGGAAAAGTGTTTGTTATACTTGGCTCAATTAGATGAGAATCGATGTGATGCTGCATTAGCGATCGAAACTCATGCAAAACATATTAAAGCTCAGTATGATCGAAATGTGACCCCTCGAAATTTTTCGGAAGGAGACCTAGTTTTATTGTACGATCAAGAAAATGATAAATTAGGCACCAGAAAATTCGTTCCTATGTGGCATGGTCCCTATGTTGTCAAGCAAAAGCTAGCAAAAGGGGCCTATGAATTGGTAGACTTTGACGGGGACTCTTTAGGTAAACCCAGAAATGGTCTTTACCTGAAGAGGTATTATGCTTAAAAATGGGTGTGGAGATTTTTAGTTAGGTTAGTTTTCTTTCTAGCTGGTGTGTTTTAGTTTAAAAAGTGTGCTTAGCTTAGAGAGTGTTTTCCATCATTATTCCTGCTTATCTTGGTTTTACTCTTGATATTGCAGATGTCGATGCCTCTCCAAACATACATTGGTTTTGCTGATGGTGCTTGTCGTAATACACGGAACATTTCTTCTGCAGCTTGGGTTATCTATTCGCCCTCTGATGAGTTGGTATCTATGCATGGGGTAAGCCTCGGTCAAACAACGAACAACATTGCAGAGTATAGTGCAGTGATTGAGTTATTATTTGAATCTATTTCATTTGGGATTTGGAGTTTGATAGTGAGGTTAGATTCTGAACTCGTTGTATTATATCTTAATAGAGTATATGCCATTATAAATCCAGTGTTATTGAGATTGTTTTTGAGAGTGCGTCTCTTGGAACGTGAATTTGATTATATTGAATATCAACATATTCCAAGATCTTTAAATACATTAGCAGATGCAATCGCTTCTCGAATGTTAAGTAGACATTTGCAATAATCATACATGTAAATTTAAAAGCATTCCATAACATGTTTTACAAGATAAGCCGGTAATAGTGATATAGTATAATATAGGAGTGTGTCAAAATATACATCGTCCTCGATCATAGGTTGAAAAACACCTTATGATCGGCAAAAATGATAAGTATAAAAAGCAAAAATGACATATGTGTCTACAATAGGTGATCATCTATCACTGGTGATGATCTCGATAAGAAACCACTGTACAGGCCACCTTACAAAGGAACCTCCTAAAAGGTCCTGGGACCCCAATCACATAGCGTTGTATTCAACGAGGAATGTCATCTATGCCGGTCTCTGGATTGTGTCCTATCAAACGCTCTAGATGGCTCTCCAATTCGGCCAAGCTCTCTGCTGATTCGTCTTGTGGGGCTGGTGCCGCTGTAGTTGGTTGTTTCCTCTCATAAGGCTAGAGAGCGGCTGGTCGCTGTGGACCCACATCTGCATTTGAAACTTTTACTATCATTTTTGGGACGAGTTAAAAACAAAAAAAAATTAAAATAGGAAAATGTTGAAAATGATTTTACCTGAGTCATCCCATTGCTCTCCTGGTGGAAGAGCCATGTCTGGGTCACTGTGAAAATATACCCCAGCGTAAGGGAAGTCCTGAATAGCAAAAACCTGGTTTTCCAACCAATGGAAATACTCAGGTTTGAATCGAAGGACCTCTATCGCCTCGTCAGGATGACGGGCCATAACTGCAACCCATTGCATGAGTTTGGGCTCTCGAGGAAGTCCAGCTCCAACAGTGAGGTGCTGCGGGACCAACATTGGGACCCTCTCCAGACCAAAGCTCACAACTAAAGCACCATAACCAAAGGTCTTCAGTTGTCCGTTCTTGGCTCTGGCCAGTTGGCCTTTTACATTAGCCAACATAGCATCGCACCAGTTGAATATGGTGCCTCGAAAGCAGTCAACTGCCATCCGCATCTGGGAACCAGTGGCTATATGTAGTGCAGGACGGGATATGGTTTTAATGTCTATCCCTTTGTCTCTAGTCTGGTTGTTGCAGAACTCTAGCCGGAGGCTATCGACAGACTAGCCACCTGGCCTAGTCCCGAATAGAGTCAAGTCTTCGCCTCTCTTACGCAAACCAGTTAAAAAGTATATGTCTGCCAGCTCAATTTCGAGCTAGTGGCCACAAATGAAGAAGCACTGGTCCTATATGCTCCACCTGTCTACCAGCCACTGCAAGAAGTCCACCTGGGCCCTCATGCCAGGTATGGCCCAGAATTTGTACAAGCCGCATGCCTTTAATGCATCGATCGAAGGTTGGTGATTTAACACTGTAAGATCTACGTCCTCATGCTCCCGTTCTCGCCAATCAAGCATGATGTATACTCTACATCCAATAAAAAGGCGAGTTAGAATGTAAAAAATTGAATTGTTTGGGTAAATTTTGAGAAATTTAGGGTTAAAAACCCTTGCTGCGGGGACCGCACCCTCTCTGTTAGAGACAGTGCGTGGGTCCGCACCTTGCCTTCACGGTAGGTGCGGACCCCTGACTTTTTCCCCACTGAGAAAAAGTCGGGGTCCGCAGGTTACCTGTGTTGTGCCTGCGGGCCCCCGCACATGAGTTTCTAGACTAAAAACCCTCTAAAAAATGAAATAAAACCATAAAAAACAAATTGGAACGGATGAAATTGAAGAGTAGGATGATGTGGATTACCTGGAGGAGACGACACTCGATTCCGACGGATGGATTTTCCGCAATCTTCACGGGAAGTTTATGACCAAAAGCTCTATTTTCTCACCCAAATCTCAAACGGTA
This sequence comes from Pinus tabuliformis, assembly GCA_031772625.1. Classification (NCBI taxonomy): domain Eukaryota; kingdom Viridiplantae; phylum Streptophyta; class Pinopsida; order Pinales; family Pinaceae; genus Pinus; species Pinus tabuliformis. The sequence continues at coordinate 956,510,404 of CM062805.1, forward strand.
AAAATGAATTGACGAAAGCCCTTTTTATAAGTTTTTTGAATAAATGAATTGTAAATTTGTTTATGTTTCACTTTAGAAAGGTAACTTTTGCAGCATTCTTATCCATTTTAAACAGGTATGAGTAGTGTTTGAGTTTTTGTTCAGGATAACGAATTTTTCAGGCGAAATCGGTCATTTTCGACGAAAAAACATTTAGAGTCACCTTTAAGCTCTTTTCTGACTCCTAAAACATGAAAATATCGCCGAGTTTTTCTTTTTAAACTCGTTAAAACGGAAATAAAAATACGGTCCACTTACAGCTCTTTTTCTGACAGTAAAAACATGAAAAGATTGCTAGATTTTTGTCGTTTCAAATTCGATATTGGTTATAAAACGACGTGTCATTGATCGCTTTTTTACTTTTTCGGATCAGAGGCACTAGTTACGAAAAGTACTCCTTGGTCGTAAAGGTCAAGCGGTTCTCTCAAGTATTATTTTATACTTTTTCGGGCTTGGGAGACACAAATTTACGAAAAAGGTCAACCTTGGAGTCTTCTTAAGTTTTTTCAGACTCTCTAAAATTGAAAAACACCGAGTTTCTCCTATACTGGACTCGTTAAAATTTAATAGTAAAGGACTTGTTCAATTACAAAAAGGAACAGACCACTCCTTCTTAGTGTTCGAATTTAAACTAAGTTGGACTCATCCGAAGGATGAGCTTATAATCAAGCAAATGTTATCCTCCTCAAGCTTGTCAAAAATAAAGAGGTACTTGCCAGAAATGGTGGGGAAAAGAGAGAAAAATGAGCCTGTTTGTCATACTTTGTAACCACTCTTGAACACGACACTTTTATTCACCTGGGTTGGGAAATCCTTTGCCTAACAATTGATCAAACCTCATTGAAAGTCTTCAGCCAGTTTCTGGGTATTAACTTTGGGTCAATTGTCACCAAACCATCTGCTGTGTCGTTATGTGTTCAAGAGGTCAGTGCCAATAAGCATTCATTTGCAAAATATCTGTCATCCATCTTGACCATCCCTGAGTCAGTCCTTGCAACTAAATTTCTTCAACTTGATCTATGATTTCGTGTTGTGGGCTTGCCTACGATGGATCGCTTTCTATCGACTTCAGCTCATTATCTATAAAGTTGATCTAGAAATCGTCAGTACCTTGGGATCTGCATGCCTCAATGGCAGGTTTCTCGCCTTCGACGATAGGTTGCATCATTGACCTTCGATCAAAGGACTCCGTGACATGTTCGACATCAACACATCTATTCACATCTCATGGATTGTACTGAGTACTTTGAGAGCCATTGACATTATTGGTGGTTTCTCTCACACTTGTTAACAGTTTATATCATTGACTGGTAATCAAGTGGTTTCTACCATGTTCGACTCCAACACATTCATTCGCATGGATAGAATCGTACTGTTTCAGGAAGTAGAAATGAAGACCCTGGATCTAGTTTCTGCAATCCAGGCTGCGAGGAATTTTGTATTCATTATATTGTGGACTATTCATAAATAGATGGCTGCGTCCATACTGTGTCTACATGTGTCTATACTTGTGATGTATTACAAGATCATTCCTATATCAGAGCAGTAGTTAGTTTTCTAGTCAGTTTTGATCTGAGTATGCGAATGCCTACCTCAGCGATGATATGATCTCATATATATATTTTGCATTGAATGTTTTTACAGGTTCCGACTGGGCTCTCCACAAGATGATCCTCGAAATGATAAAGTACTTCACTCTTCCTAAATGATAGATGAAATCCTCATCTACCACAAACTTCGCACTTTAGGGGGCAATTTGTTACACAAAAATATCGTCACCATGACTATTTGCAGTCAGTATGGGTCTATCATCACTTGTACTGTCCTCTTAAGCAAGTCTTAGACCTCAGCTCTTCAAGTCAAGCTTTGAAAATGAGAGAAAGACATTGAAAATCAACGAAGTTCTGGTTCCGCACTTTCTCTCACTGTTGGCTGCGGTCCCGCACCCCCAGTTCACATTACCTGCAGACCTGCCCGCTCTGTCCCTAAAGGAGTGGGTGCGGACCCCTGTGAAAGTCAAAAAGGCACAAGTTTATTCTAAAAAATTCACTTTGGGTTAATTCTAGATGATTCTAGAAGGAATTTTGACGTGGATTGGTCGCTCTTAGGTGGTTCATGCATCCCAAAAGAGAAGGAGCTAATTCCTTGATGAGAGGAGCTATCCCTTTGAAGGAGGGCTTTATCCATTTGAAGGAGGACCTAGTAACTTCCCTCCATTGCACTATAAATTAAGGCATTGGGCTGGTTGCTAGGGAGGTTAGAAGCTGAACATTTTTGAGGGTAAATGCTGGTGGAATTAAGACTTCCTAGTTAAGCTTGAGAGGAGAGATCACATACCTTTTTGGCTTCATTGGGAAGAGAGTGAAACTTGTCAAAGTAGAGGAGACTTCATATGTCATTTGTTTCATGAATTCCTTGATCATCATGTTAAGTATGCTTTATGATATTGGTTTTTCAGGTGCTATTTAATTTGTTTGCTTGTTTGTGTTTGCAGATTCTTAACCAGGAAGCTCATTTGGATCAAAGGAGCGAGGCTTCCACAAACTTGCATTGGACCCAAGGTAGGCCTAAAACACTTGTTTGCCTTCGTTTATTATTGTATATTTAGGGAAAGATAGTTTTTGATTGGCTTGCTTGCCACTAGATATCATTAGATTCTAGGAAGGTCTATCTTGTCCGCAAGATCGACTCATTCCGTGTGACAGACCTGTGACACTTGTGTTGATTACTGATGGCCTTAATGAGTTTGAGAGACCTTTCCTACATGAAGTCTTGCAAAAGAAAGAGGGGAAATGAACCTTGATGAAGGTTCGTGTGAAGGAAGCAGAGGGTACATGCAACAAGAATGACGAGAGATGGACAATTCTTCCATGATGTTGGAGCTGGTGGAACTTCATGCCAGTTTGGACTTGGTAAAGAAGTTTTTCAAGTGGGGTTGTTATCGAGGACGACAATTTTTTTAGATTGGGGGAGGATTTCAAGCCCTTGGGCTTGAGTGCACAAGAAATAATGCCCCATGATAGCCATGACGATCCATGCCAATTTGAAGTGGAAAAAAATATAACAACATCTGAAAGATGGTGAGATAGGGCGAGGTTGACTATACAAAGGTAGGAACTCTTAACATGAAGCATAGCATGACATAATTTGATGATTTATAGCCATGCATGCCAAAGTCATGGAGAGTGATGGGTGTGGATCACGTGCACGACATGTTGGGTGCATGGGCCAAGTGTTGGGTGGGTTGGATGAACGAGCATTCCTGTGGGATGTTGCATGGAGTGAATGACATGAAGGTAGTTTGACCAAGCACCATGCAATGAGGTAGCATGCACAGTAGGGCGAAGAGTGGGTGAGCTCAGGTAGAGAACAACTTAACAAGAATTCCAGGCGACATGACCGCATGATGGACACCTTAGGTGGGTTGGGAGGAGGGCGTTGATGAAATACAATCATGGCTCAGGTTATGGACAAGTTGAACAAAACGAAGTGGAGGTGGATCATTAGACATTGCATTGGCATGATGCAAGGATGCTCACGCCCATGAGCACACCCACACGAAGGTGAGGTGCTTGGGAACTGTGTGTGGGCGTGTCTTGGAGTGCATGAAAAGGTGAAGAGCAAGCATACACAAAGTTTATTCAGATCGACTGGTTGGGAGGGTGTCGGTCCATGGACTAGGCACCCCAACCATGAAGCGAGTCATAAAATTATCGAAGGCATGATGGGAAAAACACATAACAAACTGGCCAAGTCTATGGTGAGTGATGCAAAGGTTTGGTTTTGAGGTAGAAAATGAGTTAGAGGAATAGACAAGATGCAAGGTGTAGAAGTATGCACTCATCTAGAGTGAGCAAGGAAGTTTGTGTGTAGGTATGCTGTTGGGTTTCTATGTAAATGGAGAAATTTGCTTCACCTTTGTTTAAGATGTAAAGGGCTCAGTTTTCTATGGGATATTGGTCAATGTGCAAGATGTAAACTTGTGCATGACTTTGATGTAAAATTGATGTTTGGGCAACGCGTTGGTTAGGCAACGACTAGCCTATTGTTGTAAACTTGTTGTAAAATAGTTGAAGTTTTAAAGTTAATAAAGACAAGGGGAATTTCCTGTTGGGAGTTCCTCCTCCCGCTGCACATGTTCATGTTTTTTGAAATGTACTATTGATTGCTATTGGTTTATTATTGTTGTTGCTCATTTCACATTGTAAATGAACTGTTGAATAGAAGAATTGGCTAAGTGTTGAAAGTGTTTGGCTACTGTATTGGATTCATTTTGAAAACTTAATTCTGAAAAGTTGATAGTCGAGTTTGCTAATGCATGTAGGATAGAAGCGTAGTTCGAGAGAAAGTAGTTGAGCATCATGCCATATACTCAATGTTCTTGATAATATGATTGACCATTAAATCATTTTATGTGCCAATTGATTACAACATCTTTCAACAAAAATGCATACTTTGTATTCAACCTTCTAAAAGTAGCCTTACACGCACAAGATAACTAAAACATGTTTTGAATTGTCATTATAGATATAACAAAGACAAGCATTTTGTTCCCTCCAAGAACGTGAAGAACTATTTCACTACATTACAATTCCTTACGCTACATTAATTATTAACCTACAAACCACTCTCATTGCATAGGAAATGCTTCACCAAATGCATATCATAACATGCATCAAGCTTCAAACCATGTTATGTTCTAAAACTTAACCCATTCGACGCACTTACTCTTATCATGGAGTTAAATAACAAATTGAATATTTTTTTCCTAGTAAGTATGTGAAGATATGTTTCGATGTAGTCCCTTACCCCTACACCAATCTAATTCTATGATTTAATTTTAATGAAATAATCAATAGGGATATGTTAATTTTGATGAAAATATCTTAGCCTACATTCCTAATTCAATGCTTTTGCAATCTTCAACCTGCAATCCATCTTCCGAATTTGTGCCACCTTTTGTTCCTATTCCAGTTTCTTCTTTAATTGATGACAATGAGGATTAAAATCCACCTTTTCCTGCTCACCTTCCTCTATATGAGTCCATTGAACATGAGCCTACACTAGCACTATGGATTTCTAGATGGGTTCATAAAACATAAGAAGAAACTAGTGATTTTGTTAGTGATACTATAAATCAACATTGTACTCGTTCCTAGTTTAGTGATCCTCCTCTATTTTGACTCAAGTTTTAGAGACTAATGATATGAAAACATTTATAGCAGTTTCAGGCCATCCAAATTGGGAAATAAAATAATGGATGAAGAATACCATTCCTTCATGGAGAATAATACTTGGTGACGAGCTTCTATGATGTTCTCATAAATTCCCTTAATATCAATCAAGGGTCATATCAATTACAAAATTCTCAACAAATAATATGCATTTTGGTCTTTATGTATTCCCTTAGATCGAGAAATGAGAGAACTAATTATAGTTATTTACAATAATTACAATTAATTACAAGAAACATTGTACAAGTAATTGTAGTTAAAAGTCTATATTAAATTCTTATTTTAAACAAAAAAAAAAAACAACGAAAAACAAAATTAATACAATAATGCTAATTAAAACAACAAAAGAATTTATGAAACCGATCAACAACAAGAAAATCAATGCAAAAGCAACAACAAGAAAATCAATGCAAAAGAAAATTAACTACTAGCAAAATCAATTAACCTATTTTAGAGAAAGATAATAAATCTAAAATGTTGCTACATAAATAAACTATGGATATCTCAAAGTAAAACACATTAACAAAAAAATAGAGTATTATGTTGAAAATAAAAATGACGTGAGACAAAAATATACACATAATTAGTTTCTACACTATAAGAAACGATGAAATATATCTCAAATATAAATTGAGAAAATATCTGTAGTAGAAAATATAAGTAGTAAAAATTAAAAGACAAGAAAGCGTAGAAATGTATACCAAGAAGAAAAATAGCCAACAAGTGATTTATATTAACAAAATATAACATCACAATCCAAAACATACAACCCTTTAAGTTTGGTTGACAAATTTTTTTGTACAACTGACACAATTACTTGCTACTTTTCAATGGTTATTGCTAGGAATAAAGGAGGCAACCAAGTTTAGTTATAGTAGTTAGGTGTCTCAAAAATTATCCAAAAACATAAACTAATTTAACTACTTTCCCTTAACTACGCTGCCCCTGATTTCAAGTCTTGTGGATTAAATGGCTTGAATTGGTTTGAGGCAAAATAGGAAGTTTGAGTTGAGAAATAAAAAGTAAATGACAATAATAAGAATTAAATAATTACAATAGGAAAAATATAGTGTTGTTGACAAAAGTTTCAATAGCAATGGTTTCCTTTCTTGAAAATGTCTTCGGTTGTAAAGAATCTCCATTGTATGATTGTATAGATGGTACAAACTTTAACGCTTTAATGTTGTAGATAAAATACTTTAGTGTGGGTTCCATCCTAGAGATTTGTGTAGCTTCTTGTCGTCGATGAAAAATCCTATAGTCATTCTATCATGAGTGAAACTGTAAAAGGGTGTCTCCTTTGGTACTCGTAAGCTCATAACCAACCAACATTCACCAAAGCACACAAAATTGTTAACTTATTATAAAAAAATGTATTCCACTAAATTCAATCACTATAATTATGATGAATGGTGAGGTAGGAATGAATGAAAATGGCAAAAACAAGTGATCTTTATAGGAAAACTGATGATGAAATGATGGTAGAAGGGGTGATTAAGAGTGACAAATCCAACCCTCATCATTACCTCCCAACTTCATCATTTGTACGTCCCTAGTGTAACTAATCATAATCAAAATTAGAAAATACAAATTTAGTATGTTGTTTTTGAAAACCCAAAAGTTATATGGAACTACTTGTGTACTGCTTTCTTGTGGATAAAATCCTACCCATATTTCAATTGATTCCCATTTCCTTCTTTCTCTTTCTTTGTTGACTATCAAATTTCCTATGTAATCTAGAATGGAGTGCATTATTAAAGGATATGTACATTTTAAACCAATCCATTCTATCCCTTTGGTTCTAATTGATTGTAGATATAGATTTATTTTGTATATTGTTACATGAAAATTCAGAAGTGAATGTGGTTCCTTTTCTTTCAAGGTATCGTCTAATTCCTCTCATCCTTGTTGACATGCTGTCAAGACTACCATTTCACAATTATTCCTAAGGCTTGAAAAATCTTCAATTATCTCATTTTGTAGTCCTTGTATATCTCTTCTGATTTGCATATCTCATACCTTTCTTCCATCTTCTTTAAGAATGTTCTTAATGGATTCTAGCTCTGCTCTAACCCATAGAGGTGCAATAAATTCGTCTGTTTTGTATGAATCTATCCCGTGATATCTCTTTAATTCATTCTCTAGTTGTGATTGGAATGCTTTCTAATTAATATCCCCAAACACTGGTTTGGGTTCCAATTTGAACTCATGGGAATACATAATTATGCAAGTAAAATTCAAATACCAAATTTATTCTTTCGGGGATACTAGAAAAGTAAAGTGAATAGAAATTTATACTAGTGGGTCTAATTTCCATGAGAAAATATAAATTAAGTTGTTTGATTTGAAATCAAATCCACTGTTATTTCAAATATAAAGTATTTATTGGTGGCAGAGGTCGACACAATATCAATTTGGAAGTTAATTCACCTAATTTGTTAATTCTAGTTTAATTCTTAGATTTCCTCTTCTTTTCCCTACAATACTTAATCTTGATTCTGTTTAGATGCTGCAAGTTCTTTACACAACTGCTTGTTTTTCTTTTGCAGATTCCAATTTTTCTATGCTTGACCGCTATAGTATTCAAAATATTTTTGATTTTCTTCATGAATATGTTTATGAAAGGTTTCAATAGGAATGTATTCCTCAAGGTTAAATGATGCATACAAATTCTTCCAGGTGTATTGTTCAAGATTGTTTCCTTTTAATATGTTTATGAAAGGTTTCAATAGGAATGTATTCCTCAAGGTTAAATGATGCATACAAATTCTTCCAGGTGTATTGTTCAAGATTGTTTCCTTTTACTTTCCCTCTTAAATTTTCATTTTCTTCCATTGAATGAAAATTAACACTTATTTTTTTTTGAGATGTTCCATTGGTTTACTTAGTGGGTATATTCATCTCATGGTATTTTATTTACATTTCTTCAGAAGAAAATTTTGTTTCCATTCTACTACTGGATGTCTCTGCAATTCTTTGATTGTATCCCTAGTGGTTCTTGTGTTTCACTAGCATATTTTTTTTCTTCTACCGATAAGTCCTCTGTGGCATTTTAGACTCAAATGTTGGAAAGTTTAAATTATTAATGAATTCACCCCCCAATTGGCGGTTGGTATTTATTCAATGAATGTAGCTTTTGACAAAAGGTAAATTCTCCCATGGTGTGCTAATTGATTTTACTTTCCTTTCTGATACTAGCTTACCATGGCTTGCAAATATTTTAATAAAAAATATGGTACATTAATTCTTTTGTTTCTTCTCAAATGAGTTCAGATGAAAAAATGATATGTCATACAGAGAGGAGCTCTACCTTCACAAGTGAAGTACTTGATAATATGTTGAAGTGATTTGCCCCAAGTTTCTAGCAATGAAAATATTGTTACTCCTTGTCCAATACCTTCTAGCACTTCTCCTTCCTCCAGGAATGCTCCTCTCTGTAGTCACTGGCTCTACTTTTTCCTTAAACCACATTTTCCCTTCCGGAGATATCTGTGTTACTCGTGCTACCATTTCGTCAGAGATGGTAAAACTTAGGTCTGTAACTTGAGATGTATTTATTCGGAGGTCCACATATGGATACAAATTCTTTGCTAAGGGTACACTAATGTTTTGAATTCACTGGAAGAAAATCAACCATCCTGCTCTTCTAAAAATTTCTACAACCTATTGATTTTGCATGACCATGCTCTTTGTGATGGGCTCCTGTTTGAATAAATTACCACCCATTATGATGTTTTTCTTTCACAATTATGTTATTATCACCCTTCCTATGAGATTTCCTGAGGAATTATTTTTCAAAATCTCATGGAAAAAATAGTTCTATAGTGAGTGAAAATGGTAGCTATTAATTTTAAAAATTTGGTGCTAAGTAATTTCCTTGGAATTTACGTATTTTCCCCAATCCGTATTCCTTGATTCATGAATTTCCATGCATGATAACTAGACGTTGAAGCGTGTTGGGAAAGTGATAGAGGATGACAATTTTAATTTTTAATATTGATGCAAGAGCATCCAGCTCAGGGTAAACAGGAAGACAGGTGTTTGTCTTACAGCTTACAGGTTGGTTGGTTGACAGGTCATCGTACCTAAACTGTTTTTTTTTTCCTAGTTTCCAATAGTTAGGACATGGTATCAGTTTCGGTTTTGTTTTCTGTTAAGGAGTTTTGTTTTATTTATTTACAGAAAAAAACAAAACTTTGTTTTCCTTTTTAATTAATCTTAGAATCTAGATAAATGGAAAATTGACAGTTTCTGGAGTAACTGTATGTAATTGTTAACAATTTTCTAAACTGTTTAACAAGTCATACAAAAGCAAACAGAAAAATAATTGAGGCTTTATTTTTGAAGAAGAGAGGAAAAATTGAAATACAAAAAACACACAAGAATTTTTTAGATCATCCGTGTCCAATCGCAACTGAAACTATTTTCATTTCATTTATTTGTTTCCTCATTACATAACATTATTGAATGCGTTTAAGAAATATTGTGTTAGGGACTGGTGAAACATCGTTTCATTTTAGGCATACGAGTAGCAATAGAACTGATGAAACCGTGAACCGGTGGGAGTGAGCATATCGACTCCTCAAAGGAGGTCACAATAAGAATCAAAGGAAAGAAACAAAGCAAGAAAGCTTTGAGAAAAAGTTACAGGCCTACAGACATCGAGCCACATTATACATTATACAAATAAAAACCCAGAACGTCCAGAGGGTTCCACGCAAGCACAGAATTGTCAAAAGGACCATCAGGTAACAATTCCACCATAATGTTGTAAACAATTTTCTTTTCATTAAAATAACACACTGTAGAATTTATACAATATTCAGAACAGTAAAACGATGTTCCGTGGATAAATTATATTACATATTTAAATAATTAAACCAGACACAAAACCCCAACAATGCTGGCAAAGTAAGCCAGTCTATAGTGCCAATATCACTACAAACAGAGGGTTTCATACCCTAAACTTATGGATAGAGTCGACCTATCAATACAACAAGGAGGAGAGCCGAGGCTTAGCTAAGACAAACAAAACCCTAAGCGTAAATAAGAGAAAGCAGGACCAGACCCTACCCGTTTGGGTTAGCAGTCATCCAAGCTGTGGAACAGAGCCTTAGACCATAACCTAAGCGCTGACAAGCCACCTGCAAAAGCCACCATCAAAATCATTACAGGCCTGACAGTGTGGAAGTGTAAAACAAAAAGAAACAAAAGAACATACAAAGCGAGGGTTTTGCAAATACCTGGAAGGCAGCGTTGGGTTGAAACAGAGCCTCGACCGGTTGCCAACCACCAAGGGTACTCTGCTCACACAGGAGCGAGACCTTTAGAATCACAGAAAATATGATAGGGTAAGAAAATCACAGAGAGAGGACTTACCATCGTCTGCGGAGAAGCTGAGACCGAATGCTGAGACCCTTGACGGCGGAAACCTGAAGCATTTGCAGTTAAACAACAGTTAAACGACAGAGGAGCTTAGTAGATGGAAATAGAAACATAAAAATAAGAGCATATATGAACTAGCGACCACGGAAAGCATTCACAATAACCAGAAATCAGAGCAACCAAACAGCAGACCACCAACAGAACCAGTGGCTGGAGCAGAGATCGAAACTAGAGCACCATCGAACCAAAATTACCACAGTCACCACGGAACAGTCGAGAAACCCTCCCAAACAATAGAGAACAACCAGAATGCCAAGTGAACGAGGAATGAGGGAGTAAACCAAAGGTGGGATCACACATCTTAAGACAGGGATAGGTGTTCCCTCACGGTAAATGCCAAATACCAGATCATTAATACAATCACCAAAATATCTACCACTAATCAGCTGGGTGTATTAATAATTTAATAGAATCGTAAAGTTTTCAAAGGGCTGGTCCCATCAAATTGTGGTATTAGAGCGGGATTTGGAGATTTCTTGGAAAAATGGAAGTTGGAAGATGAGGACGTGGAAGAGGTGCTCAGAGAGCAGCAGAGGAAGGATTGCGGGAGGAAATTAGGATCCTTACTGCCCGTTTGGAGGCAGTTGAAGTAGGAAGGAGAAGGGATCCGGAGGTAGGAGATGACATCAAAGAAGAAGCTATAGTTGCGACAGATGGATCGGATGAGGAAGGACCGGAAATTAGATTGTTGAGGTTGGTCCTATTGGCTAGCAGCAAGCCTAAGATAGAGATTCCAAATTACGATGGCAGCTTGTCCATAGAAGTTCTGTTGGACTGGATAAACGAATAGGACAAATATTTCTAATGTGAAGAGGTCAGCGAATATCAGAGAGTTAAGTTCGCTGCAACCACGCTAAAAGGACACGCAGCCTTGTGGTGGGACAATGTCCAAGCAGAAAGAAGAAGGATATATAAGTTGCTAGTAAAGAAATGGCCAAGAATGATGGCCAAGATGAAGGGCAGATTTTTGCCCAAAGATTACCAGATTGCACTGCATCGGGAAGTGTAGAATTTGAAGCAAAAAGGGATGATAGTGAAAGAATATACTGAAGAATTCTACCAGGTAAATTTAAGAGCTGGTTACATTGAGGATACCTCGGAAAAAATAGCAAGGTATGTAAATGGTCTGAGATTGGAAATATTGGATGAGATAAGCATTCTTTCCCCGAGGAATATAGAAGAAGCATACCAGAGTGCCATGAAAGAAGAGGAGAAGATCACAAGAAAACAGAATTCTAGAAGAGGACGGGGAACCGGTAGAGGAAGAGGACAATCCTATGGTAGAGGACGAACTGCCAATAATAGTGAAGAGGGTAGCAGTTCCAAGACTTCAGGGACAACAGAAAAAGGAGACAACACTAGAGGAGGAAGGCCATATCAGAGAGGAAGAGGAAATGGTCGATGCAGAGGGTTGCCTATCAATGCTACAGGTGCCACAAGTGGGGGCACAGGTCTTTTGAGTGTCCTGAAGCGGAACAAGCTGGTCAAAGAGGAGCGTATGTTGCACAGCCAAAGGAAGCAGAGGCACCACCCTAGGAAGCAGAAAATGTGCCGGAAACAGGGGAAGCCTTAGTTCTGAATAAAGTGCTGTTGAAACCAACCAAGGAGACAACTGAACAAACTCAAAGGAAGGCATTATTCCGGACAGTTTGTAAGTCGCACGAAAAATGCTGCAAGTTGATTATCGACAGTGGGAGCACAGATAATCTGGTTGCCATAGAGATGGTAGAGAAGTTGGGTTTGAAGCGGCTGAAGCATCCCACTCCCTACAAGGTATTGTGGTTGTAGAAAGGCCATCAAATGTTGGTTGACAAACAATGTGAAGTTGAGTTCCATATTGGCAGGTATAAGGACAAGGTTGTTTGTGATATTATGCCAATGGACGTATGTCATATACTGCTAGGAAGGCCATGGCAGTATGACTGGAAGGTAGTGCATGATGGGAAGACAAACTGTTACAAGTTTGTCAAGGATGGGATTAAGCACACACTTGTGCCCATCAAGGAGGAAGAAACAATAGAAACAAGCGGAACAAAAGTGTTATTAATGGGTGGAAAACAATTTTTAAAGTAGATCGAAGACAACGAAGTGAATTATGCTGTAGTAAGGAGGCCAAAGACAGTGTTACTACACACTGAAATTTCAGATTTACTAGAAGAAATTCAGGAGATGTTGCAGGAGTTTAGTGATATCGTAGTGGATGATCTACCAGATAAACTGCCTCCTAAGAGGAGTATCAGTCATCACATTGACTTTATACTTGGAGCAAGTCTACCAAACAAGGCAGCATACCGGATGAGCCCCAAAGATAACGAGGAAATCAGAAAATAGGTGCAGGAATTGCTGGATAAAGGGCTGATAAGGGAGAGTTTGAGCCCTTGCACAGTTCTGACAGTTCTCGCTCCCAAGAAAGGAGGAGAATGGAAAATGTGCACGGATTCGAGGGTCATCAATAAGATTACCATTAGGTATAGGTTTCTACTGCCACGGATGGACGATATGATTGACTGCTTGAGCGGGGTAGCATACTTCTCGAAGATTGATCTGAAGAGTAGTTATCACCAGATCCGGATCAGGGAAGGGGATGAATGGAAAACAACATTCAAGACTAATGAAGGGTTGTATGAGTGGCTGGTAATGCCATTTAGATTAAGTAATGCCCCTAGTACCTTTATGCGACTGATGAACGAAATGCTGAAAGAGTTCATTGGAAAGTTTGTGATAGTGTATCTTGATGATATATTAATTTTCAGCAAGATTAAGGAGGAACACTTTCGACATGTTCAAAGTGTGATGGAGAAATTGCAGCAGAATAAGTTGCTGATAAATCTAAAAAAATGTACTTTTTTTCAAAGAGAACTAGTTTATCTGGGTTTTGTGATTGCAGAGAACGAGTTGAAGATGGACCCAGAAAAAGTTGCAACTATTATTAGCTAGCCATCCCCAAAGAGCCTATTTGAGGTTCGTGGTTTTCATGGGTTGGAAAGTTTTTATCGTAAATTTATCAAAGATTTTAGTGGAATCTGTGTGCCTATGTTGGATACTATTAAGAAGATGAGTCAACCTTTCCATTGGACTGAAGCAGCAGAGAGGAGCTTCCAGTTATTGAAGGAAAAAATCACTGAGAGGCCAATCCTAAGATTGCCTGATTTTAATAAGCTCTTCCAAGTCTGTTGTGATGCAAGCGGTACGACCATTGGAGCTGTACTTAGCCAGGAAGACAAACCTATTGAGTTTTTCAGTGAGAAGTTGAATGAGAGCAGGCAGAAGTATTCATCTTATGACAAAGAATTCTATGTTGTCGTCCAAGCACTGAAGCATTGGAGACACTATCTACTGGGGAGTGAGTTTGTTTTATTTTCTGATAACTCTGCACTGCAATATGTGATGCAACAACATAAGCTGAATCAAAAGCATGCTAAGTGGGTCAAATATTTATAGAGTTTCACTTTTGTGTTGAAACACATTAGCGGGCAGGCCAACAAGGTGGCAGATGCGTTGAGCAGAAGAGCTTTGCTCTTGCAAGAGAGTACGATACAAGTGCTGGGCTTTGAGCATTTGAAAGACTTGTATCAGATCGACGCAGATTTCAAAGAGGCTTATGAAGCCTGTCAGAATCCTTTGCTGAGAAACAATAGTCCATGGTTGGACTATAATTTACAGGAGAAGCTATTGTTCAAAGGGGGACAATTATGCATTACCAATTGTTCGATGAGAGAGAATATCATTTGGGAGAAGCATAGTGGAGGTCTAGCAAGGCATTTCGGCATAGACAAAACATTAGAACAGTTAGGACACTTTTATTACTGGCCAAAGATGTGACGGGACATGCAGTAATATGTGAATAGGTGTAAAGTGTGCCAATTGGCAAAAGGACACAGCCAAAATGAAGGACTCTACACACCACTTCCTATTCCAAGTAGACCGTGGGACTCAATCAGCTTGGATTTTGTCTTGGGTATACCAAGGATGCAATGAGGTTTCGACTCGGTGATGGTGGTAGTAGATCGGTTTTCAAAAATGGCACATTTCATTCCTTGTCGAAAAACCAGTGATGGCACTCATGTAGCACACTTGTTTTTCACGAAAATTGTTAGGTTGCACGACTTATCGAGGTCCATTATCTCGGACAGGGATGTGAAATTTACAGGGCACTTTTGGCGCACCCTGTGGAAGAAGTTGGACACTCAGTTGAATTTCAGCTCCGCATATCACCCACAAACTGATGGGCAAATGGAGGTGGTGAATAGGAGCTTGGGAAACCTACTACGAAGTTTGGTTGGAGAGAACTCATGGATGTGGGATCGTGTGCTTGCTTAGGTGGAATTCACTTATAATGATTCACCAAATCGCAGCACGGGTTACAGTCCTTTTCAGATTTTGTATGGCATGCATCCTCGCGGAGTGCATGAGCTACGAGATCTGGGAAAATTAGAAAGAAGGAGTGCTGATGGGGAAGATTTCGCCAAGGAAATGAACGACTTACACGAGCAGGTAAAGTCGAAATTGCAGGACAACAGTCAGAGATATAAACAACATGCAGATTTAAAGCGGCGAGAAGTACAGTTTAATGTAGGGGATGAAGTCCTTGTGCATTTACGCAAAGAATGATTTCCTAAGGGCGAATATAACAAGCTGAAATACAAGAAGATTGGCCCCTGCAAAATTCTTCGCAAATTCTCTGCCAATGCCTATGAATTACAGCTGCCACCAGGGATAGGCATATCGCCCATCTTCAATGTGGCAGATCTGTTTCCATTTACTGCCAGTCCTGAAGACGATAGTGCAGCACGGCCAGAACGAGACACCCAAATTGAGAATGGTTCTTGGATGAGGCAAATGCCTACGGTTCAACCCCTTGAGATCGAGAGAATTCTTGACACACAGGTGGCCAAACGCACTCGCAGGAAAGAGTACCTTCAGTACCTTGTCAAGTGGAAGAACCGTCCCATTGAGGACAGTTTGTGGTTGGACGTGGCACAGATACAACGAGCAAGCTATTTTGTTGAGGAACTCATGGAACGAAGCCATGAATTTTTGTTACCCTAGGAGCCTGATGCAGGAGCATCCAACTCAGGGTAAACAGGAAGACATGTGTTTGTCTTACAGGTTACAGGTTGGTTGGTTGATAGGTCATCATACCTAAATTGTTGTTGTTGTTGTTTTTTTTTTTTTAATTTCCTAGTTGCCAACAGTTAGGACACGACATCAGTTTCAATTTTGTTTTATGTTAACAAGTTTTATTATTATTTATTTACAGAAAAAAAACAAAACTTTGTTTTCCTTTTTAATTAATCTTAGAATCTAGATAAATTGAAAATTGACAGTTTCTAGAGTAACTGTATGTAACTGTTAACAGTTTTCTAAAACTGTTTAACAAGTCATATAAAAGCAAACAAAAAAATCATTGAGGTTTGATTTTTGAAGAAGAGCGGAAAAATTGAAATACAAAAAACATACAAGAATTTTTTAGATCATCTGTGTCCAATCGCAACTGAAACTATTTTCATTTCATTTATTTGTTTCCTCATTACATAACAATATTGAATGCGTTTAAGAAATATTGTGTTAGGGACTGGTGAAACATCGTTTCATTTCAGGGATACGAGTAGTAACAGAACTGATGAAACCGTGAACTGGTGGGAGTGAGCACATCGACTCCTCAAAGGAGGTTGCAGTAAGAATCAAAGGAAAGAAACAAAGCAAGAAATATTTCAGAAGAAGTTATAGGCCTACATACATCGAGCCACATTATACATTTTACAAATAAAAACCCAGAACGTCCAGAGGGTTCCACGCAAGCACATAATTGCCAAAAAGACCATTAGGTAACAATTCCACCAGAATGCTATAAACAATTTTCTTTTCATTAAAATAACACACTGTAGCATTTATACAATATTCAGAATTGTAAAAAGAAGTTCCGTGGATAAATTATATCACATATTTAAATATTAAACCATACTCAAAACCCTAAAAGTGCTGGCAAGGTAAGCCAGTCTACAGTGCCAAGATCACTACAGACAGAGGGTTTCATACCCTAAACTTATGGACAGAGTCGACCTATCAATACAGCAAGGAGGATAGCCGAGGCTCAGCTAAGACAAACAAAACCCTAAGCGTAAACAAGAGAAAGCAGGAACAGACCCTACCCGTTTGGGTCAGCAGTCATCCAAGCTATGGAACAGAGCCTTAGACCATAACCTAAGCACCAATGAACCACCTGCAAAAGCCACCATCAAAATCATTACAGGCCTGAGAGTGTGGAAGCGTAAAACAAAAAAAAACAAAAGAACAAACAAAGCGAGGGTTTTGCAATTACCTGGAAGGCAGTGTTGGGTTGAAACAGAGCCTCGACCGGTTGCCAACCATCAAGGGTACTCTGCTCACACAGGAGCAAGACCTTGAGAATCATAGAAAATACGATAGGGTAAGAAAATAACGGAGATAGGACTTACCATCGTCTGCGGAGAAGCTGAGACCAAATGTCGAGACCCTTGATGGCAGACACCTGAAGCATTTGAAGTTAAACAACAGTTAAATGATAGAGGAGCTCAGTAGATGG
The DNA here is from genome assembly GCA_031772625.1 of Pinus tabuliformis. NCBI lineage: Eukaryota > Viridiplantae > Streptophyta > Pinopsida > Pinales > Pinaceae > Pinus > Pinus tabuliformis. The sequence continues at coordinate 956,527,687 of CM062805.1, forward strand.
AAACAACAACATAAAAATAAGAGCATATATGAACTAGCGACCACAGAAAGCATTCACAATAACCAGAAATCAGAGCAACCAAACAACAGACCACCAACAGAACCAGTGGTTGGAGTAGAGATTGAAATCAGAGCGCCATTGAACCAAAATTACCACAGTCACCATGGAACAGTTGAGAAACGCTCCCAAACAACAGAGAATAACCAAAATTCCAAGTGAACGAGGAATGAGGGAGTAAACCAAAGGCGATATTGCACATCTCGAGATAAGGACAGGTGTTTCCTCACGGTAAATGCCAAGTACCAGATCATTAATACAATCACCAAAATATCTACCACTAATTCGCCAGGTGTATTATCCGTTTAATCACCATACAAATTATTGTATTAATCATTTAATAGAATCGTAAAGTTTTCAAAGGGCTGGTCCCATCAAATATCCTCAATTGTATTGAGTCTTTAATCAGACATGATGTGGATGGGTGGTTTTGGCAAGTGGCAAGTACATTCATCAAATGGTTCAAGTTAGCAATAAGTGGGTATTTAATGGATTTGTACCATGGATGATGGTGCACAAAATTCAAAAAGTTTGTGAGTTGGTTGGTGTGATTGGTGATAATGTAGCGGTCATGTGAGGGAAAAAATATAATAATGATTGGATAAATGGTATTAAATAAGTAACTTAAATAATCAAGTTCAATATTACCTGACATGTGGAGTTGGAAAAGTTGGAAATGTTTCCTTTGTTACAGAGTATCCATTTAGCTCATGCCCATTTGGAATATTTGATAAACATTTTCTACTACTGAAGAATAAAGAATAATAAATTTCTTGAAATCACTGTTGCGTCTTATGGAATCTCTGTATTTTTGACGTTGCTTCTGATTTCTTCTACAATGCAAGATTTCATGATTTGGAACAAAACATTGGGTTCTTGATATTTGTAGCTAATAATATCTATAGATGCATTTTGTTTAGCTTTAAAAATAAATTACAAATCATAATAAGCACATTGATGAATTCTGTAAAGTTTTTGCTTGTATTTTCTAAAATAACTTCTCCAAAAACAAACAGCGGTTATTGTTAAAAAAAATTATTGGCAACCTTATTTTTTTCCAGAGCTATGGTAAACTTGCGATTTCTGGTTTTCAAGAATTACCATAGCTTGCAGTGTCATTTTTGTTTTTCATTGCAAGATTTTTTTTCTTCAAAATTTCCTATAGTAGAAATTTCCATTTCTAGTTTTCAAAAGCTACTATAGTACAACGCATCACTGGTTTTCATTGTAAGTTTATTTAATTATTTATAAATAGAAGTGTATTTACAAGAATCAAGAAATGCATGTCTCAGTTGGGCCTTCTATTATATTCAAACCTTGATGTTGGCACAATTTTTGAGTAAACTCCTCGGATTCAAGTTTTTTGTACAACTTCAATCTATGTCCATTTACCAATAGTGATAAATTTCCTCATCTATTACTCTCAAATTTATCACTCCATTTTCATACATATGCTCAAATTCATTGGGTCTCAACCACTTGGTCATTAGTTTCCCATTAAAATATTAGATATTGAACCATGAAATAATGCCCAATCACCTTGCTGAAATGATTTATTTTGAATGTGTTGGTCATGCCAATAAACTCTTTGCTAATGAGTTGTTTCTAAATGATACACATATTTCTAAATATATTCATCAAATTGGTTAAGTTGAGTAATCCTTTTTTTTTGTGCTACAAAAAGATTCATTCCTATCTCCATTGTTGTCCTAAAAATTTTAATTTCAAATTCAATGCGAAAAAAATACGTTTTTGACGTACGCAAGTTCATAGGGTGTAAATCTAGTTGAAGTTATCCATGTAGTTTGGTAGGGTCATACTGCTTCTGGCAATATGTTTCCCCAATCCTTTTTGTGAAATTCAATGTTTTTTGTAAGTATATTTTCTATTTCCCTATTAGTCACTTCAACTTAACCATTAGCTTGAGGATGGTATGGTGTAGTCTTTCTATGTTTTACTTTGTACAAATTCATGATATTTTCTACTAGCTTGGATGTGAATTATGTTCCCCTATCTAATACAATTTCCTTGAGCACTCCATATCTGGTGAAAAAGTTGTCATACAAAAATTCTGCGCTCTCTTTTGTTTTATATTTTTCAATGGATGCACTTCCACTAATTTAGTTAAATAGTCTGTACATACTAATATGTACTTAAATTGAATTGAAGATGGGTTGAATGGTCCCACAAAGTCAATTCCCCATTTTTCAAATGGTTCCAATGAAATTATGGATTGGATAGGAAATTCTTATATTTTAGTAGGTTGACCCATTCTCTAACATGCATCACAATGTCTCACATACTCCTTTACATCTCTATCCAATGTTGGCCAATAATATCCTATAGGGTACTTTCTTTGCAGTTCTTATGGCTACAAAATGACCACCACATGGCTCACCATGATAAGCCCTCAAGATGTCATATACTTCATCTTCCCTAATGCATCTTATAAGAATATGATATGGTCCCATTTTGAGTAAATACACTTTTATCTAGGTATAAGGTGCATTTTTTCTAATAAAAGCATTCTTCTCCTTGGATGAAAAATGTCGAGGAAGCTTGTGTACCATGAGGTAATTTTCTATGCTTGCAAACCAATGTATCATCATTGATACTGCAAATAAATATTCATTTGGAAAGGAATCATCCAATGGTTCATCTACTTTCTCACTCGTAATTCTTGATAAGAAATTTGCAACCACATTCTCATGACTAGGTTTATCAAGTATAGTTATATCAAATTCTTGAAGAAGTAAAAACCAACGAATTATTATGCCACTAATAACAAGTTTATTCATTAAATATTTAATGGTTGAATGATTTGTATGTACAAAATTAGGACATACTGTGATGTAGTGCCTAAACTTATTAATTACATATACTATTGCCGAAAACTCTTTTTTTGTCATGGTGTATTTCATTTTTTTTTGACATAGTTAAATCCTTGCCTTTGCTCTCTTTCACACCACCCATATAACTAGGGAAGCCCTTGAAATTGAAAATAACCCTAACAATTTTAATCGAGAGGATGGTTTTAAGATCAGTCAATCTTGGCGTCCCACCATCCACTGTCTTGCTCACACACATTCCTTCCAATCTACTTGCTGCTAAGCTATTCCTTGGTTCCCTTTCCCTCTCCCCCTTTTGCTTTTCACCCTCTCCCCTACTTAACCAGTATCATAAGTTCCTAGTTTCTCTTTTATTTTTAAGTTATTGTCTTTAACCATATAAGGTCTTAATCACTGCGATTTTCATAATATTGCTTTTCTTTTATATTAATATTTAAATTCTCGGGATTAATGATATTAATCAATCATTATTTTAACTTTGTATTCCAAAAAATTTAAGTCTTAATAATAATATTTTAATTATTTATCAAATGAATTTAATATTAATATAATGATAATATAAATAATTTAATTATTATAATATTAATTACTTACCAAATGGCTTTAATATTAGTATTAATATAATAATAATATACATAGTTTTATTCTAATAATAATATTAAATTCTAATAATTACATTACTAATGAGTTTTAATATTAATATAGTAATTTCTATATTCAAGCTTCTATGAACCATAATGAATTAAGCAAAGTCTTTCAGTAAAAATCACATAAGAGAAATTTTTTTGGCCGACGCGTTTCAAACCAAGAAGTGTGGTTCATCATCAATTGGTCCTGATGATGAACCACACTCATTCTCTTATGTGATTTCTACTGAAAGATTTTGCTTAATTAGTATAGTTATCATCCTCATAAATTTAATATTATTTTATAATAATAATTATTTTTCCTTTCAATTAATCTATAGTTATTTAATTATCTTTATGAATAACTTTTCTTAGTTAGTTAATAATTTATTTTTTGCTTTCAATTAATCAATAGGTACTTAATTATCTTTTAATTTTTTTCCTAATTAGTTAATAATTTTTTTTATAGTTTAATTCAACATTAACGATTATAAATCCTATTAGTTATTTAACTTTTTTATAAATGAATAATTATCATTTTATATTATTATTATTATTATTTTTAATTTTAATTTTATTATTGTTAATTGGTCTTATTAGGCCTTAATATTTTTATTATTATTTTAGTAATATATTAATATTTAATAATATTCTTGTTACGTATTAATACTTTAGTAGTTTATTGTTTATAATTTATTTTTTAACAATTTATTATTGTTTATTCTTTAACTTATATCCTAATTAGGGTCCTATTTTAATAGTCATAATAATAATAATAATAAAATAAAAAATAAATTTAATATTTTTAATAAATTCTAACATCTAATCCCTAATGTCTCTCTCGACATCACTACTTTTAGAAAGAATTTGTCTCTATTTCTCTTCATCTTTGCTCTTGCTTCTTGTCCCCGATGATGGGTGAAGGGTTCACCCAAAATGTCAGACATTTCAAATATTATTAACACAACTTTTTCTAGAAACTTGTTTCATTATGAAGTGTCTTTCCTGGAAATAATTCAATTTCTTTAATTATATAATTTACAGATTCACCAGTGAAATATTCTTCTAGATGTTGATGTTCATTTCCTTTTTTCTATAAAAAATTCAAGATGACCAACAAATAATTTTTGTAATGAACTTGATTCATGAATTAAATTTTCTTGATTTTTTTTCTTCTTGGTGGCAAAATTCTCTAATTTCAACTAAACAAGAGTAAATGTTTTTCATATAATTAGAGATTAACCTATCTTCAATTGGTTGTTTCATAGTTAATACTATGTCTATAATTAGAATTGGTTTGGAATATTCATCAAGATAATCATTTTCATCACATAATCCATAGGAATTCATAATGGTTCTTCAATTTCAGGAGGGTATAACTTTATTTTATTCTACAAATATTTCTATATATATTCATCAAATTGGTTAAGTTGTTTCTAAATGCTACAAATATTTCTATATATATATTCACCAAATTGGTTAAGTTGAGTAATCTTTCTTTTTGTGTTACAAAAAGATTCATTCCTATCTCCATTATTGTCCTAAAAGTTTTAATTTTAAATTCAATGGGAAACAATACATTTTTAACGTACATAAGCTCATAGGGTGTAAATCTAGTTGAAGTTATCCATGTAGTCTGATAGGGCCATACTACTTCTAGAAATATGTTTTCCCAATCCTTTTTGTGAAAGTGAACAATTTTTGTAAGTATAATTTCTATTTCCCTGTTAATCACTTCAACTTGCTCATTAGCTTGAGGATGGTATGGTGTAGTATTTCTATGTTTTACTTTGTACAAATTCATGATATTTTCTACTAGCTTGGACGTGAATTATGTTCCCTTATCTAATACAATTTCTCTCGGCACTCCATATCTGGTGAAGGTGTTGTCATACAAAAATTCAGCGACTCTTTTTTCTTGTATATTTTTCAATGGATTCACTTCCACTAATTTAGTTAAATAGTCTGTACATAGTAATATGTAATTAAATTGATTTGAAGATGGGTTGAATGGTCCTACAAAGTTAATTCCCCATTTTTCAAATGGTTCCAATGAAATTATGGACTACATAGGCATTTCTTCTATTTTAGTAGGTTGACCCATTCTCTAACATGCATCTTAATGTCTCACATACTCCTTTGCATATTTATGCAGCGTTGGCCAATAATATCATACAAACAATACTTTCTTTTCAGTTATTATGGCTGCAAAGTGACCACCACATGGCTCATCACGATAAGCCCTCAGGATGTCATATACTTCATCTTCCGTAATGCATTTTATAAGAATTTGATATGGTCCCATTTTGAATAAATGCCCTTTTATCTTGGTATAAAGTGCACTTTTTATAATAAAAGCATTCTTCTCCCTGGATGAAAAATGTCGAGGAATATTGTATACCACAAGGTAGTTTTCTATGCTTGCAAACTAATGTGTCATCACTGATACTGCAAATAAATATTCATTTGGAAAGGGATCATCCAATGGTTCATCTACTTTCTCACTTGTAATTCTTGATAAGAAATTTGCAACTACATTCTCAGGACTAGGTTTATCAAGTATAGTTATATCAGATTCTTAAAGAAGTTAAAGCCAATGAATTATTATGCCACTAATAACAAGTCTATTCATTAAATATTTAATGGTTGAATGATTTGTATGTATAAAAGTAGGACATATTGTGATGTAGTGTCTAAACTTATTAATTGCATACACTACTGCCAAAAAGGCTTTTTTTGTCATGGTGTATTTCAATTTTTCTTTGACATAGTTAAAATCCTTGCTTCTACTCCCTTTCACACCACTTGTCTAATCAGGGAAGCCCTTGAAATTGAAAAGAACCCTAACAATTTTAATCGAGAGGATGGTTTTAAGCTTAGTCAATCTTGGTGTCCCACCATTCACTGTCTTGCTCGCAAGCATTCCTTCCAATCTACACACCCCTAAGCTATTCCTTGGTTCCATTTCCCTCTCCCCTGTTTCTTTTCACCATCTCCCTTGCTTAACCAGTATCATAAGTTCATGATTTCTCTTTTATTTTTAATTTATTGTCTTTAACAATATAGGGTCTTAATCACTTCGATTTTAATAACATTGGTTTTCTTTTATATTAATATTTCAATTCTTGGAATTAATGATATTAATCAATCATTATTTTAACTCCGTATTCCAACAAATTTAAGTCTTAATAATAATATTTTAATCATTATATATTTTAATTATTTACCAAATGACTTTAATATTAATACAATGATAATATAAATAATTTAATCATTATAATATTAATTACTTACCAAATGACTTTAATATTAGTATTAATATAATAATATATACATATTTTAATTGTTGTATTTTTATTCTAATTATAATATTAAATTCTAATAATTAAAATAATAATGGGCTTTAATATTAATGTAGTAATCATTCTCATAAATTTAATATTATTTTATAATAATAACAGTTTTTCTTTTCGATTAATCAATAGTTATTTAATTATCTTTATTAATAATTTTTCATAATTAGTTAATAATTTATTTTTTCCTTTCAATTAGTCAATAGGTATTTAATTATCTTTTTTAATAATTTTTCATAGTTAGTTAATAATTTATTTTATAGTTTAATTCAAAATTAATAATTATAAATCCTATTAGTTATTTAATTTTTTATAAATTAATAATCATCATTTTTCTTTTAATTTTATTATTATTATTATTGTTATTTGGTCTTTTTAAGCCTTAATATTTTTATTGTTATTTTTAGTAATATATTAATATTTAATAATAGTCTTATTAGGTATTAATACTTTAATCATTTATTGTTTATAATTTATTTTTTAGCAGTTTATTATTGTTTATTATTTAACTTATGTCGTAATTAGGGTCTTATTTCAATAATAATCAGAATAATATAATAATAATAATAATAATAATAAAAAAAATAAAAAAAATATAATATAATATAATATAATATAATATAATATTTTTAATAAATTCTAACGTCCCTCTCCTGGCAGCACTGCTTTTAAAAATGATTTGTCTCTATTTGTCTTCATCTTTGCTCTTGTTTCTTGTCCTTGATGATGGGTGAAGGGTTCACCCGAAACGTCAGATGTTTCAAAGATTATTAACATATATATTTTTTTTTTCCAAGAAACCTGTTTCATTATGAAGTGTTTTCCTTGGAAATAATTAAATTTCTTTAATTATATAATTTACAGATTCACTAGTGAAATTTCTATAATTGATGTTCATTTCCCTTTTTTGTAAAAAATTTAAGATGACCGACAAATAATTTTTGTGATGAACTTGATCCATGAATTGGTTTTTCTTGATTTTTTTTCTTCTCGGTGGCTAAATTCTCTGATTTCAACTAAATAAGAGTAAATATTTTGCATATAATTAGAGATTAACCTATCTTCAATTGGTTGTTTCATAGTTAATACTATGTCTATAATAAGAATTGGTTCAGAATATTCATCAAGATAATCATTTTGATAACATTATATGTAGGAATCCATAATAGTTCTTCAATGGATTTTGCAGGAGGGTATAACTTTATTTTCTTCACCGATTCTCCTTGAGATATTGCCATATTTCCTGAGTGGCATTCAATACAAGCTTCTGTAGTTGTTAACAAAGGTTTTTCTAAGATTATTGGATAATATCCTCTGTATTAGTTTTGATGTGCAAGATAAGAAAATCAACCAGAGATTCCCATGAATCTACATTGATAATGATATCTTCCAGAATTATCTTGGTTTAACAATGGACCTTAATCAACCATTTGTAATAAATTTGGCATTTGCCTCATGAGATTTCGAAGATTTAAACTTCTCATAAGTTCATCATTCATTAAATTAGTGGCCACTCCAAGATAAATTAGAGTATTTAGAACGAATTTCTTTCCTATTTGTACTTGGACAACAAGAGTACCAAGATCCACGTATTTCAGATATAAATGTTTTCCGAGCATAATTTCATATAATTGACCAGTTACTTGGATATTAGGAGGATCTCATTTCTTTATTCCCAGTTTCCTAATACATAAATCCCTTATAGCCCTGTTATAAAATGGTATATCCTTAATTGCTTGGATTATAGGGATTTTTATGTGTTGAATTTTCAATTCTTGTAGGATATCAAAATATGGTGCATAATTATCCTAGTTTTTTTAAGCCTTTTAGGAAATAGAGATTGAATATGATTAGGTTGTTTATTTTCTATTTGATTTGAATCTTGAGGGTTTAGAATTAAAGACTCATCCTTTTCTTCGTTAGATTGCGGCTTTTCTTCACTCACATCCTTAATTTTAAGTAACCTTCTAGAAGTCTGCCTGATTTTACAGATGTGGCTTGGAAATTAATTAGAACCACAATAAGAGTTGAAGATTCACCAGAGTCATTGGTGTAAATTACTTGACTTGATTCAACATCTTGATTTGATTATGGTTGCTGATTTTCTTGACTTGTCCAAATATTTGGATTTGGATTCAGTAGAGAAGATAATTAATTTGGTTTAGGTGCTTGATTAAAATTATGCATTTGTGGTGAAGGGAGAAATTGTTGTTTTTGTGGCAAATTTTGACATGGTTGGTTGAATTTATGTGTAGGCCATTAATGAGGAAAATATTGTGGATTGGAATAAAATTGTTGGTTGTAAGGAAATGTATAATTCCAAGGATTTGGAACAGATGGTTGCCAAGGTTGTGGATTATTAGAAAATTAAGAAGAAGGTAATCACTAGCCTTGGTTGATCTAAGGACCATAAAATGATTCATTAAAATATTGAGGATCTTGATTTCCTCTAGGAAATGGTGGCATAAACTTTCCAGATCGTGTTTGATTAACAAAATCAACTTGTTCAACATGTTGATCAACTATCTAGTAAATTGTTATTAAACCTAGAAGTTGTGGGTAGTTATTAACATTATGATTTCTGAACAAATGTTGCATAATTCTATTGAATCTAATGGAAACTCATTCCTAAGATGTTTCTCGGTGTATCGAGGACATAATATAGCCAAATATTTTTCATTATATTCTTATTTTTTCTTTGTTTGTAAAGCTTCTAGTTGCATAGATAATGAATTCGATATATTAGTTTTCATATCCTCCAAATAAGAAAGTATTGAAAGTATCAAGATCTTTTTGTAGATAATACATATAATACTATAAGAATAGAGGGGATAATAGTTTCCATTTTGACATCATCATTACTTTCCCTTTGCGGAAAAGGAAATCCTTCCTCTTCTTTTTCATCTCTCCTATGTTCAATTCTATTTCCTCCTCTATTGCCTTCTTCATGCTCACCCATACTGAAATAAATGGAATCTAATTCAAGGTATACAAGTTCAAATTCCTCTTTTATATTTAGTCCAAAAAGGTTGTATTCAAGAGGTTCATATTTAGTGATTACTTGTGATTCTTTTGCAAAAGTTCTTGAGCTAGAGGCAATTTCTTGTTTTACTTCTTTCTTTGGAATTGGTATTGGAGGGGTTTTTGGAAAAAACCATCCTAAATTACCCCCCTTTCTCCTCTTTCATTCTCAATTCACTCCTTTAAGAAGTCCTTATATAAAAAATATTCCAAAAATTGGTGTTCCTCAACAATGATGCCCAAAAATGATGGGATTCTACAATGTTCTCATGAATCCCTTACTTTAATATCAATTTAAGGTCATATCACTTACAAAATGCTTAGAAAAATATATGAATTTTGGGCTTTATGCATTCCCTTATATTGAGAAGTGAGAAAAATAATTACAATTATTTACAGTGATTATATTTAAATTTATTAACTCTTGATCGGATGAGAGATCGTGTTAGAGGCGACAAGCTTTGATGTGATATGGATTGTACACGGACAATAACTACCACCATCCCCCACATGCTCAAGGCAGGGGGTGTGGTGTCCTTAGCCATGAATGCATGGACAGTGGGTTGGCAAGGTGGCAGAGGGAGGAATAAGGCAGGGTGGCAGAGATGGTTAAGGCATTCAATGTGCGGGCAAGTGAGAATTGCAGTGGAGACGGAAAGCAACTCAGAGCTGAAGAGCGGCGAAGGCACCTTGGCTGCGGACAAGCAACAGTTCTCTAGGCATCACTACACAGAGTATGGCTCCAACAAAGAGAGGGCGTGGTTGTGGTAGAAGAGGCCTGATCCATCGGGCAAACAAGAGGCCGATCACGACAGAAGGCTGCAGGGGCCGTAAACTTGTCGAGCACCTCACAGCAGAGGCAACAACATACCGTGATGAAACAAATGAAGGAATTCGGAAGCTGATTGATGACTGGGAAGTAGGGATAAAGCATGAAAGTGAACTAGAGGAGGAGATAGACGACTTGAGGGCAATGGTTCCTGATATAGGGAATACCCGAGGTAGAATTACCTAGTTCAAACACACCCTTTACTTGTATTTCTTGATGAAAAGTCTTCTTGGCAAAGCGATGGAACAAATCTCTATGGGGATGGTGGTCACAATGCAGGGCCTGCCCAGTTATAAAAAATACATGGAGAAAATCCTCTTTCAGTTGCACAAACAAGACATCAGGATGGATCATATTGACTGTCACATCCCTTGCATCCTGGAGCTGTATGGAATGCCAGGGGCAACTGCTGAAGATCCTGCTCTTGTAGCCTTTGTCTCTGATGAGAAGAAAGAGCAGAAAGACTATATTCCTCATGCTTAGTTTTTGTTTATGCTGGTATCTTTTAAATTTCCTATTGTATATGTTAGTTATTATAGTTATGTAGTATTTGGACATGAGACTGAGACTTATCTAGCTATGCTAGAAAGGCTGAAGCAATTTTGTTTTTGGAGCCACCATTATCCCGATTGCAGGTTCGATAAACCCGTTGACATGGAAATGTGGACCCATCTTTTTATCTCCGTTTATACTGATGGACGTTAATATTGATTACGAAATTATTTTCATCGGAGAATGGTGCTGTCGGAAACTTTCTCAATGTCGCCTCTTTGGCTTAAAGTGTATTACAACTGTGTTGTCCTTCAGCTTTAATCGCGGAGCTCGAGAGATAAGATATGCACGTGCCTTCAGCTTTAATCGCGGAGCTCGAGAGATAAGATATCCATGTGCCTTCACGTGGAGGGAGATTGAGGCTCTTCTGGTCTTCACTTTATAATTTAATGAAAGTCACTCCCCTTAGCTGCATAATCGGAATTAGATTTTTTTTTAAACTAACATATTTTATTTTCTTGGTTTATAAGAGAATTCATTTAATTTTTATTTAAAAAAATATTAATATAATAGTATTTAAAAAATATTTTATTTTTTTTGTTTATACATATTATATATTTTTTATTTAAAAAATTAATAATAATATTAATAATAAATTTTTATAAATATATATAAAATATTATTAAATAATTTATAAATATCTAAAGATTAAAAAAAATATTAAACAATTTTTATTTTATTAGTTATTATTTTAAGGTTATTTTTTTTTTTTAAATTTGATTTTATTATTTATTTATTATTTCATTTTTTAATTAATTTTTTTAATTACTCTAAATATAGATATATAAAATATAGTTTATTATATACTAAAAAAAACTTATTAAAATTATACATTTCAATTATATGAATTTTTAGTTTTTTATGTGGGAACATTATTGAGGACTAAATATTATAAAGAGGATATTTCCACATTTATTTTTTTACAAATGTGTATATTGTTTATGTCATGTCATCATTATTTCTTTATTGTCTTTTTCAATTTTAAAAGGGGAAAACCCAATATTTTATTTTTCAACATTCCAAAAATAAAAATCTTATGGTTGTCAATTTTTATGTTTAAAAGTCTATTCATTTTTTTTTCTCTAGCATATTTATAACATTAAGATATATTTCTTATAAGTGCTGACCTATTTAATGATAATGATTGTGTTAATTATCAAAAATAGTTTTCTGATCCAAGTATTAAATTTATTTAAAATTTTCATGTTTCATCTTCATCTAGTTTGGAAGACTTTTACAAAAGTCAATATTGACACAATTGTTTGCATACATGAACAATTCATAATGAATCATTTACATCATACTTTAAAAAGTTCGCCAAAGTGTTTCTAATGTCATTAAACATTGAGGGAGTCAAAAGAAAGAGTTGTATTAGAGATTTTGAATCAATCTACCATTTTGAATACAATCCTCAAATATTTTATGGTAATCATCATGAATAATTTTTTTTACAAGAATAAATAATTTATAGCAAAGGATCTCTTTTTTTAGACGAAAAAACATAACTTCCATTCAATAAATAATTTTTTTTACATATTCATGATTCTTTACAAGATAGATTGCGGACAAGAGTAAGTATGTTCCACCAACATCTGTCTCATGACATAATCTATTGTAGTGTCAAAGCATCAACCAAAAGAGAGTAGAGATGCATCACTGACCACAAAAAAAGGAAATAATAAACATGCGAAACCAACAAAAAGCCATTTAGTTCAATGCAAAAATGGAAAAAAAAAACAAAAGATAGGGGAGGGAACTAGATCTAAAAAAAAACCATGTCATTGCTCTGACCACCATAAAAGAGTTCAAAGAACATGAACCCAAGTCAGATGGAGAGGCCGAGAGTGGAAAGAGAATCTACCTCCAAATTTTGTTCCCGGTAGACATGCCTGGAGTTGATTTCCGGGATGAGAGGTAGGAAATTCCTAATATATAGCAACTAGTTGTAGAGATCGGGGACATCAAGAGATGGGATTCCTTTCACACAGTTAATCATAGATAAAGAGTTTCTAATGATTAAGATTTTGTCAATGCCAAGCGAGGAAGCACATTTCAAGGTGCCCAAAAGAGCTAATAACTCAACCCTACCATTGTGTCTTCTACCACCATACTAGGAGAAATGGAAGTGAACATCTAGGTCAAATTGAAGAACAATTGCACATCCATAGTCACCACTGGAAGAAGCCCCCTCAAAGAAACATATTGGATAAATTCTCTCCACATCAGAATAAGAGATAGATCGACGAGGGATTTTTGGTTGCTAAGAGACAATCTCTTGGAATAATTCCACTATACCTATAGTACCTCGTTTGATGTCAAGAGCTTTTCCTTAAAAAATAAGGGAATTACAAGCCCTCTAGATGCCCCATAGAACATCGAGAGGGACAATCTTGTAGGCCTTCATTTTGTAGTTCCAAAGGAGTACGCAATCATGGATGGAAGGTACATTACTAATAGTAGGGATTCCAAAACGAATTGATACCTCTACCCACATTTTAGAGGAAAAATGATAGCGCAGGAATAGGTGTGGGCCATTCTCCGAATCCAACCTGCAAAGCAGGCACCATCGAGGGTTAGAAAAGACTCTCTTGAGAAGATTGTCCTAGGTCAATACTCTATTATGGATGGTGAGCCAAGAGAAGCATTTTAGCTTCAAGGGAGCATCCCATTTCCAAATGAGCAAGGTGAATTCTGTGAATGGTAGGGGAAGAGAGGTTGAAGTGATGTGGTCATAGGCCTCCTTGAGAGGGATTCTGTCATTGACCATTTTCCCCCCTCCCCACCCCCCCACACTAGCTTATCCAGACTCAGTGATAAGTGGATATCGACCATGCATAGACTACTGCGATAGTCTTCCCACTCAGCTGTCATGTCCTCCTATAAACCAATCTGCCATGCATGTGACCAATCCTGAGCAACACAGACAAGTCTATATCTCTCCCACAGGCCAGCAAGGGTGTTCATCGCCATATAGGAGAGAGATTTGATTATTTTTATTGGAAGAGAGTGGCATTCGCTGAAACCCTTGATGGAATCCAAACCAATGGGGATCCTTTATCCATTTCCAATCACCCATCGAATGTTACTGCTTAGCCATGGTAGGACAACTCTAACACTGCTCCAAATCTTGGAACGTCGGCCAGCTGAAGGTGCCCCCTCAACAATCCATTCCTCGATTATGCATTGAAGAGAGTATTTGTATTCATATGCTCTATCAGAGCCCTTTCTCACAAAACAACCTCCATAAATTTGCTGTGAAAAGGGCTAGGTTAAAGGATCGCGTGTCAATAATTCCCGAGCATCCACATACAATTAACTTGGCAATGGACATTAACCCAATTAGATGGATCCTCTTTACTGCACCAAAAACCAAACCAAACAAGCTTAGCCACCATTGAATCTATCTTGTTAATGAAATATTGGGGAAGATGAAAGAGATGCATCTAGTAGATCGAGATGCTAGTTAAGACAACCTTTGTCATAATGACTCTTCCACCCAATGTCAACCATCTTTGGTCCCAACAAAATAGTTTTTTTATTTTATCTTATTTTTTTATTAATTTAGAAAGAAGACATTCCCAATCATTCAATAAGTACTTGCTGAGCTTTAGAAAACATCCTAGGTATTTAAAACCATCTATCATAGAGAGTATTTTTATTCCAAACAGGGAAGCTATTTCAAGTACTTCTAGGTCATCCACCACCACATCTATCAGTTCAATTTTTGTCTTTCTTTATGTAGAGCCCAAAAGGTTTACCGAAATCCATAAAGATCCTATGAAAAGCGATCCACTTAGAGAGTATTGTTTCACGAGCACACAGTGCGTCATAAACAAGCATCAGCTGAGAAAGTTTTCATCCTTTGAAGATTTTGCTCCATATATCAATGTTTCCTCAAACCTTGCCTTAACTCCCCTGTTGAAGGCATCCATGATCAGAATGAAAAGAAGCAGAGATAGTGCACATCATTGGTGAAGCCCCTATAAATTTCGAAGAAATGAGTTGGCACCCCGTTGACGAGAAAAACCATAGACGTTGATGTTATGGAAGATATTTTCCACTTCACATGCTTGTGAAAAAAACCATTTTTATACAAGATCATTGAGAGAAATTCCCTATCCACATAGTCATACACCATGTGGAGGTGAACTTTCATGTTCCTTTTTAATTTCTCTTCGATGGGAGAGTTTATAAAAAAAAATGAACATAATAGATGTTGGTACATAATTCAAACTTAGTTTAGTTGTTTCACTTGAAGTAATCTTTAACAAGCTTTTTATATCCTCCATTACCAACCATAGAATTATCAAATTCTCTAGCATTGCTTTGTAAGTTTATATGAAACATGTTTTAAATAAATCATTTGATTTTAACCTACATGTTTGAGGTATATATTTCTCACTTGCACATGTTTGCATTTCTTTCATTGTCTCAAGTAACAACTCTATCAATCTCATCAACAAATGTTTTTTTTCCTTCTAGAACCCTGTGTTAGGGAGAAAAGTGTGCAGAGCTAGATGATGTATATGAGTGCGTATGAGTGACCATCCTCTCCAAGAAATCCCTTTCATACCCCAATGTATGTCCAAATCCATATTGGATTTGTTGGAAAGATGGACCAATTGGATGGCCCAACCTTAAAGTTGTTAATGTCAATGTTGTTTTGAACTCATTTGTGATGTCTTCCATCCATTTCTATAAGATTGGATATGTTTGTTTGTTGGGATATATGTTTTAATTATGAATAATTCATTTGTTTTGAATAAAAAGAATGCAACAATAGTTTTGAGAAATAATTTATGTGTTACTCAATGGAATTATTATTGTGATTTTGATTAAAGTAAAAAGAAAAAAATATATTAATGTTAAAGAAATATTATCATGACATTATGTATTTATGATTTTCTAGATCATTGTAAAATGTAAATTATACTAAAATTATATTTTCCATGGATGTAAGATTTCAGTGACTCCTTTTTTTTTTACATATAGAGAATGAGATGTGGATTTTTTAAGATCAAAGAAATTTTGATTGAAAAATTACTTGTATAGTGTTAAAAAAAATAGGATTTCAAATTTATTCAAGTAATTTTTATTTGATATATTTTTCTTTAAAGGAAATTATTATAGTTTGAATTTTTTGTTAAAATTCATATCTATATAGATATATATATATATATATATATATATATATATATATATATATATATATATATATATATATATATATATATATATATATAATTGTGAACTAACAAATGACATGATTATTTCAAAATTTAACAAAATTGTAATAAAGTTAAATAGGGGTTAGTATAATCATGGAGTATTCTAGCCAATAATATTTTTAAGAGAAAATGGGTTGTAACTAAAACACTAAGGTTTTGGATTAGTATTTCAAGATATTGAAAGCCCGACTTAACAAACACTAAGCCTATTGTTGAGAACAAAAATGTACCACGGAATCTTTAGGATATAGGGTGGCTAAAAAAATAGATACTTATATAAATATAATACTCGATGCAAGAAGAAACACATAAATGTTGGAAACTAGCTTACAAGACAGGAATAAAAATGTCAACTTTTATTGATATTACAAAATTAGGGGAGAGTCATTTTGAGAATAAATATTTGGTAAATTATCTACAATTATTAGGAATATGAAAGGAAACTCATTGAAATAAATAAGTATAGAATGATGCTTTGTCTACATTATTTTGTGTGGCATTTCACAATGATATGATAAATCCCACTCATGATATGAGTTTTTATAGATTAAATGTTAAAATGATTTGTTATTAAGAAAATGAGAACCTTAAATAACTTTACAAGCGAAAAGATACCTCCAAAACATTAGGAAGAGAAAGAATCTATGAATGTAACAAATTAAGGTTTAATTTATAATATGACATCAAAACTCATAATGACTTTTTGTTTTTTTTTGTAATGACTAAGTAGTCTAGAAGGCCTACATATGTTATGTAGAGTATACTTATGATATAGATATGTGCAGTTTTTTTTGTCAATACTTCATAAAATTTAATTATTAATAAATATTATCTATAATTTATAATATATTTCATTAATTAGGTATTATGATTAGCTTTATTCCTAAAGTTAGGTATTTTAATATAAGATTTGAAAGGTGATGTACTAATTATGATCCAAAATAAAATATCTTCTAAACATTATAATACTTCATTTACTAATTTTTGTAAACTATTATAATGGATAAAACCAAACTAGTTAACATTTTTAATCAAAATGTTTCTAGCCAAATAAAAATTATTCACATATTTTTTAGATAAAATATTCTAACTTAATTTAACAATGAATAGAAATACAATCCTAGTATACATAAACTCATCCATTATAATTTTCCCATTCAACTTATAATATGATAATATATTATACGAGTTTGATAATAAATAATTTATTATTAATTATAATGTATACTCTATACAAACATAACTCAGTGTTGTAACTCAATGTTGTTGCAACCACAATCGTGTTAGAGACAAAAAATTATGACACTTTAAGGATTAGCTAGTTCACAATTTTCTAAAAAAAAAAACATTAAACCCATAAGTTATCCTATTTCACTACAAAAGATGATATTATGGTATTCCGACCTTGTCACTATTGTGATATTTCCACAACCGAAGATAATCAAGCTTTTATAGTATCATGGGAAATGTTAATTAAATTAAATTGAAGTTACACTTAAATAAAATATGTTCTTAAATATCATTACTTTTAACAAATCCTTTGATGACATATAAAATTGCTAAATTTGGAATTTAAATAATACTGATATACTTATAATTTAATATAAATAAATAAAAATAATTGATATTATCAAATATCATGATAAAAAATTACACCTATGATGAAATTTAAACATATATTCCCTTACTTTTATTGAAATGAAAATCCAAAAATAATGCCCAACAAAAAACATTTGAACGAATTAATTCATATAACAGAAAAATCAAATTAACTTTAATATAATAGAATTTTTAGAAGTTTGCATTTAGATTCAAGGCCCACCAGATTCACACAAGCTATCTTGAGATAAGATAATTCTCTCTTGCCAGATTTAGAGTTATAAGAGAATCTCCAAACTAGCATGTCTATTTTTAATTTTGGATTACACTGGATGGAGATTGTGTGGAATATAACTCAGGCCTCTAAATCAATCTAACCACTGAGAAAAATAATTACTTAACCAACAAAATTGCAAAGTAGGGTGTTAAAACACTCAATCTTCCATAGCTTTAATCTCTCCCATGCTGGCACTGCAAAGAAATAAAAACACTAAGAAAATTAATGAAATCAAAATACTAAGTAAATTAATGATATCTTTGTGCACATACTACACTTAAAACAAAGAGTTGCAACAAGGAAAGAAAATACAAATGCAAGGAAAAACATCATGTTTACCAAAAAAATGAACATGATAGATGTTGGTTTACCAAAAAGATGAACATGATAGATGTTGGTACATAAGTCAAACTTCTTAGTTTAGTTATTCCATTTGAAACTATTTTAAAAAACTTTTTAGATCCTACATTACCAACCATATAATAAATAACTTCCTTGGCATTTCTTTGCAAGTTTAGATTATACATGTTTTAAATTAAAACATTTGAAACTAACATTCACATTTGAGATATATAATTCTCACCTTCATATGTTTGTATTTCTTTCATTGTCTCTTGTAGTAGCTCTATCAAGCTCATTAGCAAATGTTTTTTTCCTTCTTGAACCTTGTGTTGGAGGAGGAAATTGTGCAGAGCTAGATGATGTATATGAGCGCTTATGAGTGACCATCCTCTCCAAGAAATCTCTTTCACGCCCAAGTGTATATCCAAATCCATCTTGCACTTGTTGGAAAGATGGAGTAGCTGGATGGTCCAACCCCAACGTGGTTGATGTCAATGCTGTTTTGAATTCACTTGCAACATCTTCCATGCGTTTTTCTAAGAAGTGCAGATGTGACTCATCACCAGGTAATTGCATAAGTGACTCAAAAATATGCCTAATATTTTGTGAGATCTTTTCTCGTTTGTGACTTGGATCAACATTAGTGGAAGAATCCATGGAATAATTAACATTATCATTTACCTACAAAGAAAAAAAACAAACAATCATAACAACAATAAAAGAGTGATAAAAAACATAATTAACATTATCATTTACCTACAAAACAAAACAAAAAATAGTCATAACAATAGTAAAAGAGTGATAAAAAACATAAAATTAACCAAGTTATGAAATTATTACCATGACATCAACATAAGAATCCATGGAAGCATTAACATTATCATTTACCTACAAAGAAAAAAACAACTAGTCAGAACAATATTAAAAGAGTGATAACAAATATAAAATTTAGAGAGTTATTAAATTATTACCATGACATCAACATCCAAGTTATCCACACTTTCAAAGTCATCATTTTCACGTATCTGTGAACAAAACATTGTACGGTATTAGATCAAAATGACTATTAATTATTATTATTGATCTACATATTCAATGAAATATTCAAATCACCTGGTTTTGGGTTGTTGCATTGATTCTTGCTTTTATATTTTCTTGTTCCAACCTTGTTTTTTCCCTCATCATGCTAACCTTGATGACTTGTTTGCAAAGATATCCATTTTTCGCCCAATCACAATCACACATAGAAAAACTTGAACTTGAATGATATACCATATATGATTTATCTATATCATGTTGGCTTTGCACCCATGCTATTGAAGAATCTAAGTGGTGCAGTGTCACATTACAATCTGGAATAGATTGTGCCCTTAGCCATGAATGAGCTTCTATTTTCTCCACCTTATAGTTTCTATGGAAACCATTTTCCTTTGCACATTGACGCCACCAATAAAAAATGTGGACCACTGAACATAACTGATGCACCAACCAATCCACTCACATTACAATCTGTAATAGATTGTGCCCTTACCCATGAATGAGCTTCTGTTTTCTCCACCTTATAGTTTCTATGGAAACCATTTTCCTTTGCACATTGATGCCACCAATAAAAAATGTGGACCATTGAACACAACTGATGCACCAACCAATCCACTCGATGATGTGAAGTTGCTCGTATTGACTTCAAAAGAACTTGTTTCAAATGTGAATGGTAGGACTCAATAGTGCCATTTGTTTCTTGTCCGGCATGCTTTAAGTGACGACAACATTTTGCCCACATTTTTGATTAACACAAAATAAAGTATGTCAATAGTCAATATAGTTATAACAAAAATATGAAAATTAAAGCTACATAAATCAAACCTATTTTGTCCAACCATCGTGCTCAAAAGTAGTCAACAAAGGTGGTTTCCTCTTGGAAGTCATTTAGAAATTTGTTGGTCTCCTCAAGTGCAGAATTTGCATTTTTGTGGCTGTGCATAATGTCAACTAGACACTTAAATACAATGTTGCAAATAAATATCAACCTTTGATTTATGTATATTACTATAAATATTACTAAAATTTAAAAAGGTTAAAAAAACTAATTAAATTATTTATTCATATGAACTAACTAAGTTCATATGACGTTATTTTTAATTTATAAATTTAATTAAAAGCACAAACCTTGCAAATAAATATTAACCTTCGATTTATGTATATTACTATAAATATTATGTAGAGGTTAAATCTCTATCATCCACCTAATAATTATTAATAATTAAATAAACATTTTCGAAGTCTTATTTCAAATAAACACGTCTATCAACATAATTAAATTATCACTCAGTTTTTATTCTAATTCTAAAAAACAAAAAATATTAATTTCAGTTTTTATGCGTGCCGACTCGTGATTGGTAATATGGAAGAAGCCCAATTCACTGCAAGCATCTCTCAATTTCTTAAAGCTCCATCTATTCATCGTTGCTTCTTCCATATCGCTGCATAGAGTTGCAAGCCTCAAATTTGAAGGAAGGATACCTGCAAGAATTGAAAAACTGCCCCCTGAAAATAAATGATTTGAATTCATCTAGGGGGGAGTTGGGGATTGGAAAGGGATCTGGAAGGATACCTGGAAGAATTAAAAAATTTCCGCTGAAAATGGATGATTTGAATTCATTTTGGGGGGAGTTGGGAATTGGAAAGAGACTGGGAGCCCTGGACCTGTCACCTGCAACATTAACTTGACAATTAATTGGACGTACACCGGCACTTACCCAACTCCCCAAAAAGTTTCTAAAACTTTTCTGCCATGACATTGAATAGATTATTAACAGAGAGAGACCGTGATGGAAATGGAGGGCCCATTTTTCCACGTAGAGGCGGTCGAGCTACTTGCAATCGAGATAAGCTCGGTCAATTTGTGTGGTGTAAGTTTTCCTAATATATAATAGAAAATGGATGGACTTCCCAAGCTTTCAAAAAGAAATATTTAAATTTATTCATATAATTATTAAATTTATTAATATATAATTTTTTATTAAATATATTAATACAATTTAATATTAATAAATTTAAATTAACATATTCATAATTCAATTAAAAGTTTAAATAATTAAATAAATATAATTAAGTTACATCAAATATATATATTTTTTGTAAGCTTGGAAGCACTCTTTGATTTCGAGTTTTACATGTTTATTATTCACCCACAACAGGGGAGGGTAGCACAAGATTCGAATCCAAGATCTTCGGTTCAGTGCGACTTCATTCCACAACCATCGCCACTTGAACTACCCTAGGTGAACAACTTACATCAAATATATTAATCTTCTTACAATAATTTAAATATATTACATATTTAAATATACTTAAAAATATATCAATGTATTTAATTTATTTAAAAACACACACATATATATTTTATGTTTTTTTTTTTTTTTTTTTTTTTTTTTTTGTGTAAGGCTAATTCTATTAAAAGAAACAAAAAATAAAATTACAAAGAGGCCTCAGCCTCAACCGTTGTCAATGAAGTTCATCAAGTATCTAAACTACCCCATATTTGGGGAAACCAGTGTGACAAAGCAAAAACCATACATATGTCCTAGACCCAACACCGAAGGAAAACCATACATATGACCTGGACCCAACACTAAAGAAAAAACCAGAAGAAGTTTTGACACAACACCACCTGATGCAGCTGGAAATATGACATACCCGCCTATCGTTTAGACAAAAATAAAAAACAACAAGTGACTGGACCAAACCAGTTAGCGGCAGAAATCTGAGTTGGCGCGTGGGTGGCAGCGGATGCCACATGGCTTCACTTGGGTTCATCCTGGTCAGGTGTCTCCTCGACAATGGGACAAGCGTACTGATCCCAATCTTTGTCCTCCTTTGCCATGCCGCCTTCCGCTACACCACCAGGTGGCTCCTTCGCGGGAAGGGTGCCACTCGAACTGCCGGCTATAGCCATCGAAATAGAAGCTCCGACTGAGCTGCCACCTGGTTGCCGAATGTCGCCAGCATGTTCTCCTTCTGCATGCAGTCTGCCATGCCGAATTCCCTTGCCTTCTTCCTTCGGGAGCTGCTCAGAACCACGACCAACTCCATGACTACGCTCCTCCTGAAGTTGCGCTTCAGAGTTTCTCACCTGAGCACTGTGCTACTCACTTTCTTCAGAGAATACAATGGTAACATTGGCAGTTATGATGGGCCTGTTTAGGTTGCTCTGGAACCTGAATTGAGTCGAGTGAGGGACCGAACTGGGATGCAAAGGAAAAGTGGCTGTATGAAGCCAGAAATCTTTGTGCTTGGCCATTGAATCCTGCACACGACCCCGACCATTGCACGTTTGAGGATAATGTCTATGAGGCGAGCTGGGAGGAGGAGAATTTTCAGGGGGAGGAGGTGGTGAGGTAGGTATAGAGCTCTACGCTGCTTGTGGGCAAGCACTGCCATCGCGGGTACCACCTCTGCGGCTCCTCATTCGGTGACGGACCATATCAATGTGGTTGGAATGGAATTCAGCAGGATAGAAAGCCAGGAAGGAGAGCAGAGTATGAACAAAGGGTGACTGGGTAGGATTCAAAGGGCAATGCCTGGAATGGGAGTAATGATGCCCAATTCCAAGGTTGATACAGCACAGAAGCCAGCAGCGGCTCCTAGTAACAGTTCTGCTGCAGGGAGTTCCAGCTTGGGGCAGGCAGATGCTGAAGGAAGGAGGGTAAACAAACGGGTTGAAAGGCTCCATGTTATGGCAAACTACGTCCAGATCTCAGCCTGAGTGGCCATTAAATGCTGCATGCAGGCGGGCCTGCGTTCGCTTCAAGTGAACTTGGGATGGTGCGCTGTCCACCGTCTGGCTGGTCTGAACACCGTCAGTCCGACGGGTCACCATTAAATGTCTCGGTGTTCACCCGCATCCAGGTATGTATTTTTATTTAATATATTATAAATAAATAATTAAATAGATACCATTTACTAACTTAATATTTATATTAAACTATTTACATTTCATTTGGTATATTATATATTTAAATCCATTTCATATATATTAATGTATTAAGTTATTTAAATACATTAATATATTTAGTTATTTAAATATATAATGTATGAATTATAATGAAAATTAGGTATATTTTTAAACATTATAAGAAATTCAAAATACACACATATAATTTTAATTAGGAAATATTTTAATGTAGGTGTATCATTTTCACATTGTCGGCCTTTTCTAGTGATCTCTCTCACTATTTATTACTCCACCTTTCTTCTGCTCTTCCTCGACATTGGTCCTGACGATGGGTCTTGGTGTAGACTCGAAATGTCGACAATCCAAAATGACTACTGTGGAACATCTTCCGACTATTGAAATTCAAAATCATTGCCACAAAAATCTACAAACCCTATATAGTAATCATTATTAATTACAAGAAAAACTATATAAATCATTGGTGCTAAAAGTCTAAATTAGTTCCTATTTTAAACATAAAAATAAATAAAAATAAAATGAATCTACAATAGTGCTAATTAAAACAACAAAAGAAGACATGAAACTAATTAACATCAAGAAAATAACTGCTAAAGAAAATTAACTATCAACAAAACCGATTAATCTATTTTACTGAAGGAGAATAAATCTAAAATTCCGCTACAAAATAAGTTACAACTATCTAAAAGTAAAAAAATTTAACAAAAAAAAAGAGTATTTTGGTGAAAACAAAAATGTTTTGAGACAAAAATATGTACACATCATTAATTTCTACACTACAAAAATTGATGAAATATCTCCGAAGTATAAACTTAGCAAACATGTGCAGTAAAAATAAAAATACCAGAAAACATAAAAATATATACCAATAAGAAAAATAACCACTACAGTTGTAGACTGGCCATTGATCTATAGTTTACTAGTGGTTTACACGTTACACACTCTCAAGAAATGAAACACGTGTTTTCAATTAACAAAATATAACAATACAATCCAAAGCATCAAACCCTTTAAGTATGGTTCACAAAGTTTTTATAGAAAAACTAAAAGAAATGATTCCTATTTCCAATGGTTTTTGCTAAGAAAAAAGGAGGAAACCAATTCCAGCTATAACAGGTAGGTTTCTCAAACTTATCAAAAAACAAAAACTTATTTAAGTACTTTCCCTTAATTGTCTTACTTCAACTTGATTTCAAGTTGTTGATTTTCTAGTGCAATTAGGGATAACACAATATTTATGAAATTATGATTGCTTTGATGATCTTATTTCAACTTATTCTAACATATAATTCAATAGTTATACTTTGTAAATTCAAGAGTAGAACAATAGAGATCACAATGCACAAAAAAGAGACAAGATTTATCCTAGGAAAACCCACTACAGGAAAAAACTAGCAACTTTTTCAATAGATAAATTATTCTTGTTCAATAAGATATGCACCTATACCTATGGTCAAACCTGGTCTTGTCCCCCAATTAAAGTCATCCAAACTAATCATTCAATTTGTTATTCTTGTTTGATCTAAAATTTTTGGCCTCCCAACAACTGTCTAGTAGCCCAAAATTTCGTCCCTATTGAAGTTGCTGCCCTAGAAAGATGCAAATCACAGAGAGATACTTTTATCCACATGTGCAAGTTGATGAGAGAGGGTAGAGAGAAACTCAACCTTCTTTCTTTTTCCTTCTTCATCCTTCTTGACCTCCTTCACTTTCCCATAAGTTTTCTTACACGGGGAATTCAAATCTTCCAAAAATAAGGAGCCCGAGCTATCTTTATATAGTAGATTTTCTAGGGTGAATAGGTGTGACTCTTGTCCAGTGCCGACTTGACTTGGAGGGAAGCCAACATGTCAATTTTTGGAGCCAAAAATTACATTTTAAAAATTCAAATTTACATCTTTTAAAAGTTAGAATAGGACTTTGACTCGATAAATTTTCTTTGACTCAAGCATCTATAAATATACTTTACAATGATAAATATAATTACATAAAGTGACCAAAATTACATTACAAATACCAACCCTAGTTACAAATTCAACACTCTCTCTTAACTAGGAAGTTATTCATAATCACTGTAATAGATTTTCTCATATTGAACAAATTTCTCTAAAGAAAAAGGTTATCCATTGTTACCAACATCACCAGTATTATCAGCATCCGCTAGCGGCCATTTTCGAGATGGTACCAAACCCATGGAAATGTCATCAACATATCTAGACCCACTCGTCTAGAGTGATTGGTCCACGAATCCCATGGCCACCACCTAGGCCAAAATGTTGAGACCCTCAACTAGAAAGTAGTCACTCACCCTTCCTAGTGAGCACTCTTGGTCAAGACCTCACTCAACCCCTTCTCGGTTGGTGATCAGCTCTAATTGTTGAACCATATCTGTTGTGTGATAAGGCTCTTGGACCTCACTCCACCCTTCCGGTGTGTGATCAGGGTCCAGATACTGAAGGATATCACTCCACCATGCTTGGTGTGTGATCAGGGTCTAGGACCTCACTCCACCATGCTTGGTGTGTGATCAGGGTCTAGGACCTCACTCCACCATTTTTGGTGTGTGATCAGGGTCCTCCTCCAAGAGACACTCACTCAATATTGCCTGTTAAGCCCTCTGGGTCTCTTGGACCCATTCTCTCTTTTGGGACAATGTCCATCCATGTTGTAGAAAAATGAACACTTCCTCTCAACGAGAGGGGTGATCTCCGCGAGCCTCAACTTGTCTATGAAGTACACATACTTGTGCCTTGGAAACAACTTGGTTAGAAGATCAACTGTCTGCTAAGTGGATATGTACTCGAGCCTAATTTCTCTCCTTTACACCATGTCACAGATGTAGTGGTACTTGATCTCAATATGCTTCGACCTGTCATGGAACATGGGATTCTATGATAGCTCCACACAATTTTGATTATCACAATGTATCACTGTCGGTTCCAAATCTTAGATGAATAGTCCTTCAAACAACTTCCAAAATCATACTGCTTCGATACAAGCCTCATTGGCTATGATGTACTCTGCTTCAGTAGTGTTGAGTCTTAGTAATCTTTGCTTCTCGCTCATCCGCAATATAATAGTGGATACCAAATTGAAGCATACTCCCAAGTTACTCTTCATGTCTTCTACACTTCCTGCCAAATTTGTGTCTATATAACCCTGAAACTATACATCCTTGTTTGCAACATATTTCATACCATAATTCACTATACCATACAAATATCTCAATATGTGCTTTGCTACAATCTAATGATCATGTCTTGATTCTCCTTGGAACTGGCTCAAAGTGTTCACAACAAAGAAAATGTCTAGCCTGGTGTTAACCAAATACATCAACATACCAATTAGCGCCTATAGATAGATGGATCTACCAAAGTGGAGTCAAAGCCTATTAACTTCCTCAGGTTAGTCACCATGGGAGTCGCCATGGATTTGAAATCCATCATTCTGAAACTCTGAAGGATATTTATCACATACTTCCCTTGACGAGGAAGACTTCACCAGGTTTTTGCAATATTTCTAATCCCAAGTAATAGTGCATGAAACCAAGACCCTTCATGTCAAACTCAGAAGCCAACTTCTTCTTACATTGAATTATAAGAGGCTTGGAACCTGTTAGAAACAAGTCATCAACATATAATAGTAAGATTACAGGTTCATTCTTCACAACCTTGAAGTAAAGGTTTGGATCGACTTCACTCATGGTAAATCCTAGTCTTGTCAAATAACTGTCAATATGAGCATACCAAGCTCTTAGAGCTTTCTTGAGTCCATACAAGGCCTTCTTCAATCTACAAACATGAGACTCTTCTCCATATACCTAAAATCCTTGAGGTTTCTTTATGTACACCTCTTCCTCAATTACTCCATTGAGGAAAACAATATTTACATCCATATGGTGTAGTTTCCATCTCATAGAAGTAGTAAATGAAATGATGGATCTAATGGCGTGTACTTAGTTACACTAGAGCAAACATCTCATCATAGTCTTCTCCCTCTTTGTGGGAGAACCCTCTACCAATGAACCATGCCTTGTATTTTTCAATGCTTCCATCTGCAACATTCTTAATCTTATATATCCACTTGGAAGTCACTATTGAATTCCCCTTAGGCCTTGGCACAATTTCCAAAACATCATTCTTCATGATATATTGGAACTCCTAATTCATTTCTTCCTTCCATACATGTTGACTGACTATTTATTCATAAGTGGAAGTTTCTTCATCAATGAGTTTTTTCATGAGAGCTGCATAGATGGAGAACCTTTTAGGTTTATTTACTTCTTCAGATGCTCCATAAGGAGTTGCATGTCCTTCTACCTCTTCCAAAGTGGATTTAAGCCATGCTGGTCTCTTCTTGAACTCTGGAACTATGAATGGTTTTTCTAGATCTTGAGGCCCTTTCGTACATTATGTAGAACTTGAATGATCCTCCCTTGAGGCCTCCTTCTTCACTTCATCAAAGGAATCTACGGAGACTTTGTTAGACCTCCAATAAGCCACTTTCTAATTTAAAATGACATATCGGCTACCCTCAATTCGTTGTTGCTATGGAATGTAAATTATGTAGGTTTCTGATTCACCATGTCTAAAAAAATGCCCTTCTTTCTTGAAGGTTCCAAATTGTTCCTCTTATCCTTAGGAACATGAATATATACATGACAACCAAATATTCTCATATGTCCAACCTCTAGCTTCTTTTTAGAGAAGACTTCTTTAGGAGCGATTCCTTCCAGAGGTGTATGAGGAATTTGATTTTGAATGTACAAAGTTGTTCGTGATGCTTTACCCCATAAGAACAACGAAAAGTTCAAATCGTGCATCATGACCTTGAAATTCTTCAATGGGCCTGTTCTTTTTTTCAACTACACCATTGTTTTGGATTATAAGGAATGATTAACTCCCTCTTAATATCCACTTGCTTGCAAAAAGCGACAAGCTATTTTGAGGTGTATTCTCCTACATTGTCAGATCTCAGTATCTTAATCCTCTTACCTATCAATATTTCCACTTCCGCTTTGAATTCTTGGAACTTGTTGAATACCTCATCTTTTTTTTTAAAGACATATATCAATGTCTTATGGGATAATTCATCAATGAATGTCAAATAGTTGTTGGAATTATGGCTGATGTGTTATCCTTGATGGCAATCTCCTTAGTAAATATGTCAACATTGATCACTGTGGAACTAATACAAATTGGTATAGATGTTACAAAAAGTATACACAGATAAATGATAAAGGTGATGTTTGGATCCTATGAAGAAGGGTCACATACATACGCTGGTATTATAAGTGAAAGTCACATACAAAATCTGAACCATGGTATTTTGGATACCAGGGGTCATTACCATGGTATTGGCCCATAGTAATTGGTGTGACAATGATTATTTGATCCCGTCAAAGAATACTAATGACATTACCAAAGGATTTACCTAAGGTATTGGTCAAGGCTAAAGGTATATAAGGAGATGGAAATCAAGGTGTTATGTGTGCAAGTGATGTATTTTTTGTGAATGATTTGATCTGAAACATGTGTGCACCAGGGAGCATGGAGATGGCTCAGATCTAATAGATACAAAATGAATACATATTTCTTGATCTATTTATGTATGTAGCTAACAATGATATATCTATGGTGATGGTATGATCAACATATAATGATGTATGACTGTAGCAATATGTGTGGCGAGATTTGGGTTTGACATGTTGTGTTATGCAGTGAATGCATGATTTAGTGATTTAAGATCCGTATGCTGGTTTGCTTCTGAATGGTTGCATACATACATGAATCTGTCTCTATAGGGTGACATATATATTCTGAGATATGGTTTACAATATGTTGATATCTGTACATGAGTCTTATGCATGATGGTCACGTACATATGTTGATATGTTTCGATGATGTCACATATATATTCTAGAGTTTGTAGTGCACTTTAATGATGACACTTGATGAGTTCTGCTCTATTTTCTGCTGCTTATCAATGATGTCTTAATGATATGTGTCTGATAGTGATGATTGGGTTGTTTGATTGGCAATGATGCTACAATGTGTGGATATGTGATTTTTTGATCTATGCATGGTTCAATGATTGATTCAATATTGCAGTTATTCATGATTCAATTTTCAGTGGTTTAATATCTATACGTAGGTGTTATACAGATGGAGCATATAGATATGTGAGTTTTATTTAGTAAAGTCATGTACATATTTTGATATTTGTTTTTTTTAGGTTGGGTTCTACATTCAGTGGTTTGATGCTTCAAAAATTCAGTTAATTTGCAATGTTTCAATGACTTAGATTCAATACTTCAGTTTTTCATATTCGTTTGGGTTTATTTTTGACATGGGTCCAATTTGAAAATGTGATTAAAGGTGGCCTACAGGTTGTTTGATAATTATTTGACCAATGGATCTAGTTTGAAACATTATGAAAAGTGATCCACAAGGAGTTGAGGGTCGAAACCTTCAGAAAGGGGTAGAAGCTCCCTTCCGGTAGAAGTCGATAAACAAGATTAGGGGGTTGTATCTCCCTTCTAGTAGGATATGGAGAATTAGTGGAGGTTGTAGCCTCTTGCAGGTGGGTTCTTGTGTACTGGTAGTATTTTGCATCAGTTCACAATTTAATGAAGATTTTATCTATATAATAAGAAAGAAGACAGAGACAAAAACAACAATTGTTTTCTCCCACATTGGGTTTCCACCTAAAATCTTGGTGTTCTATGTGTTTTTCTCATTTTCATGATTTCTTTATGTTCTTTACTGCATACTGGAAAGTTATTTATTTACTGATGCAATGGTTAAAGACAATCATCTGATAAGACGTATGGAATATAAATAAACTTGATATATGCTATTTTATTTTACTGAAGTTGCGTACATACTCAGGTTTCTCTAAGAATAATAACGTACAAAATTCAGTATATGAAATTTGAAAGTTAAATTTTTAAAAATACTAATTCACCCCCCAATATTTTCCTAACAATTGGTATCAGAGTCAGTTTCCTCAGAAGAATCTTGATCGCTTAAAGGGAAATCCATTAAGATGAGTATTTAAGAAGGAGCATTTTCTATTAAGCCACCTTTGTTTAATGGAACTAACTTTGTATTTTAGAAAGTCAGAATGAGATCATATTTGCAGGCACTTGGAGCTGATGTATGGGAAATTGTTGAAGGTGGATATCAATACCCAACCTCCATTCCCATAGATGATGCAAGGAAGAAACAATATGAGACCAATGCAAAGGCAGTCAATGCTATCTTAAAAAGTTTTGATGAATCATAATTTGTGAAGGTCATGAAACTGAATTCTACAAATGTTATATGGGACAAGATTATCCAAAGCTATGAAGGTGACACTAAGGTAAAAAGCGCTAAACTTTAAATGTTTAGAATTCAATATGAGACTCTTAGAATGCATGATGATGAAAGTATTGCAAGATTTTTCCTTAGGGTAGATGAGATAAATAACTCAATGAAGAATCTTGGTGATGAAATAAAGGATTCCACTGTTGTTGAGAAAATTCTAAGATCTCTAACCTCAAAGTTCGATTCCAAAGTCTCTGCCATTGAAGAAATACAAGAATTAAAGAATCTCATTGTTGAATAGCTCCATCATATTTTAACAGCTTATGAGATGAGAAAATGCATCCATCAGATATCAAAGAATCAACATTCAAATCTATATACAAAGGGAAAGAAAAGGAAGAGCCTAAGGAAACATGTCACATTTGAAGCGAAGAAGAAGCAAAGTTTGTGAATAAACTTCAAGTAGGAACTGGCAACTTTAAAGATAATATTCCTTTTAAATGTTTTTCTTGTGGAAAAGTAGGTCACTATGCTGCTAAATGTCCTTATAAAAAAAATCATGAGAAAGGGAAGAATGTTCCAAAGAGGAATGTTAAAATAAGTTTTGATAGCAAGAAAAGTTTTTATACTCATGAAGATAGTGAATATTCTTCCAAGAATGAGGATGTTGAATCTGGTCAACATTATTAGTTGCTTATGGCATTTGAAGAGAAAATTGTTAACAAATATGATGATGTCTTTATGGATTCTCTAGAAGAAATTGACAAACTCAGTGTTATAAACAAAAATCAAGAAAGGAAATCTGTATGTATAAGGAAATCACTCTTTTTGAAGAAATAACTCGGTGGAAAATATGTCTAGAATAAATGAAATTAGCTGAACAAGTTTTGAAGGAACAAGTTCTAGAAAAGGAAAGGCACTGCAAAAATTTAGAAATTGAAATTGTGGGTGTAAGGAAGGAACTTGAGAAAACAAAGGCTTTAAATATTAGATTGTCTAAAAGATATGAGACCTTATAAGAAATCATTAAAGTGAAACACTCTCCTCTAATCAAGATAGGTCTTGGATACAATCCAAATGGTGAGAAATAGGTACAAGAAGCTACATTAATGCAGTAAAAGGAAGCAATCATCAGAATTATAAACCTCAACAAAAGAATGAAGGATCAAATCCTTCCCATACAAACATCTTTACCATGATTAAAGGGAAAGCTACTCAAGAAGGTATTATACTCCCATGTATTCTTACTTTAATGGTCAATGCTTCACTTGTCACAAATTTGGTCATAAAGAAGTTCAGTGTGTTGCTTATAAAATAATTATGACTAGAGAAGCAAGAAAACAACATAATGAAATCGGGACAAATAAATCTTCTTATAATGTTTTCTCACCTCTTCAAAATGAAATTGAATGTTCTATTTGCAATAAATTTGGTCATGAAGAAACTAAATGCAGAAGCAGGATGAAGTCATCTTACCAGCATGAACAGAACACAATACCACCCAAGGTATGGAAAAAGAAGATTACTTCCTATGAAAATATTGAGCTAGAATTGTATGTAGGAGATCAAGAGAACTTATGGTACATTGATAGCGAATGTTCAAAGCATATGACAGGTGACAAAGATAAGTTTATTTCTTTTAATGAAATAAAGAAAGAAAATAATGTGAATTTTGGTAATAACTCACCTGCTGCTATCAAAGGGAAAGGAACTGTGTTGT
Source organism: Pinus tabuliformis (assembly GCA_031772625.1). Taxonomy (NCBI): domain Eukaryota; kingdom Viridiplantae; phylum Streptophyta; class Pinopsida; order Pinales; family Pinaceae; genus Pinus; species Pinus tabuliformis. Next base: position 956,560,422 of record CM062805.1, read on the forward strand.
TAAAGAAAAAGTTCAAGGTTGGAAATGTATTATTTGTTGATGGATTAAAATATAACTTTTTAAGTTTTATTCAAATGTGTGATCAAGGGCATGAAATTATTTTCAGATCAAAGAATTACGTGGTAAGAAATCTGGATACAGGTAAAATCATAATAAAGGGAACAATAACTCCAAGCAATGTCTATGTCTTAGAAGGTAGCCAAGAGCATTTTTCTATGAGAAAATCTGAAGAAAGTTGGCTTTGGCACAAAAGGTTGGGACACCTTAGCTTTTCTCAATTGTACAAATCAAACAGAATGGTAGCAGTTTGTGACTTTCCCAACATATCTCCACCTAAAAATAACGTCTGCAAATCATGTCAATTTGGTGAGAAAATTAGAGTTAAATTTAAAGCCAAAGAAGGTACTTCAAGTAAACCACTTGAACTTATTCACACTGATATATGTGGTCCTATGAGAAATAAGTCTCCTCGTGGTGAACAATACTTCATATTCTGCATTGACGATTTTACAAGAATGTGTTGGATTGGATTATTAAAACATAAAGATGATGCATGTGATAAATTTCAAGTATTTAAGGCTATGGAAGAAAATGCGTTAGATATGAAAATGAAATGTCCTAGATCTGATAGAGAAGGAGATTTTATATCAAATGTGTTTTTTATTTTATTTTTGTAAACAACTTGGATCAAGAGATAGTTTTCAATATCTAAAACTCAAAAAAATGAAGTGGGAAAATTAATGAACATAACAGTCCAAAAAATGGCACGTTCCATGCTTGATGAGTTAGGAACACCTCACACCTTCTGGGGAGAAGCAACACATACAACTATGGATATACTTGACAAAGATCATGTTCGAGTAAACAATGATAAAAATCCACATGAACTATGGTTTGGTAAGCCTGCAACTGTCAAACACTTTAGAATTTTTGGAAGCAAATTTTACATAAAGAAAAATGATGATAAGCCTGTAAAGTTTCAATCTAGAGCTGATGAAGGAGTCCTCCTTGGATATTCTTCTAGAAGTAAGGGATATAAATGTTATAATAAAAGGCTTCAAAATATTGTTGAATGCATAGATGTTGTGATTGATGAAGCATCCACAGGTACCAAAAGAGAAGCACCAATATATGACGAACCTCTCCCTACTACAAGCCAAAAGGTTGTAGGAGAAGGAAATAGAGAAGCATTAGAAGAAGGAAATGAAAATATAGATACATCAGAAAAGACTCCATCAAGGTATGTTCAGAAAAATCATCCTGAATCTCAAATTCAAGGTGAAAAGGAAGCAGTAATACAAACTAGAAGAACTCTTGTTGGAACTTCTAGTCACTTAGACTTACTATCCACAATTGAACCTCAAAATGTGAATCAAACAAGAAAAGATGAATGTTGGGTTAAGGAAATGCATGAAGAACTTGATCAAATATAAAATAACCATACATGGGAATTAGTACCAAGGCCTCATGATAAAAATGTAATTGGGACAAAATGGGTGTTCAAGAAAAAACTAAATGAAAATGGAGAAGTAATTTTAATCAAAGCAAGACTTGTATGTAAAGGCTATGCTCAATAGGGAGGAATAGACTTTGAAGAAACATTTGCACCTATAGCTAGACTTGAAGCCACAAGAATGTTTCTTGCATTTTCAAGCTTTCATAACTTTAAGTTATATCAAATGGATGTTAAATATGCCTTTTTAAATGAGGATCTAGAAGGAGAAGTTTATATTGAACAACATGAAGGATTCATTCTTGGCAATGATAAAAATATCGTTTGAAAACTTAAGAAGGCATTGTATGGGTTAAAACAAGCTCGTCATGCATGGTGTTATCGTCTTGACAAGTATCTTTAGCAACAAGGCTTCAAAAATGGGTCTGCAGATAGAAATTTAAATACGAAATTTGATAAAGACAAACTTTTGATAGTTGTTGTTTATGTAGATGACATCATATTTGGAAGCAATGTAGAATCTATGAGTCAAGGATTTGCTTCAGTTATGAAACCAAAATTTGAAACGTCTCTACTTGGTGAGCTAACATATTTTCTTGGTCTTCAAGTTCAACAAACTAAAGATGGTATCTTTCTTTCTCAAACCAAGTACCTCAAACAAATTTTGAAGAAATATGGAATGGAAGACTAGAAGCTTGTATGCACACCAATGGTAACAAGATTCAATCTTAGTCATAATGATGATTCTCCTTCATTTAATCAACCTAAATACAAATGTATGATTGGAATATTACTCTCTCTTACAGGTAGAAGACTAGACGTTATGCATGTATTAAGAAAAGTCTTTCGGTAGAAATCACATAAGATAAATTTTTGGCCGACGCATTTCGAATCAACAAGTGTGGTTCATCATTAGGACCAGATGAAGAGGCAGACCATGGAAAAGGCTTAAATAGAGAGAAATGTAGAGACCATTTTTTTCCGTAAAGAAAATTCATAATCTCATGGGAGAAATTACATGTTGTAGATGCCCGAAGGCATATGCTGTAAACGTGGTTGTCTATCCACTGTCAAAAACTAATATTTACAATGAAACCCAAAGGGTATATTGTGCTGGTTCAAAACCACAACAAAGAGTTCAAAAATTCACCCACGCGGGTGTGTAGTGCTGTCCATATTTACAATAAATAAACAATATCAAAATTGCAATAAACTTCAAAATCAAGTTGCTGATAAATTAGGGGTTGTTGCTCCTTTGTAGACTCCCATCTATATATGGCCTGTGAAAATAGTGATAGATTCCGGCAGGTGTATGTTCGACTATCATCCACTCTCCTAGAGGGCGATGCATCGCTTCTTTCGATAGCTTGTCAGCAGTTTCATTTCTTTCCATGTAGATGTGAGAAACAGAGATCTGATCAAAGAATGTTTTGAAAAAAACAATTTCTTCCAAAATAGTTCTCAAAGAGTAAGCAAAACAAACAGCTGTGTTGTTAAACTAATCAATTAGAATCCTTGAGTCCCCAAAGACTTGAATGTTTCGACATTGTTTCAGAATGGTAAAGTATAATAGATGGCGTAATGATATCAGTTCAGAATGATTATTAGTGCCGGGTCCCAATCCCATACAAATTTGGAAATAGTGTGATTCATATAGGAAGAAACTTATGCCTCCCCCACAGCCATGTTGTTGGGTAGCACCATCAAAATAGGCCCAAGGTGTTGATGTGTTTATCTGTTCCTGCCAAATGATCCTAGGTCTCTTTTGGCTCTCATCATTTGGAAGTTCTTCAAAAGCAGCGCAAATTTGCAGAGGGAGCAGGTTCAAGTTTACCGGTTTGTCCTAAAAATTTTTGATGTTTCGCTTGAGCCATATGTACCATGAAACAAGAAGGGGAAGGTTTCTTGTTTTCTCCACAGCCGTATTACCCCACCAATTGTCCCAGGCTATTATTATATCAGCACCCTACCAGTTCATAGTCATATTTAGAGATTTTAGGACTTGAGACCAAATGCTCCTTGTGGTCAAACATGTAAGAAAAAGATGCTGGGTCGATTCTTCTTCTTGGAGGCATAGGACACACCGAGTAGGACCCAAAAAAGCCCTCCTTTTTAGATAGGATCCAGTGGGGATCTTATTTTCTAAAATGTTCCACATCAACAGTCTGGTACGCAGTGGAGCTTTTAATTTCCACATGGAGACCCACCATCTTCTTAATACCTTCGGCTTTTTATCTGGAATGATGATGTCGTAGCCCTATTTAGAAGAGTATTGTCCAGATTTTGAGTGTGCCCAAATAAGTTCATCCTCTTCATTCTTTAATCTAACATGCGATTCTGTGAGTGCCTGTATATAGCTTTGCCATGTTCTACTCCATTCATTTGGTATGTTCCAGTTCTGCTCGGTCAGCCAAGCTTGTGTATGAAAAGTTGTGTTCTGTTGATCACCAATCTGCCCAATAAACTTTATGCCTTTGCTGTTTAGGTAATTTATCAGTCCAGCTGGTAGCTGATGGGAATTTACACTTCCCGACCATGGGTCAATTCCAATGCGGACTGAGGCTCCATTGCCTATTTTCCATAGTAAGCCTTCCTTGATAATAGGAATTGAATTGAGTATGGCCCTCCAAATTACCGATATGCCTTTCCTGTTCCATGTGGGACTTCTGATCTAGTCTATAATAGTAGACGACCAGATATATTTGTGTAGGATTACCTCAGCCCAAAGACTTTTTTGCTTTAGTAGTAACCAACTCTGTTTTGCGGCCAAGGCTTGTGCAAAGGCTGCAAGAAGTTTAAGTCCCCAACCTCCCCACTTCTTTGGAGTAGCAATTTTGATCCATTTAACCTAGGAAAATGGTTTGCCCTCCTTTCTTCCATTCCAGAGAAATTTGCTACAGATTTGTTGTATTCTATGGAGGATCCCTCTTGGTATCCAGGCTAATGACATCCAGTAAACCGAGGTGGCTTCGAGGACTGATTTGATAAGAATTAGTCTACCGGCCCTAGAGAGGAACCTGTGACACCAACAGTTTATTCTCTTCTCCACTTTTGTGATGAGCCAGGTCCAATTTGCAATTTTGTATCCATCTGGTTTTAGTCTGAAACCCAGATATTTGAGCCCCTCCATCAAATCAGTAGCTTGAAATGGAAATTTTTGTATGGCTAACTGAGATTCCTGTTGAGTACATTCAGATAGGGAAATGGTGGATTTATCTCTATTAATCTCCATTCCCGTAGCTCTGCAGAATAGATTTAGAATCTCATTCAATGAAGTGGTGTCCAGGACACTCCCATTCGAAAAGATCAATATGTCATCTACAAATAGTAGATGTGTCAGATAGAATTGGTCCATATTTTTTGGTCCTCTGAGCCCCCCACTTCTTTTTTCTGAATCAATTAGTCTGCTCAATACTTCCATGACTAATAAGAATACTAGTGGTGATAAGGGGCATCCCTGCCTTATCCCTCTATCTATATTAAAGGATGGAGTTGCAGATCCATTGATGAGAATGGAAAAAGAAACTGTGGAGATGCACCCCATGATCTAGTTGATGAGAGCAAGGGGAAAACCCATGTGAGTGATAATCATCTTGATGTATAGCCAGTTCAATTTGTCGAAAGCCTTTGACAGATCTATTTTGAGAGTGAGTCTCTTGAGATTTTTGTGCTTAATGGAGTGAAGGGCTTCCTGGGCAGAGCCAATAGCATCCTGAATATGTCTATGATGGAGGAAAGAAAATTGATCCTGAGAGATATGGTTAGATAAAATGGGCTTGATGCGGTTGGCTATGATTTTAGAAATGATTTTGTATAGACAGTTGCAAAGGGATATGGGATGAAAATCATTAAAAGAGGCTGGTGATTCAGTCTTAGGGATCAAGGCAAAATAGGTGAAGTTGATGGGCGGATGGATGTTCCCAGTGATCCTACTTTCTTCAATGATCACCAACAGATCCTGTCCCAACAACTCCAGAAAAGTTGAGTAGAACTAAACCGGCCAGCCATCCAGGCCAGGACTCTTGTCCTTCTTGAACCATTTAAGTGTTCCTTCCAGTTCCTCCATGGTGACCAGTTGTATCAAATCATCTACTGCATCTGGATCCACAAATCTAGGGAAATGGCCAGCCAAGTTAATGATGTTCGGAAGAGTGATGGCAGCCGGCGCTATAAATTGAATTTGAAATGGGTGTTCCCCAACTTCACTAACTTAGGGTGAGTAGAGGCCCATCCATCTATCTCACAGGGAAACTGCCAAATAGTATTGGTTGCCTTTCGACCATTGGCAAAATTGTGGAAAAACTTAGTATTTCCATCTCCTGCTTGTAGCCAAATGGCTCTACTTTTCAACCTCCATTGTTCTTCCTTTTCAAGTAGAATCTTTGCCTTTTGGTTTTCCAAATTAATCAGATGTAGTTTTGTATCATCCGATAAGAAACCAAGCCCCTGTTCATCCGTGAGCTGGGCTATCTGTAATTCAATGTCTTTTAGATTCTGTTCATCTCTCAACTTCTTCCGCCTTGACCATTCCTCTGTCATAGTCCTGAGATTTTTAAGTCGAATATAGAAGTCAGCTGCCATTCTCTGCTCCCTGAGAGGGGGCTGTGCTCTCCAGAACTCAGTCACCAGATTGATGAAGTCTGGGTCTTTTAGGTATCCAGTAAAGAATTTGAAGGGGGCACGAGGCTTTTTAGAGGGACCAGAGATTTGTAGATATATGGGGAGGTGATCAGAAGATCCTCCAGTACCAACCCATTGTCTATATAGGGGAAGGTTACAGAGGAGATCTTCATGGATCAAGAACCGATCCAATCTCCGACCCAGGGCAGCATCCCCCGTCCTCCTGTTATGCCAAGTGGGCAATTTCTTGTTCATAGGAACATCTACAAGTTTGAAAGTATCTAGTAGAGTGCTCATCTGATCCGAAATAGGGTCGATCTGAGAATGATGTCCCCAGGATTCCTCCATTCCCAAAGAAAAATTTAAATCCCCCCCTATAATGGTGGTGCTTGAAACAAGATTATGTTCCAACAAGTTGTGCCAAAACTCCATTCTGTTCTGATTAGGGGCATATATGTTAATCACTTTTAACTGGTAACCAAGCTCACTCACAAAAATGTCCATTCCGATGAATCCCAAACCGCCCCAGGTGGATATATGCTTGACAGCTTTAGGGTTTATACCTATTGCAAGACCTCCGGATCTGCCAATGGCATCCATGCCCTGAAAAACCCAGCCCGACAGGATAGAGAGGAGGGTTCTGGTAATGATGTCAGAAGTGCCAAGGGTTTCCTGTAGGAAGAGGATGTCACAATTGGAACCATGTAAAAGATGCTTGAGAGCCAATCTCTTTTTGGGGTTGGCTAATCCCCTGCAGTTGTAGGAGAGCCAAATCATGGGGAGACAAGGGTAGAGGGCTCAATTGCTCTAAGTGCCCTTTCAATGGTGTATTGACGGCCCCTCGCTACATCAGCCACCGCCGTCTTGATGGCTGATTTGATCTTGGATGGGCGCCCTCTGGTAGGTTTATATTTCTTGGTCCTTCCGGGGGAAAGGCCCAAACCTAAATGAGGAGTCTTAGGTCGAGCTCTAGATCGGAGGTTGTAGGGATGGGATCCCATCCCAGAAGGGGAGGAAGTATGAGATGGGGGAGTGGAAAAATCCCTGAGGGAAGTAGGTGTAGTGGAGAAAGTGGGGGGAGGAGGAAAGATGGAGCAAGGGATGGAAGGGATAGAGCAATGTGCAGAGGAGGGGGGATGCAAAGATGTATGCAGAGTAGTAAACATAACATCTGAAAAAAGTACAGAGGTTATGGGGATAGATCCATTACCGAGAGAGAAGGTGCTTCCGCAGCTGATTTGGAGTGAGTCTGAGGAGGTGAGGTTGGAGCTTTTCGCTGATTTTTTGCCTTTTGTGTAGCGCCACTGCAGCCTCAGATGGTGCCTCTCCTTGTTTCTGTTCTCCCTTGTTCAGCTCTTCAGAGGTTTGTTGCTTTGTCCCCGAGAGTTCTTTGTAGTCACCGAAGATAGCAGTGGGCAATCCTTGTATAGGTGACCCACTTTGTGGCACCTCCTACAGCGAAATGGGACTCCTTCATAGTCCAGAAGTTGTTTGCGTGAGAAGTGTCTCCTGTGTAGAGTGATTTTTTCTTCAAGCCCTTCCCTGGTGTCAAGATGTACCAAAATCCTCGCCATAGTCATAATGCCAGTCTTTTCGTAGGACTGGTCATGCTCAAGGTAAGTCCCCAGTGCATCTCCAATACGTTTGAACACCTGTGGAGTCCAAAACTGCATGGGCAAACCAGGTAGTCTGACCCAAATAGGCCCTGCTCCAAGCTGTTCACGCTCCGGATCGAAAAGTGGATCCCATCTCTTCAACAGTACTGGAGCAAGCTCAATATGCCAGTAGCGCGATAATATCCAATCCGTGTACTCCTCCCTATGAAAGCGGAGGGCAAACCATCCTCTGGCCAAAACCCTAATAACAAGAAGTTCTTTCAGCAGAGAACCCCATATCTCCATGGTCCATTGATGCAGACGCTCCACAGTGTAGTTCCTGCCTCTTACACGACCAACTAGAACTTTCCTCGCCGTGTCCATAGCATCCGCCATAGGAACGTCTTCACCAAAAGTCAGATTAATGTCAGTGTCCACCGCTCTGAGGCACCAGCCCTTTTTGGGCTTATCCATGTGCCGACCCGTGGGATGTTCTCTAAGAAAACTTCAGCACGGTTCCGAGGAGCTATGCTGGGCCGAAAAAGCAGGTCGCGAATTTGGTATGGGAGAACTGAAGAAACCAATCGAATCGGGGAATGAGGGTTGAAGCTACATGAGCCCGGATGAAAGTAGGACTGTGCAGGATGTGGGAGATTGGAAGGGCCAACCAGAGCCAAGGAGATGGAGGGAGGGTTCATAGGCAAGGGATGTTGTGGGGGATGAAGCAAGGGGGAGTCAAAGGTGGGAGATGCCTGAAGACTGGTGCCAAGGAGATTCAGAGTGGCCGGAGAGAGGGGGGGACATTCCAAACCGGGTAAGTCCTCAACATTGACAGCAGGATGTTGCCGTTTTCCGGAGGAGGGTGGGTGTTGTGGCGTTTGAACAACAGCTGTCGTTCGAAGCGATTTATGTTGCCCGACACCCATGACTGGGCCAATTTGATGAGCCCAAATCTCCTATTTTGGCATGGGGTCCTCCTCGTAATCCACGAGGTCTTCTTCAAACATTGAAACTGACAATAACACCTAACCATCATATGTCTAGGGGAAGGTAGGTTGCTAAGATAAACGAAGTTGTAGAATCAACGGGCGATATTCCACAAAACAACAAAAAACATCCACCGACAGGCCTGATGTTTAGAGGTTCGAAAAACAATATAGAAATCCTAACCCGCGGTTAGACCTGCATGGTATACCATCCTGCAAATACCAAAAACCCTTGCCGCTGGGAGAAATCCTTGGTTCAGTTGCCCAGAAGACCTAGGGTTTCACCATGATTAGGGTTCCTGGAGCTCCCCATCCCACTGCCTAGTCACTCAAATCTTACCAGCAATGTAGAGACCATAATTTCAAGTAACGACTATATTTGAACAATAATATTTAAATTATGATTTAATTTATTAAAATCAAATGTTATTAAGTAACGACTATATTAAACGGTTAGTTTTTGAAAATAATATTTAAATTAATTTATTAAAATAAAATATTATTGAAAAATTCTATTATTGGGAAATAATCGAGGAAAAAAAAAACTAACAATAACAAAAAAAATCAAAGTCAAACTCCAAATAAGGAGGGAAGTCAAAATTATATAAAGGAGTCAAGACCCCAATCGAGACAAGATCATTTAATAAATAAAAATAATTAATGGAAATAAAATAAACTTAAATAAAAATAATTAATGGAAAATAAATAAAACAAAACAAAAATATACATAAGTCAAAATAAATACACACACACACACACACACACAAAGAAAAGTAATCAATAAGTAAAACATGGTCAACAATAAAATACGAGGCTTTTTAATATATTAATAAATTAATATGATAATTTAAATGTTATTGTTCAAATATAGCCGTTACTTGAAATTATCGTCTCTATATTGCTCTCTATTTAAGCCTTTTCCATGGTCTGCCTCTTCATCTAGTCCTGAAGATGAACCACACTTGTTGGTTCAAAATGCATCGGCCATAAATTTCTCTTATGTGATTTCTACCGAAAGACTTTTCTTAATTCATTATGGATCACATAAGCCTAAATTTAGAAATTATGCATGTAGGTTGCATTGTTGGACGATTTCAAGAAAATCCTAAGGAAACTCATCTCCAAGTAGTTAAAATAATATTCAAGTATCTGCACGATCCTCAATATTTTGGTCTATTCTATCCAAAAAATCTAGACTTTGCACTTCATGCTTACATAGATGAAGATTGGGCAGGCAATGTTGATGATTACAAGAGTACTAGTGGAGGAGAATTTTATTTGGGACCCCGCTTAGGTTTCGCTTAGTTTCATGGTTCAACAAGAAACATATTTCTATCGCTTTATCTACTGCGGAGACAAAATATGTTGCTGTTGTGTCTTGTTGTACTCAACTTCTATGGATGATCCAAACATTGCAAGATATTCAAGTCACTTTTCCTAAACCTGTACCTATTCTCTGTGATAATACTAGTGCCATAAGTATCTCTAAAAATTCTGTCATGCACTCAAAACCAAGCACATTCCAATCAAATACCATTTTCTGAGAGAGAAGGTGCTTGAACAAAAGGTAAAACTGGAATATGTTCCTTCAAAGGAACAAGTTGTAGACATATTTACAAAGCCACTTCCACGTGATTCCTTTGAATATCTCAGACATAAATTAGGAATGATTCCTACCTTTTCACTCAGCTAATTGTTCTAACAGGCATGTCATGTTCAAGGGGAGATGTGGCTATAATCTCCTACAATTTACTTTCTGTATGTGGATGGTTAGAAATATAGTCATGTATGTACGTGGTTTTTGAGTTAGACAATCACGTATAGCTCTTAATGATTGAAAATGAGTGGCACAAATTCAGGGGGAGCTTTTTATATGCCTTCATCATTTCATTTTTGGTATTCTGGTTCTGACATTGGTTTGCTACAGTCTATTGGTTTAGGGGGAGCATCTGCTATGCCTCTAATATTTCATTGTTGGCATTATGGTTTTTTGAGAATTTTGTTTTGCATATATTTGCTGATGTATGGATGTTATTGCTATTACTATTGAAGATACATATGTTGCTATTGTGTCATTAGTTATCAATGATACATGGATTCCCAATGATGAAGCTATGGATGATGCCTATATGCTGCTTATCTTACCTAATCTGTCTGATGAGGAGGATCTGTATGCTATGGTCAGTATTGATGTTGGTTTACTAGAGTTACTTGGTGATGCTTGGAAGCTTTGCATACTTAGTCACATGCTGATGATGCTGGAAATATTGATGCTACATTGTCTTATCTTACATAGCTTCTTTATGATGAGAATGTTCATGATGCTGTCATTATGTCTTTTATGTTGCTGCTATTAGATGTTCATGTTGCAGGTTCCTATATGGTGTATGGTGATTGCTGATAACTATCATTGTCTTGATACCTCCTTATTGAGGTCTCGGGTTCTGTTAATAAGTGTCATATATGTCTCTTGATGTAAAGGTCATGAAAATACCCATGTTGAAAATCATTGTAAAATTAAATCATGTGAGGGTTATTGGGATCAAGTCATGTTATGAATATAATCCCATTATGTTGGGAAATTGATGTAAAATTTTGATCCAATATGTTAACCCAATATATTGGGTAATTGATGTAATCATGGGAGCATAGAGTCATTGGTCATAAGAAATGTCGTATTTGGTTGAGTCATAAAGTCTTGTACTCTATTGAACATATTTAGAAGGTTCAACATGTTCTTAGGGAGCATGGACAATTTGCAGATTTTTCATTTAGATTCAACAAATTAGGCCTATGGCAATCAACACTACAAATAAGTCCTTCATTTCAGCTTGGTTCAACCTTTGTTCTTGATGTTAAAGGGGGAGAGAAGCTTGGTGTTTGGAGAGATAAATGCGTTGGTATGTGCATGTGTATTTGTAGGTGTTTATAGATGGTGACCAAACACCAAAGTGGTTGCCATCAAGTCCAAATGGGGAGATTGTTGGCATTATGGCTAATGTGTTGTCCTTGATGGAAATCTCCTTAGTAAAGATGTCAACATTGATGACTGTGGAACTAATACAGATTGGTATAGATGTTACAGAAAGCATACGTTGATGATGAATGATAAAGGTGATGTTTGAGAAAGTATATGCGGACCCTATGACGAAGGGTCACATACATATGCTGGTCCTATAAGTGAAAATCATGTACAAAATATGAACCATCGTATTTTGGATACTATGGGTCATTACCATGGTATTGGCCCATAGTAATTGGTGTGACAATGGTTATTTGATCCCACCAAAGAATACTAATGAAATTACCAAAGGATTTACCTAAGGTGTGGCTAAAGCTATATAAGGAATGAAGATCAAGGTGTTAGGTGTGCAAATGATGTATTGTTTATGAATGATTTGATCAGAAACATGTGTGCACCAGGGAGCATGGAGATGCCTCAAATAAAATAGATATGAAATGAATACATATTTCTTGATCTGTTTATGTATGTAGATAACAATGATAAATATATCGTGATGGTATGATCAACATATAATGATGTAATAACAATATGTGTGCCAAGGTTTGGTTTTGACATGTTGTGTTATGTAGCGAAGGCATTATTCAGTAATTTAAAATTTGTGCATTGATTTGCTTATGAATGGTCGCGTAGATACGTGGATATGTCTCTATAGGGTCGCGTATATATTCTGAGATATGGTTTGTAGTATGTTGAGATCTGTACGCAGGTCTTATGCATGATAGTCATATACATACATTGATATGTTTCAATGATGTCGCGTATATATTCTAGGGTTTGCAGTGCACATTGATGATGACACTTGATGAGTTCTGCTTTATTTTTTGTTGCCTGTCAATGGTGTCTTAATGATTTGTGTTTGATGATTGGGTTGATCGATTAGAAATGATGCTACATTGTTGGAATATATGATTGTTTGATCTATGTATGGTTTAATGATTGATTCAGTATTACACTTATTCATGATTCATTTTTCAGTTGTTTAAGATCTCTATGCAGGTGTTATATAGAGGGAGCATATACATACATGATTTTTATTCAGTACATTCATGTACATATTCAAATATTTGTTTTTTCCGATTGTGTTCTACATTAAATGGTTTGATGCTTCAGAAATTCAATTGATTTGCAGTGCTTAAGTGACTCAAATTCAATACTTCAGTTCATGTTGGTTTTGGTTTATTGTTGATAGGGGTCCAATTTGAAAATGTGATGAAAGGTGGCCTATAGGTTATTTGATGATTGTTTAACAAGTGGATCCAATCTGAAACATTCTGAAAAGTGATCCACAAGTAATTGAGGTTTCCAACCTTTAAAAAAGAGGTAGGAGCTTCATTTCGGTATAAGCCGGTAAACAAGATTAGGGGCTTGTAGCTCCCTTCCAGTAGGAGCTAGAGAATGGGTGGAGGTTGTAACCTCCTACAGGGGGTGTTTGCGTAATGGTAGGAGTCTGCATCAGTACAAAATGTAATGAAGATTTTATTTATATAATAATAAAGAAGATAGAGACAACAAAACGATGGTTTTCTCCCACATTGGGTTTTCAACTAAAATCCTAGTGTTCTCTGTGTGTTTCTCATTTGCTGTAATTTCTTTATGTTATTTACTGCATACTAGAATATATTAATTTACTAATGCAATGGTTAAAGATAAACATCTGATAAGACTTACAAAATATTAGTAAACTAGATATACACTATTTTATTTTATTGAAGTCGTGTACATTCATAGTTTTCTCTAAGAACAAAAGCGTACAAAATTTAGTATATTATTAAATATGAAATATAAAGTTTAAAAATACTGATTTAGCTTGTGGGTTCACTTATGTATTTGGTGAACACACGACTCAACATATGTTTTGCAGTTAACCAACTTAGTCAAGCAATGGTTAAACCAACCAAACTCTATTGGAAGTCAACTAAACACATGTTGAGATATCTCAGAGGCACCACTCATTTAGGTCTTTGTTATAGATGGATAGAGGGAGTGAAGCTTTAAGGCTTCACATATGTAGATTGGGCAGGGAGTCCATTCAATAGGGAGAGCACATAAGGGGGAATCTTCATTATTAGGTCAATAATGGTTTCTTGGTATAGCAAGAAGCATAGATCAATTGCACTCAGTTCGATAGAAGCAGAGTACATGGCTTCTAGTCAAGAAACTTGTGAGGCTATATGGATGAGGAAGATCCTTGTTGGGTTATTTGGTCAGCTGATGGATCCTATAGTGATTTACTATGAAATTAAAGTTGCATCAAACTCTCTAAGAATCCAGTTTTTCATGATCGGTCCAAGCATATCGACATCTAGTATCACCATCTATGAGATTGTGTGCAGAGGAGAATCATGTTTTTGGAGTACATTCCTATAGAGGAATAAGATGCAGATATTTTGACAAAGGCATTGTCAAGATGCAAATTCGAGTTTCATAGAGGTAGGATCGGGGTAGCAGATAATCCCTTTCTTGTTGAAAGGGAGTGTTGAAAATGCAACAAGAAAATCCTAATTTATTTTTTTCCTTGAATTAAATTGGGAATAAAATTGTAATTCCACATCTCATGACAACTTGTATTAGTTAACTAAGTTAATTTGAATTAGTTAGCTCAGTTAATTTGAGTTGAGGGTCTAACTTGAGTTAGAGTGTCTCCTACATTATAGGATCCCTGGTTGAGTTTATTTTGAGTTGTAATTAATTAATTTAGTCTAATTGAGTTAAAATCAGTTAAACTAGTTCCAACTGATGGAGGAGGAACTAGTGGGAGGTATAGTAGTGTGGTGCTACGTGCAGTGTAGTGTGGTGTTGCTTGTAGTGATCAACCAGTAAACTGATGATTAACTCATAAATAGCTCATGCATGTCATATCTGAGAAAGACCTAGTTGAGATTGGAGTTCAGGGACAATGTACTATCAGTTGTATGATCATATGAATTGTACAAGTGGTGCATGCAGTCATCAGAAGGCCTATGGGGATTGCACAGTTCATATTGAGGAATTTCCCTAATTAATAGGGGGCTAATTCCTTGAGGAAGATCGCAAGGAAATAGGGACTTGGGCAAGCAAACAAGTGGTTAAGTATTGACCTGGACTTGTCTAAGAAGCTATGAGATAGATAGAGATAGTGAAAAGGTTGCTCGAGCTTGAGAAAATAATTGTAATATTCTCGTATTTTCTGAATAATGCAATATACATATAACAAGGGTTTTTAACTATGGATTTCCCCAGGAAATCATTGTGTAATGTGTTGATTGAATTATTTCTCTTGTATGTTTCGTGATTTTGCGATCGCTTAATTGTTTCCATTGATGAGTAGAGTAGATTCAAGTCTATTGTTTTAGCATATTACAATTAGAAGTTTGAATCTAAAAGGAATTTATACATGGTATTCGAGCTGAAATAACTATAGAAGAGGAGAATACAAGTTTGTATTTTGTAGGGTAAATCAAATTTGGAGTATATATACTTCAGAGCCAATAGGATGTCGTTCTATAGATTGAGACTCGAATATGCCCTTGAGGGTAGTTCAAACTATATTTCTTGGAAGGATAAGATGGAGGCAATGTTGGAAGAAAATGGGCTTAAGGAATTCATAGACAAATATATTCCTAAGCCTCCAGCAACTGATGCTCAAGATCTGGCAGAGTGGAGAAAATGTGTTGCAAAGGTGAGAAGGATTATCCTAGAAGGAGTTCGAGATCATATTGTCTCGAACCTCCATGGTAAGGAGACTCCATATGCAATGTGGAAGGCCTTGATAAACCTATTTAAAAACAAAAGTGACCATAGGAAGCTGGAATTGAAGGAAAAGCTCAAGAAAATCAAGATGGAGAAGGGTGACACAATACCAAAGTACTTAACCAAGTTCACCCAATGTCGGGATGAGCTTGGAAGTGCCAGTGTTATAGTTTATGAAAAGATTTGGTCAGCCTAGATCTTATAGGCCTTCCCAAGAGCTGGCACAACTACTAGGACTTAGTAAATGGGAGGGAGAAGCTACCAGAGTGGGAGCGTTTTTGGTCTGACTTGGTGCAAGAAGAGATTCAACAGAACACTAGAGATGGATCCTCATCCAAGCATGATGATGAGGAGAACTGTGCCTTAGTTGGAAAGGCGAAGAAAGGGAAATGGAATTCATCCAATTTTAGGGTGGCAAGAAGAAGGACATGTCAAACGTTAAATGTTTTCACTGTCATGAGCTAAAAATGTATGCCACGAAGTGTCCACACAAGAAGGTCGGTAAGAATTCCTTAGGAGGAGCAGCAGGTGAAACTCTTGCTTCACAATTTAAGTTGGATTTCACCCTCATCGCTTGCATAGTGACATCAGTGATGGGTAGTGTGTGGTATCTGGATAGTGGAGCCTCATTCCATATGACTGACAACAAAGATTTCTTCAAAGACTTAGAGGATAAGGACCTACAAATGCACATCAAATATGGGAGATGATGGGAGGTATAGCGTGAGGGACATCAATATTGTTACCTTTCAGAGGGAGTCTAGTTATCCTCTCACATTAAAAGATGTCATGTATGTTCCAAGTTTGAAGAAGAATTTGGTTTCAGTTTCCATGTTGGAGGACCATGGCTACGATGTTATATTTAGCAAGGGAAAGGCTTTCATTCATCACATAGCCTCAGGACAAGTGAAGTGGATTGGGGTTTAGGGTGAAGAACCTCTACAAATTCAATGTAGAAGACTGTTCTGCTTTGAGCACAAAAGTAGAGAAGTTGCAAAGCTAAGACATCGGTGAGTTGTGGCATAAAAGATTGGGTCACTTGCACCACAGAGCTTTGAAGATCATGCAACAAATTCTACAGGACTTCCCAAGGGTACACTAGAGCAGAGAGACAGATGCAAAGGGTGTACATTGGGGAAGTACACTAAAGATACCTTTCATGATAAGGATAGTTGAGTGCAAGTGATCCTTGAAAGAGTTCACTCATATGTGTGTGGACCATTCTTGATAACCTCCAAGACCAAGCACAGGTATTATGTAATATTTGTAGATGATTTTTCACGTAAGTGCTGGATTTTCTTCATGCATAAGAAAGATCATACGTTCGCTAAATTTTGTGAATTTAAAGAATTTGTGAAGAAAGATACTGGCAAGAAATTTAAAGCTCCTAAGAATGATAATGGTGGAGAATATGTGTTGAATGAATTCAATAACTTATGTGCATCAGAAGGCATTCAATTGGAGTTAATAGCACCTGATAAACCACAACAGAATGGGGTGGATGAAAGGAAGAACAAAAGTACTGTGGGAGCTACACGGATGATGTTACATGATCAGGGCTTACTATTTCACTTATGAGTTGAAGCATGCAACACAGTTGAATATTTGCAGAACAAGATTCCTCATCGGATTCTCGAGATGAGTACACTATAGAAGCTTTTTTAGGTAAGAAACTAGATGTGTCACACTTCAGGATATTTGGTTCATCAGTATACTATCATGTTACCAAGGATGCAAGGAAAAGGCTAGAGCCAATAACTGAGTTGGGCAAATTTGTGGGGTATACTGATACACTTCACAACTATCAGGTGTACCTACCATATCATAGGATGAAATTGGTTCATAGAGATGTGAAATTCTATGAAGAGAAGGCCATGAGATGTTCCCTTGAGAAGTAGCTTCAGTTGCATGGAGAAGAGGAGATTTTAGCTCCAAAGGAAGAACCTTAAAATGATGTGGGAGAAACCACATGCAAAGGAGAAAAGAGTGGAAGCACACAATCATCTAGGACTTCTAGAGATGGAATGAAGCACACTAGAGAGGCTGGCATATTGATGCATGGTGCTAGAGAGAATGTGGGAGCACCCACATCACAATGCAAGAATAGGATGTCACTAGATCAGTACACTGGCTACATGGCTTTGATGAGTGAGAGTGTTGGTGGGTCCCAGTATTGCAACAATAATGCTGCAACTCCTGGGACTCCCTTATTTACTTTTATCAACCCGGTAGTTCGTAACAAACTTGCAAGCGACAATGCTGTATGCACAAGTACTAGCTCTTGTCGCGGCTGTGTAGAAATTAGGGCAAAGCGAGAGAATGTGGCAATGTAAGGCAAGAATGCGAGTTCGAGGATGGAGTAGGTGGGATTGATGGAGTATGGGTAGATAAGGAGGTGTCACAGGTGCTCTACAAGTTATTTCTCAAACTGAACAAACGAAGACTCGGAAAATCAAGGACCTAGCTACTTTAGCCTAATCTGACCTAAATAATAGCAAAGAAAATGAACAACAGTTTATTTTCAACGAAATCATGTGAAATAGCTATGAAAACTAAGCAATCATGAACCTGAGCATGTAACCACAACTGGTATCAACTTCTGCAAATGAGAATCTAACACTAATAATTGCATGATGAAGCAAAGACAGTGTTTTTGGTGGTAGCAAGGACACCTTGGTCCTAGCTCATGGTCCCTTGAGGGAGAGGTGAGATCAGAGGTGCTTGATAGCCTTTTTCTAAAGATCTTCTCTGTTATTAACTATCAAATCAATCTGAACATGAAAAGCCTTTTTAATTCATCAAAAGCAACCTAAATAACAAAACAAGATTTAAATCTAAATAGCAGATTTTCTTCTAAGAATGTAGCAAAAACACATAAAAGTAAACAAAGGAGGTATTGGGCACTTGGGTTGGGCCCAACCCCAAGAGCTACAACCTCCTAAGAGAGATTAAAGCTGGTGCAAAGCTGGATTCATCTTTATTGATCAAAAGAATAGTTACATTCCAAAAACTGTCCACAAGGAAAAGCTCAAAAATGTGCTGAAATGCAAAGCTAATCTACTGCCTAAAAAAATGACTTAAAAAATGACTAGAATCGAACTGCAAGTAACTAACTTTTTCCAACCCAAATGAGGCGCTAATCCCTCTTATTTATACAAATTGAGGACCCCAACAGTCCTCCTAAACTTTAGGGACTCAGTTTCCAAAACTTGCAGTTAATAGCAACTTTACTAGCCCTTGCTCGGCTGCCCTTGTGATAATCGATTTGGTGGCCCTTGAACTCTGAGATGATGGTGGAGAATTCGAGGTAAGGGCCCATAAATGAAGGGGACACCTTCCTACAAATCCTCTCCCTTGTTCTTCCACGAATTTGGCTGCCAAGTGCTCATTAAAACCTTTGATTTTGTCTCAAAATTGACCAAAAAACCTACACAAAGCACCCATTAGACTTGTTGGCATAATGACTAACCCAATTCACTCTATTAGCATAAATATAATAAAAAAAATGCAATAAACTAATGAGAATGGTGGATTAAGTCGAATTAGGAGGCTGAATGAGCCCATATAATTATCCATTTTTGGGGCTCATCATCACCCCCTACTGAAAGTGTTACTCATCCTCTAAGCAACTAATCTATCTCTTCATCTTTGATGGCCCTGGTGGCCTCCCTGTCATGCCAAGTTTTTGAAGTGATGCGCTCTTCCTGGTCATGAAACCATGCTTTTCTCTCTACTTCTTCCCACTGCCTGTGCTCCTTTTCTTGTAGCAGTTTTGTTAGCACCTCAACCTCAGCCTGTAGCTTGTCCTCTCTTTGTTGTTCATCAGATGTTTCCTTGTCTTTCCTTCTTCCTGTGATTGTTTGGCCACTTTTCCTCCAATTTCTCGGTCTCTCTTAGCTTAGCCTGAGTTTCCTGTAGAGAATTCTCAGCTTCCTATAGAACTGTCTCAGCTTCCTGTAGAGCTGTCTTTGAGTCCATCATCTGAATTCTCTCTCTCCAAGTGAAGGTTTTTGGCTTCCTCATTCATAGGTGATGGTTATCTTTGAATGAGACTCCTCCTTTTGTTTAGTTGTGGTGTTCTCAATAGTAATTGGCTCTTTTGACTGTGGTTTGGGTCTGCCACTTTTATCGATGTGCTCCTTCTTGCCTTAAAGTACATGGGGGTCTCCCTTTTTTGCTTCCCTTTTTGGTCTTGGAGGTGTGTTAATGGTGGCAAGCACGACTGCTGCCTCCCTGGCCAAATCTCAGGTGATTTCTCCTCTTGCTGTTCTGTTTTCATGTGCCTGTTTTTGCCTGTTTTGCTGACTATGTTTTCTCCTTTTGTTTCTGTGTGGTTGCCTTGGCTGTGACACTCTTTAGTTGGACTTGTTCAGCCCTCTCTGCTCTACTTTGCAATCGTTTTTCCCTGGGTGTTTGTGCCGTTGTTCCTCCTACTGCTTTGGGCTCAACAATTTGGCCCTTTTCCCGTTTCTCTTTCTGTCCTGCTTGTGCTTGTTTGGCCTGTGTTTCTTTACCACTGGTTTTCTATCCTGCTTCAGTGTGTTCCCCTTCTTCACTGCTGGATGAGGTGAGCCCCTCGGCCAGAATTCTAATATCATCATCTCGGGACATGTTTCGAAAAATCTCCCCAGAGAGGGGGACAGTGTAGGTGTGGAGGGAATCTTCTACCAAAGTTTTATGAGCCATGATGGGCTAACTGATCCGGTGTCCCTTCATTCAATTTTGTGGCACATTCACTTAATGACTGTAGAAGAAAATAGGGAATGCTTAACTTCTTTTCTGGAGGTAAATCTAGTCCATGCCTTAGTTCACTTAGCAATAGACAATGCTGAACCTCCCTTCATAGGTAATGTAATTCATGATGTGGAGACTGACTTCACTCCAAAGAGGAGGTAGGCTGGTTCTTCGGACCCCGTTCTTGTCTTCTACAGGATGTTCCTCGGGTAGGGAGGGAGAATGCTTTCTTGGCTGCCTGGCCCAATCCCCTTTCTTCTTTGCTCCACGGGAGCCCTAATGGGAGACCAGTAACACGACTGATAAGCTCAGGGGTAACTTCCAGGGTCAATCCCCTAAAATTCACTGTGGCCTATGTCTTTGATTCAGTTTTTAGGGACATTAAGAATTCTTCCATTATCTCATCATCATAACCCTGAAGTTTTTCACAAAAGGACATCCAATTGGTGCAGGTGAAGAGGCCCACCACCTCAGGATGCTCGTGTAGCTTACTGGGATCCGAGGGTTCTTTCCTGATAAACCCCCTGGCATGGTGAGAGTGCTCTGTTTTTATGCTCTAATCAGAAAAGGGAATTCTGTGTATGGATTTCTCCCCTGGACAAGGGATTTCAACTATCAATTAGCACCGATTCCTAGTTCTACGGCTGTTGCTACCAGAACTCGGCTGCCCATTTATAGAGGGAGAAATTTGGTTTCCACAGACAGGGTACAACACTTCAATTTTTACTCCCAGCATACATACAAACATGCAAATTCAAATTTTTTATATACATGCTAGCCCTCACAGTTGCCTTTCTTTCCTATAGGAATTTTTTTTTTAAAAGGAACTGTGGAGGAAAATTTTTGACGTAGAACGACTGAGAAATTCCGTGCAAATACACAGGAAAACTACTATCGCTAACTCACAGGCGGACTTTTCTCGGACTTTCCAATTCAAGACAGTTCAATTTCACCACCTTTTTGAAACATACCATGCATGGAAGAGTGTTTTCGAGCCTACCTCTCTCGGAACTCCAAATTTGACGTGGAAAAGTCCAGGCTTCCCTGCTCCGGAAAGCTGTGCCGTACTTCCTGTAGAAGACCCCCCCGGTTCCTGTAGAACGCTGCTGCGCCTCTGAGCGAGCCCGATACGCAACAGAATCTCGAAGACAGGTAGAAAAACGGTGGAGGACGACTAGTTAATCATTTTGTGGAAGCGGAGGACGCATACTTCAGTTGAGGACGTTGCAAGTGCAAATGAACAACAGGTGGTGTGAGTTTCAGCCGAGCATTTTTTTAATTGCAGCGTGATTCGTGGTGAGGGGATGAGGTGGCAAAATGTGCGTTGGCCCCATGCAGACGGCAGTGTTGTCCCGAAACTTCATGTTTTCTACCTGTAATCACTTCCATCAGTTACATTGAAGTTTAAACGGTCACCACTACTGTTTCCAGATTTCCTCCTGAGATGGTTGAGCACGTGTCGTATTCACCCACCGAGCGCTATTTGAACTGGATGAGGGTGGCTAGTTAGCTGGCCACCAATTTTTTTAATCACAACCATCTCATTGTTCACACAGTTCTCAAATTACATTCATGCAATCAGAGGAACGAGTTTAGTCACGTACCTGGAAGTCGAATGTGGTTGCTGTGAGGTGCTTTTTGCTGCTGCATGCTCATATTCCATTGCTGCATGCCTGGATCCTTTATGCTATAAGCTTTTTGTTGTCTGATGTGTGGTTATTTTTCTTGTGCAGGTATCCTCTGGTCGGATCTACGCTGCAGAAGTCAGTTTCATCCTTTAGATTTGCACCTTCATGCTGCTGATGATGGATTTTCACAGGACAACAACTTGTTTCCTCCATTGCTCCAAAAGATAAATCAGATTGACCTAAAACTTTCTAATCATTCTTCTATCATTGTTATGCACCTCCCATAGCAAAATTGTGATCAATGGATGCACAAATTTCGAGAAAAACTGAAAATGGCTGAAGATTACAGGGGTCAATTTCTCGGAAACGTGAATCAGAATCAACAGAAATTGCTTGGGTAGGTTACTATCACCCATATCCATCTACCCATGAAACAAATTTTGAAACAGATGCACGGATATGGAGAAAATGCAAAAATGTTTGAAGGTGATGGAGGCTGATTTCTTGGAAACCGTGCACCAAAATTGGCTGAAATTGCTTGGGCATGTTGCCATCATCCCTATACAACTCCCCGTAAAACGGTTTTGTAAATGGATGCATGGTTTCAAGTTATGGAAAAAAACAAATTTCAGCACTAGGTATTTTTGCTTCAAGGCATTTTGCAGTTTTTTGCATGGTAAGAAAAAATGAGCTTGGGCTATAATGTAGACTTGGAATTGATGGGAGAGAGGTTTGAGGATTGTAGGAGGACTTATGAACTCGTGAGGAAGCTATCATGTTCGCCAAACTGCCTTTTTGAAATCCATTTCTAGCTTCTTGTAGAAATCCTGTAATTTCTACAGGAACTTCCTGTAGAACACACAGTTTTTAGGAAAGAAGCACAATGAGATGGAAAAAAATGATGGAGAAGGATGAGGGATGGAAACATGGATGCTTGCAGGCCTCATGGACATATTCCTAGCTTTCTGGTCCTCTTCGGAGATCGATTTTGGCTTGTTTGTAGGATTTCTATAGAAGACACAGAACTTCCTGTAGAAGGCACAGAACTTCCTCTGTCTTTGTTTTGAGCGATCCTCCTGACCTGCAATGTCCTTCTTGCAACCTGCAATTATTCAATGGAAATTAGGTTTACTTTTTCTTTTTCTCTTTTCTTCTTTCTTTTTCTCTTTTTTTTTTAAAACAACTAGGGCGCCTCATGGAGGTTTTCACCCTAATTGCCTGCCCTAGGCGCCTCCAAGGGAGGTTTTCACCCAAGGATCTTATTCTCTTTTCTTTTCTCTTTTTTTCCAACCCATTGACCGCCTCATGGAGGTTTTCAATCAATGAGCCAATTTGAGGCACCTCCGAGGAGGTTTTCACCTTAGATTTTTATTTTCCTCTCATTTTTTTTTTCTTTTTTACTACCCTACCCTACTTGAAAAACCAAATCATTTTCAAGTATAAGAATACTTCCAATGGAGCCATGTGCACATCGATATTAGAGACAAAATGATGTGGCGGCTTGAAATGTATGCTTTGACAGCTGTCCAGATTTCAGAGACCAAATGATTTGACTTTGAAGGGATCGAACATAGTTGAAGAAGAGAGAGTACTACTGCAACTTAGTGACTGTCTGGAACCATATCTCAATATAGCTCTGATATCCTTGGTCCTTTTGCTGATCTGGATCATTCTCCATATCTTCTTCTATCATGACCTTCACATCTTCCTCTTTTTTGCTAAGTTTTCTCTTGAATACATGGAGGATTTGATGGTAACCGTGAGGGACCTCTCTCAATCTCTGATTCTGATGTCTTCTCTTCATCAAGTGCAGCCCATGGTTCTTTGATCTCCTCATTTGAGTCTTCTTTTGCTGGATGTGGTCCTTCAATGATTTCAATATAATCTCTTTTTTGCAATACTCTTCCTGAGCTATGGTGAATATCGCTGAGCTGAAGAGGAGTTGTTTGGACATGTTGTGCCTCAACATTGTAATGGAGTTGAGCTACTCCAATGTGTGGATTTGGAAATGGTGGCATGGGTAGTTGAGTGGGAGTGTATATTTTGAGATGGATATGGATGGGGTTGCGGTTGGGAAGGCGGGGTGGAGGCAAAGGAGCAGGATGAGAGTTGTACTAGGGCCTCCACCCCTGATGAGGTGCATTCCACTGAGGCTATGGCTGAACATAAGAGTGAAACGAATGAACAACTGGAGAAGCATGGTATTGAGGAGGATACGACCAAGGAGGGGGTGTGGACCAAGAAGGATGAGCAGGGGGACCCTGTTGGAAATAATACTGAGAGGGGGGGGAATCAGTGTGAATCAGTATTATCTAGCAATTTACCAAATCTTCCTTATTTGATCTTTTGAAATATTCTTGCATATCAGTACCATAAAACAATGAGCATGAATAAAGAAAATAGACAGTCACACCAAAGAACACAAGATGTAAGGTGGAAACCCAATGCGGAGGAGAAAAACCACCTGCTGCAATATGTCTCTATCTTCTTTCAAGAAATTCTTTTTACAATGATTTTGTACTGGTGCAGTCCTTTACCAGCACGCAGGCTGCAACCTGCAAAGAGCTACAACTCTTTCTCGTTTTCCAGTTTCTCCTGGAAGGGAGCTACAACCCCCTACTTCTTTTCATGAAGAATCAAATGATCAACAAGTATACAACAGATACAGTCTACTACAGATATCAGATCAGTAATTACATATAACAACAACCAGAACACCTTATGAACAGAAATATACAGTCAACAGATCATCTTAAGACAGGGACGCATATTTTCTTTCTGTGGCCTGCGATTGGACGCAGTATACCTTATGCTGTTCTGCGTGCAGACGCACTGTTCCTCTTTGCTTTTCTGCGACCGACGCCCCCAGAAACACTATCGCACCGCGTCTTTCGCTTCAGAGACGCACCCAATACCACAGTCGCGCCGCGTCCTTTGCCTCAGAGACGCACCTGAGTCTTTACTGTACTGCGTCCCGGCGCACTTTCCCTTCACTGAATCTGCGTCCCTTCAGATATAGAAGATAAGAGGACTTCAGAACCAACCCAAACACTCAGATCCACAGATCTGATCATGCGCCATATAGATCATAGTCCATTAGAAGATTTGCCCTTAGAGATTTGGACTAGATCTCACCAAGAGATGTTCAACCAAGATGATTCCTAATCCAAATGAACTCCTTTGCTTTATATAGGCAAGCTTCTCCCAAAGCGTGGAACAATACCACGAGCCGACACCATAGAAACACAAAACCGTCGGCTAGATACCACACAAGAAACCCCCACGTGCTTTTCTCTGCCTTGAAGTGTGTGCACTGGGCGGACGCACCTCCTGAACGGCTGGCCTGCGTCCCCGGACGCGGGTTCTGTATGGTATACCTGCGGGGACGCACTTGCTGAACATATTTCCTGCGTCCTTCTTGATTTACCACCTGAATGAGTTTGCCATCAAGGACAACACCTGAATCATAATGCCAACAAACTCCCCCTTTGGACTTGATGGCAACCACATAATCTTCAGCTTCATCATTCTCCCCTTTGACATCAAGGGCAAAGGGTATGCTCCCCTATGCTCATGCTTCTCCAGATCTGTAACCAGAAATCCATCATGAAGGAGACAGAGACATATTGCAGCTATTTCCAAGATTCCTTTTCCAAAAATGCCAACAATGCATTATGTGCTCCCCCTGAGCCTATACCATCAATAGGAAGATGATCAACAGTGAGATGATGCATCAACAACCCCCAGCTTTTGCCTGAGGTATTCAAAAAGTGTCCCTGGGCAATGGTTTGGTGAAAATATCAGCAACTTGTTCCTTAGAAGGAACATACTCCAACTTGACCTTCTGTTCAAGTACTTGTTCCCGGAGGGGAAAATGGTACTTGATTGGTATATGCTTGGTTTTTGAATGCATAACCGGATTCTTTGAGATGCTGATTGCACTTGTGTTGTCACATAAGATAGGAATAGGAGGTGTACAAGTGATTTGATAATCCTGCAAAGTCTGCATCATCCAAAGAAGTTGGGTGCAACAAGATGCAGCAGCAACATATTCCGCTTCAGCTGTAGACAAGGCAATTGAACTTTGTTTCTTGCTGAACCAAGATACCAGTCTGGGACCCATAAAGAATGCACCACCACTTGTGCTTTTCCTGTCATCCACGCTTCCGGCCCAATCTGCATCTGTATAAGCATGAAGAGTGAGATCTGTATTTCTAGGATACCATAGGCCATAATTTTGAGTCCCTTGAAGATATTTGAAGATTCTCTTCACTGCTTGAAGATGAGTCTCTTTGGATTTGCCTGAAACCTTCCAACTATTCCAACTGCATGCATGATGTCTGGTCGGGTACCTGTCAAATATAGTAGACTTCCAATCATAGATCTGTAGGTTGGTTGATGTACTGCTTGCAGATTCGTCATTTGCACTGAGACTACATCCTGTGACCATGGGTGTTGTACATACTGGTTTTGCATCTTCCATGCCATATTTCTTCAAAATCTGCTTGAGATACTTGGTTTGAGATAAAAGGATTCCTCCTTTCTTTTGTTGGATTTGCAAACCAAGGAAGTATGTCAGTTCTCCTAGCAAGGACATCTCAAATTCTTTCTGCATGACCGAGGCAAAGCTTTGACTCATAGCTTCTTCATTACTGCCAAAAATAATGTCATCTACATACACAACAAGTATTAGTAATTTGTCATTTTCAACTTTTATATAAAGATTGCTATCTGCTGAACCTTTTGAAAAAACTTGTTGATGAAGATATTTGTCCAACCGGTAGTACCAAGCCCTTGGAGCTTGTTTGAGACCATAGAGAGCCTTTTTTAATCGGCATACAAGATTTGGATCGTTTCCAAGAATGAAACCATCTGGCTGTTCAATGTACACTTCTTCATCCAAGTCTCATCATTCAGAAAGGCTGATTTCACATCCATTTGAAATACTTTGAAGTTCTGACAACTTGAGAGAGCAGAAACATTCGGATGGCCTCAAGTCTTGCAACAGGAGCAAAAGTTTCTTCAAAGTCTATTCCTTCTTGCTGTGCATACCCTTTACAAACAAGTCTGGCTTTGTTTCTAATTACTTCTCCATTTTCATTCAATTTATTTTTTGAAAACCCATTTTGTTCCGATAACATTCTTATCCTTTGGTCTAGGAACCAGCTCCCAAGTGTTGTTCTTTTCAATTTGCTCAAGTTCTTCATCCATTGCTTTCACCCAACATTCATCTTTGCATGCCTCTTTCACATTTTGTGGTTCAGTAGAGGAGAGTAATGCCAAATAACTTGAAGCTTCTGCAACTGTTCTTCTAGTTTGTATACCTGCTTCTTTTTGTCCCATGATCTGAGATTTGGATGGTTCTTTTGAAACATATCTGGATGGAGTCTTTTCTTCTATTCTTGTTCTTTGTTCTGCTTCTTCGTGAGGTCCTTCTTGAGATTGTTCTTGCGGTTCTTCTTCTTCTTCATCATTCTGTCTTTGAGGGTAGCTTTCATCTTCTTCAATGTCTTCACGATGTATTTGCCTAGGAATGTATCCCTTCTCATCAACCACTATCATCAATGCTGTCAACAATTCTGCCAAGTCTTTTATTGTAGCATTTGTATGCTTTGCTATGTGGAGAGTAGCCAGAAGAATTCCTTCATCTGCTCTAGGATCAAGTTTGCCAAGCTGCTCCTCAGTATTCTTGATATAGCATTTGCTCCCAAAGATTTTGAAGTGCTTTACGAAGGAGTTTTACCACTCCAGAGCTCATGAGGAGTTTGAGTGCTGTTCACTCGGACATTTGTCTTGTTGAGAATAATAACTGCCGCATGTGCAGCTTCCCCCAGAAGGTTGCAGGAGTTCCTGATTCATCAAGCATAGCACGAGCCATTTGCTGGATTGTTCTGTTCATTCTTTCCACTACTCCATTTTGCTGAGGAGTTCTAGCTGTAGAAAATTCTCTCCTTATCCCATGTTCTTCACAGAAATCGAAAAAATCATTTGAAGTAAATTCTCCACCTCTGTCGGATCTGAGGCACTTAAATCTTGTGACCTGATTCATTTTCAACCAAAGCTTTGAAGGATTTGAATTTTTCGAAAGCTTCATCTTTGTGCTTCATAAGTCCTAACCAAACAAACCTGGAGAAAATCGTCAATAAATAATATCAAGTATTCCTCTCCTCTAGGTGTTCTTTTTCTGAATGGTCCACATACATCTGTATGTACTAGCTCAAGAGGCATGCTGGCTGATCCTTCTTTCTCTGGAAAGTTAGTTCTGGTCTGTTTTCCAAAACTGACATGATCTGCATATGGTGTTGTCAGGAATTTTGATATAAGGGGAAAGATCGCGACGAACTGCCTGATATTTGCAAGCTTTCCTTATTTGTGAGAAGCTTAGATGTCCCAACTTCGATGCCATAACCAGTGCTCTTCATCCTTGCTTAGATAGCATTGTTGTTGTTCTTCATCAAAAATGTATAGATTATTTGGAGTTCTTTTTCCTTTGAGAAATGTTTTTACCTGTATCAAGATCACGAACAAGACATCCATTTGATCTGAATATAACCTCGGTTCTTTGATCACACATCGGCTTACACTTAGAAGGATTATGCTTTAGTCCATCAACAAACAAAACATTTCCAGCCTTAACATCTTCTTTTAAAGGAGGCAATACCTTTTCCTTTTATAGGG